>LR738711.1:316512074-316615419 GCA_902687465.1 Secale cereale | reverse complement strand
CCCCCCCCCCGGCAAACTTGTGCGCGAGGAACACTCCTTCTGTTTCAGAGAGAAAGGCAAAAGAGGAGGAAATACAAGTACGGAGCCTTGCGGCTTGTTACTGCTTACCGGGGGTGTGTGCTGCACAAAATGTCAGATGACACATGCAAGTAAAAGGAAAAGCACGAAATGACAAATGGTGCGAAGCACAAAAGTTTTACTGATGCACGGGGTCTGTGCCCGGCTTTGTACAAAGGTTTACATGCAACAGCGGCAAGACTTGTACAAAAGGTGGTTGCCGGAGCGGATCACGGCAACCGCGCCTTACGGGTGAAACTTGCGAAGATGCTCTATGTTCCAGGAGTTGCTCACCGGTAAGCCTTCTTCGGTCTCAAGGCGGACAGCGCCAGGCCGTGTGACTTGTCTCACCCGATAAGGGCCTTCCCACTTCGGCGTCAACTTGTTGGAGCCCTTAGCGGACTGAACGCGCCGAAGAACAAGGTCGCCTTCCTCGAGACTCCTGGCCTTGACCTTGCGGCTATGATTGTGACGCAAGGCTTGCTGGTATCGAACAGCTCGTACAGCAGCCTGGAGACGTTCCTCCTCAAGGAGCAATGCATCATCTTGTCGCAGTTGCTCTTGCTCGAGCTCGTCATAAGCGAGCACTCGAGGAGACCCGTATACGAGTTCCGTGGGGAGAACTGCCTCTGCTCCATAAACAAGAGCAAAGGGTGTCTGTCCGGTGGCTCGATTTGGTGTCATCCTGATTGACCAAAGAGCCGCCGGCAACTCCTCTATCCAGTTTCTTCCACACATGTGCAGCCTGTCAAAGGTTCTTGTCTTGAGTCCGCGCAGCACTTCAGCGTTTGCCCTCTCCGCTTGACCATTGCTCCTTGGGTGAGCAACAGAAGCGAAGCAGACCTTGGCGCCAAGGTCTTGGACGTATTGCATGAAGGTGCGACTTGTGAACTGTGTGCCGTTGTCGGTGATGATCCTGTTAGGGATTCCGAAACGGCAAACTATTGATCTGAAGAACCTGACTGCTGACTGTGCTGTCACCTTTCTCACTGGTTCCACTTCTGGCCACTTTGTGAACTTGTCGATTGCGACGTACAAGTACTCAAAGCCCCCGACAGCGCGGGGAAAGGGGCCGAGGATGTCGAGCCCCCAGACCGAGAAGGGCCAGGACAAAGTGATCGTCTGGAGAGCTTGAGATGGCTGGTGAATTTGTTTGGCATGGAACTGGCATGCTTCACACTTGGTTACTTGTGCAGTTGCATCTTGGAGGGCTTCTGGCCAAAATAAACCTTGCCGGAACGCCTTTCCGGCAAGTGCTCTTGCGCCAATGTGGTGACCACATATGCCTCCGTGTATCTCTGCCAACAGCTTCTGTCCATCTTCCCGGGAAATGCACTTCAATCTGACACCATTGAGTCTTCTTCTGTACAGTTTGTTGCCAACGAACTGGTACATACTTGACTGCCTGGTTATCCTCTCTATCTCTTCTGGTTCTTCGGGAAGCTCTCCAGTCTGAAGAAAACGGACGATTTGCTGTGCCCATGCTGGAGATTGAGGCTCAGCAACAAGGACTAAAGGCATCAGGGCTGCTGCGGGAACCTCAGCTTCTACGGCAAGAACCTGCGGCTCTGCCGGAGCTGAGGGTTCCCCGGCAAGCCTGCCGGGGCAAGGCTTGTCGGGAATGCCTGCTTCAACTGTACAGACCCTTGGGTCCGCAGGAGCAGACTGTTCCTCAGCATTTTGGTTGCTGATCTTGGGGACCTTGGCGGTGGCTTCGGGAAGATCCGCCGGCATGTAGTCGCCGGAGACCAACTTCCTCTTCTTGCTCTGCCCAACTGATGGTTTAACGGATGGCTGAGTTAGCTTGAGCACGAAGACCCCTGGATCCACATGTAACTTCATTGCAGCACACTTTGAAAGGCCATCTGCGATGTCATTCTGAGCTCTTGGAACGTGCTCCATCTGTAGGCCTTCAAAGTGTTCTTCAAGCTTCCTCACTTCATCGACATAAGCTTCCATCAGAGGGCTCTGGTAACTCTTGTTTACTTGTCGGACCACCAACTGTGAGTCTCCCCGCACAATCAGCCTCTTGATCCCAAGTTCGGCCGCAATTCTGAGACCGGCAAGCAAACCTTCATACTCGGCAGTATTGTTTGTCGCTTGCTCCTTGGGAAAGTGCATTTGAACAACATACTTGAGGTGCTCTCCGGTGGGCGCTATGAGTAACACGCCAGCGCCGGCGCCTTGCAGCGAGATGGCACCATCGAAGTACATTATCCACTCCTTGCTTGCTTCTTGGACGGGGATGCTTGTCTCTGGAACTTCTTCATCTGGTGTTGGGGTCCATTCCGCTATGAACTATGCCAAAGCTCTGCTCTGTATGGTTGAAGTACTCTCAAACTTGAGACCAAAGCTTGATAGCTCCAGTGCCCACTCGACGATCCTGCCTGTTGCTTCTGGATTTTGCAATATCCTCTTCAACGGAAAGCGAGTGACCACTGTTATCTCATGTGCTTGGAAGTAATGGCGCAGCTTTCTTGAGGCCATGAGGAGGCCGAAAAGTAACTTCTGCACTCCAGAGTATCTTGATCTAGCCCCCTGCAAGAGGGAACTTACAAAATAAACTGAGCGCTGCACCATCTTCTTTCGCACTTCTCCTTGTTCCTGCGCAGACTTGTCCTTGTCGGAGCCAGAGCTTGTCGGGGAAGCCCCCTGCTTGTCGCTGAATGCGCTTGCCGGGGATGTGGGTTCCTCATATGCCTCCCTCTCTCCTACTAACGCAGCACTAACCACTTGATTGGTTGCCGCTAAGTACAGCAGCAAATTTTCTTGTGGTTTAGGTGCGACAAGTATTGGAGTGGAGGATAGGTATCCTTTCAAGTCTTGAAGCGCAGCCTCCGCTTCCGGAGTCCATTTCATAGGACCTGCCTTTTTCAAGATTTTGAAGAAAGGCAGGACGCGTTCTGCAGACTTTGAAATGAACCTGCTGAGGGCAGCCACACAACCAGCAAGTCTTCTTACATCCTTGACGCGCTTCGGGGCTTCAATCTGCTCGATGGCTTTAATCTTGTCGTGATTGGCTTCAATCCCCCTCTGGGACACGAAGAACCCGAGAAGCTTGCCGGAGGGGACTCCGAAGACGCACTTCTCGGGGTTCAACTTGAGTTGTATCTTGCGCAGATTCTCAAAGGTTTCTTCTAATTCTTGAATCAGGATATCTTTGCACTTGCTCTTGACCACTATATCATCCATGTAGGCTTCTACATTCTTGTGTATTGGTGGCTCAAAAGCAGTGTGTACCACCCTTGCAAATGTCGAGCCCGCATTCTTCAATCCAAAGGGCATGCGTATAAAGCAATAAGTGCCACATGGAGTAATGAACGCGGTCTTCTCCTCGTCTTCCTCAGCCATGAATATCTGGTGGTAACCTGAGTATGCATCGAGAAATGAAAGCAACTCACATCCGGCGGTGGAGTCAACAATCTGGTCAATGCGCGGCAAGGGAAATGGATCCTTAGGACAAGCTTTATTCACATCAGTGAAGTCTATACAAAGTCTCCACTTCCCATTAGCCTTGCGCACGACAACTGGATTGGCCAACCACGTGTGATGTAGTACACCTCTAACCAGGCCTGCTGCTTCCAACTTCTTGATTTCTTCAGCGATGAAGTCTTGGCGCTCCACCGCTTTCTTTCTGACCTTCTGCTTGACGGGCCGCGCGTGAGGAAAAACAGCAAGCTTGTGCTCAATTACCTTCCTGGGAACGCCGGGGATGTCAGACGGTTGCCACGCAAACACATCCACATTCGCCCGCAGGAAGGGAACGATCGCGCTTTCCTATTTGGGGTCGAGTGTAGCACTGGTGGTGAAGGTACCACCAGTGTCGTCCTCCTTGGCGGACACCTTCTTGGTTGCCGGTGGAGCTGCCATTCCCTTCTTGCACTTGCCGGTGGAGCTCGATGGTGCGTCTTCAACGGCAGCGCAGCACTCCGAAGAGGTGCGTTTGCCGGAGTGGGCTCCAGAGCTCTTGCCGGACTTGGTCTTGGTGTTCCCCCCGGGAGCTTCAGTGCCAAGTGTTTTGCTGTCTGCCGCGGCTGCTGCATCCCGGTAGATCTTGTTGGCGCAAATAAGCGCATCCTTCTTGTCGCCGGGGACAGAGATGACGCTTATCGGCCCTGGCATCTTGAGCATGTTGTATGCGTAGTGGGAAGCTGCCATGAACTTGGCGAGCGCAGGACGGCCAAGTATCCCATTGTATGGCAATGGGATATCGGCAACGTCGAACGTGATCCTCTCCGTCCTGAAGTTGAGCTCTCCACCAAAGGTCACTGGCAGCGTGATCTTCCCCTTCGGCTTGCTCCTTCCCGGGTTGATTCCTTGGAACGTCCCGGTTTCCTCGAGCTCGCTGTCTGGGATCTGCAGTTTCTTGATCACAGCGGAGGAAATCAAGTTGAGGCCGGCCCCGCCATCAACCAACATCTTGGTGACCTTGAGGTTGCGGATAGTTGGTGAAACCAACATCGGCAAGCACCCGACCGCGGTTGTGCGATCAGGGTGGTCCTCGAGGTCGAAGATGATGGGCGTGCCGGAGCATTTCAGCAGCCTGCGCGACTCGACGGGTGGCTCAGCTGCATTCACTTCCCGCACCCATTGTTTGAGTTGGCGGTGGGAAGCGTGCAGAGAGGCACCTCCATCGACGCACAGAACTTTTGTGGCCTTCTGGAACTCCTGCTCGCTGTTGTCTCCTTCGTCCATGTCCTCGTCATCGTCTTCGTCTTCGTCCTTGTCGCGGCCCCGGGGAGGTCTGTCTCCTTGCCGCTGCTTGGCCTTGCCGCGGCGTCCTCCCCGGCCATTGAACGGCCGCTTCTTGCTGGGCTCTCCCCCGCCTCCTTGGGACTTCTCCTTGTCGCGATGCTCGTATTCAGCCTTCTGCTGCTCTACGAGGTACTCTACCCTTTTGCAGGTTTGGAGGTCGTGGCCCTTGGTGCGGTGGATCTTGCAGTACCGCTTGTCGGAGCCGTCCTGCTTGTCGGCTGCCGCTACAGGGGCGGCCTCCTTGCTGGAGCCACCAGCCTGTGTCTTCTTGGCGGGAGCCTCCTTGCCGGACTGCTCGACAACCAGTACCTCCTTGTTCTTCTTCTTCCTGTTATTCCGCCGCCGGCCTTTCCTTGCCGGGGCGGCATCCTCGTTGTCACTTCCTCCAGCGCCGGTATCCTCTCCGAGGAGTCTCCTCCCCTCTTCAGCACGTGCACATTTGTCAGCCAGAGCGTAAAGCTCGCTGACGTCCCGGATCTTGGTCATCGCCATCTCCTCCCTCATCCGGCGGTTACGCACGTTCTGGTGGAACGCGCTGATAACCGTGGCAGGGTGGACATCGGGGATATTGTGTTGAACACGGCTGAACCTTTGGATGTATTTGCGCAGGGACTCTCCGTCCTTCTGAGCAAGGATGTGGAGATCGCTCTCCTGGCCGTGGGGTTTGTGGCCGCCCGTGAAGGCGCCAACAAACTGGTGGCACAAATCCGCCCATGAAGAAATGGAGTTCTCCGGCAAGTGCATAAGCCAAGACCTGACGTTTGGCTTAAGCACGAGCGGGAAGTAGTTGGCTAGGATCTTCTCGTCGCGTCCCCCGGTAGCCTGCACCGCAATGGTGTAGATGCTGAGGAACTCTGAGGGGTGTTTCTTACCGTTGTACTTCTCGGGTACGTCGGGCTTAAAGTTTTTCATGCTAGGCCACTAGACTTGCCGCAGCTCTCGGGTGAACGCAGGGCAGCCTGCCGCGTACGGCAAGTCGCCTGGTTCACCGGGCGCGTGCATGTCTACAGCGGTCCCAGCGCGCCGGTCGGACTTTCTTCGGGCTTCTTGTCGACGCTCGATGCGGGTTCGAGCGTCCTCTTATCGCCTGTCGTCGAGGACCTGGCGCTGATCGCGGCGAGCCCGTGGATCCGACAACGCCGTGGAGTCGTCGTCGACGTTGATCCGGCGGGGCGGCGATTTCTGCTTCCGCGGCTGGGAGTGCACGGTAGTTGCACCCCCGGCGGTCTTGTCTCCATCGGCCTTCGCTTGGTCGACTTGCCGCGGCCGTGAAGTTGCCGGCTGCTGCGGCGCGTCGTTGTTGGCGAAGGCGATGAGGCTCTGGATTGTCGCCCTCCAGTCTTCGGCCTTGTCCGCCGCTGGAGGGAAGTCGAGGAGCAGCTGAGCCCTGGCCAGGGCTTCTGCTGGAGAGGAGGGAAACGGTGGCGAACGGTGCGAGGAGCGGGACATGCTCAGACTTCTAACCGCGTTAGAAGGAGCATGTTCCCGTCCCGGCGACCGCGCCTTGCTCGTGCCAGGATGTTGGCCTTGAGCGTCCCGTGACCCGCCGGCCTGGCCACGTCCCAACAAGCGTATGGTACCTCCGGTACCACGTCGCTGCTGGTCTGGCACCTCCTGAGAGGGACGTGGTGCGTGCACGGACACCGAGGCCTTGGAGTTCGCCTGGTCGTCCGTCTTGTCCTTGGACTTGGTGGCGGCGTGAGTCTCCCCACCGGCGTCTACCCTTCCGCCGGCGTCTCCCCCACAAACCGTCGGCTCTGGTGGTGGTGGGATCGACGTGGACGGGCCTCCGACCTCCGAAGCCTTCTTCTTCGGAGGCATGTTGATGTAGTCGATGAGGTTGATGGAGCTGGAGAGGTTGATGAAGACTGCGCCCGCGTGAGAACCGGATCAGGTTCGCACAACCTCGACGCCCCCTACCTGGCGCCAAAGATGTCGGGAAAACTGACCGCCCGCGAACACCTATGGGACCGGAGCCCCTTCTACGTTGCGGTAAGGGAGCGGAGGGAGCACGGAGAGCAGATCGAGGAGCACACGCGGGCAGTTTACCCAGGTTTGGGCAGCGATGATGCGTAAAACCCTACTCCTGCTTTGGTTGTATTTAGTTCTTGGGCTCGAGAGCTTGAAGATCTACAGTACTAGCTACACCGAGCGTAGGAGTGAGCGAGTTTATGGGATCGAACCCCCTCTACGTTGTGCATGGGCCTCCTTTTATAGCTCAAAGGGGTCACCGACAGGTGTCAACGTAGAGGAGGGTAAAAATGTAAAATCGGTGGTAGTTGCAACAGTGCATGAACAGTGTATAAATAGTGGATGAACAGTGGTCTTCACCTAACTCTGATGGTGGGGGACAAGGGCATTGAATGCCCGTCGCCATCGCCCCAAAAGCGCCCGCCCGGGCGTCTCCGTTCGCCACGGCGATGGCTTCGTCGCCGTGGTTCGCCAGCGTGTCCCTCAGGCTGCACGGCCATCCGCCACGTGCCCCTGGAAGGGCCCCAGGGCAACGCGCGGCCAGATGAGCTGGAGCGCAGGCACACAGCATAAGTTTCCCCGGCAAGCACCTTGCCGGGGTCGCAACCTTGCCGGGCCCGAAAGCTTGTCGCTCCCCGGGTCCTGCCGGGGCGCACGATGCGCCACGATGTTCCTCCTTGAAGTGCCGTTCTTTTGGCCTTCCTAGCCAGCTCCTCTTGCCAGGGTCTTATGCTGGAATGATAACTTTGAGCCTGGTGCGGCCTTCCCGGCAAGCTCCTCTTGCCGGGGTCTTGTCTCTTAACTTGAATACTTTGTTCTTGAATGGCTTAAAAGGGTCTAGAGTGGGCTTTGGCGGGCGCGTGGTGAGCCAGACCACGGGACGCTGCTACTGCCCATGCACAAGTCGGGATACTAAGGTACCCCTACTTTAGTACACCGACACAGTTTGATCTCAAATAATTAAAATTCAATTCAAACACAAAACCCTAGAGTGAAGGTGACATGACTTCTTCCATTTGAAAAGAAAGGGGTTTTTGAAAAGATTTGGATTCCATCTGAAAATATTTCAAATTCAAAACTTTATGCAACTTAATGATTTTCATGAGAGAAGATAAAAAGACTTCTCCAAATTATAAGAAACATGAGTTGGAAGTTTAAAAGAATCAAATTGAAAGTCCCTTTGAAGGTGTTTTGAAACCCACTTTTAATTTGCAGTTACTTGGTTTCTAATCAAACTAATTTTCTCCAAAAATAAAATATGGGGAAAGTAGGGTAAAATGATTCCCTACAATAGAAAACTGGAGAAAAATGAATTTGGAATCATTTTGGTATTTAAAATATTTTTTATTTGAGTTTTAAATGCAAAAGTAGCAGTATTTGCTTTATTTAAATTTTGCTAGCTTTTGATTTGTTTCTTTTTGCTAGTAAAATTTTATGAAAAGTATTTTCCCGTTAACATAGTTGTTTTACTTTTTCTTTTCTGTTATTTATTAGTTTAGTGTTTTAATGGTTGTTAAGTTTTTACTTAGGGCAAAACTATATTAGATATTTGTAGTACAGTCTTAGACTCCTCTTAGTAGTTTTTCTTTGTAGTTTTATTTCAATTTCATTTGAGTTTTGCTATTGAGTTTTCTTGTTGTCTTAGTTGTTATTTTGAGTGCTAGACTTGTTTTCTAGGACATTTGCTTATAAGAGTGCTATGTCCGTTTAACATGGATTTTCAACGGAGTGACGAATAGTTCTACCAAGTCTTTTTTCTGAGAGCATTTTAATATTTATCAACTTACCAGGCAAGTTCACTTTGACCATGTTTACATACCTATGTTTTTTAATTGCATTTAGTGTCGCATTTTCACCATTCCTCCAGTAGTATGTTGAATATTGCAGTTGTGTAGAAGCATGAGGTAGGAATCTACACCCCTGTTACGAAGACCTGGGAACGTTGTTTATATTATGCTACGCTATCGTAGTCGAGGATTGGTATGAGTGCTCGTGAGTGGTGTGAAGTGGAGGACTCTACGGCAATGACGACAACTTCAAGACTTGGTGGAGAATGGTTAAGAAGGGTACATATGGTGCATCAAGTACTCACTGATTCTAGAGAAGCACCATGATATCGTGCAAAAAGCTCCACCCAAGCTCAAAAAGACGAAAGAATACTTCATGGTCGGAAGCTTACCTGTGCAACCCCGATCCTAAGCCACACAGGTCTAGCCTGTAACACATCATATCACTTTGCGGCCTCACGCACGGTATCCCCACGGGTGCCACCTTACCTGGCCTGGGACCATTTGCGCATTTTGGCACACGTATATGATAGTGTTGCTAGCATCCATATGACAGAGAACCCGGGCCGACATGACCAGTTATAAACCAAAAGTGGCACTAAATTACAGAGACAGGCATACATGACCCAGCAACGAACGTGTCGGTCATCAACGTATGAACCCAAGTCGTAGCAAGCTACAAGGACTTAAAGGAACAACGCGTGACATTTCCCCTAAGGGACAGATACAGGAACGAAGAAGGACACATGCCGGCCAGCCTAAGTGTTCCGGAGCAGTAGCAAGCTACCAAGGCTCAGTGGAAACACTAGGAGACATTTCCCTGTAAGATAGGCTACCAAAGGTAAACAACTAGGTGTCGGATCCCACACATAGCAATACACATTACACGTACGCATAACATGCAAGTATGTGCTGTACAACATGGCATCACAACATAACTCAACAACTCATATAGATAAAGGCCCAGAAGAGCCATCATAGCATTTATTACAATCAGAGGTCACAAGACCCAACATACAGAGCATACAGGCAACGGAAGCATAACATGTCTGAGTACAGACAACTACAAATGAAAAGGCTGAGAAGCCTGACTATCTACAAGACCCTCCTAAGGGCACAAGACCGTAGCTGAGGTAACAAGCTAAACGTCGGAGTCCACGCCGAACCACTAGCGAGACTGAAGTCTCTCTGCAAAAACATAAATTAAGCAAACGTGAGTACAAAGGTACTCAGCAAGACTTACATCAGAACTAACTACATATGCATCAGTATCATCAAAGGGGTAGTGGAGTTTGACTGCAGCAAGCCAGCTTTGACTCGGTGGCTATCCTAAACTATGACTGCAGGTAACCTTTTGAGGTGGCGCACACAAGTCCACATATTCACCAATCAATACGCCACTATGGATCCGCTCCCGTCTCCCTACGAGAAGGCCATCCATAGCACTCACGCTTATCTTGCGCATTTTAAAGTATCCACTTACGATTGTTTATGTACCACGTAAGCATCCAAGAAGTCCATATCCGCGGACCCGGCTATTCGAATAGATCATGTTAACCCTACAGGGGTGTACTTCTTCACACATGCTCTCGCCACTTACCGCCATGTACACGTCGTGTATCTCGGCAACCTTCAAGCGGAAGCCTGGCGAGGGTGTCGGCCACGACCTGACTAACCACACAAGTCTCTCGTCAAGGTTTATCGCCTATTCGGGTTCCATCCATGGGGAGATCCGGCCGGGGTGTCGCTCACGGCCCCAAAAGATGTGCGCAGGGTTCCCAAGCCCACCTCGTCGGATGGATCTACGCCTGGTACACCGTGCCACGGTGCCTAGTCTGACCCAAGCCCACATGTACCGTGTGCCACTTGGTAGACTACTAACACTACCTACAAACACGAGAAACTAGTTGCAACTCCTGGACAGAGATCTAGTTGATTAATAAATCGAGAGGGGTCGAGTTACCGGAACCCAATGTGTGGTAGTAACTATGTCATTGGACAACTTACACAGAACTCAGTTCTTAAGGACGGCTCCAGTGAGACAACCCACCATGTACTCCTACATGGCCTCTCACCGCTACCTTTACCAAATCGTGTTCACACACTTAGCTCACACACAGTAGGACATGTTCACCACATTCTAATTGATCCCCGATGAATCAGACTTGACTCAACTCTAAGCAATAGCAGGCATAACCAGAAAGCATGAATGAGTAGGCACAACATGGCTCAAACAACTCCTACTCATGCTAGTGGGTTTCAACTATTTACTGTGGCAATGACAGGTCATGCAGAGGAAAGAGGTTCAGCTACCGCAGCAAAAGCAGTTCAATCGTTGTTGTCCTAATGCAGTAAAAGAGAGCAGGAGCGAGAGAGTGGGATTGTATCGGGATGCTCAATGGGGGTTTGCTTGCCTGGCACTTCTGAAGATATCAATAGCTCTTCATCGGTGTCATCGAACTCATCGTCGGAACATCGTCTACTGAGAGGGGACAAAACCGACAAACAGAGAAAGAACACAATCAATGCAATGCAACAATATGATGCATGAACATGACATGGCAATATGATGTGGTTTGTCCTAATGCAACTAGCAACCAAATTAAATGAAGTTGGTTTGAACCAAAGGTTCAAATTCAAACTCCATATGTGATTATTCAAATGCCATTTATTCAAATTGTCCTAAAAAGCAACCATAAGTTGTTCTTATATGCATGAAAATGCCATAAACAGATTCCTTGGATTTTTTTGATCAATTTTCATATATAAATTATTTTCATCTGAGCTACGGTTGATTTTATATGATTTTTAGAAGTTTTGGCTATTTTCTGAAATAAATAAATCATTTAGATTTATATAAATTCCAGAAAAGCATTTATGACATCAGCACTGTGTCACTCTGACGTCACCTAGTCAACAGGGTCGGCCAGGGTCAAACCTGACCAGTGGGCTCCACTGGTCAGTGACTGGGGCTGGTTAGTGTCACTGACATGTGGGCCCAGTCAACGCTCACGTCAGCACGGTCAAAACTGACGGGTGGGGCCACTTTGGTTAATTAAAGCTAAACAGAAACTAAACTGTGCTTAATTAAGTGCGTAGGGCCCAGGTGTCAGTGGCTAGGTGGTTAGTTCGTGGGGTGATTAGTCACTAATTAAGTGCCACGTCGGCGGTAGGCGCCGGCGACCACAAAACACGGCGGTGGCTCGCCGGAGTTGGTCGGGGCGGCGCTGCAGGCTGCGGCTGGGCACGCTGAGGGCACCAGGAGGGAGCCTGTGCTCTCCCGCATCCATCCCCGCAAGTGGGAGAAGATGGGGTGGCCGGGGCTCGCCGGAATCAAGCTCACGGCGGCGGTGGCGTTCGGGCATCGACGGAGACGGTGTTGCAGCGCACAGCAGGAGCAACCGATGTGGGTTTTGGGCTTCTGACGTTGTGTGGAGCGCGGTTGTGAGCTCGGTTGCCGCTATAGGTGACGGTGGCCACGGCGGCGACATGCTCAGCGGTGGCCGGCGACGGTGAGGAAGGGGGCGACGGCTACGGTGAGGTACAGGCCACGGGGACAGGGGGAAACGGCGGAGGAGCTCACAGCGGGGCGAGGAGCAGCTGAGTGGGCTCGGGGAGGCACCGGAGTCGACGAATCGGCGGCGGGCTCGACGGCGGCCGGAGGTTGAAGACGAGCACGATGACGACGAGGCAGGGCCTCCCGGCGTCCCGTAGCATGCTGGAGAGGACGAGAAGGACGTAGCGGAGCTCATTGGCGCGTCGGAGAGGTGAGGGGGTCATGGTGGCTACGGCTACGGCAACGACGGCGACGGTGGCGTTCGGGCGCCCGCAAGGGAGAGCGCCAGGAGAGGGGGAAGAGACCGAGGGGGAGTGAGAGGGGCCTGGGGCATGCGTGGCGTCTCTAGGGGGGTCGGGGAGGCTCGACGGAGCAGGAGGTGGCGGGAGACGTGGCCGCGGCCGGCTGTGCGCCGGGCACGCAGCTGCTTCTCCTCCTGGCAGGAGGAGGAAGACAGTGCTGCCCCTGGTGGGCCGGGCCTGCAGCTGGGCCACACAGGAGCTGGGCCAGGCGGGCTGCTAGGTAAGCCAGGTAAAACCTCTCTCTCTAATTTTCTGTTTCTGTTTTCTATTTTCTTCTTTTGTTTTGATTTAGTTTAGCCATTGTTTTGAAATTTAAACAATTTCAAACAATGCCCAAAAACTCCTCTGAACAATTTTATGTTGCTAGATGGACTTGTCCAAAGCACATAAAATATTTCAAAGTTATTTGAAAATATATTCTATATATTATGAATATAGTTCCAAATTCAAATACAATAATAAATTAAATTCCATGCCCAAAATATTCCACAGAAATGTCCATTATTTTTGGTTTGCTGCAGAAGCCTTGCCAGAAATATCCAACAAATATTAGGAGCATTTTGGAAACATTGAATGCAATTTTTTTGACTGGACCTATTTGAGATTTAAAGTGATAGGGTTTGAACAATCCCCATTTCAAGTTTCCTTTGAAAATAACCATGATGACATGATGCACTCAAGTGCAACTAATTACAAGCAAGACAGCAAGGCTGATCTAGGGCTGTGACAACTCACCCCCACTAAAACAAGAATCTCGCCCCGAGATTCAAGCGTAGGGTAAGAAATCAGAGGGGACACAAACTAGCACAATCTTCACGATCCAATTTTTCCTTATTGGAGATGTTGATTTACTGCATCATAAAGATCTTGTCATCCTTGCTTGAGATCTTCATCTAACCAGATGATAACGGAGACATACTCTGCAGAAATCGATCTTCCCGAAGATCGAGAAACTCAAGATCAACTTATGGAGTGAGACATTGAAGCATCTCTTGAGCTGAGACACGGAACACACATCCAAAGGAATGGAGTGAACAAATGATGAAGGTTCACTTGGTAGGCAAATATTCCACACCTAAGAAGATGGTGATCGATGTCACCAAACGGGGCACCTTAGAGAAGGTGACTCGTAGAGTTATTCCCTTAAGTGGCAAAAAGAATTACTTTTGATATAGAGATCATTGAAATTCCCTATACCAGCCTGAGGCAAACAAAATAGATAGTTTGAAGGAGTTCGAGAGAACGACATACTCCGTCTATAATAGATGAGGGGGAACTACCTTGTTGAAGACAACACAACGGATGATTTAGGTTATCATCGGAAATGAATGGGACCCATGGCAAGTGGCACATTGGCAGTGCAAGCTGGGAACAAAATACAAATGATGGGAATGATTCTGGTAACTGGGGTGAGTCCCAACAGCAGAGAGTGAATCTACTCTTGAGGGGTTATAGCATAATCAAGAACACTGTGAGCAATCCCGGATAGTGCCGGTGATAACACCTAGTGTTTGTGCGTGCTCTCAAGAACTTGAGCATTCCCATATTCATCGGGGTTTTACCAATATCCGTGTCAAGGATCCTGGCCACACCACATACTACCATGATGAATAACGATGGAGGATGCAGATGCAAAGGAGGATAACACCGTCTCAGATTTCACCTTAGCGGAGCCAAGGGCAAGATCTGGATGATCGACCGAGAGACATTTAGCACTCCGCTTCTAATGTTCTCCTTGATGTGCTAGCACAAACCATTTATTATAATGGTTTGGTATCTAGAACGTCAAATAAAGGTCGGACTTCGGGAGCACAAGAATCCATAAGGAACAACTAGGGAGTCAGTCCTACGAAGTCCTTATGGGGAGGTGGCCAACTTCTTCAAACAAGATACTACAATAATAGGTCTTCCGGTGGGGTGTGTTGGCCACGACATCCACTTTACCGGTTATCGAGAGACCAATATTATAGTTCTTGGGAAATGCACCAACCATCATATCTGCCTGAGATTCAGTTCTGATCGGTGTCAGGATATTCTAGACTCATCGAGTCTAGAAGGAAAGAATGTTTGCAACACAATTCGACGAGACGGCGTTGCGAGATTCTCGGGGAGTGAACTACGATAGCAAGCTCCAAAACATGAGCTGGTTCTGCTACAAACCTGTGAACACGTTGTCCAAGACAAGCATGACCACATAGTAGTCTTACTATAAAACACTATCGAGTTCGGGTGGGGAACCATCAACAAGGATAGCGAAGTCCTAACATAAGTTATGATCCTTAAGAAGGAACCTCTTCTCTCTGAACAAATCTATCAGTGGCTTGGTGTGCTAGGGATACATACAGAATGAAGATGATCAGTCTATCAGACCATAGAATACTTCGCACGTATGCATGACTGACTTGGGATGATTCCAAAGGAAGCAAAGCTAACTTTCTCGAACTCATGGTGGCAACTTGCACCTAATGCACGTGAATTAGAGGAAGTCACTTCTTTCTTTCGTACCTACGCTTCACGAACGGGTCATGAAGATAGTGCTTATAAAAGTTTCCAATACTAACTGGATGTGCAACATAGATCATGGAGAAGATAACAATGTTGCCGGTGGGCTCAACAACAATTCATCCAGGTTTCCATGGAGATGGAATTCCATAATTATGTGAACAAAATGATAGCATTAGTCAGACCAAGGGGATATGATGAGGTATGCTCGAGGGACACCCACGAGTAAGACAACATTCTGAATACCATTGGCTCTGATTTGATTTGATGATAGCCCATATTCAAATCAAAGTTTGGACAAGACAATAGATCCACAAATGATCACGAGGATCAATCGGAGAAGATATCATCTATGTTCAATACACACACAAGATATCCCTTTGGAGTGAGCTATGTGGGTTAAGCTTTTATCTTCCAACTCTCCAAGTTGTTGTTTAGCTTAACCAACTAGTTCGGGGTATCCAACACAGATTCCTGGAGAAGGGGTGGTTTACAAGAAACCAACTTGATCACGAGCTCAACATAGCGGTCAGGTGACAACCTGGTAATACTTCTGAGAAGATATTCAGAAAATCACGAACCACCGATATGTTATTAAGCTCGAGAAGAATCTTGCTTTTCAAGGCAAGATGATATGATCAAATGAGCGAGGACTTAACAAAATCCTAACTCATCAATCAAGGAGTGCACCAGGGGAGTGGACTAGGTAGCACGATCAATCTTAGGCTGGTGATTCGGTAACCATCATGCTAAGAATGAGATTATCGTCCATTTAACTACCAAGCAACAGAGTTGCTAGGAGTATTGATTTTACACATCACAATTCACTTGTCAGCATTCCGGTTATAACAACACGGAACCCGAGGGATGAACAATGATGGCAAGAAGTATTACTACATCAAGAATTCATAGGAGATAGTGCAATTCTCACGACATTCTTGACATAAAGATGGTAATACTCCAAGATAGAATAGTTTAGAAGCTGCATTAGCATTCTTCATCTGTGAAGTACAACTTCTTTTGATCCGATCCAGGATATGGATAAGGTACTGGAGTTTGTTTCTCCTAGTCATTCCAGAATAGAATGGCTTGACGGACCACAAGAGTAAAAGGCATCGATGCACGAATGCACAACTACTCCTGACTATCAATTGATAGATGAAGGTCGGAAAATAACGGAAGGGAGACAACTCGAGGAACATATAACTTTCCGAATCGCAGATGCATAGACTAGCATGTCGAACTAGTTCAACATATTTCTTCCGGGTAGCCCATGCAGAAAAGTAGGACTGGCAGAGTCACAATGTGGAATAGAGAACTCGTCAAGAGTACTCTGGTTGTGATCTTTTGGTTCGGGAGAACTTCTGCCAAGGAGGGTTCATGGTATTTGGAAGAATGATAAACCACAGACCTCGAGGACTATCACAAGGTTACTAATATCCTAAGGAACGAGCAAATACTATCAACATGAAGTAAGTAGGGTGAAACTCGGGTTCAGGAACCCAGGAGTAGAATACCTACCAACTAAATAACATCACGGGATGCTTTCGAGAATGATGGCCAAAATCATCACACTGGAATATAAAACATTGCTGGATTACTGGGTGATCTTCTAAGATACTTAGGGTCATAATAATAACTCCAACATATGTGTCGAGGTAACAAAGTACCACAACTCATCGTCTAGTGTGGTTAATCTGGCCTAAAAGGACATTAAGAACAGGTAGGAATGATTTGCAAATGCATCAGATTGCTTAGAGACCTGGGATGACTCGGACAGCATAACGACTGTAAGTGTTCGAAAATACTTTGAGATCCAAGCAAAAGAGTATCATATCCACTTAACATCATAATGTCAAGGTTCTGAGATCAACAATTGAACACACAGAAGTAGAATAAACTGAACTGAGAGTTGAATCCACAATTAACGTGATCCTGATAGACATAAGAGAAAGCCTAGTTCTTAATCCCCGTGGAATAGAAGAAGGTGACCCAGATCAGAAGGTCATAAGGTAAAGGAGTAAAAAGAGCCTTACGTTCCCTTCCACAATCAATTCCCTTATATAACTAAAGAGTTTCTAGACACGACTTCGACCAGTTTGGCTTACTAATCCTACAGGCAGTCAGGCTCTGATACCAAAGCTGTCGGGACCCCGATCCTAAGCCACACAGGTCTAGCCTGTAACACATCATATCACTTTGCGGCCTCACGCACGGTATCCCCACGGGTGCCACCTTACCTGGCCCGGGACCGTTTGCGCATTTTGGCACACGTATATGATAGTGTTGCTAGCATCCATATGACAGAGAACCCGGGCCGACATGACCAGTTATAAACCAAAAGTGGCACTAAATTACAGAGACAGGCATACATGACCCAGCAACGAACGTGTCGGTCATCAACGTATGAACCCAAGTCGTAGCAAGCTACAAGGACTTAAAGGAACAACGCGTGACATTTCCCCTAAGGGACAGACACAGGAACGAAGAAGGACACATGCCGGCCAGCCTAAGTGTTCTGGAGCTGTAGCAAGCTACCAAGGCTCAGTGGAAACACTAGGAGACATTTCCCTGTAAGATAGGCTACCAAAGGTAAACAACTAGGTGTCGGATCCCACACATAGCAATACACATTACACGTACGCATAACATGCAAGTATGTGCTGTACAACATGGCATCACAACATAACTCAACAACTCATATAGATAAAGGCCCAAAAGAGCCATCATAGCATTTATTACAATCAGAGGTCACAAGACCCAACATACAGAGCATACAGGCAACGGAAGCATAACATGTCTGAGTACAGACAACTACAAATGAAAAGGCTGAGAAGCCTGGCTATCTACAAGACCCTCCTAAGGGCACAAGACCGTAGCTGAGGTAACAAGCTAAACGTCGAAGTCCACGCGGAACCACCAGCGAGACTGAAGTCTCTCTGCAAAAACATAAATTAAGCAAACGTGTGTACAAAGGTACTCAGCAAGACTTACATCAGAACTAACTACATATGCATCAGTATCATCAAAGGGGTAGTGGAGTTTGACTGCAGCAAGCCAGCTTTGACTCGGTGGCTATCCTAAACTATGACTGCAGGTAACCTTTTGAGGTGGCGCACACAAGTCCACATATTCACCAATCAATACGCCACTATGGATCCGCTCCCATCTCCCTACGAGAAGGCCATCCATAGCACTCACGCTTATCTTGCGCATTTTAAAGTATCCACTTCCGATTGTCTATGTACCACGTAAGCATCCAAGAAGTCCATATCCGCGGACCCGGCTATTCGAATAGATCATGTTAACCCTGGAGGGGTGTACTTCTTCACACATGCTCTCGCCACTTACCGCCATGTACACGTCGTGTATCTCGGCAACCTTCAAGCGGAAGCCTGGCGAGGGTGTCGGCCACGACCTGACTAACCACACAAGTCTCTCGTCCAGGTTTATCGCCTATTCGGGTTCCATCCGTGGGGAGATCCGGCCGGGGTGTCGCTCACGGCCCCAAAAAGATGTGCGTAGGGTTCCCAAGCCCACCTCGTCGGATGGATCTACGCTTGGTACAACGTGCCACGGTGCCTAGTCTGACCCAAGCCCACATGTACCGTGTGCCACTTGGTAGACTACTAACACTACCTACAAACACCAGAAACTAGTTGCAACTCCTGGACAGAGATCTAGTTGATTAATAAGTCGAGAGGGGTAGAGTTACCGGAACCCAATGTGTGGTAGTAACTATGTCATTGGACAACTTACACAGAACTCAGTTCTTAAGGACGGCTCCAGTGAGACAACCCACCATGTACTCCTACATGGCCTCTCACCGCTACCTTTACCAAATCGTGTTCACACACTTAGCTCACACACAGTAGGACATGTTCACCACATTCTAATTCATCCCCGATGAATCAGACCAGACTCAACTCTAAGCAATAGCAGGCATAACCAGAAAGCATGAATGAGTAGGCACAACATGGCTCAAACAACTCCTACTCATGCCAGTGGGTTTCAACTATTTACTGTGGCAATGACAGGTCATGCAGAGGAAAGTGGTTCAGCTACCGCAGCAAAAGCAGTTCAATCATTGTTGTCCTAATGCAGTAAAAGAGAGCAGGAGCGAGAGAGTGGGATTGTATCGGGATGCTCAATGGGGGTTTGCTTGCCTGGCACTTCTGAAGATATCAATAGCTCTTCATCGGTGTCATCGAACTCATCGTCGGAACGTCGTCTACTGAGAGGGGACAAAACCGACAAACAGAGAAAGAACACAATCAATGCAATGCAACAATATGATGCATGAACATGACATGGCAATATGATGTGGTTTGGCCTAATGCAACTAGCAACCAAATTAAATGAAGTTGGTTTGAACCAAAGGTTCAAATTCAAACTCCATATGTGATTATTCAAATGCCATTTCTTCAAATTGTCCTAAACAGCAACCATAAGTTGTTCTAATATGCATGAAAAAGCCATAAACAGATTCCTTGGATTTTTCTGATCAATTTTCATATATAAATTATTTTCATCTGAGCTACGGTTGATTTTATATGATTTTTAGAAGTTTTGGCTATTTTCTGAAATAAATAAATCATTTAGATTTATATAAATTCCAGAAAAGCATTTATGACATCAGCACTATGTCACTCTGGCGTCACCTAGTCAACAGGGTCGGCCAGGGTCAAACCTGACCAGTGGGCTCCACTGGTCAGTGACGGGGGCTGGTTAGTGTCACTGACATGTGGGCCCAGTCAACGCTCACGTCAGCACGGTCAAAACTGACGCGTGGGGCCACTTTGGTTAATTAAAGCTAAACAGAAACTAAACTGTGCTTAATTAAGTGCGTAGGGCCCAGGTGTCAGTGGCTAGGTGGTTAGTTAGTGGGGTCATTAGTCACTAATTAAGTGCCACGTCGGCGGTAGGCGCCGGCGACCACAAAACACGGCGGTGGCTCGCCGGAGTTGGTCGGGGCGGCGCTGCAGGCTGCGGCTGGGCACGCTGAGGGCACCAGGAGGGAGCCTGTGCTCTCCCGCATCCATCCCCGCAAGTGGGAGAAGCTGGGGTGGCCGGGGCTCGCCGGAATCAAGCTCACGGTGGCGGTGGCGTTCGGGCATCGACGGAGACGGTGGTGCAGCGCACAGCAGGAGCAACCGATGTGGGTTTTGGGCTTCTGACTTTGTGTGGAGCGCGGTTGTGAGCTCGGTTGCCGCTATAGGTGACGGTGGCCACGGCGGCGACATGCTCAGCGGCGGCCGGCGACGGTGAGGAAGGGGGCGACGGCTACGGTGAGGTACAGGCCACGGGGACAGGGGGAAACGGCGGAGGAGCTCACAGCGGGGCGAGGAGCAGCTAAGTGGGCTCGGGGAGGCACCGGAGTCGACGAATCGGCGGCGGGGTCGACGGCGGCCGGAGGTTGAAGACGAGCTCGATGACAACGAGGCAGGGCCTCCCGGCGTCCCGTAGCTTGCTGGAGAGGACGAGAAGCACATAGCGGAGCTCGTTGGCGTGTCGGAGAGGCGAGGGGGTCATGGTGGCTACGGCTACGGTAACGACGGCGACGGCGGCGTTCGGGCGCCCGCAAGGGAGAGCGCCAGGAGAGGGGGAAGAGACCGAGGGGGAGTGAGAGGGGCCTGGGGCATGCGTGGCGTCTCTAGGGGGGTCGGGGAGTCTCGACAGAGCAGGAGGTGGCGGGAGACGTGGCCGCGGCCGGCTGTGCGCCGGGCACGCAGCTGCTTCTCCTCCTGGCAGGAGGAGGAAGACAGTGCTGCCCCAGGTGGGCCGGGCCTGCAGCTGGGCCACACAGGAGCTGGGCCAGGCGGGCTGCTAGGTAAGCCAGGTAAAACCTCTCTCTCTAATTTTCTGTTTCTGTTTTCTATTTTCTTCTTTTGTTTTGATTTAGTTTAGCCATTGTTTTGAAATTTAAACAATTTCAAACAATGCCCAAAAACTCCTCTGAACAATTTTATGTTGCTAGATGGACTTTTCCAAAGCACATAAAATATTTCAAAGTTATTTGAAAATATATTCTATATATTATGAATATAGTTCCAAATTCAAATACAATAATAAATTAAATTCCATGCCCAAAATATTCCACAGAAATGTCCATTATTTTTGGTTTGCTGCAGAAGCCTTGCCAGAAATATCCAACAAATATTAGGAGCATTTTGGAAACATTGAATGCAATTTTTTGACTGGACCTATTTGAGATTTAATGTGATAGGGTTTGAACAATCCCCATTTCAAGTTTCCTTTGAAAATAACCATGATGACATGATGCACTCAACTGCAACTAATTACAAGCAAGACAGCAAGGCTGATCTAGGGCTGTGACATACAACCACAAAGCCAGATTGTATATAGAATAGTTTTATCATCGGTTTTCTCTTATTGTGATCTTGCCGGTACATTCAATGTACTGACCTACACAGCTGCAACGTATCTTGTTGCAGGATTTCTACGACGAGTAAGAGATACAGTATAGGGTTATGGTCTACACTCAACCTGTCGATGGTGTTGATGGGACTCCACACTCGTTTGATTATTTTCGCTGAGATTTATGAGGTATATACCATTTTTACTTTATTTATACATGTGATTGCACTTTAACATATATATTGTTGTACTATGTGTGCCAGCATACTGATCCAGGGATGGCACAGTGTCGGTGCAACAAACCCTGGGTCTGTTGCCCAGACTATGCACATGCAGCAGAGTAAGACTGAAGCACCAGCCCAAGTCAGAGTACAAGAAACCAAGGGATCCAGAGTACCTGCTCACAGCAGAGAGATCAAGGCCAAGCCACAGAAGCAAGATATCGCCAATAGAAGGGCCTCCCTTGCTGGGCAGGCGAGCCCAGCAACGGGCGAGGCCACCCCTGGAAGCAGATAGTGGAAACACCCCCGGATGGCCTGTCGGGGGGCTCGTGGAGGCCAAACTGCCTCCCCAAGCACTCAGGCACGATCCACATCGTCAATCAATGTGGTGTCAAGCCCCAAGATGATTAAGTGGCAGCCATTAGCCAGTTGGCAGCTAGTTCCTACAATAAGAACCCACAGATGACACCCGTCCTGTGACGTGTCATGAAGACAAGTACGGAGCTGACGAATAAGCCCGGTAGGCCTTGCCGGGCAGCCGTTGATGTGACACTAAGAGGTGCATTTAATGCACCCTGTCAGCCCGCAGAGTTAGGTATGATAGCACTGTTTGCTATCATGTTAGTGCATAATGACTACTTTGCCACTGTGGTCGCCCCTTGATCTATAAAAGGAGGCCCATGGCAACCGTAGAAATGGTTGGAGACGAGAGAAACCCACACTTGCATAAGCGCGTAAGCACTGCTGCCCAAGGGCAACCATTACCGGGCAAGTGTACCACGCTCCACCACAACCATTCAATCATCAATCCACCGAAGAAGGATTAAGGTCTTACACCTCACGATGGCCCAAACCTGGGTATATTTCTTGTGTGCTCCCCGAGGTGTTGTCGTGCGCAGGTATGCTCTTTTTGCAACATGATGTCCCCCCGCCGAACCAGCAAGGCGCCTCCAAGTCCCATAGGTGGTCGTGGTTATCTCGCGACATCTTTGGCACACCAGGTAGGGGGCTCGCTTGTGCGAACCTGAAAGCATGCGTAGCGTGTCATCATCATCATCGACATCTTCGTCCTCGATGGTGCCGTCAGCTATGGCGCCCAAGAAGAAGTCCGGCTCTTCCACACATCCGTCCACTTTGAAGGATCCTCCGCCCGCGGCCGCTGATGCCGCGGGGGACGCTTGTGCGAGCCGAGACATGAATGCTGCTGGGGATGTGGTTCGAGCAGGCGGCTCCATCACCACGTCCCCCGCGGCCCACGCAAGGTCAGGAGACGTTGGGGGAGAACAACATCAGAAACGCCTTGACGGCCACGCTCCACAGGGTGTGGGAGAGGGGGTCACTCCGTCCACGCCCCCTCTTCCCACCCACGGACACAACCGCAACAATGGCGCTCGGTCTGGGACAAGCCATCACCCTGCGGTCGCCCCCGCCACGGGGCCGAACACGACGCAAGTGCCTCCTCCTGGACGAGCTTATGCACTCAACGGAGTCGCTGATCCTCGAGCACCACCGTCGTGCAACCTCGCTGCCTAGGTTGTCGTTCCACAGAAGCGTGGGTGCGGCGCCATGGCCACTGCGACCGCTGACGCCATTAGGAGCCAGGTGACGGTGCGGCTGGCATCATCAACATCCATGCCAAGCACATCCACGGAGGCTATGGCGCGAGCTTAGCTGCTACTGATGTTTTCGTCAACAGCCGAGCAAATGGATGAATGGCTTGCCACCATCCAAAGCCCGCTTGGTTTCGTTGAGGCTGGCGGCTCTCGACGAGCTGGCCCGCCACGGCCTCCCCAAGCGACAACAACCACCCATACTGCCAGCCAAACGGAGGGTGCCATCCCCACGGTGCAGTCCCCGCCACGGCAGCCAATGCGGGCACGACTGAATAAAGAACCAGACGACATCTCGATGGCCTCTTCTGGCCCTCGAGCATGCCCTAACCAGAATCAAGCCCTGGAGGACAGGCGGTGGGGAGGCGCGTGCATCCTCACTGATCGACACCGCGACGACCCTTGCCAGGACAACGGGTGTGACGGCCTCAACATCAACGAGCATGTGCACGGTGTTGACGGGTGCCTAACATTCGAGGTCGGCTTCCCTACCTTCATGCAAGAGCTGCAACAAGTCCGTTGGTTGTTCGTCCGCACATTCAAGCCAGAGATACCTGAGAAGTACGACTGGAGTCTAAACCCAGCAGAGTTCCTGAGCATCTACACCATCGCTATTCCGGCTGTGGGGGGAAGGGACGAGAAGGTGTTCGCCAACTACTTCCCTTTGGCCCTCAAGTCCAACGTGAGTTCTTGGCTAATGCACCTATAGGAGGGCTCCATTTTGTCGTGGGTAGACCTGTGACAAGAGTTCATCGGTGCTTTCACCGGTGGCAACCAGGCCCAGCGACCTGCAACTCCTTCAGCAGAAGGAAGGAGAAACCCTCCGTAAGTATTTACAGAGATTCAGTAAAGTTCATAGAAATATTCGAAATATCCATCCGGCAGCTGTCATTGCAGCTTTCCAGTCCAATGTGCGCAACCGTCGCAATCGTTCCAAAATGAATGGGCGGTTGCCCAAGACTGTGAAAGAGCTGTACAAACTGGTGGATAAGTGTGCTCAGATGGAGGAGGGAAGGAAGTTGCCCAGAGAGGAAGATTGTGTTTATGTTGATTCAGAGGGTGAGGATGAATCAACCAGTCAGAAAAAGGGCAAGAAGCGCAATAAGAAGCCAAGAGACAAAACAGTTATGACTGTGGAAGGATCAGGCACACCTTGTACCATCAAGAAGGCCAAGGCAGAGGGCCCCGGCAAGGAAGCTGCCGCTTGCGCTGCCAGCTGGGAAGCCGTTGCCGCTGAGAAAGCAGGGAAGGGTGACGGACTGTACTGCAAGATCCATCGGACCAATGGCCATGACCTTCATGAGTGTTACCAAGTTGAGCAACTTGTGAAGAACTAGAGAGCAGAATATGATAAGCGTGAAAAGGAAAAGGGTCAGAATGCCGCTGGTGGGGAGGGCCGAGGTGGTGAAGCAAGCCACCCCGGCAAGCTCATTCGGAACCAAGGAAAACCCGCCAGGGGTCAAGAGAAGGAAGTGTGTGATAATGTGAGTGATGCATGGGATGAAGAGGAGACCAATGAGCAGGAGTTTCAGAAGGCCACTAACGCCCTATGCATTGATGGGGGTGCATCCTTGCACACCTCTCACCACCAGCTCAAGCGGTGGGCATGAGAGATCAATGATGTGGAGCCAGCGCCAGAGGCCCGAAAGCTGCTCAAGTGGTCCCGCATGCCCATCATCTTTGACGAGGAGGATCACCCTGGCTGCACCACTTCGGTAGGGTGTTTTCCATTGTTGGTCTCCCCAACAATTCGCAACCTCAAGGTCATGAAGATGTTGGTGGATGGCGGGGCTGGGTTGAATCTGATCTCCTCGGCAGTCATCAACAAGCTTCAGATAGGAGAAGAAGGGCTAGAGGTTACCAACACGTTGCAAGGAGTTAATCCCAGTAGGAGCCGTCCTAAGGGAAAGATTACACTGTCGGTTACGTTTGGGGCAGAACTGAAATATCGAACTGAGAAGATTGTGTTTGATGTGGTTGATCTCGACCTACCATACAATGGGATTCTTGGACGCCCGGCCCTAGCCAAGTTCATGGCAACATCTCATTATGCTAACAACTCTTTGAAGATGCCTGGGCCACTGGGGGTCATCACTATCCCATCAGATGAGAAAGATCCAATTATATGTGTGGACATGATGTACCAGGATGCAGTTGCGGTAGAGGCAGCGACAACAACAGTTCCCGCCAAGGAAAATAAAGGAAAGGGAAAGGATGGTAGGACCTCCGGCAAGGAGTCCGAAAGCGTGGCCCCTCTGAGTGCACGACACCCATAGACGACGTGCCGGAGTGCTCCAATAGCAAGAGATCCAAGGTTGCTGCACCCAAGTGAAAAAGGTCCCGGCAGGGCTGGCTGGCGTTGATGATACTTTCACTATCAGCGCCAACCTCGATGAAAAATAGGAAAGCGCGCTCATTGCCTTCCTGCGGGCGAATATCGATGTGTTTCCCTAGCAACCATCTGATATCCCTAGTGTTCCCAGAGAGGTAATCAAGTACCACATTGCAGTCTGCCAACACGCCTGACCTTTCAAGCAGAAAGTTCGGAAACAGGCCTTGGAGAGGCAGCAGTTCGTTGCTAAAGAGATCAAGAAACTGGAGGCAGCAGGTTTGGTCAGAGGAATATTGCAACCTACTTGGTTGGCAAATCCAGTGGTAGTCCGAAAGGCTAATGGGAAGTGGAGATTGATAAGTCTCCGATGTATCTACTTTTCCTAACGCTTTTCCTCTTATTTTGGACTCTATTTTGCATGATTTGAATGAAACTAACCCCGGACTGATGCTGTTTTCGACAAAACTACCATGGTGTTGT
Source organism: Secale cereale (assembly GCA_902687465.1). Classification (NCBI taxonomy): domain Eukaryota; kingdom Viridiplantae; phylum Streptophyta; class Magnoliopsida; order Poales; family Poaceae; genus Secale; species Secale cereale. Next base: position 316,589,468 of record LR738711.1, on the reverse strand, counting down.
TTTTATGCAAAAATAAAAGTTCTCGGAACGGAATGAAACTTTGTGAGGATTTTTTCATAATAAAAGAAAAAAACTGGAGGCTGGAACCACCGGAGGTGGGCACCTGGGTGGGCACAACCCACCAGGGCGCGCCATCCCCTCCTGGAGCGCCCAGGTGGGTTGTCCCCACCTGGTGGCCCCGCAGACGCCAACCCTGATAATATAAATTCATATTTTCCAAGAAAAAAACAGAGAGAAAGAATTATCACGATCTACGAGATGATGTTGTGCTACTCGAAGAGGATTGTCTCCGGGCCGAGACGGAGCAGCCGCCACCTCTTGTGTCGCGATCTTCCTCGGGATGCCAGATCTGGAGTCCGTTTGGGGCTCCGGAGAGGATCTTCATCCTTCGTCATCACCAACCCTTCTCCATCGCCAATTCCATGATGCTCCTCGCTGGGAGTGATTAATTCCTTTGTAAGCTCACTGGTCGATGAGGAGTTGGATGAGATTCATCATGTAATCTATTTAATTTTGTTAGGGCCGATCCCTAGTATCCATTATGTTCTGAGATTGATCTTTATATGACTTTGCCATGCTTAATGCTTGTCACTTTGGGCCCGGGTGCCATGATTTCAGATCTGAACCGTTTATGATATTATCAATCATGTTTTAGATCCGATCTTGCAAGTTATAGCACCTACTACGTGTTATGACCCGGCAACCCCGGAGTGACAACAAGCGGAACCACTCCCGGTGATGACCATAGTTTGAGGAGTTCATGTATTCACCGTGTGTTAATAATTTGTTCTGATTCTCTATTAAAAGGAGACCTTCATATCACTTTGTTTCCAATATGGACCCCGCTGCCAGAGGAGGGTAGGAGAAAATATGTCATGCAAGTTCTTTCCATAAGCATGTATGACTATTTATGGAATACATGCCTACATTATATTTATGAACTGGATCTAGTGCCATATCGCCCTAGGTTATGACTGTCACATGATGAATATCATCCAACAAATCAGAGATCCAATGCCTCCGAATTTATCCTATGTTGATCTTGCTAAGTTACTACTTCTATCGTTAATGTTGCACTTGCTACAAAATAATTGCTATCACTATTACTATTACTATTATTGCTCCCACTACTATCAAAACTATCATATTACTATGCTACTGATCAGTTTGTTGCAGATAATTAATCTCCGGGTGTGGTTGAATTGGCAAGTCAGCTGCTAATACTTACAAATATTCTTTGGCCCCCCTTGTGTCAAATCTATAAATTTGGGTTGAATACTCTACCCACGAAAACTGTTGCGATCCCCTGTACTTGTGGGTTATCAAGACCTTTTTCTGGCGATGTTGCCAGGGAGCGTAGCTATATTTGTTGAGTCAGTTGGGATTATTATCAATATATCACCATGAAGAATCTGAAGGATGCTAAGACTAAGATTTATCCCACTAAGACGAGGGGAGGTAAGGAACTGTCATCTAGTTCTCCTTTAGATTCACCTTCTGTTATAAGTAAACTTGCAACACCACAACATGCTATTACTCTTGATATGTCGCAAGTTATTGATGATGCTACTTCTGCTATGAATGATACTTATGATGATGCTAGTTCGTTGCATGATGATGATGTGCCACTTGGTGACTTTCTTGATGAACAAATTACTAGAGTAAGACAACATGATGTTGTTGAATCTGATGATGAGCTTGAAACTGGGAATTTTGAAACACCTGCTAGAGCTAGCCTTCTTAGATATGAATTGCCTAATGTACCTGAAGGTTATGTTATGAGTGAAGAAACAACTAGAGATATTCTTGCTTGTAATGATAGAGATGATCTAGAGAAATTATTAAGCAAGTATAAAGAAAAATCTCTGAATGCTAGAATGAAATATGATCCTAAGTTTGCTACCTCACCTATCTTTATTGATGATAAGGATTATGAGTTCTCTGTTCATCCGGAGTTAATAACTTTGGTTGAATCTGATCCTTTCCATGGTTATGAAACTGAAACTGTTGTGGCACATCTCACTAAGCTAAATGACATAGCCACCCTTTTTACTCATGATAAGAAAACCCGTTACTACTATATTCTCAAATTATTTCCATTCTCATTGAAGGGTGATGCTAAAGCTTTGTACAATACTCCTACTCCTGGTAGTGTGTGTAGTCCACATGATATGATTTATTACTTCTCTGAAAAATATTTTCCTGCTCATAAGAAACAAGCTGCCTTATAGAAAATATTTAACTTTGTGCAAACTGAAGAAGAGAGTCCCCCACAAGTTTGGGGGGAGGCTTTTCCAGTTACTTCATGCCTTGCCTGATCATCCTCTTAAGAAAAATGAAATACTTGATATCTTCTATAATGGACTAACCGATGCTTCTAGGGACTTCCTAGATAGTTGTGCTAGTTGTGTTTTCAGGGAAGGAACTATTGGACAGGCTGAAGAACTATTGAATAACATATTGAAAAATTGTGATGATTGGACTCTTCCTGAACCACTGCCTAAGCCTAGTCCAAAGAAGAGAGGTATATTATATCTCAGTCCTGAAGATATGGAAGAGGCAAAGAAAGCCATGCAGGAAAAATGTATTGAAGCTGAGGATGTTAAAAATTTACCTCCTATTTAAGAAATACATGGGCTAGATGCACCACCTCAGCCTAAGGTGGTAGAGGTAAATTCCCTAATGAAATTCAATAACAATGACGATCCTCACAATATGCACCCTAGTCAATGCCTTCATGTGTTTGAAAACTACATTAGGAAACAAGATCACTTCAATGCAAATGTAATGAAATAATTGAAATATAATTATGATATGATTGCTCGCTTGAGTGACTTGTTATTTACAATTTAAAATGATGTGAGAGGTGTGGGGAAACATGCTTATATGGTACAAAATCAGTTAGAACAAGTTGCTAAATCTCAAAGAGAATTACTTGATGAAATGAATAGCAATATACATGACTTTTCTGTTAGAGTTGCAACTAGAGGAGGAAAAATGATTCAGGAACCACTTTATACTGAGGGACACCCAAAAAGAATTGAACATGATTCACAAAGAAACAACACCACTGCACCTAGTCCTTCTAAAAGAAAAAGGAAAAGAAAACTGATAGGACTTTGCATGCTACTAGCGAACCTGAAGTAGAAAAACCTCCTGATAATGATAATGATGTTTCTATCTCTGATGTTGAAACTCAATCTAGTAATGAACATTCACCTAGTGATAATGAAAAAGATAATGCGGATGCTCATGAAGACACTCAATAAAACAATGAGAACGAACCAGATAATGATGTTGAAATAGAACCACCAATTGATCTTGATAACCCACAACCTAAGAATAAAAGACATGATAAAAGATACTTTGTAGCTAGGAAACACGGTAAAGAAAGAGAACCGTGGGTTCAAAAACCTATGCCTTTTCTACCCAAGTCAACTAAAAGGAAAGATGATGAAGAATTTGAACGCTTTGCTGAAATGCTGAGGCCAGTCTTTTTGCGTACTCGCTTGACTGATATCTTGAAAATGTCTCCTTATGCAAAGTACATGAAAGACATCATCACCAATAAGAGAAAAATACCAGAAGTTGAAATCTCCACCATGCTTGCTAATTATAATTTTAAGGATGGAGTACCTAAAAAACCTGGAGACCCAGGAATACCAACTATACCTTACTCCATCAAAAGGAATTATGTGAAAACTGCTTTATGTGATTTAGGAGCGGGTGTTAGTGTTACGCCTTTCTCTTTATATAAAATACTTGATTTGAATAAACTTACACATACCGAAATATCTTTGCAAATGGCTGACAAATCAACTGCATACCTATCGGTATCTGTGAGGATGTGCCCGTTGTTGTTGCTAATGTTACTATTTTGACTAACTTTGTTATACTTGAGATGCCCGAAGATGACAACATGTCGATTATCCTTAGTAGACCCTTCTTGAATACTGCAAGGGCTGTTATTGATTGCAATAAAAGCAAAGTCACTTTTCATATCAATAGTAATGAGCATACGGTGCACTTTCCGAAGAAACAATTCCAAGTGAATGGTGTTAATGTTACTGAAAAATCTCCGACAATCACTATGGAAGTTTTCGAATACATGTACCTACTGTTGATAAGAAATCGGGATGCTTATTGTTACGGACTTCCATATCCCCGTTGAGGTAACTTAGTGATTTATGAAAGTTCTTCAGTTTTATGCTAATCGAAAGTTGTTGTTAATAAGAATTGATCAACCTTATTAATGGATCATTTTTTAGAGGTATGAAGTTGATGAATTTAGTGAGCGCTTCCTTCTGTCCCTACCTTTTATTTTCTCTGTTCCTACAAGTCAAATAAAATAAAATGACATGTTTTTTCTGTTTTCTAAATTTCTCGTACAATGAAAAAAATGGCCCAAAATAGAAGTTCTCGGAATGCCCTCAAAATTTAACATGATTTTTCCGAATATTTAAGAATTTTTGGTGCAAATAATACCAGAGGGGGGTGCACCAGGTGGTCACAACCCACCTGGGCGCGCTAGGACTCCCAAGCGCGCCCTGGTGGGTTGTGGTCCCCATGTGGCCCCTCTCACTTATTCTTTTATATCACATCATCATCTACCTCAAGAAAAAAAATCACATTTGCTCTCTCTCTCTCTCTCGTGTTCTTGCTCTCAAACCCATGGATTTCGATCTCTTTGCTCGAAGCTCCGTTTCCGAAACTGTTTCGGGGGATTGTTGCTTGGTTTGTGACACCTCCGTTTGTCCAATTAGTTTTTGTTTTAGTGGTTTATATTTAGAAGAATTAGCTACTCTTGGTGTTGCTGTAGATGAGCTTGCATGTTGAATTTTTAGAGTTCTAAGTAGTTTGAATGCTTGCTATGGCTTCTATGTATCCCTATGAGTAGTTGCTATCAGTTTTACAAAGTTTTGTTCAGAAAAATTTTGTGGACTAAAAATTTCAGAATTTTGTTCATAAGAAAACCATGAGTTTCTTTAGGAAGTTTACTTCCAAGAAGAACTACAAGGGTGTGATTGGGGAGTCATCCGATACTGATCTCCACTTCCGGAGAAGGGCGGAACTACGGCCATGCGAATGACCGCATACCCCGTTCATGGAAGATGCTGGAATCCTTCAAGAATTTGCACAATATGCTGCTAATGCCGGCCTCACTGACTTTATTATAGCTGAATGCGAACAATATCATCTACTGACAAATTCCTTTGTGCAAAGTTTTACCTTTCTTCCCAGGAATAATCCTCCTGAGGTGCATTTTAAATTATGTGCTAAAACCCATCAGATACCGCTTACTGAATTTTGCGAAATATGTTGGCTTCCTACTGATGGTAGTTTGGCGGAGCCTAGACCCATAGAGTTTGAAAGCTTTTACCTTACTCTCATAGTGGGTGATGAGAGAGGGGGGTGGGGTATCACTGCCGCTGGCCTGCATTTTCCTGATGTTCGTTATTTTGCTCTTTTCATTACAAAATGCTTGCTAGCTAGAGAGAAGCTGGTGCACTCAGTTCACCAGACCTCGTCATTTTGCGTCGTGCACTAGAGGGCGACAACACTTATAGCTTGGGAGCTATTGTGGCATGCCGCCTCCATGTTCATAAGTCTAAGGGTAAAATACATGGAGGTATTTATGCCACTCGTTTGGCGGCTCTCTTTAACGTTCAGATACGCCTCCATGATTTTCCTTTACCCAAGGTCTACCTAGATCGTGTTGCTATGGATCACCGCTAGTTCACTGCTGCCGATTATCCTAACATTCATATTCCTTATAACCTAGTTTTTAGTGTAACTACTCATGATATCATCCCACTACATGCACCTACTTTGTTTGATCCTATGGATACAGGATTATGCTTGCGGATATCATCGCCTATCGGAATGCCCAGGCTATAGGAGAGGAGGAGCCTCAACAGTGGGATGAGTGGATGCCTGCTCCTCAGTACCCCGACAGCTATCCAGGCTACTGACTGCATACCAAGTTAGGCCAAAAGCCTAAGCTTGGGGGGTACGTGTTTCTCATCGACTTTACATTCATGTTCACACATCTCAGTTGTCGGTGTCCACACTTTTTCATTGTATTATCCATGCTTAATTTTATTTTCTTGCTTTCCTCTTGTGTGTTTTAAAACCCATAGAAAACCAAAAAAAATGTCTAGCTGTAGTTAGTTTACTTTCTATGGCTGCCTAGTTGTAATATAAAAAAAGGAAATCCCAAAAAGATTTCCTTGTTCTTCTTTTGCTTGTTGGGAGTTGTTCTAGTGTAAATAGTTTTTTCTTGTTTTTGTTTCCCTCTTTTCATTTGCTTGTTCTGGAAAACCAAAAACTCCAAAAATATTTTAGTTTGTTTCTTCGCATTTCTTTCTTTTTATTTTCGAGTCGTACTAAGGAGAAGACCACGATGAAAATGTTGAGTGGCTCTATTTTGCATAATTGTGGATCTAATGAAGAGCCCATTTTACCTTGTCTTCTCTTATTGAATAAAATCTTTGTAGATTCCAGCTTAGTCCACAACACTCTTGCACCTTTACTATTATTTCACATCATTCGGTTGTGCAAGTGAAATTCAATAATGACGATATTCGATGAACTAGCCCTAGCAGAGAGAAACTGGTATGAACTCGACTTGCTCTGTTTTTGTAAATAGGTTTAACCTAGTATCCATGATTCAACCCATTATGATTAAACATGTCTGCAATGACAATTAGAGATTATAGTTTCAGATGCCATGTATAAGTAGCTAAGAGTTGATAATGATTTATCTTGGATATCAACATTGCATAAAAATGATTGTGATGTAGTATGATGATATGGTATTCTCCTATGAATGTTCGAGTGGCTTGACATGGCACATGTTTATGCATGTAGTTGAATCAAAACCAACATAGCCTCTATGATATTTATGTTCATGGTGTACATATCCTACTCACGTCGGTGTCCAATGTTTATTATGCATGATGCATGTTCATGACCATTGCTGCTCTCTAGCTGGCCGCTTCCCAATCTATTTGCTAGCCTTCACTTGTACTAAGCAGGAATAATACTTGTGCATTAAATTCAAAAACTCAAGTCATTCCAGATGAGTCCACCATACCTACCTATATGCGGTATTACTCTGCCATCCTAAGTAAATTTGCATGTGCCACCTCTAAAAACTTGAAATAAATATCCTTTTTGTGTGCCTGGGTCGTTCATGGAACGACAGAAGGTGGTCGGTATCTTCCATGCTAAGCGGGTTATTCTTAGGTTGATTGTTTATTCACTCACCATCGCACGAGAAAAGGGCGGTAATAGGGATTCCCAGTTCCAAATTGCAAAAATAAAAAGCTTACAAATGAACAAACAAAAACTCCCAATGGAGTCCAAACATTTACTTTTCTTCTTAGCATGGGAGATATCGATAGCTGATAGTCGTGAGGTAAATGAGAAGGGTGCATCTCTCAAAATATCATTTACCTCTACTTTAAAAACATGAGCTCTGGCACCTCTGCAAACCACGGCTTCCCTCTGCGAAGGTACTATCTATTTACTTTTATGTTGTGTGATCACCCTCTCTAATAAGTGCCAGATATGATAGCACTGTTGTCATGCCTATGCATTGTGTGTAGTGAATGTTGGGTGTTATCATGACTGGATCTTTTCTACCATGAATTACAATGTTTAGTCACTTCTCGGACTTTGGAGGTGCTCTGCATTTATGTTTTGCGGTCTCAGAAAGGGCTAGCGAGATACTACTATTGTCATATTATATCATGGTTGTTTTGATAATGTGTTGTTGTTTGAGATATCTTGTTATTGCTCGCTAGCTGATTATGTCATTGATATGAGTCATTACAATCTTTAAGAGTTATTGTTGACATGGTTAGTTATAATGCTGGCTGAAAACCTAGGTGCTATTTAAGCTTATGCAAACAAGAGTAAAAGTGTTTGTAAAATTTTTTCTTTCTCACTTTCAGTTTATCAACTGAATTGCTTGAGGACAAGCAAAGGTTTAAGCTTGGGGGAGTTGATACGTCTCCAACGTATCTACTTTCCCTAACACTTTTCCTCTTGTTTTGGACTATAATTTGCATGGTTTGAGTGAAACTAACCCCGGACTGGCGCTGTTTTCAGCAGAACTACCATGGTGTTGTTTTTGTGCAGAAATAAAAGTTCTCGGAACGGAAAAAACTTTGCTAGGATTTTTTGCATAATAAAAGAAAAATACTGGAGCCAGGAACCACCGGAGGGGGCACCTAGGTGGGCACAACCCACCAGGGTGCGCCACCCCTCCTGGCGCACCCAGGTGGGTTGTCCCCACCTGGTGGCCCCGCAAACGCCAACCCTAATACTATAAATTCATATTCACCGAGAAAAAAGTCAGGGAGAAAGAATTATTGCGATCTATGAGACGGAGCAGCCGCCATCTCTTGTTCTTCCTCGGGAGGCCAGATCTGGAGTTCGTTTGGGGCTCCGGAGAGTGGGGGTCTTCGTCCTTCGTCATCACCAACCCATCTCCATCGCCAATTCCATGATGCGCCAGTTCCATGATGCTCCCCACCGAGAGTGAGTAATTCCTTCGTAGGCTCACTGGTGAGTGAGGAGTTGGATGAGATTCATCATGTAATCTAGTTAGTTTTGTTAGGGTTGATCCCTAGTATCCATTATGTTATGTGATTGATGTTGCTATGACTTTGCCATGCTTAATGCTTGTCACTTTGGGCCCGGGTGCCATGATTTCAGATCTGAACCATTTATGATATTATCAATCATGTTTTAGATCCGATCTTGCAAGTTATAGTCACCTACTATGTGTTATGAACCGGCAACCCCGGAGTAACAACAACCAAAATCACTCTTGGTGATGATCGTAGTTTGAGGAGTTCATGTACTCACCGTGTGTTAATGCTTTCGTCTGGTTCTCTATTAAAAGGAGGCCTTAATATTCCTTAGTTTCCAATATGGACCCCGCTGCCAGGGGAGGGTAGTCCAAAAGATGTCATGGAAGTTCTTTCCATAAGCACGTATGACTATTTATGGAATACATGCCTACATTATATTTATGAACTAGAGCTAGTGCCGTATCGCCCTAGTTTATGACTGTCACATGATGAATATCATCCAAAAAATCAGTGGTCCAATGCTTACAAATTTGTCCTATATTGATCTTTCTAAGTTACTACTGATATCGTTACTGTTGCACTTTCTACAAAACTATTGCTATCACTATTAATGTTACTATTGCTGCTGCCACTACTATCAAAACTATCATATTACTATGCTACTAATCACTTTGCTGTAGATAATTAATCTCCAAGTGTGGTTGAATTGACAATTCATGCTAATACTTACAAATATTCTTGGGCTCCCCTTGTGTCGAATCTATAAATTTGGGTTGAATACTCTACCCTCGAAAACTGTTGCGATCCCCTATACATGTGGGTTATCAGATACTTTGCATTGATTTCACATATCTCAACAAGGCGTGCCCATGGGATCCGTTTCCCTGGCCGCGCATCGACCATATTGTGGATTCCACTTCAGGTTGTGACTTGCTCTCCTTTCTGGATGCATACTCCGGGTATCATCAGATCTTTATGTCCAAGGAAGACGAAGAGAAGACCTCATTCATTACTCCATGTGGCACGTATTGCTTTATCCGCATGCCATTCGGAATAAAGAGTGTCAGGTCAACTTTTGCAAGGGCAGTCCAGGTTGGTTTTGAACCACGGTTGCACAGAAACATAGAAGCTTATATGGATGATATCATGGTCAAGACCAAGGATAAGGCCACCCTTATCCAAGATATAGAGGTACATTTTATAATCTGCGCAAGATTAATTTGTAGCTCAACCCAGAGAAGTGTCTGTTTGGTGTTCCCTCCGGCAAGCTGCTTGGGTTCTTCGTGTCCCACTGGGGGATTGAAGCCAAGCCTGAAAAGATCAGAGCCATTAAGGACATCCAAGCACTAAGGATAGTTAAGGATGTGAGGCGCCTAATTGGATGCATTGCCGCGCTAAGCAGATTCATCTCCAAGTCTATCGAGCGTGCTCTGCCGTTTATTAGGCAGGACCTATGAAGTGGACCCCGGAAGCAGATGCAGCCCTGCAAGAGTTGAAGCCCTACCTTTCCTCTGTGCCCACTTTGGTTGCTCCCAAACCCGAAGAGTTGTTGTTGCTATACCTGGCTGCAACCAACCAAGTGGTTAGTGCAGCCTTGGTAGCACAACGAGAAGTAGAAGATACAGAGAGCATGCACAACACGGCAGAGTCAGAAGAAAATCAGAGCAACAATGAGCATGAAAACAAGAGCAACCCCAAGGACACGGCAAGGAAGAAAGTGGTGTAGCGCCCAGTGTACTTCGTCAGCTCCTTGTTACAGGTGGGCTAGATCAAGGTACTCTGGTGTGCAAAAGTTGATCTTTGGCCTTGTTATGGCCTCAAGGAAACTGCACCACTACTTTCAAGCCCATGAGATCATGGGTCTCACGCGTTTCCCGTTACAAAGGATACTCCGAAACCCTGAGGCTACTGGCAGAATAGTGGAGTGGGCTTTGGAGTTATCCAGCTTTGGATTGAAGTATGAGAGCACATCAACTATTCAGAGCAGGGCATTGGCACAATTTATTGCAGAATGGACACCAACCCCCCAATGAGGAGATAACAGAGACATCTATCCTCGGCAAGGAATCACAACAAGAATGGATTATGTATTTTGATGGTACTTTTCCCTACAAGGTGCTGGAGCTGGTGTGCTTGTTGTTGCCCCCTCCGGGAGCACTTGAAGTACGTCGTCCAAATGCATTTTACCCGGGAAGAATCCACCAACAATACAACAGAGTATGAAGGGCACCTTGCCGGGCTCAGGATTGCAGTTCAATTGGGAATTAAGAAGCCGATCATTCAAGGAGATTCACAACTTGTGGTGAGACAAGTCAACAAAGATTACCAAAGTCTATTGATGGAGGCATACATCAAGGAAGTGAGGAGATTAGAGGAGCACTTTGACGGGATGCAAATAGAGCATGTACCCCATGCAGAAAACAGCATAGTTGATCACCTGTCAAAGTGTGCTGCGCAAAAGCTTCCTGTGGAACCAGGGACTTTTATTCTCCATCTCTCTCAGCCCTCCATATCCCTAGCAACAATGGCCCGAAAAAAGAGAAAGTTGGACTACGATAAGCCTCTCCCGGTAGAGCTATCCGCTCTCGGCTGAGACCCTGCCGGAAACAACTCCTCACAGCCTGCCGGACCACCCCCTCCAGCCAAGCCAATGGACCCCGCGAACGAGGCTGGTGCTCCCGCAGTAGAAGAGGTGCCGCTAGTCCTTGTTGCTGAGTGATACGTCCAAAACGTATCTATAATTTCTGCTTGCTCCATGCTTCTTTTGTGTGATATTTCTATGATATTGATGCACTTCCATGCACTTTTGATCATATTTGGACTAACCTATTAACTCAGTGCACTACAGTGCCAGTTCCTGTTTTTTGCTGTTTTTCTATTTCAGGTTTCCCCCATATTAAAAGAGCTCCAAAAATTCCAGGAATAATGTAGGAAAAATCAGCATACTGGAAGCTTCGCGACAAACCAAAGATGGGCCAGAGGGGAGCCAGGGGAGGCCCAAGCGGCCACCTGGCGCGGCCCCACCCCTGGCCGCGCCAGGGGCGCGCCTGGGGCCCCTGCTCCGCCTCTGGCTGCCCCCCTTCGCATATATATCCCTCTCATGCCGAAACCCTCGAGGACAGAACCCTTTTTCGCGATCTCACCTCTGTTCCGCCGCCGCAGCGCTTCCAAGATCGGGAGCATCAGGAGAACTCTTCCCGGCACCCTGCCGGAGGGGAGAACCACCACCGGGAGCTTCTCCACCACCATGGACGCTTCCCGGATGAGTCGTGAGTAGTCCACCTTGGACCATGGGTCCATGATCAGTAGCTATGTGATGTTCTCCTCCCCTCTTTGCTCTTCATGGTTTAGACCTCGTGAGCTGCCCTACATGATCGAGGCACATATGTAATCTTTCTACTGTTGCTTTGCTGAGTTTGCTGGGATCTGATGGATAATGAGACTATGTTCAGATTGTGTTTGAGTAATATATTTGATTCACCTATTTTATATCTTTGTTCTTGAGTAATTCTTGCATGTTCTCCGTTGCTGTTTATTGCTTTGGCCAAGTAGTAGGTAGTAACTCCAAGAGGGAGCGTTATGCTTGATTGTGGGTTCATGCCCCCTGATGACTAGCTTGAGTGACAGAAACATGAGTCTAGGGGATGTGCTGTTGCCACAAGGGAGAAAACAACGGTGCTTGTACTTGCGGGTGCAAGGATTGTTTACTTTGTGCAAAGTTCTTTTAATGCAGTTGTCTGTTGCTTTGGGTTTACACTTTGGGTGGGATTCACAACTTAATACCAGCGAGATGTTCTGGATAGATATCTCAAGGTGGATGATAAGTAGTAGATGCAGATGGATTTCGGTCTACTTGCCTTGGCGTACCGCCCATGCTTTTGAGCCTCTACCTTTCTTTGCAGCATAGTTAGCATTGGTTTGCGCACATAATCCTGTCAATTGCCCAGCTGTAATTTGTTTACCTCGCTTTGCTGTTTTATCGTCTTTTGGGTGAGAGACATCACTAGTGAACATCATGGGACCCCGGTCCATATTACCACTGCTGATCACACCTTCTATTTACTTCCTGTTTTTATTTCCTAGTTGCAGTCATAGCTAGCATTATTATCTCTTGTGTTTGATCCTTTGTAAACAACAAGGCCAGAGGGATTGACAACCTCTCTGTACTCGTTGGGAGCAAAGTTATCTGTATCTGTGTGCAGGTCCCGTCAACCGCTAAGTTTTTGGCGCCGTTGACACCTACTTGTCGACCCTCGGAGTCTCACGGGATTCGATCCTTGGTACCTTTGCCAAGGTAAATTTGCCGCTACGCTACATCTCAACCTTCCACTTGGGGTAACCAACGAGGGGCGAGAAGCCATCACTGAGCCACAAGCTCCAGCTTGGGCAAGGCACATTGTCCGCTTCCTCCAAACCTGAGAATTCCCTGGCGACCACGATGAAGCTGAAAAAGTAGCCCGAAGGGCCAGTATGTATCATTTTGTCGATGACACTGTATAGAAGGAGGCCCAACGAAGTGAAATTGAAGTGTGTTTGCCGGGAGGATGAAAAGGAACCGGTGGCTGAGATTCATAAAGGAATGTGCGCCTCCCACATTGGATCAAGGGAATTAGTTGGGAAAGCATTTCGGCAACGATTCTATGGGCCCACAACCTTCCAAGATGAAGCTGAGCTCGTCACGAGATGTTAATCCTGTCAGTTCCATTCCAACAAAATACACCTGCTTGACTAAGCTCTTCAAATAATCCCCCTCTCATGGCCATTTTTGATCTGGGGCTCGATATCCTCGGCCCCTTCCCCGGAGCAATCGGGGGCTTTGAATTCTTATTCGTCGCCATCGACAAGTTTACAAAGTGGCCGGAAGTGACTGCCGTGAGAAAGGTGACTGCTCAGTCAGCTATCAAGTTCTTGATAGAATTGGTGTGTCGTTTTGGAGTTCCGGCAAGGATCATCACCGATAATGGCACCCAGTTCACGAGCCACGCCTTCATGCAATATGTTCATACCCTCGAATGCAAGATCTTATTTGCTTCCGTGTCACATTCCCAGAGTAATGGAAAAGCTGAGAGGGCGAATGCTGAAGTGCTCCGCGGACTCAAGACAAGAACTTTTGGTACGCTGCAGAAGCACGGCAGGTGGTGGATTGAGGAGTTGCAGGTTGTTTTCTAGTCCCTCAGAACAACACCAAACCGAGCTATCGGGCAGACTCCCTTCTCCCGGTTATACGTGTCACACCCTGATTTTCATGCCACATCACTTAAGCTAATATTCATGCTAAAATGTGGTTTGGCAAAAACTTTTGAGTGTTTTTGACCTTGCTTGATTGGTTTTCTGTTTGCTGTTTGCAAGTGCTCTAAAAATCAAATAAATCATCCAACTCTTATACTTCATCTCCTTGATCCAAAACCTTTTCCCAATGATCATGCCATGTGTATAGAACAATATAGTATTTTCTTATAAAAATAATTTGGAAAAATAGTATTTTCTAAAATTAGTTTTCCAAAAACCCCTGAATTGAGGTTTGTACTGCAAGTACTTAATTGAGGGTGTGAAAAATCATTCAAAAAGTATATTTGAATCCTATTAGGTATAGGACTCCCATAAACCACAAAATTATATTTTTAAAGGTTATTTTTATATGTTATTTAAAGGCATTTTCTTTAGGCCAGAAATGGTCTTTAATAGGTTAAAATTATTTAACTGTTTCAAAAATATTTTTCAAAATTCAAGGAAACTCATAGGACATATATTGTCCATATATAAGAGTTTCAACACATGATCATGTTCAAAATATTGGACAAACCCTTCAAAAATCCTTTCTGGATATTTCAAGCTTTTGAAATATTTACAAAGGAAATATTCTCTAAAAATTCAAGGGAAATTCTATCATGTCAAATATGAAATATTTGATGATCTTACAAAGCCTCATGCCTTGAAGATCAAGAAAACATCATCAAATCCCCTCAAAACAATTTTTGTACATTTTGAAGTTTGAGCAAGTTTACATTGCCAAACTTGTACAAATGCTCTCTAACTTGGTGCACATGCTAAAATGATGTAAATATGCACCGATGTCAAATGACACAAGTATTGGAGAAGCGTAACTTGATCTAAGAGCCCCAAAACCCTTTCTGACCAGATCCAAATCTGAACAACTCTACATTGCCAACTTTTTACTTGTGACCTCAAATTTTGTGGACATGATCACAACCCCAAATGATGACACTACACCAAGTGGTGCATCAAGGAGGGATGATTTGCATGACTAAATCTTGGAAAAGGTATTTCTGCTGATTTTTAGGGTTTACCAAAGTTACATTGGCAAGTTTCTTCAAATGAGCTCAAACTTGGTGACATACCCTATTTCTATATGCCATTTGATCCTGTTAAGTCTCATGTCAATTGGAAATCATTTGCTTGCCCAAAACCATATCAAACACCTTCTGGTAATTTTCCAAAACTGTCACTTTTACCTCTTTCCTTGTTCTCCATGAGCTTAACTTTTTACCAGGGCCTCTCCTAGTCACCTTGTACCTCCAGTAACTCTCCCATGGATATTTCTCAATGATTGAGGGGTAAACTACCCCCATTTACCTCCCTGGACAGCCCCTCTCTCCCTCTTCTTCTGCCTCTCTCCTCTCCTACTGGCTCCCCAGGGCATCCAAGGCCATAGCCCACTTCTTTACTACCCTCTAGAGCTACTAGACAATGGAGGACACAACCAGGGTGCAGGGGACATGGCCATGCCGGCCAAAGGCGCGCTCTTGAGCACGCTATAGTGCGCCAGGGCACTATAGCTCGGCCCTCCCGAGGCACCCAGGCAGCATTGGGCAGAGCGAGCGTGTCCATCGAGGTTGCCTCGACGTCCACAACACGGCAGCTGGTCGCCCCCCTTCTTCATCTCTCTCTCATGCCCCATGCTCGCACGCGCACCATGGCCGCCCGGGAGCTCCAATGAGCACGCTCACACGCGCGCTACCCTGACGCTACCCCACTCCTTCTCTCCCTTCCTCTGGGCGTAGACCACCCCTACAAATGCCCTGGACACGCCTCGGAGAGCCAGCCTTGCCTCCAGCCACGGCAACGGCTTCGCCAGGGCACGGCCCCGCGGTGAACCTCGTGCTGGCCTATATAAGGCCTTCCCCGAGCCCCCTCTCTGCTCCATTTGCCCCTCTCCCTCCCGTATACGTCCCAGGACAACCCACACATCCTCCCGTCCCCTCCAACCTATCCTATGGCCGGAGCTTCCCCGCCGGCCGCCGCCAAAATTCGTGCCATCAGGACCCCCTCCTCTCCATCTCTCCACTCCAGGGCAACGCCGCCGCCATGTTGAAGCTTTCCCCCGCACTCCACTTCGTCCCCCCATGCCTGTGTCGCCGTGCCCAACACCGCTGACGCCATCCTCCGTCGTGGACGATGGGGCGCTCGCGTCTGGCCGTCCGCGTGGTCGTGGCGCACCTCGACGGATGCGGCACGCTCTCCTGAGGACACTGGTACGCCGGGTGTCGCCGGAGGTGGCCGGTGGCGCCGGGGGGAACGCCGACACCTCCTCGGCCTCGCCTCCCCTGCCTCTGCTCTATTCGAGTGGGAGGTAGGCGACGACCTGAGCGCTGGGCCCCGCGCGTCAACGACCTAGTGGCTGGGCCCCACTGTTTAAGTGGAAACGGCTTCGGCCGAAACCGCCCAGCCGCCGCAAAGGCGTACTCCCGACGGGCGCCTTCGACATGGCCCTTCCCGCTCGCAGCTGAGCTACTGGGCCGGCCCAGTAGCTATCCTTCGCCCGACGCGTGTTTTAGGTATAACCTGAGTATTTCTTTTCTTTTCCTTTTAAACTTGTAAAATCTCTCAAATATTCAAATAGTGTCCAAACTTGAAGATTCAAATTTCTGTTGGCTCCATAAATCATGATCTATCACATGGTGCTATTTGCACATTTTTTTCAGAAACCTTTCCTTCACAACTATTTATGAAAACCCATAATTCCATTTCTGTGATGAACTTTAGAAAATCACAGAGAGCCCACTTTTGATCCAAATGCCATGATTCAAATTCCTAGATACTTATAATATCAAAACTTAGTTTTGGAACATTTTTCCCAACACTTTCTGTACCACATCAAATATTGGTCTATTTATCCATGTATAGCCAAATTTGCAAAATCATAAGAAATTCATTTGAACTCCAAATCAAGTGAAACCAACTCCTAGCTGCTTCTAAAACCATTCCTTGTTAAGTGGGTGCCTCTGCTCATTTTTCAAAATAATTCTTCTGTTCACTTCTCACAGATCCATTAAACCCCTTGATACCATCATATTGAAATGTTCAGAGATATCCATTGATCCAATGCCTATGAAACCTCCTTGGTCATTTTTCATATGACCAGAGGTATCCTAGAAAAGTCCAACTCCTATTTTTAGAGCACTTTTATTTTTGCCTTGTTGTGTTGCTTATTATGATTGTTTCCGTCGTTAGTTGACGAAATAGACGGAATACTTGGAGATGGACCAGAAGGTTTGAAGACTCGGAAGAACAAGGCAAGAAGCCCTTTGACCTTGTCTATGAAACCCCCCTTTTTTCATGCATATCATATATTACTTAATGTCAATGCATCAGAATCATGTTGAGAAGATGACCACTTGTGTGGGTCACCTTGCTTCTTTCATATTGAAACTTGCATCAAGCATGACCCTACCTTCCTATGAGGGTTATGCGGGTGGGAATAGATAGGTTACTATGGTAGTGGCTAAGCAAGTGGAACGGGAATATGCATAATGGTGGAAGCATAGTACTTTTGAAAGACTCTTTCAAAAACCCCATCGGGTGTCACCTATACCTGAGTGAGATGATGAGTTGGGTAACCACTTGATGAAGAAGTGGTGTACCGAGACAAGTGTGTGTGATGATTTTCAAACGGATTGGTTCAAGTTGCGACCGTTGTTCCAACCTTACATGCACAACCACTCTACCCTTATATGGGAAAGGGCCTTATTGATTACCTAGGCTGATACTAGCATGGTGCCCGCATTACTATTGACGGGGGTGACATGAGGTCACTCTCGGGACGGGGTCGCGCTTGGATAGGCGGCCATGACTGTCTTTACAGGGCACCGGACACACCGTTGGTACCCCGTGCTTGTGGTATGAGATGAATATGGGAACGAGGCTCCACAAGTTTTAAGATGTGAAATGTTGGGCACGGGGGTTACTACCAATTGAGTGGACTCTGTGTTAGTGTCGTCTAGGGAAAGATAGTGATCGGGTGCTTACCCCGGGTACTTGAGGTACCGCGGGTCGTGGATGACACGGAAGTTCCCCGGATCTTGTGGGTAAAGTGTGCAACCTCTGCAGAGTGTAACACTTTTCAAATAGCCGTGTCCACGGTCAAGGACAGTTGGGTAACCGCTCTTGGGCTACGTCCAATGTTTGCGCAACCCTGTGTGTGCGTGTGTGTGGAAGCTCCGTTTGATTTAAGTCAAAAAGACTTGACAAGATGAAAGAGATCATAACTTGGCTATGTTGACATCTGTAACCTATTTTCCTATGATGCATGCCTCAGGTAATTCATGTCATTGCACTCACAAATTTGCTTTCTGCAAACATATCCTATTTAGTTATATTTCATACCTTGTCATACTTGTTCCAAAAACATGGGTTGCTTGCGAGTACATTCCAAGTACTCATTGGCTTGCCACTGGTTATTTAATTGGCCAGGCATGGAAGAGCAGGAATTTGAAGAAGAATTCTATGGAGACGAACATGCGAACTAGGACGCTTTCCCAGTCAGAATGCCCGTAGGGTTAAGGCAGATGGCATGGGTCCAAGTTGTTATTAAAGATTTCTGCTGCGATGATTTATACTCAAGACTTGACCATAAAGGTCACAATTTGTGTAACACGGTATGTATGGATGTAAGACTCTTGTTATTCAGCTTCTGTGTGTTCGGTGAGCATTGATCTCTGGGATCACTGTACACGTGCATTCGGTGATCTCGACTTATGAGTCGGGGTCCCCACAATACGGGGCAGAATCAGTTATCCCCATGGAACTCATTTACAGGTCTCCTCGAGTGCTTGCCTATGATGAAGTAGCGCAAGTTGAGCACCGATGTGATGATGTTGTGCTACTCGAAGAGGACTGTCTCCGGGCCGCTACGCGTGCTGCACGCTACCAGCAAGCTATGTGTGACTACCAACAAGCATGGAGATGGCGAAGAAGCCCGGCAGGCCTTGCCGAGCAGCCATTGATGTGACACTAAGCAGTGCATTTAATGCACCCTGTCAGCCCGTAGAGTTAGGTATGATAGCATTGTTTGCTATCATGTTAGTGCATAATGACTACTTTGCCACTGTGTTCGCCACTTGATCTATAAAAGGAGGCCCATGGCAACCGTAGAAAGGGTTGGAGACGAGAGAAACCCACACCTCCATACGCACGTAGGCATTGCTGCCCAAGGGCAACCCTTGCCGGGCAAGTATACCACGCTCCACCACCACCATTCCATCATCAATCCACCAAAGCAGGAGTAGGGTCTTACGCCTCACGGGGGCCCGAACCTGGGTAAATTGCTTGTGTGCTCCCCAGTGTTCTATTGTGCGCTGGTCTGCTCTTTGTGCAACGCGATGTCCCCCCGCCGAACAAGCAAGGGGCCTCCCGGTCCCATAGGTGGTCGTGGTTATCCCACGACACACAGATATAGAGAGGCTTGACCGTTTGTAGTCGGGTTGCTACAGACATGGTATTAGAGCACATGTTGACTGTAGGATGTGACATTAGAAACCGGAAAGCCCTTGGGACAGAAAATCTCTAAACTTTATTTTCAAAAAGATCCTTTACTTCTCATCTTTTCTGATTTTATCAAATAGTCCCTCTTCCTCCAATAGTTAGCATATACCCTTTATCCTTTTGACCACATTGAGGATCAACGGAAGCCACTCTGAGAAGGAAAAAATATCGAACAAATGATGACCAATTCAGAATAAAGACGATTGCACTATACATTTGGGAAGAAAGAAGCTACAATCGTTGAAGACTGTGAAGACTTGAAGAATTTGAAGAGACTGGAGAATTCCAAGATTTATATGACCTTTAAAAGACCAAACCCCTATTGTATGCTCATGTTAGATGCGATGACTTGTGAGTTGTCATATTTTGTGTGTGTTTTCTGGGAGCAACAAATAAACCTATCTCCGAAACTATGTTGTTTGTTTGTATGGGCATCTTTCTCCCATATGTCATCCCAAAACCCTTGGACCCAATATATGATGAATGAAGATGGACTTGTATTCTCTGGACCAATGAATCAGATGGAGGCAAAGCTATGGATTCAGAATATGGACAATCACTTTGGAAACAACTTGTTTGCAAGGACGAATTGGGTTCAATACGCTCTTCAGTACTTTACAAAAGTGTTGCAACATGGTGGAAAATGCATCAAGCCATACAAGGAAGTAATGGGGCAAAAAAACTTGGGAAGAATTCAAGGAGACTCTGTTATGATCATGCCTCATCCAGAAACCTTGTAATAGTAAAATGAAGAAACCTTGTGCATGCAAGATTTGCGGAGAAATAAGACACACCCTAGAAGAACACAAGGAAGGATGTCCTCATTGTGAGAAAAATCACCCAGCTAAGGACTATCCGACGAGGCAAGTTACTAGTTTCCTATGTGAAGGAACTATGCACTACCCTGCTCGGTGTCACTTTCATACCAAGGTACAAGAAATTAATAAGCAGTGGAAGGAATCCATGAAAGAAGCCCTCAAGGAAAGTATAGAAGAACATGTGATGAAGTAAGTTGTTAAAGATCCTGAATAAAAAGGCCTAATCAGATTTTACTCCACCGCTTGCTATTCATGTGGAGACAAAGGATATTTTGTTCCGGTATTGCACCAAGGAAAGAGGAGAGTATTTGGGAGACTTCACGACATTAGAAGTGAAGTTTGACCCTCAAGAAATAGAAGCTCTGATCATTACGAAGAAAGTCAGGAAGAGGAAACAGAGGCATCCCCAGTAAAACCCAATTTCTACCGAGGAAGACCTGAGTCATATCAATTGTTTCAAGTGCAAGGATTTAGATCACTACACTGGTATATGTCCAAAAAAGAAGCCAAGGTACCAAGGAGCAGACACCATCAGCAGGAAGACCTGAGACTTGTTGGAAGTCATATGTTTTCACTGCAATGAAGAAGGACAGTATGCTACTAAATGTCCCGACAAGATGAAAGCTGGAGCGGAGTAGATGGAATTTTGATATTGGTAATAAGTGTAGCAGGAAGCAAATGTATTTTCATGAGAACGATGAGTTGAGTTAAGTAATGGGTTCTTAGAGATTGTAATGAATTCATGAAAACAATAAAGTTAAGGTGACATGTTTTCATATGCTAAATTGTATGAGTTGTAACTTTATGAATAAAGATATTGACCATTTTCGAGGATATGAGAAATATGGTCTATATTTGTGCATCTCAATTTAAGGGTGGTAGTACCCTGTGAGAACACTTGGCCGATGGAAAGGAAAATGTATTCTACAGAGTGGAGTTTGGACAAGATAAGTTTGGAATTTTATTTTCATATATTGATTGTCTCAAGAGTATGAAGGAATGAAGTAATAATGAATTTAAAGGATGTGTAATGCTAGAATAAGGAACAATAGTAACTCCAAGGATGATTTTAAAGTGTCACAAGGGATTGCAGTGGGACCATAACCCATAGGCCCGGGAATTAATAAGGAATCAAAGCACTACCATGTTGAAGGAATAAATTTGGAAGAATCGGTGATTCGATTAATAGATGTTTCCTAGGAAGATACACAAAAC
The DNA here is from genome assembly GCA_902687465.1 of Secale cereale. Taxonomy (NCBI): domain Eukaryota; kingdom Viridiplantae; phylum Streptophyta; class Magnoliopsida; order Poales; family Poaceae; genus Secale; species Secale cereale. The sequence goes on along the minus strand of LR738711.1, from coordinate 316,568,050 downwards.
CCACGAGCTGTGAAGAAACGTAGATGTTTGGTTCAGCTTGCGGAACCAATGGATCTACTAGAACCAAGTTCGAGGACAAAAGAAATTTTGCAATCCTTGAGAGAATGCTCGAGTGTTAGAAATGCAAGATTCCCGAAACCTTATGCAGTGTAATGATTTGGGTGCGGAATGGATTGATCATCATGCCAATTTACTCTTATCATTCGCTCCGGCTATTTGGAATGGTAAATCTGAGTGACTTACCCATAGTCAAGAGAAGACTATGTCAAAACCTTGTGTAAACCTTAGAATGGTAGGACGATGGATCCATGTAGAGGAAATCGTTGCCAATCGTAGGATAAACGGTAAGATTTAGCCCACACCCATTTCCTGCAGGAGAAACCATAAATGGCTGACCGCCACGAGATATTGATAGTTGTTTAGCATTGGTGACAGACCTGTCAAGCTAAGAAGACTCGGCCTCGGGAGAACCTTACCATGATGAAAGGATACAAGATTTGGAGGAAAGGTTATGCCTCTGCCAAAACACCACAGAGTAGGATTCAAAAATAACAAAACACACCGTGTTCAAAAAGATATAAGTGAAGCACTAGAGCAATTACATAGCTCTCACAAAGTTTAAGTGATGTATAAAAGCAATCATAGCATAATTTGGATCTCTCAAATAGGTGCGTGCAGCAACGATGCTTATTAAAAATTAAAAAGAAAAAAAAACAAAGACTCATATTATACATGGCACTCCAAGCAAAACTCATAATATGTGATGAATAAAAATATAGTCTCAAGTAAAATACTGATGGTTGTTAGAAGAAAGAGGGGATGCCACTCTAGGTATCCCCAAGATTAGTTGCTTGATACATCTTTAATATTATATTGGGGTGCCTTGGGAATCCCTAACCTTAAACTTTTGCTACTCCTTATTCCTTCATCCATCTCGATCTCACCCAAAACTTGAAAACTTCAATCACACAAAATTTAACAAAACCTTGTCAGATCTGTTAGTATAACAAAATCAATCTTTACTATAAGTACTATACAAAACCAATTCATATTATTTAATTCTATTATATCTACTATATTCTAACTTTTCTATGGAAAAAACTCTTCAAAAGAAACCATAGATCCATCAAAACAAGCACATAACACAAGGAAAACAGAATCTATCAAAAACAGAACAATCTGTAAAGATGCGATTTTTTATAGAACTTCTGTAACTCTGAAAATTCTGAATATTATAATAGCGTGGAAAATTTCTATCCAGATAATGTGAAAAAAATTCAAGAGTTTATCACATTCCAGTAATCGTCAGAAATTCTAACTTTGTAGGCAAAAGTTTCTGAATTTCAACGCAATCAAATCAACTATCAACCAAATCATCCCAAAGGCTTCGCTTGGCACAAACATTTATTTAAACCACAAAAACAAATCAAACCAGATGTATTATTGGGTAACTTATTGAAAACAGCGAAAATACAAAAATATACAAGTTGGGTTGCCTCCCAACGAGCGCTATCGTTTTAAGTCCTTAGCTAGGCATAATACCAAGATCTCAAGTGTTGTCATCCTTGGTTTCCAACTCCTCAATCACACAATCCTTCAAAGATTTGGCATACACTTCGTCAACAATAATACTCCTAGGGACAAGATCAAGGAATTTGCTTTTGTAAAGTGGGATTTTTATTACTTCAATAAAATTGGGATGAATACTAATCATTTTAAGATCTCCCTTGTTGTTACTAGAAGTTGCCGCCTTGTTCATGTGACTTTTTATGGGTGTTTTTATGTAGTACTAACAGAACAAAAAGCGGTGCTTAAGTTACTAAACATTTCTTCCAATTTGCAATCCGAGAAGGACTTTCTTGAATTCTTTCATTGACTACGGGTTCCTTTACTTTTAGAAATTTAAAAACATCACCCACTTTTGACCCAAATTTATTATCAAGATTATGCATCTTTTTATCCAAATTTTCAATATGTTCTTTAATGAGCATTCCCTTTTCAATATCATTTAATCTTTGTGTAACATGCTCAAGAGTCAAAACTATTTCATTGATAATAATAAGAGGAGAACCCACTAAACTTTCCATAGCATTCAAAGCATCAAGAGGAGGGAAACTTAAGAAATTTCCTCCCGTAATGGTATCAAGGACAAATCTAAACCAAGTGGTGATTCCCATGTAAAAATTTCGAAGAAGAACAATAGTGGATTGTGTCGGGGGAAACTGTCCACCACGAACACCTATGGGACCGGAGCCCCTCGTTTGTGCGGTAAGATGGCGGAGGGTGCACGAAAAGCAGATCGTAGTGAACACGCGGGCAGTTTACCCAGGTTCGGGCCGCGATGGACGCGTAAAACCCTACTCCTGCTTAGTTTGTATTGAGTTGGAGAGCTCGGGAGCTTGAAGAACTAGCTACACCGAGCGTATGAGCGATCTAGGTTCCGAACCCCCTCTACGTTGTGCATGGGCCTCCTTTTATAGTGCAAGGGGTCACCAACAGGTGTCAACGTAGGAGAAAGGGTAAAAATGTAAAAGAGGTGGTAGTTGTAACAGTGCGGGAATAGTGGAGCTACAGTGTATGAACAGTGGTCGCTACCTACTTTGACAGTGGGGGACAAGAGCATTTAATGCCCGTCACCGTCGACCCCAAAAGCGCCCGCCCTTGCGTCTCCGTTTGCCACGGCGATGGCTTCACCACCGTGGAATGCCACCGTGTCCCCCAGGCTGCACGGCCATCCGCCACGCGCCCTTGGAATGGCCCCAGTGCGACGCGTGGTTCGATGACCTGGAGCGCGGACACACAGCACAACTTTCCCCCGGCAAGCACCTTGCCGGGGTCTTGACCTTGCCGGGCCCGGGAGCTTGTCGGGCTCTGGAGCTTGTCGCTCCCCGGGCCCTGCGGGGGCGCGTATCGCGCCGAGGCATGTCTTCTGTAACATAATCTTCTAGTCTTCCTGGCAAGCTCCTCTTACCAGGGCCTTACGTGAGTGAGGTAACCTTGAGCCTGGAACGGCCTTTCCGGCAAGTCCCACTTGCCGGGGTCTCGATCTTCTGTCTTATATACTTTGTTTTTGAATGGTTTTATATGGAGCAGGAAGGTCTCCGGCGAGCGCATGGTAGGCCCTGCCGCGGGAAGCTGCTACTGCCCGTGCACAAGTTGGGGTACTGAGGTACCCCTACCTTAGTACACCGACAGGAGCCCCCGGGCCTGGGCCACACACGGTGCCGAGCGCTGTTGGGCCAGACCCAAAATAGTGCACGGGCACGCGCGGCCCACGGCACGCCGAATCCACTTCCGCATCCGCCGCGTCCCCCCGTAACGGCACGTGTCGATTGCGACGTCGTGGGATGGGACGTGGCCACGTTGTTTTAATGGAAAGAGCGAAACGTCCCCCACTTCCCCATAAAAGCAGAGGAAGCAGGAGCGGTTCCCCTCCTACGCCTTCATTGCTTCTTCTTCCATCTCCAGAGATCCCCTTTGCGCTCCGCCTCCACACCTCCTCCGCCGTTTTCCGCATCTGCGGCGCCGCCGGACTCTTCGTCCCCCTTCCCTCGCCGCCTCCGTCATGGCCCCGAAGACCGAGAAGGCGAAGGCGGAGAAGACTAAGAAGGAGAGATCGGAGCAAGCGGCGAGGCTCACCTTGTTGCGGAAGCGGAACGTCGTCTTCGCGCCGAGGCTCGGCGCGCGGGAGCTCTGGAACAAGTATTACTTGTTCTGGGCCAAGAAGACCAAGGCGCATCCCCGCACCCGAGCCTATCCGGCCGCCGCCAAGGACAACTACCCCGGCGGGTACTTCTTCTTCGCAGCTTTCTTCCACTGCGGCCTCTGTCCCCCTTTTTCTGACTTTTTCTGTGATATAATGCACACCTACGGCCTCCATCTTCTAGACTTCACCCCCAACGCCATCCTCACGATGGCGGTTTTCGCACATATGTGCGAAAACTATATTGGGATATACCCAAACGTAGCGCTGTTTAGGCACTTCTTCACCCCTAGAGTAGAAGCCGGAGCTCCCCTCTCCGGGGGGATTTCTTGGGTCTTCCGCTTGAACAAGAAGGAGTCCTACTTGCCGGGGGAGCTCCGCGGCAAGTGGGAGGAGTGGCGTGCAGACTGGTGTTGGATAGTCGAGGACGAGCCGCAGCCTTTCACCGCGCCGCGCACAACAGCCATTGTGCGTGGCAGGGACTGGAGTGAGCTGGATTCGGACGACGGCAAGCTCGACGTCGCCCTCATCAGAATTCTTCTTCGGGTAGCAAGGTTGTCTGTCGGAGAAGTAGGCACAGATTTCCTCCGCCGCCGCATCGCCCCCCTTCAAGATAGGAAGAGGCCAGCCTGGGATTACGGCAACGCGGCGGACATAATGAGGCTGCGCCCCGGGCTCAACTTCAACTTCACATCACTGAAGCTGACGGGGATGGTCCGGAAACTATTTAAGCATGACCCGGCCCATCCGGAGTGGTTTAGAGCTCCCCGGGGAGTGGTGCCCCTCTGCAACAGCACGGCCCGGGATGCCCTTCGCGCCATGATGCCCGCGTGTGACTCGCACGGTATCGACCGCACGTGGATTCCGCCCAAGACAGACGTCATCTTGAACTTCTTCGACAATCTGGTGGAGGTGGCGAAGAACAAGGACGAGATCAGGGAGCTGACACGGGACACCACCGACCAGGAGATAGCGTACATAGCTTCTCGGGTTGAAGAGGCCGCTGCAGCCGCAGCGGCAGGAGAATTCGGCTTCTCGCCCGAGGAGGCAGAGGCTGCGGAAGCCTCCTGCCAAGCAGAGGAGGCGGAGATCCGCACACTGCTGAAGCTTCCTCCTGACGAGCTCGCCGGGGTCCCATCCTTGAGGCACTCCGGGATCCCCGGAATCCTGACCGAGGCCGCGGCGAGAGGCAGCGCAGCCGGAGGGAACAGAGGCGGCGCAGGGAGCGGAGGCGCCGGAGGGAGCGGAGGCGCCGGAGGGAGAGCGGCCATAGTGGAGGGCGCTGGGCCCAGCAAGCCTGCCGAGGAGGAGGAGGAGGAGGAGGACGCCGGGGCCGACGAAGACTCTGACGGATCCCTGGGGCTCTATGCCGATGACCTCTCCTCGTCATCGGAGACCTCCCCGCCTCGGGCAAGCCCTAGGCGCTCTCCGCTGAAGCGGCTCTGCAAGACGGCGACAGGGACGAGGGCGCAGGCGCCCCGACAACAACCAGCTCGCCGGGCGGCGCGAGCTACCCGGGGGAGCCAAGCTGCGACAGGGGCGCCCGGCGCACCAACCACGGCGGGGGCGACCCGCACACAGGCCACGGCGGAGGCGACCCGCACGCAGGCCACGGCGGAGGCGCCCCGCACGACAGCGCCAAGCGGAGGAACGCCTTCGCAGAGCGGAGCGGCTGCTCCACCTGCTCCCCGGGCCTCGGCCTCCACAGGAGCCGGGTCCTCGCAGCCCCCGGCCCCGGGGACCGCCAAGCGCCCGAGGGAGTCTTCGCCTCCCGCTCCTCGCGCGGACGCGCGTCAAGTGGCGTTTGACTTCTCCGCCTTGAGCGACGACGACGAAGAGGAGGAGCAGGAGTAAGAATTTGAGGTTTTGCGTCTTCTTTAACTTCGTCTTGATTCTTGTTGATGCTAATCTTGTTTTTGCTTTGATCTCAGGACCTTGGCCCAACGAGTGGCGAAGAAAGCCAAGGTGCCCGTGGTCGAGGTCGCGGACGACTTGCCCGTCGCGGCGACTGGAGACGCGGCGGAGGCGAGCCTGCCGGACCATAGCGCTGCTCCGAGGAGCAGCCCCCAGCGCAGCCCCCAACGTAAGTCTGGGTTCTATACTTCCACTTGTCGGGTGCGCTTGAGAATTCTGTCTTGTGCTGATATCTTGATGTTTTTGTCTTGTCTTGATTGTCTTGTGCAGAGGCGGAGCCACAAACGCAGGAGCATCCGGAGGTCGCTACCGAGGAGCCGCAGGCCCCGCCGTCCCCGCCAAGGCCGAACTCTCCGGCAAGGGAGAGCACTCCGCCAAGGGCGGGTACTCCGCCAAGGGCGAGTACCCCGCCAAGGGCGAGCAGAACGGCGAGGGCGGCCACTCCGCCAAGGCAGAGCTCCCCGGCGAGGGAGCCCGCCGCTGATGACGTCCGTCAAGGTAAGTTCCGTCACTTTGTCTTCTTGGATTCGTCTCTTTTTGGATATTTGCTTGAACTTCTTTTACTTTTTCTTCTTCTTCTAGATCCTCCTCCCCCCGAGCAGATGGAGACGGAAGTCATCGTCATCGAGGAGGAGGGAGCGCAGGGCGGCGGCGGCGACGCCCCTGTCGCTGAGGACACGGCGGGAGCCGCCGAGCCGGCTGCGGAGGAGACCGCTCCGGCCGCAGACGCGGCGGCCGGGGAGGGGGACGGCGACCATACTGCCGGCCCGGAGGCGGCAGGGGCGTCGAGCGCTGCGCCGGCCGCCGACCCCTCCACCGAGAAGGACCCATCAGCCTATTACCTTGAGGCCCCCAATGGCGTTTACATCCAGGTGCCGTGGGGTTCTTCTTCGCGAGCCCCCGCGGAGGGCGAGGCCTTTGATGGAGAGGTCCTCGCCTCCGCGGGTCTGAAGATCGTCGAGGCGCCCGGCGGAAGCGAAGGGCCCGAGGAGGAGAAGCTGCTTCATCAGCTCCTCGCCCTTTACCGGGCCAGGCAGGCGAAGCTTGCTTCCCGGGAGGCCCTTGCCGCCAAGGCCGCCGTTGAGATGGAGAAGCGCGCGGCGGAGCTCCGCGCCGCCAACCAGGCTGCCCTCCGCGACGTGGCGGAGGAGCGCGAGAGGCTCGCCGGGGAGTACCAGGAATGGCTGCTGGAGAAGGCTGAAGCCGAAGAGCAGCAGCGACTTGCCGGGGTGGAGCTGTCCCGGCGAGAAGGAGAGCTCGCCCAGCGGAAGGTCAACCTCGACTCCCACGAGGAAGACCTTGCCGCTCGGGAGCAGGCCCTTGGCGGCGAGCTGAAGGAGGCGAAAGCCGCCGCGGCTGCTGCGGAGACCGCCAAGGAGGAGCTCGCGGCCAAGGTTGCGCAACTAGAGGAGTCGTTGAAGGCGAGCGTGGAGAGGGTCACCGCGCTCAACACGGAGCGCGAGAAGGACGCCCACACCAACTCCGAACTCCAGGTGCGCCTCTCCAAGCAGGGCGACGAGCTGAAGGCCGCCAAGGACTCCATTGAGGATCTGGAGCTGAAGGTTTCCACGTTGAAGGACTCGCTCGACGCCGTCCGGGACCGGGAAACCAAGCTGAAGGAGGAGCTCCGCAGGGAGCGAGGCTTGGTGGAGAGCGCCAATACTGCGGCCGAGAACTTCCGCCGGACCATCAAGGTGTGGACCGACGACCTGGTGTCTTCTGCATCCAACATCGATCAAGAGCTGCTGGCGCTGAAGGTTGAGCATCTCATCTACTCTCCGGATCCAAACCTCCCTCACAGCGCCAAGCTCAGCCTCTTCTTCAGAGGGATCGCGCCGGCCCTTGCAGATCTTCGGAAGAAGCTCCCCGCGCAACTGGCCGAGGAGTCGCGCCAGCTCTACGCGGGAACCTTGGAGCGCGTCCTGACGAAGATTGTATACCGCAATCCCGGCATAAACCTCACCAACGTTCTCCGCAGCTTGCCGGCCGACGCGAACACGGAGGCGCTGAAGGAGCAGGTCGCCCATATCATCGCCAAAGTGAACAAGATCTCCAGGATCGAGGGCGACCGCGTGGATTAGGCCTCCTTTTTCTTTATCTCTTTTGTTGCTGCATAGGGTGTTATGAACTCATTAATCATTGCGACAAGTTATCCTTTGTAAGATATTTATCTTATTTTAATCAATCAGTGCAATGTTATCTTCCTTGTCTTGGTCATCTACTTTGTATGTTTTTCACCCTACGCTTCCAGGGAGCTTGCCGGTAAGGGTCCTTTGCCACGAGCGCTGAGTGCTGGACTCTGAGCAGCCTGCTGGCCAAGGTCTCACCAGCAAGCAACCTTGCCGCGGCTAGTCGCGACGCACTCAGCTTGTTGAGTGAACTCGAAAACGAACCAAGGGCGCGACACTTGTCGCAGCTCACTTGAGTCGTTGAGCGTACTCGAAAACAAGATAAGGGTGCGGCTAGCTACGGGTAGGTTCCTCCGCGCACAGGTTTTCCATACAAAGTGTGATTCTTCAAGGAAGACAGCTAAAAATTAAAAATTTGAACTGCTCAAATTCTAATAACTTAGCTTTCATATCTTGCTTGCTTCTTGGTAAGGCTTCTCTTTCTTGAACAGCACTTGGTTCCTCTTCCATCTCCTTCCCCTCTGGCAAACTTGTGCGCGAGGAACATTCCTTCTGCTTAAGAGGCAAGGAAAAAGAAGAGGGAAACAAGTATATGGCCTTTCGGCGTGCTAATGCTTACCGGATATGCATGTTTCACAAGATGCCAAATAACACATGCAAATAACAGAGAAAAGCATGTAAAAGGCAAATAGCGCAAAACACAAAAACTTTACTGATGCACGGGGTCTGCGCCCGGCTTTGTACAAAGGGTTACATGCAACAGCGGCAAAGCTTGTACAAAAGGTGGTTGCCGGAGCGGATCACGGCAACCGCGCCTTATGGGTGAAACTTGCGAAGATGCTCTATGTTCCAGGAGTTGCTCATCGGTAAGCCTTCTTCGGTCTCAAGGCGGACTGCGCCGGGCCTCGTGACTTGTCTCACCCGATAAGGGCCTTCCCACTTCGGCGTCAACTTGTTGGAATTCTTGGCGGACTGAACACGCCGAAGAACAAGGTCGCCTTCCTCGAGACTCCTGGCCTTGACCTTGCGGCTATGATAGCGGCGCAAGGCTTGCTGGTATCGAGCAGCTCGTACAGCAGCCTGGAGACGTTCCTCCTCGAGGAGCAATGCATCATCTTGCCGCAGTTGCTCTTGCTCGAGCTCATCATAAGCGAGCACTCGAGGAGATCCGTATACGAGTTCCGTGGGGAGAACTGCCTCTGCTCCATAGACTAGAGCAAAGGGTGTCTGTCCGGTGGCTCGACTTGGTGTCGTTCTGATCGACCAAAGAGCCGCCGGTAGCTCCTCTATCCAGTTTCTTCCGCACTTGCGCAGCCTGTCAAAGGTCCTTGTCTTGAGTCCGCGCAGCACTTCAGCATTGGCCCTCTCCGCTTGACCGTTGCTCCTCGGGTGAGCAACAGAAGCGAAACAGACCTTGGCGCCAAGGTCTTGGACGTACTGCATGAAGGTGCGACTAGTAAATTGTGTACCATTGTCGGTGATGATCCTGTTAGGGATTCCGAAACGGCAAACAATCGACCTGAAGAACCTGAACGCTAACTGTGCTGTCACCTTTCTCACTGGTTCCACTTCTGGCCACTTTGTGAACTTGTCGATTGCAACGTACAAGTACTCAAAGCCCCCGACGGCTCGGGGGAAGGGGCCGAGGATATCGAGCCCCCAGACCGAGAAGGGCCAGGACAAAGGAATTGTTTGGAGAGCTTGAGCTGGCTGATGAATCTGCTTTGCATGGAACTGGCACGCTTCACACTTGGTTACTAGTGCAGTTGCATCTTGGAGGGCTTCTTGCCAGAAGAACCCTTGCCGGAAAGCTTTTCTGGCAAGCGCCCTTGCGCCAATGTGATGGCCGCATATGCCTCCGTGTATTTCTGCCAACAGCTTCTGTCCATCTTCCCTGGAGATGCACTTCAACCTGACACCATTGAGCCTTCTTCTGTACAGCTCGTTATCCACGAACTGGTACATACTTGACTGCCTGGTTATCCTCTCTATTTCTTCTGGGTCGTCGGGAAGTTCTCCAGTTTGCAGAAAACGGACGATCTGCTGTGCCCATGCCGGAGCCCGAGGCTCAACGGCAAGGACTAAAGGCATGAGGGCCGCTGCGGGGACCTCAGCTTCTACGGCAAGAACCTCTGGTTCCGCCGGAGCTGATGGTCCCCCGGCAAGCCCGCCGGGGCGAGGCTTGTCGGGAACACTTGCTTCAACTGCACAGACCCTCGGACCTACAGGAGCAGACTGTCCCTCAGCGTTCTGATCGTTGATCTTGGGGACCTTGGCGGCGGTTTCAGGAAGATCCGCCGGTAAGTAGTCGCCGGAGACCAACTTTCTCTTCTTGGACTGCCCAATTGATGGTGTAACGGATGGTTGAGTCAGCTTGAGCAAGAAGGTCCCTGGTTCCACAGGTAACTTCATCGAAGCACACTTTGAAAGGCCATCTGCGATGTCATTCTGAGCTCTTGGGACGTGCTCCATTTGCAGACCTTCAAAGTGCTCTTCAAGCTTCCTCACTTCATCTACATAAGCTTCCATCAAAGGGCTCTGGTAGCTCTTGTTAACTTGTCGGACCACCAACTGAGAATCTCCCCGCACAATCAGCTTTCTAATCCCAAGTTCGGCCGCAATCCTGAGGCCGGCAAGCAAGCCTTCATATTCAGCAGTGTTGTTTGTCGCTTGCTCTCTTGGGAAGTGCATCTGGATAACATACTTGAGGTGCTCCCCGGTGGGCGCGATGAGTACCACGCCAGCACCGGCGCCTTGCAGCGAGAAGGCACCATCAAAATACATTACCCATTCACTTGTTGCTTCTTGTACGGGTACACTTGTTTCTTGGACTTCTTCGTCGGGCGTTGGGGTCCACTCGGCTATGAATTCTGCCAAAGCTCGGCTCTGTATGGTTGAGGTACTTTCAAACTTGAGTCCAAATCTTGACAGCTCTAGTGCCCACTCAACGATCCTGCCTGTTGCTTCTGGATTGTGCAATATCCTCTTCAGCGGAAAGCGAGTGACCACTGTTATCTCATGTGCCTGGAAGTAATGGCGCAGCTTTCTCGAGGCCATGAGGAGGCCGAAAAGCAACTTTTGCACCCCGGAGTATCTTGATCTAGCCCCCTGCAAGAGGGAACTCACAAAATACACCGGGCGCTGCACCATCTTCTTCCGCACTTCTTCCTGTTCCTGCGCAGAGTTGTCCTTGTCGGGGCCAGAGCTTGTCGGAGCAGCCCCCTGCTTGTCGCTGGACTCGCTTGCCGGCGGTGCAGACTCCTCGTCGGCCTCCCTCTCTGCTACTAACGCAGCACTAACCACCTGGTTGGTTGCCGCTAGGTACAGCAGCAACTTTTCCTGTGGTCTAGGTGCGACAAGTATTGGAGTGGAGGATAGGTACCGTTTCAAATCTTGCAGCGCTGCCTCCGCTTCCGGAGTCCACTTCATGGGACCTGCCTTCTTCAAGATTTTGAAGAAAGGTAGGGCGCGTTCTGCAGACTTCGAAATGAACCTACTGAGGGCAGCCACACAACCTGCAAGCTTTCTGACATCCTTGACGCGCTTCGGGGCCTCGATCTGCTAAATGGCTTTAATCTTGTCGGGGTTAGCCTCAATCCCCCTCTGTGACACAAAGAACCCAAAAAGCTTGCCGGAGGGGACTCCAAAGACGCACTTCTCGGGGTTCAACTTGAGCTGTATCTTGCGCAGGTTCTGAAATGTCTCTTCCAAATCTTGGACCAGGGTTTCCTTGCTCTTGCTCTTCACCACGATGTCATCCATGTAAGCCTCTACATTTCTGTGGATCTGTGGCTCGAAAGCAGTGTGCACTACCCTTGCAAATGTTGATCTTGCATTCTTCAGTCCAAACGGCATGCGTATGAAGCAATAAGTGCCACATGGAGTGATAAATGTGGTCTTCTCTTCATCTTCTTTGGCCATAAAGATCTGGTGGTAGCCTGAATATGCATCAAGGAAAGAGAGCAGCTCACATCCGGCGGTGGAGTCAACGATCTGGTCAATGCGCGGCAAAGGGAATGGATCCTTGGGACATGCTTTATTCACATCGGTGAAGTCTATACACAGTCTCCACTTCCCATTGGCCTTGCGCACGACGACTGGGTTTGCTAACCACGTCGGATGGATCACACCTCTAACTAGGCCTGCTGCCTCTAGCTTCTTGATTTCTTCAGCAATGAATTCTTGGCGCTCCACGGCTTGCTTTCTGACCTTCTGCTTGACGGGCCGCGCATGAGGACAAACAGCAAGCTTGTGCTCAATTACCTTCCTGGGAACACCGGGGATGTCAGATGGTTGCCAGGCAAACACATCGACATTCGCCCGCAGGAAGGCAACGAGCGCGCTTTCCTATTTGCTGTCAAGCGTGGCACTGATGGTGAAGGTACCACCAGTGCCGTCCTCCTTGGCGGACACCTTCTTGGTTGCCGGAGGAGCGGCCATCCCCTTTCTACACTTGCCGGTGGAGCTCGATGGAACGTCCTCGACGGCAGCGCAGCACTCCGAAGAGGTGCGGTTGCCGGAGTGGGTCCCAGAGCACTCGCCGGACTTGGTCTTCGTCTTCTTCCCCCCGGGAGCTTCAGCGGCAAGTGTATCCTTTTCTGCCGCAGCTGCTGCGTCCCGGTAGATCTTGTCGGCGCAGACAAGCGCATCTTTCTTGTCGCCATGGACAGTGATGACGCTTATCGGCCCCGGCATCTTGAGTACGTTGTAGGCGTAGTGGGAAGCCGCCATGAACTTGGCGAGGGCGGGACGGCCGAGTATCCCATTGTATGGCAATGGGATATCGGCGACGTCGAATGTGATGCGCTCAGTCCTGAAGTTGAGCTCCCCGCCAAAGGTCACCGGCAGAGTTATCTTCCCCTTGGGCTTGCTCCTTCCCGGGTTGATTCCTTGGAAAGAACCGGTCTCTTCGAGCTCGCCATCTGGGATTTGGAGTTTCTTGATCACAGCAGAGGAGATCAAGTTCAGCCCGGCCCCGCCGTCAACCAACATTTTGGTGACCTTGAGGTTGCGGATGGTGGGTGAAACCAGCATCGGCAGGCACCCGACCGTAGTGGTGCGGTCAGGGTGATCCTCAAGGTCGAAAATGATAAGCGTGCTGGACCATTTGAGGAGCCTGCGCGACTCCACGGGCGGCTCTGCTGCATTCACCTCGCGCACCCACTGCTTGAGCTGGCGGTGGGAGGTGTGCAGAGAGGCGCCACCGTCGACGCACAGGACTTCCGTGGCCTTCTGGAACTCCTGCTCGCTGTTATCCTCATCCTCCATGTCTTCATCGTCGTCTTCTTCATCCTTGTCGCGGCCCCGGGGAGGTCGGTCACCTTGCCGCTGCTTGGCCTTGCCGCGGCGTCCTCCCCGGCCATTGAATGGCCGCTTCTTGCTTGGCTCTCCTCCGCCACCTTGGGCCTTCTCCTTGTCGCGCCTCTCATACTCAGCTTTCTGCTGCTCGACGAGGTACTCGACGCGTTTGAAGTTGGAGAGGTCGTGGCCCTTGGTGCGGTGGATCTTGCAGTATTGCTTGTCGGAGCCGTCCGGCTTGTCGGCTACCGCCACAGGGGCGGGCTCCTTGCCGGAGCCGCCAGCCTGTGTTTGCTTGGCGGGAGCCTCCTTGCCGGACTTCTCGACGGCAAGCACCTCCTTCTTGTTCTTCCTCCTGTTGTTCCGCCGCCGGCTCTTCTTCGCCGGGGCGGCGTCGTCGCTGTCGCTTCCTCCTGCGCCAGCATCCTCCCCGGGGAGTCTCCTCCCCTCTTCTGCGCGCGCGCACTTATCAGCTAGAGCGTAGAGCTCGCTGACATCCCGTATCTTGGTCATGGCCATCTCCTCATGCATGCGGCGGTTACGCACGTTCTGGTGGAACGCGCTGATAACCGCGGCAGGGTGGACGTCGGGGATGTTGTGCTGCACACGACTGAAGCGTTGGATATACTTGCGCAGGGATTCTCCTTCCTTCTGGGCCAGAATGTGGAGACCGCTCTCCTGGCCGTGGGGTTTTTGGCCGCCCGTGAAGGCGCCAACAAACTGGTGGCAAAGGTCTGCCCAAGAAGAAATGGAACCTTCCGGCAAGTGCATAAGCCAGGAACGAACGTTCGGCTTTAGCACGAGCGGGAAGTAGTTCGCCAAAATCTTCTCGTCGCGCCCCCCAGCAGCCTGCACCGCGATGGTGTAAATGCTGAGGAATTCCGAGGGGTGCGTCTTGCCGTCGTACTTCTCCGGTACGTCGGGCTTGAAGTTCTTCATGCTGGGCCACTAGACGCGCCGCAGCTCGCGGGTAAACACGGGGCAACCTGCCGCGTACGGCAAGTCGCCTGGTTCACCAGGCGCGCGCGCGTCGACAGCGTTCCCAGCTCTCTGGTCTGATTGTCGCCGAGCTTCTCGGCGGCGCTCGATTGTTGTTCGAGCGTCTTCTTGTCGCCGGTCGTCAAGGACCTGGCGCTGGTCCCGACGAGCCCGCGGATCCGACGATGCCGTGGAGCCGTCGTCGGCGTTGTTCCGGCGGGGCGGCGTCTTCTGCTTCCGCGGCGGGGAGTGCACGGTGGTTGCACCCCCGGTGGTCTTGTCGCCGTCGGCCTTCGTCTTCTCGACTTGCCGCGGCCGCGAGGTCGCCGGCTGCTGTGGAGAGTCGTTGTTCGCGAAGGCGATCAGGCTCTGGATGGTTGCCCTCTAGTCTTCGGCCTTGTCTTCCGCTGGAGGGAAGTCGAGGAGCAGTTGCGCCCTTGCGAGCGCTTCTGCTGGAGTGGAGGGGAGCGGGGGCGAGCGGTGCGAGGAGCGGGATATGCTCGGAGTCCTAACAGCGTTAGAAGGAGCAGGGTCCCGCCCCGGCGACCGCGCCTTGCTCGTGCCAGGACAATGGCCCGGAGCGTCCCGCGAACCTCCGGTTTGCCCTTGGCCCAGCAGGCGGATGCCACCTCCTGTGGCATGGCGCTGCTGGGTTGTTGTTTGCTGAGATGGACGCGGCGCGTCTACGGAGACCGAGGCTCGGTCGTCCGTCCTGTCCTTGCATTTGGTGGCGCCACGAGTGTCCTCGCCGGCGACCACCCTCCCGACGGTGTCTCCCCCGCCCACCGTTGGTTCTGGTGGCGGCGGATGAGACGCAGACGGGCCTGCGACCTCCGAAGCCTTCTTCTTCGGGGCCATGGCGCAATTGCTGATGAAGTTGCTGATGAAACTGGAGAGGTTGATGAAGAATACGCCCGCGTGAACGGCGGATCAGATTCGCACAACCTCGACGCCCCCTACCTGGCGCGCCAAAGATGTCGGGGGAAACTGTCCACCACGAACACTTATGGGACCGGAGCCCCTCGTTTGTGCGGTAAGAGGGCGGAGGGTGCACGAAGAGCAGATCGTAGTGAACACGCGGGAAGTTTACCCAGGTTCGGGCCGCGATGGACGCGTAAAACCCTACTCCTGCTTAGTTTGTATTGAGTTGGAGAGCTCGGGAGCTTGAAGAACTAGCTACACCGAGCGTATGAGCGATCTAGGTTCCGAACCCCCTCTACGTTGTGCATGGGCCTCCTTTTATAGTGCAAGGGGTCACCGATAGGTGTCAACGTAGGAGAAAGGGTAAAAATGTAAAAGAGGTGGTAGTTGTAACAGTGCGGGAATAGTGGAGCTACAGTGTATGAACAGTGGTCGCTACCTACTTTGACAGTGGGGGACAAGAGCATTTAATGCCCGTCGCCGTCGACCCCAAAAGCGCCCGCCCTTGCGTCTCCGTTTGCCACGGCGATGTCTTCACCACCGTGGAATGCCACCGTGTCCCCCAGGCTGCACGGCCATCCGCCACGCGCCCTTGGAATGGCCCCAGTGCGACGCGTGGTTCGATGAGCTGGAGCGCGGACACACAGCACAACTTTCCCCCGGCAAGCACCTTGCCGGGGTCTTGACCTTGCCGGGCCCGGGAGCTTGTCGGGCTCTGGAGCTTGTCGCTCCCCGGGCCCTGCCGGGGCACATATCGCGCCGAGGCATGTCTTCTGTAACATAATCTTCTAGTCTTCCTGGCAAGCTCCTCTTGCCAGGGCCTTACGTGAGTGAGGTAACCTTGAGCCTGGAACGGCCTTCCCGGCAAGTCCCACTTGCCGGGGTCTCGATCTTCTGTCTTATATACTTTGTTTTTGAATGGTTTTATATGGAGCAGGAAGGTCTCCGGCGAGCGCGTGGTAGGCCCTGCCGCGGGAAGCTGCTACTGCCCGTGCACAAGTTGGGGTACTGAGGTACCCCTACCTTAGTACACCGACAGATTGCTTATGAATAGATCTGTTATTAACATTGCAAATCTTATACCAAGCATCTTTTAGACTTTCTTCTCCTCTTTTCTTAAAATTGAGAACTTCGTTCTCGAGGGTGCAAATGATGAGGGGAGAACTAGCCATGATGACTAGAAAGCAAGAACGAGAATAGATCTGGCAGGAAAAACGGTGAACGAAAAAGAGGGCAAATAAAAGCAGCAAATTTTTGCGAAGTGGGGGAGTTGAAAACGAGAGGCAAATGGTAAATAATGTAAATTACAAGGAGATGAGATTTGTGATTATGAACCTGATAGATGTTGGTGATGTCTTCCCGGCAATGGCGCCAGAAATTCCTTTGATGTGCGCTTGAGATGCGTCCGTATTTCCCCAAAGAGAAAGGGTTGATGCAGCACATCGACGGTAAGTATTTCCCTCAGTTATGAAACCAAGGTTATCAAACCAGTAGGAGAACCACGCAACACTATGTAAATGGTACCTACACACAAAGAACAAATACTTGCAACCCGACGCATTAAAGGGGTTGTCAATCCCTTTCGGGTAACGGTGCCAGAAATTGACGAGTTAACGGGATAAAATTGTAGTAGATTGAAATATGCAAATAAAGCGCAGCAAGGTATTTTTGTGTTTTTGATAATCTAGATCTGAAAATAAAAGTTGAAAATAAAGAAAAAGGCAAATGGCAATATAGATCTGAAAGTATATGATTGGAAAATAGACCCGGGAGCCGTAGATTTCACTAGTGGCTTCTCTCAAGAAAATAGCATGCGGTGGGTAGACAAATTAATGTTAGGAAATTGATAGAAAAGCAAATAATTATGATGATATGCAAGACAATGATCATGTATATAGGCATCACGTCCACGATTAGTAGACCGACTCCTACCCGCATCTACTACTATTACTCCACACATCGACCGCTATAAATCATGCATCTAGTGTATTAAGTTCATGGAATATCGGAGTAAAGAAATAAGAACCATGACATGATGTAGATAGGATCTATTCATGTAGTAATAGACCCCATCTTTTTATCCTTAATAGCAACGATACATGTGTGCCTTGCTGCCTCTTGTCACTGGGAAAGGACACCGCAAGATCGAACCCATTATTAAGCACCTCTTCCCATTGCAAGATAAATAGATCAAGTTGGCCAAACAAAACCCAAATATCGGAGAAGAAATACGAGGCTATAATAATCAAGACAGGATATTAAATCAAGGCAGATTTTATCATAAACTCACAATTCAACGGATCCCAACAAACACACCGCAAAAAGTCATTACATCAAATAGATCTCCAAGAGACTGCTGTATTGAGATACAAAGAGAGAAGAAGCCATCCAGCTACTGCCTACGGACCCGAGGTTTATGAATCCCTCTGTGATCGTGTTCCCCTCCGACAGAGTGCCAAAAAATGGCTCTAGAATGGATCTCGTGGTTTTGGAACTTGCAATGGCTGGAATAAAATTCCGTTCACATTTCGTTCACTCCTCCAGGATTTCTGGAAAATTGGAGTATACATAGAGCTAAGAGGCGGTGCGGGAGGCCACCGAGGTGGGCATATCCCACCTGGGCGTGCCAGGGGGCGCAGGAGCGCCCTGGTGGGTTGTGCTCCCTTCGGAGCCCCCCTCTGGTACTTCTTCAGCCCATGTTGTGTCTTTTGGCCGGAAAAAATCTGCAAAAATATTCGATGCATTTGGACTTTGTTTGGTATTGATTTTCTGCGATGTAAAAACAAGCAAAAACAGCAACTGACAATGGCCACTATGTCAGTTGGTTAGTCCCAAAAAATGATATAAAATGATTGTAAAACATCCAAGAATGATAATATAACAACATGGAACAATAAAAAATTATAGATACGTTGGAGATGCATCAGCATCCCCAAGCTTAATTCCTGCTCGTCCTCGAGTAGGTAAATGATAAAAACAGAATTTTTTATGTGGAATGTTGCCTATCATGTTCATCCCATATTCTTTTCTTTATAGCATGGACATTTGGACTTTTTATATGGTTCAAAGTAATAGTCTAGTTTTGACATGAGGACTTTATTACTCAAGCATGTCAACAAACAATCATGTCTTTCAAAATATCAATACTGAAGCAAGTTATCCCTAGCCCATCATGCTCAACCATTGATCCATTCATGCAACACATCCAAATATTAACTATATCCAATGCTCAAGTATGATAATAGTGTTCCGTAGTTGGTGCTTTAAAAGAGAAGATGGAGACTCAAATAAAAATAAAATTGCATAAAGTAAAAGATAGGCCCTTCGCAAAGGGAAGTAGCGATTTGTAGAGGTGCGAGAGCTCAAAGCTTAAATTGAGAGATAAAATTATTTTGGGAGGTATATTTTTTCCATCAATGAGAACGACTTAGAGTTCTCAACACTTTCCATGCTAGATATATCATAGGCGGTTCCCAAACATAAAATAAAGTTTATTCCTTTTTGCACCATTCTTTCACAATATTGGCTTATCTGTATCCATGGGTGCCGTCCATACCAACACTTTCCAAGAAATTTATTATTTGACAATATAAAGTAAATTTTCTTTTCATTTCGGGACTAGGAATCCCTATTATCGCCATACTCTCGTGCAATGACAAATGAATAAACACTCATCTTCAGAATAACACATCTAGCATGAAAACTATTAGCCACCCCTCGCTGCTTCATGAGCAGCGGTACGGGCACACAAAAAAGAAATTTATTTTGAATTTAGAGTTGGCACATACAAATTTGCTTAGAACGGGAAGGAAATACCACATATAGGTAGGTATGGTGGATTCATTTGGCAAAACTTGGGTTTTAGGATTTGGATGCACAAGGTGGAGACTAGCAAGAGGTTGAGAAGTGACCAACCAAGGAATGAAAACCATCATAAGAGAACATTAAACATAACTAACACTGAATAATGCAACACAAGTAGGATGTAATTTCATTGCATGACTATTGACTTTTGTGCTTGCATAGGGAATCACAAACCTTAACATCAATATTCTTACTAAAACATAATTACTCATTAAAATGGCTCACATATCACTATCATCATATCTCGAAACTATTACAAAGAATCAAGTTTATTTTGTCGAATAATCTTCATGAAAGTTTTTATTATATCCCACGTGGATATCTATCACTTTGGGACTAATTTCATATGTTGCTTTTGATAAGCTCAAACAAATATAAGTGAAGAACATGAGCATAATATTTTATGCTCTCAAATTAGTCTAAGTGAAGCATGAGAGAATTTCTTCAAAAATAACAAATCACACCGTGCTCAAAAACATATAAGTGAAGCACTAGAGCAATTACATAGCTCTCACAAAGTTTAAGTGAAGTACAAAAGCAACCATAGCACAATTTGGCACTCTCAAATAGGTGTGTACAGCAAGGATACTTATTGAAAATTAAAAACAAAAAAAAGCAAATACTCATATCATACAAGACACTCCAAGCAAAACTCATAATATGTGACTAATAAAAATATAGTCTCAAATAAAATATTGATGGTCGTTAGAAGAAAGAGGGGATGCCACTCGGGGCATCCCCAAGATTAGTTGCTTGATACTTCTTGAATATTATATTGGGGTGCCTTGGGAATCCCCAAGCTTAGCCTTTTTCTACTCCCTATTCCTTCATCCATCGTGATCTCACCCAAAACTTGAAAACTTCAATCTCACAAAACTTAACAAACCACGTGAGATCTGTTAGTATAACAAAATCGATCTTTACTCCAGGTACAGTAGCAAACCAATTCATATTTTGTAATTGTATTATATTTATTGTATTCTAACTTTTCTATTGCAAAAACTCTTTAAAAGAAACCATAGATCAATCAAAACAAGCACATAACATAACGAAAACAGAATCTATCAAAAACAAAAGAATTTGTAAAGATGCGATTTTTGGTCATACTTATGTAAATCTGACAATTTTGGAAATTTAGGATAATGTGGAAATTTTTTATCTAGATAACGTGAAAAAAATCAAGAGTTTATCATGTTTCTGTAATCGTCAGAAATTTTAACTCTGTAGGCAAAAGTTTCTGAATTTCAACGCAATCAAATCAACTATCAACCAAATCGTCCCAAAGGCTTTGCTTGGCACAAACATTTATTTAAACCACAAAAACACATCAAACCTTATTGAAAACAGCAAAAAAACAAAAAGAAAAAAGATACAAGTTGGGTTGCCTCCCAACGAGCGCTATAGTTTTCAGTACTTAGCTAGGCATAATACCAAAATTTCAAGTGTTGTCATCCTTGGTTTCCAACTCCTCAATCACACATTTCTTCAAAGATTTGGCATACATTTCCTCAACAATAATACTCCTAGCGACAAGAACAAGGAATTTTCTTTTGTAAAGTGGGCTTTATATTACTTCAATAAAATTGGAATAAATACTAATCATTTTAAGATCTCCCTTATTGTGACTAGAAGTTGCCGCCTTGTTCCTGTGACTTTTTACGGGTGTTTTTAGGTAGTATTAACGGAAGAAAAAGCGGTGCTTAAATTAATAAAAAAATCTTCCAATTTATCAATCCGAGAAGGACTTTCTTCAATTCCTTCATTGACTACGGGTTCCTTCACTTTTAGCAATTTGAAAACATCACCCACTTTTGACCCAAATTTATTAGCAAGATTATGCATCTTTTTATCCAAATTTTCAATATGTTCTTTAGTGAGCATCCCCTTTTCAATAGCATCTAATCTCTGCATAATATGCTCAAGAGTCAAAACTGTTTCACTGATAATAATAGGAGGAGAACCCACTAAATTTCACATAGCATTAAAAGCATCAAGAGGAGGAAAACATAAGAAATTTCATCCGGTAATGGTATCAACGACAAATCTAAACCAAGTGGTGATTTCCATGTAATTTTTTGAAGAAGAACAATAGTGGATTGCTTATGAATAGATCTGTTATTAGCATTGCAAATCATGTACCAAGCATCTTTTAGCCTTTCTCCTCCTCTTTGCTAAAAATTGAGAACTTCGTTCTCGGCGGTGCAAATGATGAGGGGAGAACTAGCCATGATGACTAGAAAGAAAGAAGGAGAATAGATCTGGCAGGAAAAACGGTGAACAAAAAAGAGGACAAATAAAAGTGGCAAATTTTTGCGAAGTGGAGGAGATGAAAACGAGAGGCAAATGGCAAATAATGTAAATTCCAAGGAGATGAGATTTGTGATTAGGAACCTGGTAGATGTTGGTGATGTCTCCCCGGCAATGGCGCCAGAAATTCCATTGACGTGCGCTTGAGATGTGTCTGTATATCCCCAAAGAGGAAGGGATGATGCAGCATAGTGACGGTAAGTATTTCCCTTAGTTATGAAACCAAGGTTATCGAACCAGTAGGAGAACCACGCAACATTATGTAAACGGTACCTAAACACAAATAACAAATACTTGTAACCCGACGCGTTAAAGGGGTTGTCAATCCCTTTCGGGTAACGGTGCCAGAAATTGACGAGTTAACAGGGTAAAATTGTAGTAGATTAAAATATGCAAATAAAAGCAAAAAATATCGGCAAGGTATTTTTGTGTTTTTGATAATATAGATCTGAAAATAAAAGTTGCAAATAAAGAAAAAGGCAAATGGCAATATAGATCTAAAAGTGTATGATTGGAATATAGGCTCGGGTGGGGGGGGGGCGTAGATTTTCACTAGTGGCTTCTCTCGAGAAAATAGCATACAGTGGGTAGACAAATTACTGTTGGGCAATTGGAAAAGCAAATAATTAAGACAATATCCAAGAGAATGATCATGTATATAGGCATCACGTCCGAGATTAGTAGACCGACTCCTGCCTGAATCTACTACTATTACTCCACACATCGACGGCTATCCAGCATGCATCTAGTGTATTAGGTTCATTGAAAAATGGAGTAATGAAATAAGAACCATGACATGATGTAGACAAGATCTATTCATGTACGAATAGACCCCGTCTTTTTATCCTTAATAGCAATGACACCGCGAGATCGAACCCATTACAAAGCACCTCTTCCCATTGCAAGATAAATAGATCACGTTGGACAAACAAAACCCAAATATCGGAGAAGAAATATGAGGATATAAAAATCAAGAATGGATATTAAATCAAGGAAAATATGATCATAAACTCACAATTCATCGGATTCCAACAAACGCACCGCAAAAAGTCATTACATCAAATAGATCACCAAGAGACTGTTGTATTGAGATACAAAGAGAGAAGAAGCCATCTAGCTACTGCCTACGGACCCGTAGGTGTGACGCCCGAAGACCGACGTCCTAGAAGATTCCAGAAGATTCCAGATGTTCCAGGTTCTCCCGTGTGTTTCTTTTGTGCTTGTGTTATTTATTTTGCTTTGCATCATATCATCATGCCATCATGTCATTAATCTTTGCATCTCAACTTAAATAAATCGTGTGGATCTTCAATCCATTTAAATCGAGGGAAGGATGACTTCTCTTTATAACATATAAAAGCCTCTCAATATTATTAGGGAGTTATATTATAAATATTCCAATTGTTTGGAATTAACCCAACACACTTGCATATGTTCCCCATGCCTTTCTACTTCTAGTTTCACCATCAAAACCTTGTCAAAAATTATTTCCTGTTTATCGAGGTTACTCCAAAAACCTCAACATTTTTGGACTCTTCAAATACCACATTCATATTCAAATCCATTTGAACCATATTCAAATGTGTTTGAATTTTACTCTCGCATTCTTGCCTCTTCTATTTTTCGTGGACCGTGGACATTTTTGTGAGTCCGGGGAATTTTACCCTATGCCCAAATCTTTCTCTAAACCTCTATTTCTTTTTATCTTCTTCTTCTTATTTCTGTTACAGTAATCTGTAGTAGTTTGGGGAGGCAGAAGAGGCCAGCCGCCGGCCTCTAAGGCCCATTTTCCCGGGAGGCCCAGATTCCTCTCCTCCCAGCCTCCAGGCCCACGGTCCAGCCTCCCGACCCCTAACCCTAGCCCGACCGCACCGATCCCCTCGATCCTCTCAGCGCCGCACCCCGTTTCCCTCCCTGCGCCGCTAGCCTCGCTCCCCTCTCCCCGCAACCCGATCTCCCTCGAGCGCTCCCTCTGTTCCTTCCCTCCCCCCGCTCATCTCAGTCGCCAGGAGCCCGAGCCCCAGCGATCGGCCGCCTCGCCACTCCCTTCCGCCGCGGACCCTGCCTCTTCCCGCCGGCGTGCTCGCCAGGGCGCTCGCCACCGCCGCCCCTCGATCGGATCGGGGAGGAGCCCCGATCCCATCTCCCGCATCGCTCCTCCTCTTCTCTCCCGAGCGTCGCAAGGCCTCGTCCTCGATCGACCTCGCGACGGCCACCTTCCCCTCCTGCGTGCGCCTCCCCGAGCGCCTGGGACGCGCCCCTCCAGAGCCGGCCAGGAGCCATTCCTCGCCTCACCGTCTCCAGGCCGCCGCCCCGGCGTCCCGTCTCCAGGCCGCAGCGAGCGCCTCGTCCTCCTGCGCCTGGCTGCTCCGCGCCAAGGCCGTAGCCCGGCCGGCCAGGAGCCGCCACCGGCCATCGCGTCAGCACCATCGGCCGCCTCTTTCCGACGTCGCCAAGTACCCGAGCAACCTCTGTGCGCCTCCTCCTCTGGGCCTCTGCTCCGGCCACCGGCCTGCCAAGACCTGCTGCTGATGTGCTTCTTCCGTCGGCCTCGGTGTTTTGTTTTGGTCCAGAAAGTATCCCCGGATCGCCAAGCTCCATCTCCGATGTTTTTTCTCCAAGTGCCGAGATGACCCCGTACCTCTACTGCCATCTACGAATTTGACAAGAACCAAGACCGGCAAGCTCATCTCCGGGTCGAGACCGACGCCAAGTACCCCTTCGAGTCGCCGACAACCTTCAAGTTCGACTACACGGCGACAAAATGGCATTTACAACTGCGTTGCCGACACCACGACCCCGACAAGTACCACGACGACCCGAACATCTACGGAAAAACGAGCTCCGTGAATGACTACCATCGCCGTGTACCACTACCGCCGCCAAGACCAAGATGGCACCAAATGACAAGACGATCGTGAACAACTACCGTTACCCCCTCCAAGTTCGACTACCGTCGCCCCGAAGGCGTCCGATGCCGCGACAAGTACCTCTTCGGAAACGAGAACGCCTACTTCATCTACGAATCGCGAGAACGGCTACATAACGAGTACCTTTACGGAACGACTCCTTCCTCTACGACACGTGAACCACTACTTCCCCTATGACCTCGAACCGCCCTGAAACGAACGTTCCGAAGGTATAACCCGAGACGATGACCCGACGAATGCATGTGTTGTATGAGATGTTACCCTTGTGTGCACCATGCCCGTTTCGCCTTTTGTCATGCTCCTCGGTTGCCTTGTCGTCGACTCGTGGGAACCCGGTGACTGGATCACCCCACCTTTCATCTCGTTTGACTCGCTCACGCCAGTTTTTCTTTTGCACCGGTCTCTCAACGAGTTACCGGAACCGAGATGTTGCGTTACATCATTTTCGGATCGTTGCCGTGGCACCTTTTTCCTTCCACCACGGTGACAAATACTCCTTATCATCTTCATGTCAACTTTTGTAAAAATTGCATAAAAACTTGATCATGTCATCCGCATCATGTTAACAACATTAAAAATGTGTGAATTGTTGTTGCTTGAAATTGCGAAACATGCTCATGGGTTTTTTATCGGAATTGTTGTTGTTATTTCCGGCCTCATTTAAATCATGCCTAAATAGGTAGTTTGTTTTGCTTCACCTCTTGCCATGTTAACAAACATTTAATCTTGTCTTGTAAATAAACGAGAGTCAACTAAATAAATAACATGTGGTGTTTCATCAATATGCAACTCGTTGCATATTGAGCTCCACTTAACTTGTAGTTTTGGTTGCGCACATTGCCATGCCATGCATAATTAAACCGGACATGCATCATACTTGGATGTGCATCGTATGCCATGTTTATGCTTGTGTGTTTACCGTGTTGTTTGCTTCTTTCCGATTGCTTCTCTTGTTAGCTTCGGTTTCGTTCCGGAGTTGTGAGGATTCGCTCGACTATGTTGCTCCGTCTACTTCATGGACGCGTTCTTCTTCCTTGCGGAATCCCAGGCAAGATAATCATACCCTTGGATACCTTTACTACCATTGCCATGCTTAGTTGTCTCGATGCTCTCGTTACATGTCGCGCTACCCATCTTTTATTGTCAGCCCTCTCCTTGATGCCATGAAACCTCTATCCTTTTGACACCTTCCTAGCATAACCACTGTTTGGCTATGTTACCCGCTTGCCCAGCCCTCTTATAGCGTTGTTAGTTGCAGGTGAAGATGAAGATCGTTCCAGGTGGGAACTTGTTGTTGGAATATCACAATATCTATTATTATTATTAACACACCTATATACTGGGCATGGGTGGAAGGCTTGGCCTTTTGCTCGGTGTTTTGTTCCACTCATGCCACCTTAGGCGCCGATAAACCGGCATTATGTTCCTTGATTTTGCGTTCCTTACACGATGGGTGGATGGGGATACTTGTAATGCCCAGGATGGGACTATACCTCCTACGTGTCGAGGCACGACTTAAAGGTATAAGCCCATTCTGGAATGATCTCAAGTTTGGTATCTTTGCACGACTCATGTAAAAATAGGGATGAAATTGCAAAAGGAGATAGTTGGCTTACACTCGCCACTTCACACAATACATTACATAAGCAAAACATCATTCAAAACATCACAACCCCACTACGGGCGAAGATACAAAAGAAAGATACCAAAACATAAAGCCACAGGTCTGAATCGCCCCTAGTAGAAACCACTACTGATCGTCGAAACATCACAAGCATACGGCCACTCTCTCATCGAGCTCCCAGCGAAGCTCTGAACCATCTCCTGCTTCATTCTCGGCTGAACCTGCATCTGGTGTTGTAGTATCTGTGAGCCACGAGGACTCAGCAATCCCATAACCATGGGTATCAAGACTAGCAAAGCTTAATGGGTAGGAAGAGGTAAAGTGGTGAGGTAGTGGTTTCTACTAGGG
Source organism: Secale cereale (assembly GCA_902687465.1). Taxonomy (NCBI): domain Eukaryota; kingdom Viridiplantae; phylum Streptophyta; class Magnoliopsida; order Poales; family Poaceae; genus Secale; species Secale cereale. The sequence continues at coordinate 316,542,034 of LR738711.1, read as the reverse complement.
GCGATTCAGACCTGTGGCTTTATGTTTTGGTATCTTTCTTTTGTATCTTCGCCCGTAGTCGGGTTGTGATGTTTTGAATGATGTTTTGCTTATGTAATGTATTGTGTGAAGTGGCGAGTGTAAGCCAACTATCTCCTTTTGCAATTTCATCCCTATTTTTACATGAGTCGTGCAAAGATACCAAACTTGAGATCATTCCAGAATGGGCTTATACCTTTAAGTCGTGCATCGACACGTAGGAGGTATAGTCCCATCCTGGGCATTACAAGTTGGTATCAGAGCCTTCTCCGTCCTAAAAGCCCCCACTGATTGATCGAATCGTTGACGGTTGAGTCTAGGCACACACATGAAAATGTTTTGAGTCCTATATATATATCGGAGAGTAGGATTTCTTTTGCTCCTCATCTCTTTTCACTCTGGTGAGGACTCCTGACGATTACTTTGTCTCTTCTACTCTCAAAAATGCACCAAATATTTTTTTTAGGTTCACGCGAGTATTGTTTGGATTGTTTCGATGTCTTTGTGACGAGATCATTGTTCTCGATGCCTCCTGTCATTAGGGGTTGTCGCAGTGTCCCGGGGAGTTGGGCTCCGAGGTTTTGTCGTCACAAATATATCGCATCAGTTCTCGAATACTTAAGACGGCCGACATCGAAAACTCTCCTATGCGGTTAGTGCCAAGATAACCCCGACATCACCCAGTACTGGGGAGGTAGTTCAGGAGTATTGCCATAGCTTGTATAGTAGATGCGTTTCGAAGGTCCGAGGTAAACGGTTTCCAAAAATAACTGGTTATGTGTTGAAGGATGGATACAGCTGGATGTACGATTAGAGTTGAGTGCGCGGTGCTTCCCCTGTATCCCCAACACCTGATTGCATAACTGGAAACTTTCGAAAATTAATAGGTGGGTTCATCCAGTAGTTCGTAGACATTCTTCCAACGAGTGCATGATATGAGGTCCGGGGTTCTACATTGAGTGAAGTGGTTTATGGGCGTTTGTTCCGATCGGGAGTTGCATCTTAAAGGGTCCTTGGCTATGCTGATCCGGGGATTGCAAAACCCTTTTGTAACACGTTCCATGAGCTTTCAGCCCGAATATGTCGAACACAGCTTCTATCTTGTATTTGTTCTATCTGCTCCTTGTCGTTTTTATTTATCTTTTGTTCTCCCAATTGGCTTCTCGACAAGTTGATGTACCTACGGAATTCATTCGTTCAATTCTTTGCTCGAATGATATTGTGAAGATCATGTTGCAACATATCTATCCTTTGTTTTCATTTGATTCTGGTATTCGAGTTGCTTCGATGTCAAATGTTGATTCCATACCTTTCCTAATCGGTGTTCTCATATTTCTATGGGAGTGCTAGTCCTTCTTGATCATCGAGCTTGTCATGTTAATCCTTTTCAATCGGTGTGCCTTCTCGTCAAGTTATTCCGTACGGACGCCGTTGAGAAATCCAACGTTTTGTCTGTTCCATTCATCCCAAGTTGTCTTTGTTTTTCCCCACCATCCCACCCTTCTTCTTTTCGGAGCAAGAATTATTAATCAAGTATCCATTATTCATGTGATGTTTCTTCATTCTTTTCCTTCAATGTTCTTATCCGGCGATTTATCGTGAAGATGCTCAAGAGCTTCAAGTTCATCATTCTTTTGTTCTCAAATTCTGCCGGTGGATGTAATTCAAGATTTCGGTGTTGATCTTATCCTTTTCCTCATTTCACAATGCTTTCTTATTCCGATGCACCAATTAATCATTCTCCTCTTGCTATTCATATCCGGAGTGCTGAAGATTCGTGTTTCCATTCTTAATCCGTTCAAATTATTTTGAGGATTGCTATCTTATTCAAGCCATTTAATTCAACCAGTGCAATATCTATTAAGCAATCTTTTTCAACGGTGATTTTCTTTTGAGTGGGCCCTAACCCACAGGTCTTTTCCCAGGATCTTACCTGACTATTCTTTTTCCGGAGAATTCTTTTCAAAGTGTGACGTAAGAATGATTTCCATCAGTCACATGCCTTCTCCAAGCTTGTTTTCAATGATTCCCATCTTTAGCTCCACCTTCCTCTTGTCATTCGTCCGAAGTATCCCGAAATTCTTCATGACATTTCTCGTCTTCATTCTCAACATTTGAAGACTGGAGAAGTGTTTCTCTTAAATCTTGGTCCGTTCTTTTGAAGATTCGTGGTTCTAGCTTCTTGCCATCCTCATTATTGTTCAGATTTTGAGGAATTCTTTTCATACTCATCCGAAGCATTTCATAAATTCTTTCCATTGTGATCCTCCGAAGGCCATCATTTCAGAAGATTCTTCGTTCTCAGTTTTCAACTTTGACCTCCAAATATTCTTCATTGATGACTCTTCGTTCGTCTCCATATTCTACCGGTGCTTTGTCAAGTATTCTTTAATCGGTTCGCGATCACTTCGTTCTCTTGTAATTTTCCTCAAGTGCTTATTCTTCCCGGTGGATTATTCTCTTTCTTCACCCGGTCTCAATTCTTACGGTGGTTCATTCTAGATTACTCTTCCGTTGTTATCGTACCAATTCATTTGTTCTTTTCACAATCCTACCGGTGGTTCGCTGAAGATTTACCCAAGTTTGTGCGAGATCTCTCTTTAATTCTTTGCAATGAGAATAAGTAATATGCCAAATCCTTTGGTTGTCATCAATTTAAATTGGTGAAGGAGATGCATGACATAATTCTTATTCTTACTCCTTCAAGGTGATTTAATTCTTTTGTCTGGAGCTTTTTCATCATATCATATTCTCGGTTCTAAGTTGTTCATCTTGTTTTCCGGAGCTCCAAGTTATTTCAATTATATCATTCCAAAGCTCCATCTAATTCATGGCAGGCCTTGAATCTTATTCTTTTCATCTTTCACTTCTCATGCTTTCATTACCGGAGTTCTTCATGCTGGTTCATCATGCTTTAATTCATCCTCGAAGTCTTCATCAAGATTCTTGTTGGAGCTCAAGCATTCTTCATCATGCATTCCAATTGCAATTCTTGCTCCCTTATCTGTTGGGGTGGTGTTATGTCATTCTTGATAATTTTCCTTCATGTTTTATGATTCACGAGTTCTCAAGAATGAGATATTTAAAACCATCATTTTCTTTGTTCAGGAGATCTTTCCAACCTTTCAATTTATTTGTTGGAGTAATCTTGGGTTATAATTCACCTAAAAGCTTTCCCTAAGGATTGTTGCTATTATGGTGCTTATAAATGACCCAAGTTCTTCATTTATCCTTCCGGTGAGATAAGTTTATCGTCTCCTTGTTGATCTCAATTCAATCAAATGTTTTCGTAGTGGCCGGTTGTCACCTCATAATTTGAGATGTTTTCCATAAGACCACATCAAGCTTATTCATTTTCGTTGTTGATTTTTTATAAAATCAACTCCATTCAAACCTTCTTCGTAAGGAGGCTCTTTCAAATTCAATTTCGAGAGAAGTTGTCATTTTCTTCTCCGTTCTTTCTTCCCAACGATCTTGCATCTATTCTTTCGTTCCGGAGGCTTTGTGATGTTGCTCTCTCCAAACCATCATCTCGTTTTATCGAGGTGATGTTCTTCCCTTGCTTGTCTATTTAACCGGAATGTCATGCCATAAATTCAAGTTCCGTCTTTTATCTAGCTTTTCCTCTCTTTTCAACCGGAGTGCTGTCTGAAGCCATTCTTACCCTTTGCGTCATTCTTTCAATTGTTTCGGAGGTTAAATTCCTTCCATTTTCATACGGAGTGCTGTCCAAATTATGTCATTCTTATTCCTTGGCTATACCATTGCAGTTTCATATTCTTTTGGTTCGTAAGCTCTTGCTTCATGTCTTTCAACCTATAAGGTTCTTGTAATGCTCCTTGTTCCTCTTTTCTAACGGAGTGTTTTCATATTCGTTCATCTCCGTTGTATTCTTCTTTCATTCTGGTCAACTTCTCAAGGTTCGTGGTTTCACTCTTTTGTCGACGAAGCAACTTTGTTTTACCTCTTCCTCTTCCGTTTTTATCCGGTGCTATCTCTAGGATCTCGGGTCGAGATCCTCTATTAGTGTGGGAGAGTTGTGACGCCCGAAGACCGACGTCCCAGAAGATTCCAGATGTTCCGGGTTCTCTCGTGTGTTTCTTTTGTGCTTGTGTTATTTATTTTGCTTTGCATCATGTCAGCATGCCATCATGTCATTAATCTTTGCATCTCAACTTAAATAAATCGTGTGGATCTTCGATCCATTTAAATCGAGGGAAGGATGACTTCTCTTTATAACATATAAAAGCCTCTCAATATTACTAGGGAGCTATATTATAAATATTCCAATTGTTTGGAATTAACCCAACACACTTGCATATATTCCCCATGCCTTTCTACTTCTAGTTTCACCATCAAAACCTTATCAAAAATTCTTTCCTGTTTATCGAGGTTACTCCAAAAACCTCAACATTTTTGGACTCTTCAAATACCCCATTCATATTCAAATCCATTTGAACCATATTCAAATGTGTTTGAATTTTACTCTTGCATTCATGCCTCTCCTATTTTTCGTGGACCGTGGACATTTTTGTGAGTCCAGGGAATTTTACCCTATGCCCAAATCTTTCTCTAAACCTCTCTTTCTTTTTATCTTCTTCTTCTTATTTCTGTTACAGTAATCTGTAGTAGTTTGGGGAGGCAGAAGAGGCCAGCCGCCGGCCTCTAAGGCCCATTTTCCCGGGAGGCCCAGATTCCTCTCCTCCCAGCCTCCAGGCCCACGGTCCAGCCTCCCGACCCCTAACCCTAGCCCGACCGCACCGATCTCCTCGATCTCTCAGCGCCGCACCCCGTTTCCCTCCCTGCGCCGCTAGCCTCGCTCCCCTCTCCCCGTAGCCCGATCTCCCTCGAGCGCTCCCTTTGTTCCTTCCCTCCCCCCGCTCATCTCAGTCGCCAGGAGCCCGAGCCCCAGCGACCAGCCGCCTCGCCACTCCCTTCCGCCGCGAACCCTGCCTCTTCCCGCCGGCGCGCTTGCCAGGGCGCTCGCCGCCGCCGCCCCTTGATCGGATCGGGAGGAGCCCTGATCCCATCTCCCGCATCGCTCCTCCTCTTCTCTCCCGATCGCCGCTAGGCCTCGTCCTCGATCGACCTCGCGCCGGCCACCTTCCCCTCCTGCGTGCGCCTCCCCGAGCGCCTGGGACGCGTCCCTCCATAGCCGGCCAGGAGCCATTCCTCGCCTCGCCGTCTCCAGGCCGCAGCCCCGGCGCCCCGTCTCCAGGCCGCAGCGAGCGCCTCGTCCTCCCGCGCCTGGCTGCTCCGCGCCAAGACCGTAGCCCGGCCGGCCAGGAGCCGCCACCGGCCACCGCGTCAGCACCACCGGCCGCCTCTTTCCGACGTTGCCAAGTACCCGAGCAACCTCCGTGCGCCTCCTCCTCTGGGCCTCTGCTCCGGCCACCGGTGTGCCAAGACCTGCTGCTGATGTGCTTCTTCTGTCGGCCTCGGTGTTTTGTTTTGGTCCAGCAAGTATCCCCGGATCGCCAAGCTCCATCTCCGATGTTTTTTCTCCAAGTGCTGAGATGACCCTGTACCTCTACTGCCATCTACGAGTTTGACAAGAACCAAGACCGGCAAGCTCATCTCCGGGTCGAGACCGACGCCAAGTACCCCTTCGAGTCGCCGACAACCTTCAAGTTCGACTACACGGCGACAAAGTGACATGTACAACTGCGTTGCCGAGACCACGACCCCGACAAGTACCACGACGACCCGAACATCTACGGAAAAACGAGCTCCGTGAACAACTACCGTCGCCGTGTACCACTACCGCCGCCAAGACCAAGATGGCGCCAAATGACAAGACGATCGTGAACGACTACCGTTACCCCCTCCAAGTTCGACTACCGTCGCCCCGAAGGCGTCCGATGCCGCGACAAGTACCTCTTCGGAAACGAGAACACCTACTTCCTCTATGAATCGCGAGAACGGCTACATAACGAGTACCTCTACGGAACGACTCCTTCCTCTACGACACATGAACCACTACTTCCCCTACGACCTCGAACCACCCCGAAATGAACGTTTCGAAGGTATAACCCGAGACAATGACCCGACGAATGCACGTGTTGTATGAGATGTTACCCTTGTGTGCACCGTGCCCGTTTCGCCTTTTGTCATGCTGCTCGGTTGCCTCATCGCCGACTCGTGGGAACCCGGTGACGGGATCACCCCACCTTTCATCTCGTTTGACTCGCTCACGCCATCTTTTCTTTTGCATCGGTCTCTCAACGAGTTACCGGAACCGAGATGTTGCGTTGCATCATTTTCGGATTGTTGTCGTGGCACCTTTTTCCTTCCACCACGGTGACAAATACTCCTTATCATCTTCATGTCAACTTTTAATAAAAATTGCATAAAAACTATATCATGTCATCCGCATCATGTTAACAACATTAAAAATGTGTGAATTGTTGTTGCTTAAAATTGCTAAACATGCTCATGGGGTTTTTACCGGAATTGTTGTTGTTATTTCCGGCCTCATTTAAATCATGCCTAAATAGGTAGTTTGTTTTGCTTCACCTCTTGCCATGTTAACAAACATTTAATCTTGTCTTGTAAATAAACGAGAGTCAACTAAATAAATAACATGTGGTGTTTCGTCAATATGCAACTCGTTGCATATTGAGCTCCACTTAACTTGTAGTTTTGGTTGTGCACATTGCCATGCCATGCATAATTAAACCGGACATGCATCATACTTGGATGTGCATCGTATGCCATGTTTATGCTTGTGTGTTTACCGTGTTGTTTGCTTATTTCCGGTTGCTTCTCTTGTTAGCTTCGGTTTCGTTCCGGAGTTGTGAGGATTCGTTCGACTATGTTGCTCCGTCTACTTCATGGACGCGTTCTTCTTCCTTGCGGAATCCCAGGCAAGATGATCATACCCTTGGATACCTTTACTACCATTGCCATGCTTAGTTGTCTCGATGCTATCGTTACATGTCGCGCTACCCATCTTTTATTGTCAGCCCTCTCCTTGTTGCCATGAAACCTCTAGCCTTTTGACACCTTCCTAGCAAAACCACTGTTTGGCTATGTTACCCGCTTGCTCAGCCCTCTTATAGCGTTGTTAGTTGCAGGTGAAGATGAAGATCGTTCCAGGTGGGAACTTGTTGTTGGAATATCACAATATCTATTATTATTATTATTAACACACCTATATACTGGGCATGGGTGGAAGGCTTGGCCTTTTGCTCGGTGTTTTGTTCCACTCATGCCACCTTAGGCGCCGATAAACCGGCATTATGTTCCTTGATTTTGCGTTAATTACACGATGGGTGGATGGGGACCCCTTGACAGTTCGTCTTTGAATAAAACTCCTCCAGCAAGGACCAACATTGGTTTTAATTTGCCTCATAATAACAACTTAATTAATTAATTAAAATTGCATAGGGGGTCGCACCCTCGGGGATTCTTTTCTACATAGCAGGGGGGGCCAGTGCTGATGGTGTTGGTCCCAAACGGGGGTTATGCGGGGCCACCACGGGGAAACTCGAGGTTTGGTTTTACCTGTAGGATCACCCATCCGGTCGTGGCCTGAGACGAGATACGCGCGGCTACTATCAGGGTGTCGACACACCGGGAGGTCTTGCTGGACTTGTTTTACCATTGTCGAAATGTCTTGTGCACTGGGATGCCGAGCCTGATCGGATTTCCCTAAGATAAGGGGTGATGATATTATATTTATCACTTCAGCTAATCGTGAGAGCTTGTGATGGGCTAAATTGGGACACCCCTGCAGGGTTATAATCTTTCGAAAGCCGTGCCCGCGGTTATGTGGCAGATTGGAATTTGTTAATGTCCGGTTGTAGAAAACTTGACAGAGGATCCGAAGTAAAACACACAACTGTGTGAGTAACCGTGACTGTCTCTTTTCACTTTGAGAAGAGAGCACGGTGGGGTTATGTTTGACTCGTATGTAGTTCAGGATCTTTAGCGATCACTACTAGTTGCGATCGTTTGCGTAGATGCTCATCTTATTCTTGTACTCGTAAGCTAGCCACCATATTATGCTTAGCCGCTGCTGCAACCACACCACTTTACCTCTTCCTACCCATTAAGCTTTGCTAGTCTTGATACCCATGGTTATCGGATTGCTGAGTCCTCGTGGCTCACAGATACTACAACACCAGATGCAGGTTCAGCCGAGAATGAAGCAGGAGCTGGTTTAGAGCTTCGCTGGGAGCTCGATGAAGAGAGTGGCCGCATGCTTGTGACGTTTCGACGATCAGTAGTGGTTTCTACTAGGGGCGATTCAGACCTGTGGCTTTATGTTTTGGTATCTTTCTTTTGTATCTTCACCCATAGTCGGGTTGTGATTTTTTGAATGATGTTTTGCTTATGTAATGTATTGTGTGAAGTGGCGAGTGTAAGCCAACTATCTCCTTTTGCAATTTCATCCCTATTTTTACATGAGTCGTGCAAAGATACCAAACTTGAGATCATTCCAGAATGGGCTTATACCTTTAAGTCATGCCTCGACACGTAGGAGGTATAGTCCCATCCTGGGCATTACAGTAGGTCTATGGTAAACTACTCACGCATCATCGGAGAGGCACCAATGAGGATGATGAACCCCTCCTTGATCATGTTCCCCTCCGACAGTGTGCCGGAAAAGGGCTCTAGATTGGATCTCGTGGTTCTGGAACTTGCGGCGGCTGGAATAAAATTTTGTCAACTCCTCTAGGGTTTCTGGAATATTGAAGTATTTAAAGAGTGGAGAGGTGGTTCAGGAGGCCACCGAGGTGGGCACAACCCACATGGGCACGCCAGGGGGCCGAGGCGCGCCCTGGTGGGTGATACGTCCATTTTGCATCATGTTTTCCTACTATTATTTATAATGTTTTCATGCATAATAATGCCTTTTGGAGTAATTCTAATGCCTTTTCTATCATAATACGAAAGGTTTATATCAAGGGGGAGAATACCGGCAGCTAGAAATCTGGACCTGAAAAAGCAACGTCACGCTACCTATGTTGCACAACTCCAAATGAGATGAAACTTCATGGGGATTTTTATGCAATATATAAGAATTATTGGAGCAAATAACTACCAAAGGGGGCCCACTAGGTGGGCACAACCCACCTGGGCGCGCCAGGGAGCCCAAGCGCGCCCTTGTGGATTGTGCCCTCCTCGGCCCACCTCCGGTGACCATCTTCTGGTATATAAGTCAGTTTGACCTAAAATAATAAAGGAGAGGACTTTTGGGACAGAGAGCCATTGTCTCGAGGCAGAACTTGGCAGGAGCACTTTATCCCTCCGGCGGAGCGATTTCGTCGAGGGAACTTCCCTCCCAGAAGGGGAAATCATTGTCATCATCATCACCAACAACTCTCCCACTTGGGGAGGGCAATCTCCATCAACATATTCAACAGCATCGTCTCCTCTCCAACCCTAGTTCATCTCTTGTGTTAAATCTTTGTATCGGCACCTTAGATTGGTTCTTGTGGGTAACTAGTACTGTTTATTACATCTTGTAGTTGATTACTATATGGTTTATTTGGTGGAAGATTATATGTTCAGATCCATTATGCTATTCAATACCCCTCTGATCATGAACATGTTTATCACTTGTGAGTAGTTACTTTTGTTCTTGAGGTCACGGGAGAAATCTTGTTGCAATAAATCATGTGAACTTGATATGTGTTCGATATTTTGATGACATGTATGTTGTGATTCCCTTAGTGGTGTCATGTGAACGTCGACTACAGACACTTCACCATGTTTGGGCCTAAGGGAATGCATTGTGGAGTAGTTATTAGATGATGGTGTGCTAGAGTGATAGAATCTTAAACCTACTTCGCAAGGGACCAATTTGATGCAAATGTTTAATGCTATGGTTAGATATTATCTTAATACTTTTCTCATAGTTGCGGATGCTTGCGAGGGGGTTAATCACAAGTAGGAGGTTTGTTCAAGTAAGAACGTCACCTAAGCACCAACCCACCCACCTATAAATTATCAAAGTAATGAACACAAATTAAGCCAATGTGGTGAAAGTGACTAGATGAAATTCCCGTGTGCCCTCAAGAACACTTTGCTTATTATAAGAAACCATTTTGGCCTGTCCTTTCCACAAAAGGATTGGGCTACCTTTCTGCATACTATTTGACGTTATCGTTACTTGATCGTCACAAATTATCTTGCTATCAAGCTATCTTCTACTTACAATTTCAATGCATGCAGATATTACCTTGCTGAAAACCACTTGTCATTTCCTTCTGCTCCTCGTTGGGTTCGACACTCTTACTTATTGAAAGGACTATGATTGATCCCCTATACTTGTGGGTCGTCAAGAATCTTTTATGGCGCCGTTGCCGGGAAGTGAAGCGCTCTTGGCAAGGAAAAATTATTACTGTGTGCTAAAATTTACTGTCACTTCTTACTATGGAGAACAATCCTTTGAGGGGTTTGTTCGGGGTATCTTCACCTTTAGCTGAAGCACAATTAGTTGCCCCTCTACTTTCTGCACCTACTGAAAATACTGAATACAAAATTCCTTCGGGTATGATAGAACAATTGCTAGCTAATCCTTATGCAGGAGATGGAATTGAACATCCTGATATGCATTTGATATATGTGGATTATTTAAGCTTGCAGGATTACCCGAAGATGAATCTAAGAATACGGTTTTCCCTTTATCTATGAAGGGACAAGCATTAACATGGTATAGGCTATGCAATGATATTGGATCTTGGAAAACTGGAATCGTTTGAAACTTCAATTTCATCACAAAAAAACATCACATGCATCTAGTTCATCGTGATCGGAATTACATATATAATTTTTGGCCTCGTGAAGGATAAAGTATCACTCTAGCTTGGGGGAGGCTTAAGTAAATGTTATATTCACGCCCCAATCTTGATCTCTCGAGAGAAATTATCATTCAAAACTTATATGATGGGCTTTCTAATAATGATCGATCCATGCTTGATACTTGTTGAACTGGTTCTTTTATGTAGAAGACTATTGAATTCAGGTGGGATCTCTTAAAAAGAATTAAGCGCAACTATGAAGATTGGGAACTCAACGAAGGTAAAGATTCAGGTATTAAGCTTAAGTTTGACTGTGTTAAATCTTTTATGAATACCGATGATTTTCAAAAGTTTAGCACTAAATATGGACTCGATTATGAGATAGTAGCCTCTTTTGTGAATCTTTTGCTACTCATGTTGATCTCCCTAGAGAGTAGTGGTTTAAGTATCATCCCCTATTAAATAAGAAATTAAATAACCGGTAGTTTCTAAGGAAGAAACTATCATTTACAATGTTGATCCAGTTGATCCCACTGCTTACATTAAGAAACCACTTATCCCTGTTAAGATAAAGGAGCATGCTAAGGTTTGAACTGTGGTCCATATAAGTAATATTAAAATACCTAAAACCCCTGAGAAAATCAAAGTAGAACCTAGTGTTGGTATGGTTAAGGTTCTCTTGGTCGATAATATTGATGGGCATGTTATTTACTTCGTTGGTGAAGCTGCTAGTATTGCCAAACCCGATGGGAAATATAAACATAGACCCGTTGTTGGCAAGCTTATTGTATCAATTAAAATAGGAGATCACTGCTATCATAGTTCATGTGATATAGGTGACTGGTACGCATTGTTCCTAAACAAACAGTTCTTAACCCCTTTCCGGGACGGCATTTGGAACCGTCACCAAGTGATTATGTGCGATAGGGTGTCCTTCCCACATGACCCAGAAATCGTCGGGGATAGGTCCTCCTGGGACCCAGGCTGGAGCCGTGTGCGATCGGGCGAGGCATCGAAACCCAACCATTTCCGTAGGTATGTACATCCCACACGGTAATCCGAGAAAAACGTTTCCGTAGGTATGTACATCCCACAAGGTGAATCCTAGAAAACATTTCCTTAGGTATGTATATCACACACAGTCAATCTTAGTAATATGATTCCATTCTTATGTACAGCTCACATAGTCAATCCAGGGAAAACGATTCCGTTCGGACATACATCCCACACAGTTTTATGGGTAGGCTCGTGTGTGAAAGGTGTAACTATCACACACGGTCTGTCTTGGTTAACTGTTTGATTTTATCAACTATATCACACACGATTTGATGAAGAAAACTGTGTGGCATTGGGCAATCCATCGCAAGCGATTTTACTTCTAGAACCGTTTGCAAAGGTCCATGACACATTTAGCAGGTTTATTAGTTTACAATTAATAATTCCAGTATTACGCAAATTCACATTTCATATCGAACAGTTGTTTGCCAATTTCATATCAGGCACATAAATATATTATAACATCACAGTACGGTAGCTACATGAAAACAACAGAGTACAACACATAGCTAGTTCAACTTCATAAGAACAATATATTCATTTCCCTAATTGAGATCATCCAGGCTCGTCTTATCCACCTCTGCTTTCAGCTCAGTAAGAACCCGTTTTGCACGGGCCAACTAGGAAAGTGCCTCCTCCTTCGCCAACACCATCTTAGCAAAGTCTGATTTAAAAAATCTGAGCTCATTCTCCACCTTCAACTTTTTATCATGCATCTTGAAATATGCTTCAGTGTTGACAATAGTTTATTTAAGCCTACGTGTGTTATCTTCCTCATACATGCTCCAGAGCTTCGCTAGGCACATCTTCAAAGACTCTGGCCACTCTTGATCAAACCACTCCAAGTAAGAACACTTCCGTTCATCCTATAATATTTAAAACTAGATCAGTAACAATTGTAGGGAAAATGTGTTTATAGAAACATAGAAAAACACCAATGCTAATTTTGAAAAACTGAAGAAACATGTTAATTATGACATATCTTCTCAAAAAGATCAATGTGCAAATGATATAATTGGTATTAAGCCAACCACCAAATTCTGGAACATCAGAAGCTATAATTAACTACAACGATGCTACAAGTTCTTACTCATGTACAATAAATAACAAATTGAACATTTTATGAGGAAGGTAAATATAACTGAAATAGCATAGCGATAGTGTTTGGATGATAGCAAATTGATACTAACAGGTGTGTACATGCACAAATTTAGTAACATAGAACTAATAGCACTAAGGTCGTCCACTATGTATGCCAAAACTGGGGTAAAGACAATTGTTTCTACATCTCGCACCGGTGCCCTGCACTGGCGAGCCGATGCAGCGGGAACAAATCAGGGACCCGGACTCCGGAGAACGTAGTTGCTGTGATGCCCAGTTCCTTCGTGCCATAAATATTTAGTATTTTACTACTTGGCTGCTCGGATGTGTGGACCAAATTTGGCTGCACAAACTGCTGAAGTGGTGCCAAATAATTTTCTAATGGCACCGCTGATGAGATGGCAACAATTTAAGATACTAGGTACACACTGTGACACTGTCTTAGGATGCGTTTGGTTGAAGGTGTGGTATGAATGGGTTGGGACTGTGACAGTGTCTGAATCACATCTACCAAATGATTTGTAACAACGAAAGTGGGTCTAACCTTCTTTGCACATGCCAGAAACTTCCTCCCACTGTCCACAGAATCAATTGCAACTAGCTTCACGCATGGAGAATGATGGTGACAACGAGCAGATAGATCTTCAGCCACCCCGCTCCATTCGTTGCCACTGATGGTCCTAGGGTGCTACAAGAGGAAGAAATGACTCAAATCGGTCGCCGGGTGAAAATCCTTCATTCCAAGTCATAGCCCGAGAGAGAGAGAGAGAAGAGAGGCATACCCAGGTGGTGAAGGAGTAGTCACCAGAGGAGGAACAGGTGGAGAGGTCTTTGAAGAAGACCATGGCGACCCCGGCGGTAGAATGCGAGACGGCGAGAGCGAAGAAGAGGCTATAGCTTAGCAAGGAAGGAAGGAAGAAACAGGGGAAATGTGACTTGTGGTCGGGAGAAAAGGGGGTGGGGAAGGGGGAAGGGGCAGGGGTAGATATTTTGGCGATAGGCCAAAATTTTGGAAATGTGGAGGGAAATTTTGCGCGCAGTGCCGCCGGACCATTCACTTTGAACGATTGTGTGCATGTGTGCATCGCAAACGATTCTTCTGCTTTACGCGCATGGGATGAGTTTGATAATTCAAATTTCGGTGGAAATTTTCCCAGGAACATCATTTCATAATTAAACATCGCTTGCTAATTTGGGCACACAAACGAGCGTACAGCAGACATACCACACTTACTGAATCGAGCAATTTTAGTAATTAAACACAGCTAGTTGACCTAAACATTGCTCTAACAAAGACCAGCATTAAAATTAAAGCCTAAGTACACATAATTTTAATAGATCCATCGTCGTGCTGGCCTATGCACCGCCGGTGTGACATGAGATGTCGATGGCTTGTCCTGGCGACATGCCGCCATTGGTGCACTCTGCGTCCCCCCTGCTGAAGTCGACCGCGTCCTCGTCCTCGTCCTTGGCGCCGCCCTCAAGCTTGTAGTACTCGTAGTAGGGGTTGCGCCAGAGCTCGCATTTGTACTCCATCATTGATTCCTTGACGGACAGACTCTTCTCTACCTCGACCTCGGCCACGCGCAACTGCTCCTCCTGATGCCCCTCGATCTCCGACGCCTCCTGCATCTCCAGCTCCATAGCCATTTCAGACGTGGGTTGCATGCTGGACCCGAGGTGGCCGAGAATATCTTGGCGTGTGCATCCTCGATTTCGTGTGGATGGCCTCGACCCGGGCCAGCGCGACATCAGCAGCACGGACGGCAGCTCGAGCGCTCTCGGCGTTTGCAGCCGTCTCGGCTGCTGTAGCTGCCCTGTAGGCTGCCGCATATGCCCTCTCGGCGGAAGCGGACGCGCTCAATGCGGATGTGGCAACACTCTCGGCGTAGGAGGCCGCGCTCGGGGTGACGCGGCCATCGTACGGGCCTTCACGAAGCATTTCCACGGCATCATCTTTACAAGAAGGGGGTGCGGGAATGGGGATCAGAATTCATGGATTCGGGGGTTGCCGGCACTAGAGCAGACGACCGGCGAAGCTTAAGGAGGGAGACTTAAATAGACCCAGATATTTTCATCGCAAACGGTTCCTAGAAAACAACTATGTGTGATGTCGTAGATATTTTTTATTAGCTGAGAAAGATGAATTTGGAGTAAAGTGCCAATGGATGGTGTTTTAAATGAACAAGAAATTTTGTACTACTAATACGACTGTCATGTCAAATTTTGGAAAATTTCAAGGGTCATTTAACCTTTTAAGACATTTAAGTGATTTTCTAGCCATTTAATGACCGTAATTGAAATTTGAACTACATGTACATGCAACAGTTAACCATAACGCCTTGAAACTCATATTTCGTGTACTTGTGTGTGATTTAATTCCATGTGTGGTAAATTGGAAGGAATTTTCAAACATATTGGTCTAACGGCTATGACACAATTAAGCATGGAGTGGCATGGCATTTTATATTCAAAAAAAATCAAAAAAACAAGAAACCTTGGTTGATGTAATGTCATGCCACCAAGATGATGTGGTAAAAAAATTGGCATGTTTGACAAAAGTTTGGATACACACTCGCACAAAACGAAGCAACTCACTAGAAGGCCCGTGGTTCTGAGAGGGAACAATGCATGTTTGATGACGAACGGGAGATAGCTTCCTCTTACGACCTTCAATTTTTTTCTACGTCTAACGTGCACTACTACAACTCTAATGTGAAATTTTTGAAAATTCTAGGTGTCATTTGACCTTTTAAAGACATTTAAGTGATTTTCTAGCCATTTAATGACCGTAATTCAAATTTGAACTACATCTACATGCAAAGCCTAACCAAAACGGTTTGAAAAATCATATATGTGTACTTCTGTGCGAGTTAATTCCATGTGCAGTAAATTAGAAGGAATTTTCAAACATACTGGTCTCACGACATGGACACATGCATACGTATGCATGTAGTGACATGGCATTTTAATTCCAAAAAAATAAAAAAATATCAGAAAAACATGAAACCTTGGTTGATGTAATGTCATGCCACCAAGATGATGTGGTAAAGAAATTGGCATGTTTAACAAAAATTTGGACACACACCCCTCACAAACTGGAGCAACTCGCTAGAAGGTTCGTGGTTCCGAGAGGGAACAATGCATGTTTGATGACGAACGGGAGATAGCTTACTCTTGCGGCCTTCAAATTTTTTCCTACGTTTAACGTGCACTAATACAACTATCATGTGAAAGTTAGTAAAATTTCAGGGGTCATTTTACCTTTTAAAGACATTTAAGTGATTTTCTAACCATTTAATGACCGTAATTCAAATTTGAACTACATCTACATGCAACGCCTAACCATAAAGGTTTGAAAAATCATATTTTTGTGTACTTATGTGCGAGTTAATTCCATGTGTAGTAAATTAGAAGGAATTTTCAAACATATTGGTCTCAAGGCATGGGCACAAGCATGGAGGCCATGCCATGGCATTTTAATTCCAACAAATTAAAAAATGATCAGAAAAACATGAAACCTTGCTTAATTTAATGTCATGCTACAAAGATGATGTGGTAAAGAAATTCGCCTGTTTGACGAACGTTTGGACACAAACCCCTCATAAACCGGAGCAACTCACTAGAAGGTTCGTAGTTCCGAGAGGGAACAATCCATGTTTGATGACGGACGGGAGATAGCTTCCTCTTACGGCCTTCAAATTTTTTCCTACGTTTAACGTGCACTAATACAACTGTCATGTGAAAATTTGGAAAATTTGAGGGGTCATTCGACCTTTTAAAGACATTTAAGTGATTTTCTAACCACTTAATGTCCGTAATTCAAATTTGAGCTACATCTACATGCAACGCCTAACCATAAAGGTTTGAAAATCATATTTTTGTGTACTTGTGTGTGAGTTAATTCCATGTGCAGCAAATTAGAAGGAATTTTCAAGCATATTGGTCTCAAGGCATGGGCACATGCATGGAGTGCATGCCATGACATTTTAATTCCAAAAAATTAAAGAATGATCAGAAAAACATGAAACCTTGCTTGATTTAATGTCATGCCACCAAGATGATGTGGTAAAAAACTTGGCCTGATTGACGAAAGTTTGGACACAAACCTCTCACAAATCGGAGCAACTCACTAGAAGGTTCGTGGTTCCGAGAGGGAACAATGCATGTTTGATGACGGACGGGCGATAGCTTCCTCTTACGGCCTTCAATTTTTTTCCTACGTTTAACGTGCACTAATACAATTGTCATGTGAAAATTTGGAAAATTTCAGGGGTCATTTGACCTTTTGAAGACACTTAAATGATTTTCTAACCATTTAATGACCGTAATTCAAATTTGAACTACATCTACATGCAACGCCTAACCATAAAGGTTTGAAAAAATCATATTTTTGTGTACTTGTGTGCGAGTTAATTCCATGTGGAGTAAATTAGAAGGAATTTTCAAACATATTGGTCTCAAGGCATGGGCACATGCATGGAGTGCATACCATGGCATTTTAATTCCAAAAAATTAAAAAAATGATCAGAAAAACATGAAACTAGCTTGATTTAATGTCATGCCACTAAGATGATGTGGTAAAAAATTTGGCCTGATTGACGAAAGTTTGGACACACACCCATCACAAATCGGAGCAACTCACTAGAAGGTTAGCGGTTCCGAGAGGGAACAATGCTTGTTTGATGGCGGACTTGAGATAGCTTCTTCTTACGACCTTCAATTTTTTTTCCTACGTTTAACGTGCACTAATACAACTGTCATGTGGAAATTTTGAAAATTTCAGGGGTCATTTGACCTTTTAAAGACATTTAAGTTATTTTCTAACCATTTAATGATCATAATTCAAATTTGAACTACATCTACATGCAACGCCTAACCATAACGGTTTGAAAAATCATATTTTTGTGTACTTGTGTGTGAGTTAAAAAATTATCAGAAGATGTAAATATCTGGTGTTCAAAAAAGAAAATGTAAAGATCTGGCAAGACAACCGACCCCCACATGATTGACACTCTATCTCGTGGCTCGAGGTTTGGTTGGTGATTGGTGGGGATCATTAATCAGACACGGTTCTGTATTGGAAACCGTCAGCTATTATGTTCACACGCGGATTTTTCTGCGGGAATCGTGCTGCGGGTACTCGTAAATTCCGGTGACCGCATGTGTATTGTCCCCATCTCTCTCTCTCTCTCTCTCTCTCTCTCTCTCTCAAATCTCTATCATGGTGCCGCTGGTCTGCCCTCGCGCTGACGAGGTGTCGCTACCCCTTGAGGACACCCACTCGATTAGCAGCGACGAGGACCCCTACACGCCGCCTGACGATGTTGCGCCGGACCCCCCAACTTTGGGTTGGTTTTGGGGCTAGTACAATCTTTTTCTGTGGAAGTCGCTGCCACCGGCTGAGACAGCCAGGCAAGTGGCGTTCAAGAATGAGATGGCGGAGGAGGAAGCCAGGTTCCAGGCGGCCTATGAAGCTCGTGATGTCGCCTGGAAAAAGGAGGCAGTGGAGCTTCAGGGGCCGGCACGTCGTCGTGCCGAGGAGTTGTACAAAGACGGGTACTTCGCGAGGAAGGTCTTAGGCGTTGGGCACCTCGTGGTTGCATGGAGGTGGGCCGATAACCTCCAGCATGCCACCGATGAGGAGCTTCGGTGGGTGCCCAACGAAATGGCAAGATCGGCCGTGCGCGTCCGCCAGCAAGAGGCAGATCGGTACGTCAAACGCTGCAAGGCAGAGTAGTTGGAGTACTGCCTTCGCACTGGGAAGACGCCGCGCACCAGGGAGCTGTTGGCGAGGGGCTGCCGAAATACTGGCCCCAGGAGGGATTATTAGTTTTAGTATTGTTCTTTTTCAATTTTATGCATTGTACCTAGTAGTTAAGTATCATCATGTATATGTGATGATATTATATATATATATATATATATATATATATATATATTATGTGATGAACTAATGAACAATTAATATATATATTATGAATTCCATTATCTATCTGTTTTTGTATACTAATTTGAATCTAGCTGTTATCATCCACATATACAGAATGGAAAGCGTATATACACACATTGAAACGGAACATACAAGAATGGAAAACAGAGTACACACATTGAAATAGAGCAATAAACAGAGCAATAGTATGATTGATGTTAATACATAGCTATCCACGTCGAAACGACTTTTCAAAATAAAACGTGTCCATGAGTCCATGACTAGCACCCCTTGCCTAGGGTAGTTCTTGGCTCTGCCTGAACTCGTGCAGGCAATCGTCCAAACAGTTGACACGCTCGTGGTACATCTGGAGCGTGATCTCGAGCTCCAAGTTGGCTATTTCGTCGGAGATCACTAGCTCGAGGATGTGATGGCCATGTTCCTCTACTGCGCCCAGGTGGACACCTGGGCCAAGGAGGTGGTCGAGCCTACAGACCAGCGCGTTGGCATCCAGCGGGCCGCGGACAAGGTGAACGGTGGCACCCATGCGAATGGCGCGGCGGGCATCCGGAGCAAGTACGACGCGCCCGGCCTCTGGTGCAAGTACGGCACTAAGGGCCTCTGCCCACTCCTGGCGAGGAATGGGGGTACTGACGGGACGTGTACCCAGCTACGACATCGTGTCGACAGCAGGAAAGCGTCGATGCGTCCACTCTTGATGTGCGGCACGCCACGCCTCTCGCTCTGTGGCGCTCCAACAGACTCGCCTGCGGCGAGCCGCAGCCTATCAGCGACATGCCTAGCTTGCTCTGCGGCGCGCCATCGATCATGTTGTGCGGCAAGCTGCAGCCTGTCGGTGCTGACATGCCCATCTTGATCTGTGGCGCTCAAGCGCCATGCGCCAAAGGTCTGCTCAACCCTGGCGATGACACGCATCACAGTGTCATCCATCGCGTTGCCGGGGAGCGCCTCGGCCTCGATGGGCTGGGCGCCTGCTCATTTTCCTCTTCGACGAGGTTGATGGCAGAGGCGGGGCTTTGGTGGTTTGGCATGCTTGGAAAAGGTGGATGTGCTACAGGCTGCGCTTGTGGACTCTGTGCGTCGTGCGCCGACTATGCGCAATATAGCCCGCTGGTGGGAAACAGGTGAGGAAATGGCGGGAAACGGTGGCGTGTTCATAAAACGCCATCAATTAATGGAAACTTAGCATCGAGCTAGCACAATAAGTAGATGATGATCAGATGAAAACGGACCAAACAAGGGAATCCGTCGGTGATGAATTCATCAATCCCAAACGGTTGAATACTAGCAAGCGTTCGCACACAACACACACGGCCTATTCCATCACAAACTGGTCGGATGGATCAACTGTATGCCACGTATTGCACATTGTCAAAAAGTAATGCGGTAGACCTTCTTTAACATGTGTTAAAAATAAAAATAAAAATAAAAAACAAGGACCTCGAGGTTAAATTAGCTGAGGGAATGGGGCATTTCGGTCATTTGACTGAAATGACCCATCCTATCAGTTAATTTAACATCAACACAACATCCCATCCAGTCACCCATCTGATGGCTGCTCCATCCTCAGCACACTTAACTTGATAGTTTTCTTACATAAGCTACTGGTGGAACAGCTATCCTTGATGATAGGAATGCCTCTTCGCATCCTTATGGCGAATCCGGATGACCGCCCGTCCCACAATGGCCAATAGATGTTGTGTAGATAGAGCATATCACATACATCTTATTAGAAGCAATCGTTTGTGTTATTATCGGTTTTCGCACACATTTCTGATTACATACTTGTTTCTCGCGTATCACACACATCTTGTTATATTGAACCATTTATGTTCTCTTGCCTAATCACAAATAGTTCATCCGAGTGAACCGTATGATGTACATCGCACACACCTTGATCGGGCTGACCGTTTCTTTTGTGTTGCCTAATCACAAGCAGTTCATCCGAGTGAACTATATGTTGTATATCGCACACACCTTCATCTGGCTGCCCGTTCCTTTTGTTCCTCCTCATCGCAAACTGTTAATTGAGCTGAACTGTATGCCCTCCATCGCACATGCAACTAAAATCTGAACCGTGTTTGATGCATCCTCCATCGCAAACGTTTTGCACATTTTTTACAGTTATTTTACACCACTGTTTGTGATTATGGCATCGCACACAGTTTCGTCGAAGGGCTGATCGTAGTGTCGCATTAGCAGTAACCTGCATTAGTGGTGCTAGCGTAAGTGCTATTCCTTTTACTGTGTACTAAGAAATTATGAACGACAAAGCACCCGCTGAAATAGAAGACATAGATGTTACTATTAAACTTGCCAATAGAGACACCATCACACCACTTGGTATTGTTATAGACATTGAAGTCATGTGTGGGAAAACAAAATACCCTACTGATTTTCTAGTACTTGGTTCCCCACAAGATGACTTGTGTCCCATAATATTTGGTAGACCTTTCTGGAGCACTGTCAATGCTACTATAGATTGTACTAAACAAACTGTCGGTGTTAGTTTCGGTGATGAGTCTCATGAGTTCATTTTTCCAAGTTTGGTAGAAAACCTCATAAAAAAGAATTTCCTAGTAAGGATGAAATAATTAGTGTTAATTTTATTGTTGTTCCCCCTACTGGTCTTTTAGAGCAATATTTGCTAGACCATGAAAATGATTTGCATATGCACGAGAGATATGAAATAGATAGAATCTTGTTTGAACAACAACCTCTACATAAGCACAACTTACCTATTGAAACTCTAGGAGGTCCTCCTCCGCCTAAAGGTGATCCTGTGGTTGAATCAAAGCAATTGTCTCACACTTTGAAATATGCTTATCTTGATGAGAAAAAGATATATCATGTTATTATTAGTGCTAACCTTTCAGAACATGAAGAGGAAAGATTATTGAAAATTTAGTGGAAGCACCGAGCTGCTATTGGATATACTCTCAATGATCTTAAGGGCATTACACCCCCTCCCTCTATGTCAGCACAAGATTAATATGGAACCTGATGCTAAACCATCTGTTGATGATCACCAATGTCGGTTAAATCTGAATATGAAAGAAGTGGTAAGGACAGAAATATTAAAACTTCTGGAAGCACGTATAATATATCATATAGCTGATAGTAGATGGGTAAGTCATGTTCATTGTGTTCCTAAGAAAGGAGGTATTAATTTTGTTCCTAATGATAAAAATGAACTTATTCCACAAAGAATTGTTACATGCTACAGAATGGTAATTGATTTTAGAAAATTAAACAAAGCAACTAGAAAAGAGCATTACCCTCTGCATTTTATTAATCAAATGCTAGAAAGATTATCTATGCACACACACTTTTGTTTCTGTGATGGATATTCTGGTTTCTCACAAGTACCTGTTTCACAACCTGACCAAGAAAAGACCACTTTCACTTATCCTTTTTGAACTTATACTTATAGACGTATGCCTTTTGGTTTATGCAATGCATCTGCTACCTTTCAAAGATGCATGACTGCTATAGTCTCTGATTTTTGTGAAAAGATTGTTGAGGTTTTCATGGATGACTTCTTTGTTTTTGGGAAGTCTTTTGATGATTGTTTAAGCAATCTTGATTGAGTTGCGCAGAGATGTGAGCAAACTAATCTTTTCTTGAATTGGGAGAAGTGCCACTTTATGGTTAACCAAGATATTGTTTTGGGCCATAAAATTTCTGAAAGAGGTATTGAGCTGGACAAAGCTAAGGTTGATGCAATTTAGAAAAGGCCATGTCCTAAAGACAACAAAGGTATTCGTAGTTTCCTTGGTCATGCTGGTTTATATAGGAGGTTTATCAAAGACTTTTTTAAAATTTCTAGGCCTCATATAAATCTTTTGCAAAAGGATATTCCTTTTTCTTTTGATGATGTTTGTGTAGAAGCCTTTGAAACACTAAAGAAATACTTAATTTCTGCACCTATTGTTCTACCACCTGATTGGAACTTGCCTTTTGAAATTATGTGTGATGCTAGTGATTATGATGCTGGTGATGTTCTAGGGCAAAGAGTTGATAAGAAACGGAATGTTATTCACTATGCAAGTAAAACTCTAGGCAATGCACAAAGAAATTATGCTACTATTGAAAAAGAATTTCTAGCAGTTGTGTTTGCTTGTGATAAATTTAGATCTTATAGTGTGGACTCAAAAGTAATCATTCACACTGATCATGCTGCAATAAAATATCTTATGGAAAAGAAACATGCTAAACCTAGGCTCATTAGATGGGTTCTCTTGCTACAAGAATTTGATTTGCATATCACTGATAGGAAAGGAGCTGAGAACCCAGTAGCTGATAACTTGTCTAGGTTGGAGAATGTTCTTGATGACCCACTACCTATTGATGATAGTTTTCCTGATGAGCAATTTACTGCAATAAATGTTTCTAATAACACACCATGGTATGCTGACTATGCCAATTTTATTGTTGCTAAATACATACCTCCTAGTTTCACATACCAACAAAAGAAAAAATTCTTCTATGATTTCAGACATTACTTTTGTGATGACCCACATCATTATAAAGAAGGAGTAGATGGCATTATTAGACGTCGTGTACCTGAGCATGAACAGGAACAAATCCTACGAAATGTCACGCCGAAGCTTATGGAGGACATCATGCGGGAGACAGAACTGCTCACATGATATTACAATCTGGTTTTTATTGGCCTACTCTCTTCAAGGATGCTCGTAAATTTGTCTTATCTTGTGATGAATGCTAAAGGGTAGGTAATATCGGTAAGCGTCAAGAAATCCCTATGAATTATTCACTTGCTGTTGAACCATTTGATGTTTGGGGAATTGATTACATGGGACCTTTTCCTACCTCTAATGGGTATACTCATATTTTGGTTGTTGTTGAGTATGTTACTAAGTGGGTAAAAGCTATTCCAACTAGTAGTGCTGATCACAACACCTCTACTAAATACTTAAGGAAGTTATTTTCCCAAGGTTTGGAGTCCCTAGATGTTTAATGACTAATGGTGGCTCACACTTTATTCATGGTGCTTTCCATGAAATGCTTGCCAAGTATGATGTTAACCATAGAATTGCATCACCCTATCATCCTCTATCTAGTGGTCAAGTTGAACTTAGTAATAGAGAAATAAAACTAATATTGCAAAATACTGTCAATAGGTCTCGAAAGAATTAGTCCCAGAAATTGGATGATGCACTTTCGGCCTACAGAACAACTTACAAAAATCCTATGTGTCGGGGGAAACTGTCCTCCCACGAGCACCTATGGGACCGGAGCCCCTTCTACGTTGCGGTAAGGGAGCGGAGGGAGCACGGAGAGCAGATCGAGGGGCACACGCGGGCAGTTTTACCCAGGTTCGGGCCGCGCGGACGCGTAAAACCCTACTCCTGCTTAGGTTGTATTGAGTTCTTGAGCTCGGGAGCTTGAAGATCTACAGTACTAGCTACACCGAGTGAGAGAGTTGTCTAGGTTTCGAACCTCCTCTACGTTGTGCATGGGCCTCCTTTTATAGCTCAAAGGGGTCACCGACAGGTGTCAACGTAGAGGAGGGTAAAAGTGTAATTTTGGTTGTAGTTGCAACAGTGCATGAACAGTATATGAACAGTGGTCTTCACCTAACTTTGACAGTGGGGGACAAGGGCATTAAATGCCCGTCGCCGTCGCCCCCAAAAGCGTCCGCCCATGCTTCTCCGTTCGCCACGGCGGTAGCCTCGTCACCGTGGCTTGCCACCGTGTGCCCCAGGTTGCACAACCGTTTGCCACGTGCCCCTGGAAGGGCCCCAGGGCGACGCGTGGGCCGGTGAGCTGGAGCGCGGGCACACAGCGTAGGTTTCCCCGGCAAGCACCTTGCCGGGGTCGTGATCTTGCCGGGCCCGGAAGCTTGTCGCTCTCCGGGTCCTGCCGGGGCGCATGATGCGCCGAGAAATCTCTTGAGGTATGTGTTCCTTGGCCTTCCTGGCAAGCTCCTCTTGCCAGGGTCTTGTCCTAAAGTGATAACCTTGAGCCTGGTGTGGCCTTCCCGGCAAGCTCCTCTTGCCGGGGCCCTGATCTTCTGACTTGTATACTTTGTTCTTGAATGGCTTCATAGGGACCAGAACGGTTCTTGGCGAGCACATGGTAAGCCCTGCCTCGGGAAGCTGCTACTGCCCGTGCACAAGTTGGGGTACTGAGGTACCCCTATCTTAGTACACCGACAGGAGCCCCCGGGCCTGGGCCACACACGGTGCCGAGCGCTGTTGGGCCAGGCCCAAGACAGTGCACGGGCACACGCGGCCCACGGCAAGCCGTATCCCCTTCCGTATCCGCCGCGTCCCTCCCTAACGGCACGCGTCGATTGTGGCATCGTGGGAGAGATCGTGGCCTGTTCTTTAATGGGAAATGCGGAACGTCCCCCACTTCCCCCTTTAAAAGCAGAGGAAGCAGGGGCAGTTCCCCTCCATCGTCTTCATTGCGCCTTGATTCTCCAGAAACCCCCGCCGCTTCTTGCCTCCGCCCTTCCTCCACTGTCTCCCGCATCCGCGGCGCCGTCGACCTCCTCGCTTCTTTCCTCGCCGCCCCTGCCATGGCTCCGATGAGCGACAAGGCGAAGAGTGACAAGGCCAAGAAGGAGAAGTCCGAGCAGGCGGCGAAGCTGGCAGCCCTGCGGAGGAAGTGCGTGGTCTTCGCGCCGAGGCTTGGCGCGAGGGAGCTGCGGGACAAATACTATTTGTTCTGGGCGAGGGAGACCAAAGCTCATCCCCGCACCAGAGTCCTCCCCGTCGTCGCCGTCGACATGTTCCTCGGCGGGTACTTTTACTTTGCCGCATTCTTCCATTGTGGTCTGTGCCCTCCGTACTCGGAGTTCTTTTGTGATGTAATGAATACGTATGGCCTCCAGCTCCTAGATTTCACCCCCAACGCCATCCTTACGATGGCCGTTTTCGCACATCTGTGCGAAAACTATGTTGGGGTTCATCCAAATGTAGCTCTTTTCCGCCACTTCTTCATGCCTAGAGTAGAGTCCGGTGCTCCCCTCTCTGGCGGCATCTCCTGGATCTTCAGGCTGAACAAGAAGGACAGGTACATGAAGGGAGAGCTCCGCGGCAAGTAGGAGGAGTGGAGAACCGATTGGTGCTGGGTGCTGGAAGCTAATCCTGAGCCCTTTACCTCGCCCCGCAAGACTGCCATAGTGCGCGGCAGGGATTGGAGTGAATTGGCCCCGGAGGACAGCAAGCTTCAGATTGCCCTCATTAGGATCATTCGTCTCTGGGTCGCCAATCTGACTGTTGGAGAAGTTGGAGCAGATTTCCTCCGCCGCCGCATCGCCCCTTTACAAGAAAGGAAGAGGCCCGCCTGGGAATTCGACAATGCGGCAGACATCATGAGGCTGCGCCCTGGATTGAACTACAACTTCACCGTCTTGGAGTTGAATGGGATGGTTCGGGATCTCTTCAAGCATGACCCCGCCCACCCGGAGTGGTTCAAACCTTCCCGGGGAGTGGTGCCGCTGTGCAACAGCACTGCCCGCGATTCCATACGCGCGATGATGCCCGAGTGCCACTCCCATGGCGTCGTCCCCACTTGGCTGGAGCCTCCACCGGAGACCCTGCTGACCTTCTTCGACAACTTGGTCGAGAAGCCCCGCAACGCCGAGGAGAAGAAGGGCCTCACCCGGGATACTACTGACCGGGATGTAGCTTACATCGCCTCCAGGATGGAGGAGGCCGCCGCAGCTGCGGCTGCGGGCGAATTTGGATACACTGTGGAAGAGGCAGAGGCCGCGGACGCAGTGAGTCAAGCAGAGGAGGCGGAAATCCTCAAGCTACTGAAGATTACGCCCGAGGAGTTTGCCGGGGAGCCTTCCGTGAAGCTTGCCGGGATGAGCGAGGTTGCCGGGGGGAGCGAGGCCGCCGGGCATGGCACTGAGTCCAGCGGGCCTGCCGAGGAGGAGGAGGACGCCGAGGCTGGAGATTCCGATGAAGACTCTGGTGGATCTCTGAATCTTGACGACGATGCCTCCTCATCCTCGGAGAACTCTCCGCCTCCGCCAAGCCCTCCGCAGCAACCAAAGAAGCGCCTCCGCAAGGCAACTGAGACGGCGAGGCCGCAGGCGCCTCGACAGCAGCCGGCGCACCGTGCGACGCGCGCCACCATGATGAGCGAATTCGTCAAGGAGGCGCCCCGTGCTAGAGCGCCAAGCGGAGGGGGATCTTCCCGGAGCGGAACGGGTGCTCCTTCTGCCGGGTCTTCACAGCCCACAGCCCCGAAGACCGCCAAACGCCCGAGGGAGCCTTCTCCTCCTGCTCCTCGCGCGGAAGCGCACCAGGCGGAGTTTGACTTCTCCGCCCTCAGCTCCGACAAAGAAGAAGAGGAGTAAGTACTTGCAATTCTTTTAGTTTCTTTGATTTTGTCTTGATTTTCCTTGCTTGGTTCTGATCTTGTTTTTGTTTTGCTTCGCAGGACCTTGACCCAGCGGATGGCGAAGAGGGCCAAGATCCCTGTGGTCAACATTGAGGACGACGAGCCCGTCGTGGCGACAAGCGACGCGCCGGCGACGAGCTTGCCGGATAAGCCTGCTGCTCCGAGGAGCAGCTCCCAGCGCAGCCCCCAGCGTAAGTCTGGTATTTATCTTTCTGCTTGATGGGTGCGCTTGAGGTTATCATCTTGGTTGATGTTTTGTTGTCTTGTGCAGAAGTGGAGCCGCAGCCGCAGGAGCGCCAGGAGGTCGCCCCCGACGAGCCACTTGCTCCACCCTCCCCGCCAAGGATGAACTCCCCGGCAAGGGAGAACGCTCCGCCAAGGACGGGCACTCCGCCAAGGGCGAGTACCCCGCCAAGGGTGAGCAGCCCGACAAGGGTGAGTACCCCGCCAAGGGAGGGCGCAGGCGGCCCTCCGCCAGCAGGGGCCACTACTCCGCCGCCAAGGGAGAATTCCCCGGCGAGGGACCCCGTCGTCGAAGAGATCCGCGAAGGTAAAGCTTGTAATTTCTTCTTCCCGGATTCGTCTTTTTTGGATATTTGCTTGATTCTTTCTTTTCTTATTCTTCCACTAGATCCTCCTGCCCCGGAGCTGATGGAGACGGAGGCCACCGCTGAGGAGGAGGTGCACAGCGACGGCGGCAACGCCACTGCCACTGAGGGAATGGCTGGAGCCGACGAGCCTGCCGCTGAAGAGACCTTGCCGCCCCGACCGCAGACGCCGCGGCTGGGGAAGGGACCGGCGACCGCACTGCCGGCCCGGAGGCCGCAGGAGCGCCGGACGCTGCACCGGCCGCCGACCCTTCCGCCTCCGCGGCTGGGCAGGGCGTCTACCTGGAGGCCGCCAATGGGGTTTTCATACAAGTCCCGTGGGCATCCTGGTCTCGAGCACCCGCGGAGGGAGAGACCTTCGACGGGGAGGTCCTCGCCTCCGCCGGGCTGAAGGTCGTGGATGCGCCCGGCAGCAGCGACGAGCCTGAAGAGGAGAGACTCCTTCGTCGGCTCCTGGCCTTGTATCGGGCCAGGCAAGCGAAGTTGGAGTCTCGGGAGGCTCTGGCTGCCAAGGCTGGAGCTGACTTGGAGAAGCGCGCCGCGGAGCTCCGCGCCGCCAACCAGGCGGCCCTCCGCAACTTGGCGGAGGAGCGTGAAGAGCTTGCCAGGGCGCAGAAAGCATTTATCCTTGAGAAGGCTGAGGTAGAAGAGCAGAAGCGACTGGCCGCCGAGGAGCTGTCTCGGCGGGAGGGGGCGCTCAACCAGCGGAAGGTCGACCTCGACAGCCACGAGGACGACCTCACCGCCCGGGAGCAAGCCATCGGCGGGGCCCTGAAGGAGGCGAGGGACGCTGAAGCTGCCGCGGAGACTGCCAAGAAGGATCTGGAGGCCAGGGTGGCGCAGCTGGAGTTGTTCCTGAAGGCGAGCGAAGACAGGGTCACCGCGCTCAACGTGGCGCGGGAGAAAGACGCCCATACCAATTCGGATTTGCAGGTACGCCTCTCCGATAAGGGCCAGGAACTCACTGCTGCCAGGGACTCCATTGCTGATTTAGAGCTGAAGGTCTCCACCCTGACCGGCTCGCTCGACGCCGCCCGGGACCGCGAGACGAAGCTGAAGGACGAACTCCGCAAGGAAAGGGCCTTGGTGGAGAGCGCCGCCGTCTCGCAGAACAACTTCAACCGGGCAGTGGAGCAGTGGACTGATGAGCTGGTCACCTCCGCTGCCAATATTGACATGGAGATGATGGCGCTGAGGGCGGAGCATCTCGTGTACTCCCCCGACGAGAACCTCCCCCACAGCGCCAAGTTGAGTCTGTTCTTCAGGGGAATTGCGCCGCCGCTTGCGCGGCTGCGGGAGAAGATCCCCGTGCAGCTGGCCGACGAGGCGCGTCGGCTCTGCATGGGCACCATGGAGCGGGTCTTGTCGAAGATCGTCTACCGCAACCCCGGCATCAACCTCGTCAATGTCCTCCGCACCTTGCCGCCCGAAGCTGACCAGGAGGCGTTGAAGGCGCAGGTTGCCCACATCGTCGCCAAGGTGGGCAAGATCACGAGGCGTGAAGGCGACCGCGTAGATTAGATTCCTTTCTTTCTGCTTCCTTTGCCGCCGCAAAGCATGTTATGGACAAGAATCTGTTAGTATTGCGTCAAGTTATCTTTGTAATATACAATCTTATTTCGAGCAACCAATGCAGTGTTATCTCCCTTGCTTTGGTCCCTTCACTTTGTATGCATCCCACCCTACGTTTTTAGGGAACTTGCCGGCAAAGGACCCTTGCCGCGAGCGCTGAGTGCTGGACTCTTAGCAGCCTGCTGGCAATATCTTTGCCGGCAAGAAACCTTGCCGCAGCTAGTCGCAGCACACTTAGGTTGCTGAGCAAACTCGAAAACGAAGTAAGGGCGCGACACTTGTCACAGCTCACTTAAGTCGTTGAGCGTGCTCGAAACAAAGTAAGGGTGCGGCTAGCCACGGGTAGGTTCCTCCGCGCACAGGTTTTCCATACAAAGTGTGGTTGTTCAAGGAAGACAACTAAAAAATTTGAATAGTTTGAAATACTCAAACTTGGGTAACTTAGCTTTCATGGGTTGCTTGCTCCCCGATAAGGCTTCTCTTTCTTGAACAGTACTTGGTTCATGCCTCCATCTC
>LR738711.1:316397803-316511884 GCA_902687465.1 Secale cereale | reverse complement strand
GGCTTGCTAGTGCTTACCGGGGATGTGCGTTGCACAAGGTGCCAAACGATGCATGCAAATAACAAAGAAAAGCATGGAAATGACAAATAGTGCGAAGCACAAAAGCTTTACTGATGCACGGGATCTGCGCCCGGCTTTGTACAAAGGTTTACATGCAACAGCGGCAAGACTTGTACAAAAGGTGGTTGCCGGAGCGGATCACGGCAACCGCGCCTTATGGGTGAAACTTGCGAAGATGCTCTATGTTCCAGGAGTTGCTCACCGGTAAGCCTTCTTCGGTCTCAAGGCGGACAGCGCCGGGCCTTGTGACTTGTCTCACCCGATAAGGGCCTTCCCACCTCGGCGTCAACTTGTTGGAATTCTTGGCGGACTGAACACGCCGAAGAACAAGGTCGCCTTCCTCGAGACTCCTGGCCCTGACCTTGCGGCTATGATAGCGACGCAAGGCTTGCTGGTATCGAGCAGCTCGTACAGCAACCTGGAGACGTTCCTCCTCAAGGAGCAATGCGTCATCTTGTCCCAGTTGCTCTTGCTCGAGCTCATCGTAAGCGAGCACTCGAGGAGATCCGTATACGAGTTCCGTGGGGAGAACTACCTCTGCTCCATAGACAAGAGCAAAGGGTGTCTGTCCGGTGGCTCGATTTGGTGTCGTCCTGATTGACCAAAGAGCCGCCGGCAACTCCTCTATCCAGTTTCTTCCGCACTTGTGCAGCCTGTCGAAGGTCCTTGTCTTGAGTCCGCGCAGCACTTCAGCATTGGCCCTCTCCGCTTGACCATTGCTCCTCGGGTGAGCAACAGAAGCGAAGCAGACCCTGCCGCCAAGGTCTTGGACGTACTGCATGAAGGTGCGACTTGTAAACTGTGTGCCGTTGTCGGTGATGATCCTGTTAGGGATTCCGAAATGGCAAATAATCGATCTGAAGAACCTGACTGCTGACTGTGTTGTCACCTTTCTCACTGGTTCCACTTCTGGCCACTTTGTGAACTTGTCGATTGCTACGTACAAGTACTCAAAGCCCCCGACTGCGCGGGGAAAGGGGCCGAGAATATCGAGCCCCCAGACCGAGAAGGGCCAGGACAAAGGGACCGTCTGGAGAGCTTGAGCTGGCTGGTGAATTTGCTTGGCATGGAACTGGCACGCTTCACACTTGGTTACTTGTGCAGTTGCATCTTGGAGGGCTTGTGGCCAGAAGAACCCTTGCCGGAACGCCTTCCCGGCAAGTGCCCTTGCGCCAATGTGGTGGCCACATATGCCTCCATGTATCTCTGCCAACAGCTTCTGTCCATCTTCCCTGGAAATGCACTTCAACCTGACACCATTGAGTCTTCTTCTGTACAGTTCATTGCCAACGAACTGGTATATACTTGACTGCCTGGTTATTTTCTCTATCTTTTCTGGCTCATCGGGAAGTTCTCTAGTTTGCAGAAACGGATGATTTGCTGTGCCCATGCTGGAGCCTGAGGCTCAACAACAAGGACTAAAGGCATGAGGGCTGCTGCGGGAACCTCAGCTTCTACGGCAAGAACCTGCGGCTCTGCCGGAGCTGATGGTCCCCCGGCAAGCCTGCCGGGGCAAGGCTTGTCGGGAACGCCTGCTTCAACTGTACAGACCCTTGGATCTGCAGGAGCAAACTGTTCCTCAGCATCTTGGCTGTTGATCTTGGGGACCTTGGCGGCGGCTTCGGGAAGATCCGCCGGCAAGTAGTCGCCGGAGACCAACTTTCTCTTCTTGTTTTTCCCAACTGATGGTGTAACGGATGGCTGAGTTAACTTGAGCACGAAGGTCCCTGGTTCCATAGGTAACTTCATTGCAGCACACTTTGAGAGGCCATCTGCAATATCATTATGAGCTCTTGGGACGTGCTCCATTTGCAGACCTTCAAAGTGCTCTTCAAGCTTCCTCACTTCATCAACATAAGCTTCCATCAAAGGGCTCTGGTAACTCTTATTCACTTGTCGGACCACCAACTGTGAATCTCCCCGCACAATCAACTTCTTGATCCCAAGCTCGGCCGCAATTCTGAGGCCGGCAAGAAAACCTTCATACTCAGCAGTATTGTTTGTCGCTTGCTCCTTGGGAAAGTGCATCTGGACAACATACTTGAGGTGCTCTCCGGTGGGCGCTATAAGCACCACGCCGGCACCGGCGCCTTGCAGCGAGAAAGCACCATCAAAGTACATTATCCACTCGTTGCTCGCTTCTTGGACGGGGACGCTTGTCTCTGGGACTTCTTCTTCTGGCGTTGGGGTCCATTCTGCTATGAATTCTGCCAAAGCTCTGCTCTGTATGGTTGAAGTACGCTCAAACTTGAGACCAAAGCTTGACAGCTCCAGTGCCCACTCGACGATCCTGCCTGTTGCTTCGGGATTCTGCAATATCCTCTTCAACGGAAAGCGAGTGACCACCGTTATCTCGTGTGCTTGGAAGTAATGGTGCAGCTTCCTTGAGGCCATGAGGATGCCGAAAAGCAACTTCTGCACCCCAGAGTATCTTGATCTAGCCCCCTGCAAGAGGGAACTTACGAAATACACTGGGCGCTGCACCATCTTCTTTCGCACTTCACCTTGTTCCTGCGCAGACTTGTCCTTGTCGGGGCCAGAGCTTGTCGGGGAAGCCCCCTGCTTGTCGCTGGATTCGCTTACCGGGGATGTGGGTTCCTCATCTGCCTCCCTCTCCGCTACTAACGCAGCACTAACCACTTGATTGGTTGCCGCTAGGTACAGCAGCAACTTCTCTTGTGGCCTAGGTGCGACAAGTATCGGAGTGGAGGACATGTATCCTTTCAAGTCTTGCAGCGCTGCCTCCGCTTCCGGAGTCCATTTCATGGGACCTGCCTTTTTCAAAATTTTGAAGAAAGGCAGGGCGCGCTCTGTAGACTTTGAAATGAACCTGCTGAGGGCAGCCACACAACCAGCAAGTCTTCTTACGTCCTTGACGCGCTTCGGGGCTTCAATTTGCTCGATGGCTTTTATCTTGTCGGGATTGGCTTCAATCCCCCTCTGGGACACAAAGAACCCGAGAAGCTTGCCGGAGGGAACTCCGAAGACGCACTTCTCGGGGTTCAGCTTGAGTTGGATCTTGCGCAGATTCTCAAAGGTTTCCTCTAAGTCCTGTATCAGGGTATCTTTGCTCTTGCTCTTGACCACTATATCATCCATGTAGGCTTCTATATTCCTGTGGATCTGTGGCTCAAAAGTGGTGTGCACCACCCTTGCAAATGTCGAGCCTGCATTCTTCAATCCAAAGGGCATGCGTATGAAGCAATATGTGCCACATGGAGTAATGAATGCAGTGTTCTCTTCATCTTCCTTGGCCATGAATATCTGGTGGTAACCTGAGTATGCATCAAGGAATGAGAGCAACTCACATCCAGCTGTGGAGTCAACAATTTGGTCGATGCGCGGCAAGGGAAAGGGATCCTTGGGACAAGCTTTGTTCACGTCGGTGAAGTCTATACAAAGTCTCCACTTTCCATTAGCCTTTCGCACGACAACTGGATTGGCCAACCACGTGGGATGTATTACGCCTCTAACCAGGCCTGCTGCTTCTAACTTCTTTATCTCTTCAGCTATGAACTCTTGGCGCTCCACGGCTTGCTTTCTGACCTTCTGCTTGACGGGCCGCGCGTGAGGACAAACAACAAGCTTGTGCTCCATTACCTTCCTGGGAACGCCGGGGATGTCAGACGGTTGCCATGCAAACACGTCGACATTCGCCCGCAAGAAGGCAACGAGCGCGCTTTCCTCCTTGTGGTCGAGTGTAGCACTGATGGTGAAGGTACCACCAGTGCCGTCCTCCTTGGCGGACACCTTCTTGGCTGCCGGTGGAGCTGCCATTCCCTTCTTGCACTTGCCGGTGGAGCTCGATGGCGCGTCCTCGATGGCAGCGCAGCACTCCGAGGAGGTGCGTTTGCCGGAGTGGGCTCCAGAGCTCTTGCCGGACTTGGTCTTGTTCTTCCCCCCGGGAACTTCAGCGGCAAGTGTGTTGCTTTCTGCTGCGGCTGCTGCATCCCGGTAGATCTTGTCGGCGCCGATAAGCGCGTCCTTCTTGTCGCCAGGGACAGAGATGACGCTTATCGGCCCCGGCATCTTGAGCATGTTGTATGCATAGTGGGAAGCTGCCATGAACTTGGTGAGGGCAGGACAGCCAAGTATCCCATTGTATGGTAATGGGATATCGGCAACATCAAACGTGATCCTCTCTGTCCTGAAGTTGAGCTCCCCGCCAAAGGTCACTGGCAGCGTAATCTTCCCCTTCGGCTTGCTCCTTCCCGGGTTGATCCCTTGGAACGACCCGGTTTCCTCGAGCTCGCTGTCTGGGATCTGTAGCTTTTTGATTACAGCTGAGGAGATCAAATTCAGGCCGGCCCCGCCGTCAACCAACATCTTGGTGACCTTGAGGTTGTGGATAGTTGGTGAGACCAACATCGGCAAGCACCCGACCGCAGTTGTGCGGTCAGGGTGGTCCTCAAGGTCAAAGATGATGGGTGTGCCGGACCACTTCAGCAGTCTGCCTGACTCGACGGGCGGCTCAGCTGCATTCACTTCTCGCACCCACTGCTTGAGCTGGCGGTGGGAAGTGTGTAGAGAGGCACCTCCGTCGACACACAGAACCTCTGTGGCCTTCCGGAACTCCTGCTCGATGTTGTCTCCTTCTTCCATGTCATCATCGTCGTCTTCATCCTCATCCTTATCGCGGCCCTGGGGAGGTCTATCACCTTGCCGCTGCTTGGCCTTGCCGCGGCGTCCTCCCCGGCCATTGAACGGCCGCTTCTTGCTGGGCTCTCCTCCGCCTCCTTGGGCCTTCTCCTTGCCACGTCGCTCGTATTCAGCCTTCTGCTGCTCTACGAGGTACTCCACTCTTTTGCAGTTCTGGAGATCGTGGCCTTTGGTGCGGTGGATCTTGCAGTACTGCTTGTCGGAGCCGTCCTGCTTGTCGGCTGCCGCTACAGGGGCGGGCTCCTTGCCGGAACCGCCAGCTTGTGCCTTCTTGGCGGGAGCCTCCTTGCCGGATTGCTCGACAACCAGCACCTCCTTGTTCTTCTTCTTTCTGTTATTCCGCCGCCGGCTTTTCCTTGCCGGGGCGGCGTCTTCACTGTCGCTTCCTCCTGCGCCAGTATCCTCTCCGGGGAGTCTCCTCCCCTCTTCGGCGCGCGCACACTCGTCAGACACAGCGTAGAGCTCGCTGACATCCCGGATCTTGGTCATGGCCATCTCCTCCCTCATCCGGTGGTTACGCACGTTCTGGTGAAACGCGCTGATAACCGCGGCGGGGTGGACGTCGGGAATGTTGTGCTGGACGCGGCTGAATCTTTGGATGTATTTGCGCAGGGACTCTCCCTCCTTCTGGGCGAGGATGTGGAGATCGCTCTCCTGGCCGTGGGGTTTGTGGCCGCCCGTGAAGGCGCCAACAAACTGGTGGCACAGATCTGCCCATGAGGAGATGGAGTTCTCCGACAAGTGCATAAGCCAAGACCGGACGTTTGGCTTAAGCACTAGCGGGAAATAGTTGGCTAGGATCTTCTCGTGGCGTCCCCCGGCAGCCTGCACCGCAATGGTGTAGATGCTGAGGAACTCCGAGGGGTGCGTCTTGCCGTCGTACTTCTCGGGTACGTCGGGCTTGAAATTCTTCATGCTGGGCCACTGGACTTGCCGCAGCTCACGGGAGAACGCAGGGCAAGCTGCCGCGTACGGCAAGTCACCTGGTTCACCGGGCGCGTGCGCGTCGACAACGGTCCCAGCGCGTTGATCTGACTGTCTTCGGGCTTCTCTTCGACGCTCGATGCGAGTCCGAGCGTCCTCTTGCCGCCTGTCTTCTAGGACTTGGTGCTGATCGCGGCGAGCCCGCGGATCCGACGACGCCGTAGAGTCGTCGTCGACATTGATCCGGCGGGGTGGCGATTTCTGCTTCCGCGGCGGGGAGTGCACGGTGGTTGCACCCCCGGCGGTCTTGTCTCCATCGGCCTTCGTCTGGTCGACTTGCCGCGGCCGCGATGTTGCCGGCTGCTGCGGCGTGTCGTTGTTGGCGAAGGCGATGAGGCTCTGGATCGTCGCCCTCCAGTCTTCGGCTTTATCTGCCGCTGGAGGGAAGTCGAGGAGCAGTTGTGCTCTTGCTAGAGCTTCTGCTGGAGAGGAGGGGAGAGGCGGCGAGCGGTGCGAGGAGCGGGACACGCTCGGACTTCTAACA
Source organism: Secale cereale (assembly GCA_902687465.1). Taxonomy (NCBI): domain Eukaryota; kingdom Viridiplantae; phylum Streptophyta; class Magnoliopsida; order Poales; family Poaceae; genus Secale; species Secale cereale. Next base: position 316,505,697 of record LR738711.1, on the reverse strand, counting down.
GCGTTAGAAGGAGCATGTTCCCGCCCCGGCGACCGTGCCTTGCTCGTACCAGCGCGCTGGCCTTGAGCATCCCGCGATCCTCCGGCTTGGCCACGCCCCAGCAAGCGTATGGTACCTCCAGTACCACGCCGCTGCGGGTCTTGCACCTCCTGGGAGGGACGTGGGGCGTGTACTGACACCGAGGCTTTGGAATTCGCCCGGTCGTCCGTCTTGTCCTTGGACTTGGTGGCGTCGTGAGTCTCCTCACCGGCGGTCACCCTTCCGCCGGCGTCTCCTCCACCAACCGTTGGTTCTAGTGGCGGTGGGATTGACGCAGACGGGCCTCCGACCTCCGAAGCCTTCTTCTTCGGAGGCATGTTCATGCTGTCGATGAGGTTGATGAAGCTGGTGAAGTTGCTGAAGGTTGCGCCCGCGTGAGCGCCGGATCAGGTTCGCACCACCTCGACGCCCCCTACCTGGCGCGCCAAAGATGTCGGGGGAAACTGTCCTCCCACGAGCACCTGTGGGACCGGAGCCCCTTCTACGTCACTGTAAGGGAGCGGAGGGAGCACGAAGAGCAGATCGAGGGGCACACGCGGGCAGTTTTACCCAGGTTCGGGCCGCGCGGACGCGTAAAACCCTACTCCTACTTAGGTTGTATTGAGTTCTTGAGCTCGGGAGCTTGAAGATCGACAGTACTAGCTACACCGAGTGAGAGAGTTGTCTAGGTTTCGAACCTCCTCTATGTTGTGCATGGGCCTCCTTTTATAGCTCAAAGGGGTCACCGACAGGTGTCAACGTAGAGGAGGGTAAAAGTGTAATTTTGGTGGTAGTTGCAATAGTGCATGAACAGTATATGAACAGTGGCCTTCACCTAACTTTGACAGTGAGGGACAAGGGCATTAAATGCCCGTCGCCGTCGCCCCGAAAAGCGTCCGCCCATGCTTCTCCGTTCGCCACGGCGGTAGCCTCGTCACCGTGGCTTGCCACCGTGTGCCCCAGGCTGCACAGCCGTCTGCCACGTGCCCCTGGAAGGGCCCCAGGGCGACGCGTGGGCCGATGAGCTGGAGCGCGGGCACACAGCGTAGGTTTCCCCGGCAAGCACCTTGCCGGGGTCGTGATCTTGCCGGGCCCGGAAGCTTGTCGCTCTCCGGGTCCTGCCGGGGCGCATGATGCGCCGAGACATCTCTTGAGGTATGTGTTCCTTGGCCTTCCTGGCAAGCTCCTCTTGCCAGGGTCTTGTGCTAAAGTGATAACCTTGAGCCTGGTGTGGCCTTCCCGGCAAGCTCCTCTTGCCGGGGCCCTGATCTTCTGACTTGTATACTTTGTTCTTGAATGGCTTCATAGGGACCAGAACGGTTCTTGGCGAGCACGTGGTAAGCCCTGCCTCGGGAAGCTGCTACTGCCCGTGCACAAGTTGGGGTACTGAGGTACCCCTATCTTAGTACACCGACACTATGGGTATGTCTCCCTATAAAATGGTTTATGGAAAATCTTGGCATTTGCCTCTTGAGTTAGAACATAAAGCTTATTGGGCAGTTAAAGAACTCAACTATGATTTCAAAATTGCTGGTGAAAAGATGTTATTTGATATTATCTCACTAGATGAATGGTGAAACCAAGCTTATGAAAATGCCAAGCTATTCAAAGAAAAAGTTAAAAGACGGCATGATAAAAGAATCCAAAAGCAGGAATTCAAAGTGGGTGAATATGTTTTATTGTAAAAGTCTCGTTTTAGATTCTTTGTTGGAAAACTTCTCTCTAAATGGGAAGGACCTTATGTTATCGAAGAAGTTTATCATTCTGGAGCCATCAAAATCAATAATGCCGAAGGTACAAACCTGAAGGTGGTTAGTGGTCAAAGAATCAAACATTATATCTGAGGTACGCCTATTAATGTTGAAAGAAATATTATCCAAACCATGACACTGGAGGAACACATAAAATAAACCTTCTGGAACACTCCTGAAACGTAAATAAAGGAGGTACGGGATACGGGAAGTAAATGGACTCTGAAGAATCCGTAAAATGTTTTTTGTCAGTTTTGGAATATTAGAAAAATTAGGAAAATAAGAAGCAACCATGAAGGCAACCCTGGTGGGCACAATACACCAGGGCGCGCATGGCTTACCAAGCGCACCTAGGTGGGTTGTGCCCACCTCGGGTACCTTTCGGACTCCATTTTTCTCCTGTTTGCTTGTTTCCCAAGATAAAAAATATTTATATACTCCCCGAACCTATTGACCTCTGTATCGCGAAGAAATTTTTTGTTTTATTTTCTTGCTGTTTTCTGGTAGATCTGATAATATGTCATCTCAAGACTCAGGGGAGGAAAGCCCTATTTCTCATCAATCTCTGGATATTTATGTCTTTAAAAAGTACTCCCCGTATATCTGGCTCTCGGATGAGGAGGATGAAAAGGAGCCAATGGCTCCTCATTTCCTGTGTGAAAGCAAGGAAGTGTTGTGCAAAAAGACACTGAAGCTCGAGCTGGAGAACCAGGATCCGAGGGAAGTGAATTTTAGCCTCAGGTGCAAGTTGGAAGAGCTCACTAATACTTCATCACCACCACCAATGTCTTCTTCACCACGAAAGGAGAATTGAGTATCGGGTATGGGAACTCCCCTTGGCTTGAGCCAAGCTTGGGGGACATGACCCGGTATCGTATCACATCACTATCTTTACCTTTATCTACCTTAGTTCGATCTTTAGTTATCTTTTTTTTTCTAGTTGAATAAAAGTTTAGTTCGATCTTTCTTTGAGAAGTTTGCTTAGTGGTCTATCTATCTATCTATTAATCGTGTGAGAGATATATAATCAAGTTAGTTTGAGTTTTTCTTTCTTTACCTTCTTTGTTTCAATAAAAGAAAGGAAATAAATGAAAAAGATCATATGCTAATCTTATGGTAATTAATGACATCACATAAGGAACAGTATAAGTAGTAAAATTTATTGGAGATTGACAAACATAGCATTGGTCAATAATGCAATGCATGAAAGAATTAATGAGGGAAGAGAATATTCACATGAAAATATACTATCTTAGACATCTTTTGTGATTTTGAGCCCCCATAAAAATATTATATGTCAAAACGGTTGACGTTGGACAAGGAAGACAATGTAATGACTTACGTTTGTTCATATTCACATAGTATTTATATTATCATTGATCCTTTAACATGTGGTGCTTGCTCAATATCTTTTCTAGCCATAAAATTCGCACTAAGTAGAGATACTACTTGTGCATCCAAAAACCCTTAAACCCAAATATTTTTTGAGAGTCCACCATACCTACCAATGGATTGAGTAAGATCCTACAAGTTGTCATCGATGCAAAAAGGGCAATAAAAATTGCTTCTTAATGTGTAAGATCATTTAGTGTAATAGAAAATTGAGTGTTGTACGAACTTGTGATGGCAAAGAATAAAAGCGGCAGACTGCATAATAAAGGTTGCTATCATAAGGGGCAATATAACGTGACATTCTTTTGCACTAAGAGATTGAGCATACAAACAAAAAGCACGTGGCAACCTCTGCTTCCCTCTGCAAAGGGCCAATCTTTTCCTTTTATGTATTTACTTTTATGCAAAGAGTCAAAGTATTTATCTCTTTCCATTTTTATTTTCTCTTTTGGCAAGCATCATGTGGTGAGGAAAGATCTAGGCACATATATCCAGTTGAATATGAGTGGGCATGAATTATTATTGTTGACATCACCCTTGAGGTGAGTACATTGGGTGGCGAAACCATAAGCCCCTATCTTTCTATGCGTATGTTTGAAACTTTTTGCTCATGTATATGCGGTGAGTGTTAGCGATCATACAAGACTATATGATGGTTGAGTATGTGGACTTGCCTAAAGGCTCCAATAAGTGACCCTTCCTAAAAAGATGATGAATTGTAGTTGCAAAGTTGACTGAGAACATAGTTTTTTTGTTTTCAATAGAGTTTATGCTTTATACTTCAATAGTGTGATGTGTTGGTACTTGCTCATGAGAAGTTATATGATAGAGCTATGTGTATTATGTTGTAATGAAGTTTGTTGCTGTTACAATAATATGCATGATGCTTCTATGTCCATATTTTGTTTCTATCAACACCTCTCTCTCTCTAAGAATGTGGACATATCTTTCGATTTCAGTTTTTGCTTGAGGACAAGCGAGGTCTAAGCTTGGGGGAGTTGATACATCCACTTTGCATCATGCTTTCCTACTGTTAGTTATAATGTTTTCATGCATAATAATGCCTTTTGGAGTAATTCTAATGCCTTTTCTCTCATAATATACAAGGTTTATATCAAGGGGGAGAATACCGACAGCTGGAAATCTGGACCTGAAAAAGCAACGTCAGGCTACCTATTCTGCACAACTCCAAATGAGCTGAAACTTCACGGGGATTTTTTATGGAATATATAAGAATTATTGGAGAAAATAACTACCAGAGGGAGCCCACCAGGTGGGCACAACCCACTTGGGCATGCCAAGGAGCCCAGGCGCGCCCTGGTCAGTGGTGCCCTCCTCGGCCCACCTCTGGTGCCAATCTTCTGGTATATAAGTCATTTGACCTAAAATTATAAAGGAGAGGACTTTTGGGACGAAGTGCCGCCGTCTCGAGGCGGAACTTGGGCAGGAGCACTTTTTCCCTCTGGCAGAGCGATTCCACCGGGGGAACTTCCCTACTGAAGGGGGAAATCATCGCATCATCATCATCACCAACAACTCTCCCACCTTGGGAAGGGCAATCTCCATCAACATCTTCAACATCACCGTCTTCTCTCAAACCCAAGTTCATCTATTGTGTTCAATCTTTGTACCAGGATGTTGGGAAAACGACACCTATGGGATCACTGGAATCCTTTCTACGGTTGGCGGGCGTGGAGTTGTGCAAAGAGCGGGTCTAAGAGTCAGCACAAGGATCGTTTACCCAGGTTCGGGCCGCGGCTATGCATAATACCCTAGTCCTGCTTTGGTGTGTATTTGAGTGTTCCTAAGCTCTCGAACTACCTACGGTGCATGCCTAGTCCAAATGATCCAAATCCTTCTCCAGTATGCCTCGGGCCTCCTTTTATAGTCAAAAGGGGCTACCATAGTGGCTCACAGGAGGTGGAAAGGTACACAGTGCACAGGCTTATCTCATGCCATTACGGGACAAGACGCATTAAATGCGCTACTTAGGTGTCCACTTGCTTCATCAGGAACGGGAATGAGGCCCGGCTTGTCCACTGCCACTCCGTGTGGTTGCGATGTGCGTCTAGGCCAACGGGGCGGGCAGCTGAGATGGTGTGGTGGTAGGGTTTTCACGAAGATCCGCATGCCACCACATTCTTGACTAGATGGATCAGGAACCACGTACTGCCACGTGGGTATTTTCCTGAGCTAGTGGGTCGGCCGCCGAGCTGAGGCAATGATGAGGCAGTAAAGGCTTGTCGCGGTCTTGTGTCTGTTCCCGGCAAGGGTCTTGGCGGGGCCTCTGTGAGTGTCCTCGACAAGGGGCTTGCCGAGGCTTCGGGGGTGTCTTCGGCAAGGAGCCTTGTCGGGGCCTCGTGGGCATCCTCGGCAAGGATCCTTGCGGTCGTCTTGTATTCTGTTTCTCATCTAGGATCCGTAGACCCTTGTCTTCACAAAGATCTGCATCCCATCATGTAGGCGCTTCCCGAGCCTTGGTTCCAACACTATTGATGATGTCGAAGCTCCTAGGCTCAAGGGTGGCTGCAACGTAGGCGTTGGCTGAGTTGGCCCGGCAAGGGTTCTTGCCAGGGTCGCGCAGGCCTCTCCGACAAGGGTCTTGCCAGGGGAAGCTTATCTTCTTGCTTGGCCTTCTTGCACCATTGTCTTGGTGCTGCTCTGGTAGGCTTGTGCTTCGGTTTCCCTCCTCCGCATTGTTATGTGTGGCCGTATGCGTGGCTCTGACTGCCCGTGCACATGTAAGGGGTACAAAGGAGCACCCCTACTTTTGTACACCGACGGGAGCCCCCGGGCCTGGGCCATACATATGCGCGACGCGTTGTTGGGCTAGGCAGAGAACGGTGCGCGGGCAGTGGGGCCGGATTCTTTTTACTGCAGTAACTCCTTCGGTGGTTGCGATTCCCCACGATCTGCACATGGCATGGGGATCGTGCGTGGGGTGATCGCCGCATGCTTTCGTCATCTCGTGGTTTCAAATAGTAAAGAGGTGATTCGCAACCTCCTCATAAAAAAATAGAGGAAGTTGCGGGGGCACGGCTCATTTACTAAGTGGACTCGGGTCGCCCCACGATCACGGGGTGCGGAACGATCGTACCACGTGCCATCTGAACCCCGATCCGCACGCCACGTGCCCCTCATGCATCGGGGAGGGCAGGCGGCGGACGCAGAGGGTGCGGGCTTTAACGCCGGGGTGGAGGGTCGGGGGTCGCTGATTGGATTAGCGGGTCAATCTTATTTTCTTGCGTCTCCGGCGATTGGACTGGTGGCGGTCGCCCTCCTATAAAGAAGGGGAGAGGGACAGTGCTCCCCCCACTTCTCTCATCCTCTTCCAGTTCGATCCTCTTCCTCTCCAAGTCATGCCGAGAGGGCGTGGCCGTGCCCCTGCGGAGGCGACTAGGTCTTCCTCTCGTCAGAGGGCGGCGGTGGTCAAAGAAGAGTCGGACGCCCAAGACAAGGGCCATGCTAGAGGTAGAGGTGCCAGCCGGGGTCATGGTCAGCGAGGCGGTCGAGGAAGAGGCAGGCGAGGAGGGGGGACACCCGCGTCGTCATCATCTCCATCTCCATCTCCTCCGCCCTCTCCTCTTGCTTCACCACATGGCCATGTCGGGGACACGACGCTGGAGTTCATTTTGCAACTGTGCGAGCTGCCGTGCAGTCGCCTCCGTCTTCCCGAAGCTTTCGTGAGGGTGTTGGAGGTGGACCAGCAATCGAGGTTGAGGCTTCACATGGAGGGGTGTTGCAATGGCGCCATGTGGGTGACACCAAGTTCCCTGCCCCCCATGTAATGCTCCTCCGCCGGGGGTGGAAGACGTTCGCGCGTGCCCACTGCTTGATGAAGGGGCACGTCCTCTGCTTCAAGTTAGCGGAGAGCGATCTGCTCTCCGTCAAGGTCTTCGGGCGCTCGGGACATAGGCTAGGGTGCTGTGCGGAGAGCTCGACCGATGAGGAAAACTCCTCCTCGAGCGACAGTGATGGGGAGGACAGCGATAGCGACGATGAGGGCAGTAGGCAGAAGGATGATGGGTCCGACTAGGCGTCGGACACACCGTCCCTGGGCGATGCCGACAGCACCATCATGTGCTCCGCTAGCCCCTCGAACTTCTCGGGGTCGCCTCCTTGGGCGGCTGGTGTTGGGAGGCCGGAGAAGACGAAGAAGGTGGGCGGCGGCCGTCATGTCGGAGTACGCGGGCATCAAATGCCTTCCTCGCGTGTTGCCGGCCCGCTGCCTCATCTTTCGGCTCTTCTCCCGATACCATCATCACCAGCCTTCTTCGGGACGGCCACCGGGATGTTCTCCTGGTGCTTTCGGCTGCTCGCGCTTCGCCTAGGCACTCCCTTTGCCCTTTTGCCATCTTGTTCCATTTCCTGAGGAGAGGGACAAAAAAGGGATCACATGCATGTTATCTCTTTTCAGTTTTTAAGCCTACGGGCTGTCGGTGTACTAAAGTAGGGGTACCTTAGTATCCCGACTTGTGCACGGGCAGTAGCAGCGTCCCGTGGTCTGGCTCACCATGCGCCCGCCAAAGCCCACTCTAGACCCCTTTTGAGCCATTCAAGAACAAAGTATTCAAGTTAAGAGACAAGACCCCGGCAAGAGGAGCTTGCCGGGAAGGCCGCACCAGGCTCAAAGTTATCATTCCAGCACAAGACCCTGGCAAGAGGAGCTTGCCAGGAAGGCCAAAAGAGCGGCACCTCAAGAAGGTGTATCGCGGCGCATCATGCGCCCCGGCAGGACCCGGAGAGCGACAAGCTTCCGGGCCCGGCAAGGTTGCGACCCCGGCAAGGTGCTTGTCGGGGAAGCCTACACTGTGTGCCTACGCTCCAGCTCATCTGGCCACGCGTCGCCCTGGGGCCCTTCCAGGGGCACGTGGCAGATGGCTGTGCAGCCTGGGGTACACGGTGGCAAGCCGCGATGACGAGGCCATCGCCGTGGCGAACGGAGACGCATGGACGGACACTTTTTGGGGCGACGGCGACGGGCATTCAATGCCTTTGTCCCCCACCGTCAAGGTTAGGTGAAGACCACTGTTCATACACTGTTCATGCACTGTTACAACTACCACCAGTTTTACATTTTTACCCTCCTCTACGTTGACACCTGTCGGTGAGCCCTTTGAGCTATAAAAGGAGGCCCATGCACAACGTAGAGGAGGGGGGATCCCAAAAACTCGATCACCCCTACACTCGGTGTAGCTGGTACTGTAGATCTTCAAGCTCCCGAGCTCCAGAAACTAAATACAACCAAGGCAGGAGTAGGGTTTTACGCGTACGCGCGGCCCGAACCTGGGTAAACTGCCCGCGTGTGCTCCTCGATCTGCTCTCCGTGCTCCCTCCGCTCCCTTACCGCAACTTGGAAGGGGCTCCGGTCCCATAGGTGTTCGTGGGCGTCCAGATTCCCCGACATCTTTGGCGCGCCAGGTAGCGGGCGTCGAGGTTGTGCGAACCTGATCCGGAGCTCACGCGGACGCAACCTTCAGCAATTTCACCAGCTTCATCATCTTCATCGACTACGTCAACATGCCTCCGAAGAAGAAGGCTTCGGAGGTCGGAGGCCCGTCCGCATCGATCCCACCACCACCGGAGTCGACGGTTGGTGGGGGAGACGCCGGCGGAAGGGTGGACCCCGGTGGGGAGACTCACGGCGCCACCAAGTCTAAGGACAAGACGGACGACCGGGCGAACTCCAAGGCCTCGGTGTCCGTGCACGCACCACGTCCCTCTCAGGAGGTGCCAGACCAGCAGCGACGTGGTACCGGAGGTACCATACGCTTGCTGGGACGTGGCCAGGCCGGCGGGTCACGGGACGCTCAAGGCCAACGTCCTGGCATGAGCAAGGCGCGATCGCCGGGACGGGAACATGCTCCTTCTAACGCGGTTAGAAGTCCGAGCGTGTCCTGCTCCTCGCACCATTCGCCACCATTTCCCTCCTCTCCAGCAGAAGCCCTGGCCAGGGCTCAGCTGCTCCTCGACTTCCCTCCAGCGGCGGACAAGGCCGAAGACTGGAGGGCGACGATCCAGAGCCTCATCGCCTTCGCCAACAACGACGCGCCGCAGCAGCCGGCAACTTCACGGCCGCGGCAAGTCGACCAAGCGAAGGCCGACGGTGACAAGACCGCCGGGGGTGCAACTACCGTGCACTCCCCGCCGCGGAAGCAGAAATCGCCACCCCGTCGGATCAAGGTCGACGACGACTCCACGGCGTCGTCGGATCCGCGGGCTCGCCGCGATCAGCGCCAAGTCCTCGACGACAGGCGACAAGAGGACGCTCGAACCCGCATCGAGCGTCGAAGAGAAGCTCGAAGACAGTCCGATCAGCGCGCTGGGACCGCTGTCGACATGCACGCGCCCGGTGAACCAGGCGACTTGCCGTACGCGGCAGGTTGCCCTGCGTTCACCCGAGAGCTGCGGCAAGTCCAGTGGCCCAGCATAAAGAACTTTAAGCCCGGCGTACCCGAGAAGTACGACGGCAAGACACACCCCTCGGAGTTCCTCAGCATCTACACCATTGCGGTGCAGGCTGCCGGGGGACGCGACGAGAAGATCCTAGCCAACTACTTCCCGCTCGTGCTTAAGCCAAACATCAGGTCTTGGCTTATGCACTTGCCGGAGAACTCCATTTCTTCATGGGCGGATTTGTGCCACCAGTTTGTTGGCGCCTTCACGGGCGGCCACAAACCCCACGGCCAGGAGAGCGATCTCCACATCCTTGCCCAGAAGGAGGGAGAGTCCCTGCGCAAATTCATCCAAAGGTTCAGCCGCGTTCAACACAATATCCCCGATGTCCACCCTGCCGCGGTTATCAGCGCGTTCCACCAGAACGTGCGTAACCGCCGGATGAGGGAAGAGATGGCGATGACCAAGATCCGGGACGTCAGCGAGCTTTACGCTCTGGCTGACAAATGTGCACGTGCTGAAGAGGGGAGGAGACTCCCCGGAGAGGATACCGGCGCAGGAGGAAGCGACAGCGAGGATGCCGCCCCGGCAAAGAGAAACCGGCGGCGGAACAAGAAGAAGAAGAACAAGGAGGTACTGGTTGTCGAGCAGTCCGGCAAGGAGGCTCCCGCCAAGAAGACACAGGCTGGTGGCTCCAGCAAGGAGGCCGCCCCTGTAGCGGCAGCCGACAAGCAGGACGGCTCCGACAAGCAGTACTGCAAGATCCACCGCACCAAGGGCCACGATCTCCAAAACTGCAAAAGGGTAGAGTACCTCGTAGAGCAGCAGAAGGCTCAATACGAGCGTCGCGACAAGGAGAAGGCCCAAGGAGGCGGAGCAGAGCCCAGCAAGAAGCGGCCGTTCAATGGCCGGGGAGGATGCCGCGGCAAGGCCAAGCAGCGGCAAGGAGACAGACCTCCCCGGGGCCGCGACAAGGACGAAGACGAAGACGATGACGAGGACATGGACGAAGGAGACAACAGCGAGCAGGAGTTCCAGAAGGCCACAGAAGTTCTGTGCGTCGATGGAGGTGCCTCTCTGCACACTTCACACCGCCAACTCAAACAATGGGTGCGGGAAGTGAATGCAGCTGAGCCACCCGTCGAGTCGCGCAGGCTGCTGAAATGGTCCGGCACGCCCATCATCTTCGACCTCGAGGACCACCCTGACCGCACAACCGCGGTCGGGTGCTTGCCGATGTTGGTTTCACCAATTATCCGCAACCTCAAGGTCACCAAGATGTTGGTTGACGGCGGGGCCGGCCTCAAATTGATTTCCTCCGCTGTGATCAAGAAACTGCAGATCCCCGACAGCGAGCTCGATGAAACCGGGACGTTCCAAGGAATCAACCCGGGAAGGAGCAAGCCGAAGGGGAAGATTACGCTGCCAGTGACCTTTGGTGGAGAGCTCAACTTCAGGACGGAGAAGATCACGTTCGACGTTGCCGATATCCCATTGCCGTACAATGGGATACTTGGCCGTCCTGCGCTCGCCAAGTTCATGGCAGCTTCCCACTACGCATACAACATGCTCAAGATGCCAGGGCCAATAAGCGTCATCTATGTCCCCCGCGACAAGAAGGATGCGCTTATCTGCGCGACAAGATCTACCGGGACGCTGCAGCCGTGGCAGACAGCAAAACACTTGCCATTGAAGCTCCCGGGGGGAAGACCAAGACCAAGTCCGGCAAGGGCTCTGGGGCCCACTCCGGCAAACGCACCTCTTCGGAGTGCTGCGCTGCCGTCGAGGACGCACCATCGAGCTCCACCGGCAAGTGCAAGAAAGGAATGGTAGCTCCATCGGCAACCAAGAAGGTGTCCGCCAAGGAGGACGGCACTGGTGGTACCTTTACCATCAGTGCTACGCTCGACCCCAAATAGGAAAGCGCGCTCGTTGCCTTCCTGCGGGCGAATGTGGACGTGTTTGCGTGGCAACCGTCTGACATCCCCGGCGTTCCCAGGAAGGTAATTGAGCACAAGCTTGCTGTTTGTCCTCACGCGTGGCCCATCAAGCAGAAGGTCAGAAAGCAAGCGGTGGAGCGCCAAGAGTTCATTGCCGAAGAAATCAAGAAGTTGGAAGCAGTAGGCCTTGTTAGAGGTGTACTTCATCCCACGTGGTTGCCCAATCCAGTTGTCGTGCGCAAAGCCAATGGGAAATGGTGACTTTGTATAGACTTCGCCGATATGAATAAAGCATGTCCCAAGGATCCATTTCCCTTGCCGCGCATCGACCAGATTGTTGACTCCACCGCCGGATGTGAGTTGCTTTCATTTATCGATGCATACTCAGGTTACCACCAGATATTCATGGCTGAGGAAGACGAGGAGAAGACCGCGTTCATTACTCCATGTGGCACATATTGCTTTATACGCATGCCCTTTGGATTGTAGAATGCGGGCTCGACATTTGCAAGGGTGGTACACATTGCTTTTGAGCCATAGATGCACAGAAATGTAGAAGCCTACATGGATGATATAGTGGTCAAGTGCAAGTGCAAGGATACCCTGATTCGAGACTTAGAAGAAACCTTTGAGAATCTGCGCAAGATACAACTCAAGTTGAACCCCGAGAAGTGCGTTTTCGGAGTCCCCTCCGGCAAGCTTCTCGGGTTCTTTGTGTCCCAGAGGGGGATTGAAGCCAATCCCGACAAGATAAAAGCCATCGAGCAGATTGAAGCCCCGAAGCGCGTCAAGGACGTAAGGAGACTTGCTGGTTGTGTGGCTGCCCTCAGTAGGTTCATTTCAAAGTCTGCAGAACGCGCCCTGCCTTTCTTCAAAATCTTGAAAAAGGCAGGTCCTATGAAATGGACTACCGAAGCGGAGGCAGCGCTGCAAGACTTGAAAGGATACCTATCCTCCACTCCAGTACTTGTCGCACCTAAACTACAAGAGAAGTTGCTGCTGTACTTAGCGGCAACAAATCAAGTGGTTAGTGCTGCATTAGTAGCGGAGAGGGAGGCAGATGAGGAACCCACATCCCCGGCAAGCGCATCCAGCGACAAGCAGGGGGCTTCCCCGACAAGCTCTGGCCCCGACAAGGACAAGTTTGTGCAGGGGCAAGGAGAGGTGCGAAAGAAGATGGTGCAGCGCCCAGTTTATTTTGTAAGTTCCCTCTTGCAGGGGGCTAGATCAAGATACTCTGGAGTGCAGAAGTTACTTTTCGGCCTCCTCATGGCCTCAAGAAAGCTGCGCCATTACTTCCAAGCACATGAGATAACAGTGGTCACTCGCTTTCCGTTGAAGAGGATATTGCAAAATCCAGAAGCAACAGGCAGGATTGTCGAGTGGGCACTGGAGCTGTCATGTTTTGGTCTAAAGTTTGAGAGTACTTCAACTATACAGAGCAGAGCTTTGGCAGAATTCATAGCAAAATGGACTCCAACACCAGATGAAGAAGTTCCAGAGACAAACATCCCCGTCCAAGAAGCAAGCAAGGAGTGGATAATGTACTTCAATGGTGCCTTCTCGCTGCAAGGTGCCGGCGCTGGCGTGTTACTCATAGCGTCCACCGGAGAGCACCTCAAGTATGTTGTTCAAATGCACTTTCCCAAGGAGCAAGCGACAAACAATACTGCCGAGTATGAAGGTTTGCTTGCCGGTCTCAGAATTGCGGCCGAACTTGGGATCAAGAGGCTGATTGTGCGGGGAGACTCACAGTTGGTGGTCCGACAAGTAAACAAGAGTTACCAGAGCCCTCTGATGGAAGCTTATGTCGATGAAGTGAGGAAGCTTGAAGAACACTTTGAAGGCCTACAGATGGAGCACGTTCCTAGAGCTCAGAATGACATCGCAGATGGCCTCTCAAAGTGTGCTGCAATGAAGTTACCTGTGGAACCAGGGGTCTTCGTGCTCAAGCTAACTCAGCCATCCGTTACACCATCTGTTGGGCAGAGCAAGAAGAGGAAGTTGGTCTCCGGCGACTACTTGCCGGCGGATCTTCCCGAAGCCGCCGCCAAGGTCCCCAAGATCAGCAACCAAAATGCTGAGGAACAGTCTGCTCCTGCGGACCCAAGGGTCTGTACAGTTGAAGCAGGCGTTCCCGACAAGCCTTGCCCCGGCAGGCTTGCCGGGGAACCCTCAGCTCCGGCAGAGCCGCAGGTTCTTGCCGTAGAAGCCGAGGTTCCCGCAGCAGCCCTGATGCCTTTAGTCCTTATTGCTGAGCCTCAAGCTCCAGCATGGGCACAGCAAATCGTCCGTTTTCTTCAGACTGGAGAACTTCCCGAAGAACCAGAAGAGATAGAGAGGATAACCAGACAGTCAAGTATGTACCAGTTCGTTGGCAACGAACTATGCAGAAGAAGACTCAATGGTGTCAGATTGAAGTGCATTTCCCGGGAAGATGGACAGAAGCTGTTGGCAGAGATACACGGAGGCATATGTGGTCACCACATTGGCGCAAGAGCACTTGCCGGAAAGGCGTTCCGGCAAGGTTTCTTTTGGCCAGAAGCCCTCCAAGATGCAACTGCACAAGTAACCAAGTGTGAAGCGTGCCAGTTCCATGCCAAACAAATTCACCAGCCAGCTCAAGCTCTCCAGACGATCCCTTTGTCCTGGCCCTTCTCGGTCTGGGGGCTCGACATCCTCGGCCCCTTTCCCCGCGCTGTCGGGGGCTTTGAGTACTTGTACGTCGCAATCGACAAGTTCACAAAGTGGCCAGAAGTGGAACCAGTGAGAAAGGTGACAACACAGTCAGCAGTCAGGTTCTTCAGATCAATAGTTTGCCGTTTCGGAATCCCTAACAGGATCATCACCGACAACGGCACACAGTTCACAAGTCGCACCTTCATACAATACGTCCAAGACCTTGGCGCCAAGGTCTGCTTCGCTTCTGTTGCTCACCCAAGGAGCAATGGTCGAGCGGATAGGGCAAACGCTGAAGTGCTACGCGGACTCAAGACAAGAACCTTTGACAGGCTGCACAAGTGTGGAAGAAACTGGATAGAGGAGTTGCCGGTGGCTCTTTGGTCAATCAGGACGACACCAAATCGAGCCACTGGACAGACACCCTTTGCTCTTGTCTATGGAGCAGAGGCAGTTCTCCCCACGGAACTCGTATACGGGTCTTCTCGAGTGCTCGCTTACGACGAGCTCGAGCAAGAGCAACTGCGACAAGATGATGCATTGCTCCTTGAGGAGGAACGTCTCCAGGCTGCTGTACGAGCTGCTCGATACCATCAAGCCTTGCGTCGCTATCATAGTCGCAAGGTCAAGGCCAGGAGTCTCGAGGAAGGCGACCTTGTTCTTCGGCGCGTTCAGTCCGCCAAGGGCTCCAACAAGTTGACGCCGAAGTGGGAAGGCCCTTATCGGGTGAGACAAGTCACAAGGCCTGGCGCTGTCCGCCTTGAGACCGAAGAAGGCTTACCGGTGAGCAACTCCTGGAACATAGAGCATCTTCGCAAGTTTCACCCGTAAGGCGCGGTTGCCGTGATCCGCTCCGGCAACCACCTTTTGTACAAGTCTTGCCGCTGTTGCATGTAAACCTTTGTACAAAGCCGGGCGCAGACCCCGTGCATCAGTAAAACTTTTGTGCTTCGCACCATTTGTCATTTCGTGCTTTTCCTTTTACTTGCATGTGTCATCTGACATTTCGTGCAGCACACACCCCCGGTAAGCAGTAACAAGACGCAAGGCTCCGTACTTGTATTTCCTCCTCTTTTGCCTTTCTCTCTGAAACAGAAGAAGTGTTCCTCGCACACAAGTTTGCCGGGGGGGAAGGAGATAGAAGTATGGACCAAGTGCTATTCAAGAAAGAAAAGTCTTGCCGGGAAACAAACAATCCATGAAAGCTAAGTTACCAAAGTTTGAGCATTCAAATTTTTAAATTTTTGTTATCTTCCTTGAACAACCACACTTTGTATGGAAAACCTGTGCGCGGAGGAACCTACCCGTGGCTAGCCGCGCCCTTACTTTGTTTCGAGCACGCTCAACGGCTTAAGCGAGCTGCGACAAGTGTCGCGCCCTTACTTTGTTTTCGAGTTCGCTCAGCAATCTAAGTGTGCTGCGACTAGCTGCGGCAAGGTTTCTTGCCGACAAGGGCTTTGCTAGCAGGCTGCTAAGAGTCCCGCACTCAGCGCTCGCGGCAAGGGCCCCTTGCCGGCAAGTTCCCCGAAAAGCGTAGGGTGGAAAGCATACAAAGTGAAGGGACTAAAGCAAGGGAGATAACATTACATTGGTTACACAAAATGGAAGTATATATTACAGAGATAATTTGCCGCTGTTCTAAACAACTGCTACCTATGATTTAATCGACAGCGGTGAGGGAAGCAAGGTGCCTAGTCTCTGCGGTCTCCGTCAATCCTCTGGATCTTGCCCACCTTGGCTACGATGTGGGAAACTTGGGCCTTCAACGCCTCCTGGTCAGCTTTGGGCGGCAGGGTCCGGAGGACGTTGACGAGGTTGATCCCGGGGTTGCGGTAGACGATCTTCGACAACACCCGCTCCATAGTACCCGTGCAAAGCCGGCGCGCCTTGTCGGCCAGCTGCGTGGGGATCTTCTCCCGTAGCCGCGCGAGAGCCGGCGCCGCTCCTCTCAGGAACAAGCTCAGCTTGGCGCTGTGGGGGAGATTCTCGTCGAGGGAGTACGCGAGGTGCTCCGCCCTCAGCGCCACCATCTCCATATCGATGTTGGCGGCGGAGGTGACGAGCTCCTCGGTCCACTGCTCCACCGTCCGATGAAAGTGATTTTGCGAGACGGCGGCGCTCTCCAGCAAGGCCCTCTCGGTACGGAGATCGTCCTTCAGCTTCGTCTCACGGTCCCGGGCGGCGTCAAGCGAGTCGGTGAGGGTAGAGACCTTCATCTCCAAGTCAGCAATGGAGTCCCTGGCGTCAGTGAGCTCTTTGCCCTTCTCGGAGAGGCGGACTTGCAGCTCCGAGTTGGTGTGGGCATCCTTCTCCCGCGCCACGTTGAGCGCGGCGACCCTGTCTTCACTCGCCTTCAAGTTCGACTCCATCTGCACCACCCTGGCCTCCAGATCCCTCTTGGTGGTCTCTGCGGTAGCAGCGGCATCCCTCGCCTCCTGCAGAGCCCCGCCAATAACCTGCTCCCGAGCGGTGAGGTCGTCCTCGTGGCTATCGAGGTCGACCTTCCGCTGGTTGAGCTCTCCTTCCCGCCGAGACAGCTCCTCGGCGGCCAGACGCTGCTGCTCCTCCACCTCGGCCTTCTCGAGGAGGAATGCTTGGTGTGCTCCGGCAAGCTCTTCGCGCTCCTCCGCCAAGTTTTGGAGGGCCGCCTGGTTGGCGGCACGGAGCTCCGCGGCGCGCATCTCCAAATCGGCACCAGCCTTGGCAGCCAGAGCCTCCCGAGACTCCAACTTCTCCTGCCTAGCCCGGTACAAGGCCAAGAGTCGACGCAGGAGTTGCTCTTCTTCGGGCTCGTCGCTCCTGCCGGGCGCATCGACAACCTTCAACCCGGTGGAGGCGAGAACTTCTCCGTCAAACGTCTCTCCCTCCGCGGGTGCCCTTGATGAGGACGCCCACGGGACTTGGATAAAGACCCCGTTGGCGGCCTCCAGATAAACGCCCGACCCAGCCGCGGAAGCGGAAGGATCGGCGGCCGGTGCAGCGTCCGGCACTCCTGCGGCCTCCGGGCCAGCAGTGCGGTCGCCGGTCCCTTCCCCAGCCGCGGCGTCAGCGGTCGTGGCGGTCTCCTCGGCGGCTGGCTCGTCGGCGCCAACCGTTCCCTCTACGGCGGTGGCATCGCCAGCGTCGCCACGCACCTCCTCCTCGGCAATGGTTTCCGTCTCCATCGACTCCGGGGCGGGCGGATCTAGCAGAAGAAAAAGAAAAGAAAGAACTGTCAAGCAAATATCCAAAAAGAAGAATCCAAGAAGAAGAAAGTACAAGGGTTTACCTGCGCGGGCCTCTTCGATGACGGGGTCCCTCGCCGGGGAGCTCTCCCTTGGCGGCGTAGTAGTGGCCCCGGCTGGCGGAGGGCCACTTGCGCCCTCCCTTGGCGGGGTGCTCACCCCTGTCGGGCTGCTCGCCCTTGGCGGGGTCCTCGCCCTCGGCGGAGTGCCCGTCCTTGGCGGAGCGCTGTCCCTTGCCGGGGAGCTGATCCTTGGCGGGGAGGGTGGAGCAAGCGGCTCGTCGGGGGCGACCTCCTGGTGCTCCTGCGGCTGCGGATCCACTTCTGCACAAGACAACAAGATATCAATAAGGATAACAACCTCAAGCGCGCCCGTCAAACAGAAAAATGAATACCAGACTTACGCTGGGGGCTGCGCTGGGGGCTGCTCCCCGGAGCAGCAGGCTGGTTCGGCAAGTCTGTCGCTGGCGCATCACCTGCCGCTGCAACGGGCTCGTCGTCCTCGATATCGACCACAGGGATCTTGGCCCTCTTCGCCATCCGCTGGGTCAAGGTCCTGGAAGCCAAAACAAGATCAGAACCAAGCAAGAGAAATCAAGACAAAATCAAAGGAAATGAAAATTGCAAGTACTTACTCTTCCTCCTCTTCGTCGAAGCTGAGGGCGGAGAAGTCAAATCCCGCCTCGCGTTCTCTAGCGCGAGGAGCTGGAGGAGAAGGCTCCCTCGGGCGCTTGGTAGGCTGTCACACCCTGCATTTTGTAACATGTTATTTGTATCTTTGAAGCATGAAAATTTGGACCAGCAAAATTTTTTTAGCATCATTTGGCTTTTATTTGGAATTGAGTTTTCTTCATGTGCTTTTTCTTGTGCTCATTAAAGTCAACTATGATCTCTTGTAGATTTCATCTCCATACCCAAAACTTCTGCCCAATGATCATGCCAAGTGTTATATAACAGTATAGTATTTTCTTACAAAATTAATTTGGCCAAAAAGTATTTTATAAATTTAGTTTTCCAAAAACCCCTGAATTGAGATTTGCACTGCAAGTACTTGATTTAGGGTGAGAAAATTATTTCAAAAGGTTTATTTGATACCTAGTAGTCATAGGACTCCCAGAAACCACAAAGGTATAATTTTAAAAGTTATTTTCCTATTTTTTTAAAAGCTTTTTCTTAAGGCCAGAAATGGTCTTTAATAGGGAAAAATTATTTAACTATTTCAAAAATATTTGCCAAAATTCAGAGAGACTCAAAGGACATATATTGTCCATATATAAGAGTTTCAACACTTGGTCATGCTCAAAATAATGGGCTAAACCCTCTACAACCCTTTCTGGATATTTCAAGCTTTTGAAATATTTACAAAGGAAGTTTTCTCCAAAAATTCCAGGGAAATTCTATCATGTCATATATGACATATTTGATGATCTTGCCAAGTCCCATGCCTTGGGAAGCAAGAAAACATCCTCAAACCCCTTCATAACCATTATCTCCATATTTGAAGTTTGAGCAACTTTACATTGCCAATCTTGTCCAAATACTCTCAAACTTGGTGCACATGATAGAATGACCTAATAAGGCATCTAGACCAAATGGCACAAGATTTGGAATAGAGCAACTTGATCACTTTTGCTTTTCTCCATGGCCTCAACTTCTTACCACAGGATCATTGAGTTACTAGCTACCACCAGTAACTTCCCCAGCACCCCAGCTCCATGATTGAGCGGTGAAAGCCCTGTTTTACCTTGTTGGACAGCAAGCTTTCAGCAATTCACCAGCACCCTCCCTCTCTCTCTGCATCTCCAGGGCATCCAAGGCCTCAGGCCAATTCTTTACTCTCCCCCTGACCTTCTAGACACTGTTGGACACGTTGGTTTTGACCAGGACGGCGAGAGCGCGGCGATGCCAGCCAAACGCGCACTCTGGAGCGCGTAACAGTGCAGACAAGCACTGTGGCTTCGGCCAATCGCTGACCCCGACAGCCTCGGGCCTCCCCCTCGTGCCAGTCGAGGCCTCTCGACGTCCGCAACCTCCCCGGCGTTGTCCCCCCTCCTCCTGCGCCCTCCAGTGGCCGACGTCGCACGCGCGATGGCCGCCCGCGACGGCCACTCTGCTGCTTCACACGCGCGCGCACTCCAGACGTTTCCCCGCTCCTCTTTTCCCCTCAGCTGGACGTGGAGGAAGTCCACGGTCCTCCCGGGCGTGATCCCAGGCTCCAGAACCCCTCCTAGCCTCGCCTGCAACCTCGCCGGCGCACGGGTCCACGGTGGACCGTGGGCGCGGCTATATAAGCCCCTCTCGAGCCTCTCCAGCAGCACCACAAGCCTCACTCCACTCCACTGAGCCCCCCAGCATCTTCAGTTCGACCCCAAGAGGTCCGAGTACTCGGGATCGACCGGAGCGCCGCCGTGTCGGGCCGCCGGTGATCTCGTGGTATGGGCCTTCCCTGCCCCTCCTTCCACCTGATTCGGAACCCCCTCGCCTCACTAATCCTTTCCCCCTTGTTTCCCCCTCCGTTTGCAGTCGAAAACAACCTCAGCCACCACCTCCCGACGAGCTTCCGCCGTCCCACCTCGTCGCCGGCGAACCAGACCTCCCCGCCGTGCCGCACCACCACCCCTGCATCCGCGACACGACGCTGATTCCATCTCTGCCCTCCGTTGCCGTCGCCGTAGCCGGAAAACTCGCCGGTGAGCTCGCCGTCGCCGTGGCCGCAAGGTTGGAGATGACAGGCGGGCCCCGCCTGTCATCCTCACATCTCTCTCCCCCACCTCTCTATCACTGACCCACGGGCCCCGCCCGTCAGGTTTAAAAAACTGACGTGCGCGCGCAGGCTCCCGTGCGGCTGGGCTGGACCGCCCTGGGCCGTGCACTATGGCCCCTCTGGCCTAGTTGCACGGGTCTTTTTATTCTTTTTCTTTTCTGTAATTGTTTTAAACATTTCTACAGAAAAGAAAAATGGTCCAAATTAAATATTTCCAACTCCTAAAATCTTGTAATATTTCAACCTATTTAATGGTACCACTTTCATTCAAATCCATGAAATTTTTCTGTTTTGTTCAAATTTAAATTCAAATTTGCGCAGTAATACTCCTGTTCAAAAATCAATAGATTCTATTCTGTAACTCCAAAACTCCAACTAAGATTTTTCCCCACCTTAGAAATTCCTCTAGTATTTTACAAAAATGAGTTGACATTTTTCTGAGCACTTTGATTTTTCTGTTTTGTTTGTATTCTTATTTTCCCGTGGTTATTATGCGACGTAAAGATCCCGTATTTGACGAAGTTGCTGTGGAAGAAGAAGGAGAAGGACTTGAAGAATTTGAAGACCAAGCCAATCCAGGTAAGCAGCCCTTTGACCATGATACACTTGTTCCTCGGAACCCGTTTGTTTCCGATGCATGATATTAGGGTTACGATGGTAACCTAGTTGATTCCACCACATGATGCATGCTTGATCTTGATCTTGCTAAGTGCTAGATGTCATGCAAATAGTTGGTCATGATGCTTATATGATGCATGTGTGATATGAACCTTCATAGTTGAAATCTTTGCACGAACCCATCGGGTGCCCCTAATGCCCGAGGGTGATAATGTGTTAGGTCATCACTTGAGAAAGAAGTGATGTGCCGGTAATATCATGTGCATGGTGGAATGATGGATTAGATTTATGTGTGACTACCGTCCCAACCAAACATGTGCAACCACACTACCCCTTATCGGACGGGGCTTTATTGATTACTTAGGTCGATACTAGCATGGTGCCCGCATTACTAGTGACGGGAAGACTTGAGGTCTTTCCCGGGACGGGGTCGTGCTTGGATAGACGGCCATGACTGTTTTTACAGGGCACCGGACACACCGTTGGTCCCTTCGAGTACGCGTGACATTGAAATTAGGGCAAGTCCCGTGATCTATTGTTTGTACCCGAGGGCCGTGTACCAACGAGTGGACTCTATGTTAGTGTCGTCTAAGGAAAGGTAATGACCGGGTGCTTACCCCGGGTACTTGAGGTACCGCGGGTCGTGGATGACACGGAAGTTCCCCGGATCTTGTGGGTAAAGTGTACAACCTCTGTAGAGTGTAAAACTATTCGAATAGCCGTGTCCACGGTCATGGACAGTTGGGTGGTGCTACTTAAACTATGTCCAGAATTTTACTTCATCGGTGTTGGTAATGTGTGTGATAAGTCAAGGATGGTGACTTGACTCGATGAGTTGAATCTTATTTATGTTGATATCGGTAACCTGTCTTCGAGGTTATGCGAGGTTATTGATGCATAAACTTGATAGTAGAATGTTTATTCTAGCCCTTGCTAGATTGATCATTACCATTCAATTGCATTGTTACTTTGAACCACATCATGGGTTGCTTGCGAGTACATTCAAAGTACTCATTGGCTTGCCACCTGTTATTTAATTGGCCAGGCATGGAAGAACAGGATTATGAGGAAGAGTTCTTTGGAGACGAACATGCGAACTAGGACGCTATCCCAGTCAGAATGCCTGTAGGGTTAAGGCAGATGGCATGGGTTCTACCCGTTATCGAAGACTTCCGCTACTTGAGTTATTTGCTATTCAGCCCGTGAGGCTCTATCTATGTAAGACTTGGCCATAATGGCCTTAATTCGTGTAAGACTATTTGTATGGATGTAAGACTCTTGTTATTTCAGCTTCTGTGTGTTCAGTGAGCATTGATCTCTGGGATCACTGTACATGTGCATTCGGTGATCTCGACTTCTAAGTCGGGGTCCCCACAGAGCTGGTATCAGAGCCATCCTGACTGTAGGAAGCCTTAGTTAGCATGGGCGTTAGTTAGATGAGACCTTTTTTTTAAAACCTTCTGAACCTCTCTTCTTTTCTAAACCTGAGATTTCATCAGCTTATTAACCCCTCCTATTCCACCTTTGTAGATGGCCGCTGTACCCGAAGAGCACCTGACCACTGGGTTTCCTTTACTTCTCGAGGATAGCCTCCAGGAGTGTCAGTTCCATCGGGCACCCATTCTCACCTACCTTGAGCATTGGGTTAGCGACACTGAGGTGGAGTACCACGTGGAAGTGATCGTGAAGGCAAACGATCCTCCCACCAGTTGGTTCTTCGAGGGACCCCAGATGGCAATACTACCACTCGCTGTCGAGGCTGCTGCACTCAAGGCGTTAACCCGTCTCCGCGAGCTTCTTTCGGAGATGGCAGCCAAGATGACAAATCGCTTCTTACCTTACCGGAAGGAAGGTGACGAAGAAAGCAGCGCACTAGCCCCTCCATTGGAGGAAGGACTCTCGCTTCGGTTCCAGACCTACTTCAGTCTATGTGCCGACAGCCTGGCACAAGACTTGGCCTCGGAATCAATGAAGCTTCGAGAAGAACTTCACAAGACCAAGGCACTTCTTCGTCACGCTCAAGAGAAGGCAAACATGATCAAGAAGGAAGGAGCACCTTCTGGACAATCCGCTATCGCATACCGAGGCGGAAGGCCCTCCGAGGATGTATCTTCCAAGGGTGAAGAACCACCTCGGCGACGCCGGATGACGGCAAGGGAATATCGCAAGCTTTTCCCTGCACCACCGACGAAGCACCGTCGTATCCAACTCCTCCACTCCCCCACACCCTCATGTGACAAGGGAGCCCAGACAGATGAAGACAAGGAGGAAGACCCAGAAGAGCCGGAATACGCGACCGAGCATTCCGCCGCTTAGGCATTATTCGCTACTCAGATATGCCAGTTGTAACCCCTACAGTAGGATAGGTCGTGTAACCCCTATGCGCAGTCGAGTCCTTGTATGTTTCATATGAAACCATCTAGTGTTTGCTTTTGTTGTGTCTGGATGTATGACGTATTCTTCCTTCGGGAATATGTAAACGACTACATCACCCATTTGGATTTCAATGGATGTGTTTTGGCCTTTCGGCCCTTGCATGATTTGATTTAGTGTCACACCCACCCCCTTACTGGGCACCCATCTATCTTGCTTTCCCTCTTCCGAGTCATGAGACCTTTTACCGCTCCAACAGGATGCCTGTTGTAACTCGTACTGGTACCTCTACCCAGCAGCCCGAAGCCGGAGCATCCTCTCAGCCAGAGGCAGGCCACGACCAAACCAACGACCAAGCTCCACCACCACCTCCTCCAAACATGGACATGGCTCAGCTTCTCCAAGCTTTCCGAGAGGAAAGCCAAGCCAACACTGCAGCTCTTCAGCTGATTGCTCAAGCTGTCACCAACAACCGCCAGCCGGCGGGGAATGGCAATGGACGTTCCACGTTGGCAGAGTTCAAGAAGCATGCACCGCCAACCTTCATCGAGACTGCTGAACCCCTGGATGCAGACGACTGGGTCCGTTCCATTGAAGAAATTCTGGAACTAGTCGGATGCACCGAAGACCGCGAGAAGGTGGCCTATGCAGCCCACTGCCTCGGGGGGACTGCAAGAGCTTGGTGGGATGGATTCAAGGTCATGCATGCTGAACAAGACATCACTTGGGTTAACTTCAAGGCAGAATTCCGCAAGGCCCACATTCCTTCCGGAATCATGGCTATCAAAAAGCGTGAGTTCCGAGCCCTGAAGCAAGGAAGTGGCACTGTCAAGGAGTACATGCAGAAGTTCAGCATTCTGTCAAGGTATGCCCCTGAAGATGTCAGCACTGATGCTGCCAAAAGGGAGCGCTTCATGGAAGGCCTTAATCAGACTCTGCAATACTCGCTTGTCGTGTGCGACTGCCCGTCTTTCCCTGACCTGGTGAACAAGGCACTTATGCTTGAAGACAAGCGGCGTGCTTTGGAAGACACTCGCAAGCGCAAGTTGGTCAGTAAGGGAAGTTCCAGCAACCAGAAGCCTCGTCCGTGGCAGTCAGCCCCGGCCAAGCCAACCTATCAGCAACCAAGAGCTCCTGCACCTCGTGCCAATCCTCAGCCTCAGCAGTATGCCAACCCCAGGCCAGCTTTCAACTCCAATACCAGTGGTGGCAACAAGATCAATCCAAACCAAGTCACTTGCTTTGGATGTGGTCAGCCGGGACACATCTCAAGGGTGTGCCCCAACAAGAAGCCTGATGCCCCGCGCCCCAATGCGCAGAACCAGGGACAAGGCCGTGGAATTCCACCAAGGAACCCAGCTCCTCGCAATCCACCGAACTATGGGAAGGGGCGTGTGAATCACGTCACTGCTGAAGAAGCCCAGGAAGACCCGGACGTCGTGCTGGGTACGTTCCTTGTCAAATCATCACCTGCAACTGTCTTTTTTGATTCTGGAGCAACGCATTCATTTGTCACTCAAAGATTTGCATTAAAAAGTGGCATGACCCCTACACCCCTGAATAACCCTATGGTGGTACAAACCCCCGGAGCCGAGATGAGAGCCAAGATAGGCTGTAAAGGAGTCAGTATTACCATTAACAGTGTAGACTTCCTAGCAGACCTTATCATCCTGAGATCGCAAGGCTTGGATGTGATCCTAGGCATGAATTGGCTCAGCAAGCACCAAAGCTTGCTAGACTGTGCCAATCGGACAGTCACTGTGACCAATGACCAAGGAGTCGAAGTCAAGTTTGCTCCCAACTCCTCTTCCGCTCAAGCCGCTAAAGTCAACTGTCTGGCCGAAGTTGGGCTAGATCAAGTACCGGTGGTATCTAAGTATCCTGATGTCTTTCCGGATGAACTACCGGGAATGCCCCCTGACCGTGACATTGAGTTCATCATCGAGCTCGTGCCTGGAGCAGGACCCATCTATAAGAAGCCTTATAGAATGGGGACGAAAGAATTAGCCGAGTTGAAGAAGCAGTTGGAAGAGCAGCTAAGGAAGGGATTTATCCGCCCAAGTGCCTCCCCTTGGGGATCTCCTGTTCTGTTTGTGCCAAAGAGGGACGGTACCATCCGCTTATGCATTGACTATCGTTCCCTCAATGAAGTTACAATCAAGAACAAGTACCCACTTCCCAAGATCGAAGATCTGTTTGATCCGCTCAGCAGAGCCAAGGTATTCTCCAAGATCGACCTCAGATCTGGGTACTACCAGCTGAAGATCAGACCCCAAGATATTCCGAAGACGGCATTCGTAACCAGATATGGCCTGTACGAGTGCACGGTCATGTCTTTTGGGTTAACCAATGCCCCAGCTTACTTCATGTATCTCATGAATAAAGTCTTCATGGAATATTTGGACAAGTTTGTTGTTGTCTTCATTGATGACATTCTTGTGTTCTCGAAGTCGGAGGAAGAGCACGAGCAGCACCTGAGGATGGTCCTAGACAAGCTTCGTGAGCACCAACTGTATGCCAAATTCAGCAAGTGTGAGTTCTGGCTGCATAAAGTTGGATTCTTAGGTCATGTCTTGACCGAGGAAGGATTATCTGTTGATCCTGCAAAAATCGAAGCTGTGACCCAATGGCAATCTCCAACGACCGTCAAGGAAGTCAGAAGCTTCCTCGGACTAGCAGGCTATTACCGCAAGTTTGTGGAAGGATTCTCTAGCATTGCACGACCAATGACTCAGCTCCTCAAGAAGGACAAGAAGTTCGAGTGGACGCCAAAATGCGAAGAGAGCTTCCAAGAGCTCAAGAAAAGATTGACCACCGCCCCAGTTCTGGCAACACCGGATATCCACAAGGAGTTCGTGATATATTGTGATGCCTCTCGAACCGGATTGGGAAGCGTTCTGATGCAAGAAGGCCGCGTCATAGCATACCTCTCCAGGCAGCTACGACCCCATGAGGAGAACTACGCTACTCACGATCTTGAGCTAGCGGCAGTAGTTCATTCCTTGAAGACATGGCGGCATTACCTCCTAGGGAAACGGTGTGAGATTTACACAGACCAAAAAAGTCTGAAGTACATTTTCACCCAAAAGGAATTGAACATGAGGCAACGGAGATGGTTGGAACTCATCAAAGACTATGACCTCAGTGTTCAGTATCACCCTCGGAAGGCTAACGTGGTGGCCGATGCCTTAAGCAGGAAGGCTTGCTCCTTGAATACTGTTATTCAAGAAAGGCGGCCAGCCTTGTTTAAGGAGATTGAACAATTCAGTTTGGAATTGGTCACCCCTGGATTTCTGGATCATTTGGAAGTCAGACCAACCCTGATGGACGATGTCAAGAAGGCACAAGATGGACACGCAAGCATTGAAGGCATCAAGAGGAAGATGAAGCTAGGCAAGGCCCCATGATTCTCCGAAGACGAGCACGGGATTGTTTGGTACAAAGGTCGCCTCTGCGTACCAAACAACACCGAGCTGAAGACGCCGATTCTGCTAGAAGCCCACGACACTTCGTATTCCATCCACCCCGGAGGAACCAAGATGTACCAAGACTTGAAGGCACGATTCTGGTGGCACAGGATGAAAAGAGAGATTGCAACCTATGTTGCAAAGTGTGATGTGTGCCAAAGGGTCAAGGATGAATATCAGCGACCTGCTGGATTGCTTCAACCACTCAAGGTTCCTGAGTGGAAGTGGGATAAAGTCGGAATGGACTTCATCACTGGATTACCAAGGTCGAATAGAGGACATGACTCCATCTGGGTCATAGTTGATCATTTGACCAAGGTGGCCCAATTCATTCCTGTCAAGACCACTTATGATGGCAACCGGCTGGCAGCTCTCTACATCGACCGAATCGTGAGTCTTCACGGTGTTCCCAAGGAGATTGTGTCAGATCGAGGAACCCAGTTCACCTCTAGGTTCTGGAAGAAGTTCCAAGAAGCCCTGGGAACCAAGTTGTCTTTCAGCACGGCTTTCCACCCGCAGACCGGAGGTCAAACAGAGCGAGTCAATCAGATTCTCGAAGACATGCTCCGAGCCTGTGTCCTGGCGTATGGAGCCAAGTGGGAAGACTGTCTCCCTTTTGCTGAGTTCTCCTATAACAACAGTTACCAGTCAAGCCTTCAGATGGCACCATTTGAGGTGTTGTACGGACGCAGATGTCGCACACCCCTCAACTGGTCAGAGACTGGAGAAGGACTAGTGTTTGGACCGGATAATCTCCGCGCAGCAGAAGAGCAAGTCCAACTAGTCAGAGAGCGATTAAAGGCAGCCAAGTCAAGGCAGAAGAGTTATGCCGACACTCACCGTCGGAACATGAGTTTCCATGTCGGGGACCATGTGTACCTGCGGGTAACTCCTCTGAAGGGAACCAAGCGTTTCCATGTCAAGGGGAAGCTCGCACCAAGGTTCATTGGACCCTTTGAGATCACTGCACGATGAGGAGAAGTGGCTTACCAGCTGGGACTACCACCTGAGCTATCCGATGTGCACAATGTATTCCATGTGTCACAACTCCGGAAGTGTCTCCAAGTTCCAGACAAGCCCAATCTCTACAAGGATGTGGATCACCAAGCCATTGATCTGCAGCCTGATTTGACATACCGCGAGAAGCCCATTCGTATTCTGGACGAAGCAGAACGACGTACGCGAAGCCGTACCATCAAGTACTTCAAGGTCCAGTGGAGCAACCACACCGAAGCAGAAGTAACCTGGGAACGAGAAGACTATCTTAGATCCGAGTTTCCCGATCTCTTTTAAGCCCTAGTTTAGGAATCTCGGGGACGAGATTCTTGTAAGGGGGGTAGGTCTGTCACACCTTGCATTTTGTAACATGTTATTTGTATCTTTGAAGCATGAAAATTTGGACCGGCAAAAATTTTTTAGTATCATTTGGCTTTTATTTGGAATTGAGTTTTCTTCATGTGCTTTTTCTTGTGCTCATTAAAGTCAACTATGATCTCTTGTAGATTTCATCTCCATACCCAAAACTTCTGCCCAATGATCATGCCAAGTGTTATATAACAGTATAGTATTTTCTTACAAAATTAATTTGGCCAAAAAGTATTTTATAAATTTAGTTTTCCAAAAACCCCTGAATTGAGATTTGCACTGCAAGTACTTGATTTAGGGTGAGAAAATTATTTCAAAAGGTTTATTTGATACCTAGTAGTCATAGGACTCCCATAAACCACAAAGGTATAATTTTAAAAGTTATTTTCCTATTTTATTTAGAAGCTTTTTCTTAAGGCCAGAAATGGTCTTTAATAGGGAAAAATTATTTAACTATTTCAAAAATATTTGCCAAAATTCAGAGACTCAGAGGACATATATTGTCCATATATAAGAGTTTCAACACTTGGTCATGTTCAAAATAATGGGCTAAACCCTCTAAAACCCTTTCTGGATATTTCAAGTTTTTGAAATATTTACAAAGCAAGTTTTCTCCAAAAATTCCAGGGAAATTCTATCATGTCATATATGACATATTTGATGATCTTGCCAAGTCCCATGCCTTGGGAAGGAAGAAAACATCCACAAACCCATTCATAACCATTATGTCCATATTTGAAGTTTGATCAACTTTACATTGCCAAACTTGTCCAAATACTCTCAAACTTGGTGCACATGCTAGAATGACCTAATAAGGCATCTAGACCAAATGGCACAAGATTTGGAATAGAGCAACTTGATCACTTTTGCTTTTCTCCATGGCCTCAACTTCTTACCACAGGATCATTGAGTTACTAGCTACCACCAGTAACTTCCCTAGCACCCCAGCTCCATGATTGAGGGGTGAAAGCCCTGTTTTACCTTGCTGGACAGCAAGCTTTCACCAATTCACCAGCACCCTCCCTCTCTCTCTGCATCTCCAGGGCATCCAAGGCCTCAGGACAATTCTTTACTCTCCCCCTGACCTTCTAGACGCTGCTGGACACGTTGGTTTTGACCGGGACGGCGAGAGCGCGGCAATGCCAGCCAAACGCGCGCTCTGGAGCGCGTAACAGTGCAGACAAGCACTGTGGCTTTGGCCAATTGCTGACCCCGACAGCCTCGGGCCTCCCCCTCGCGCCAATCGAGGCCTCTCGATGTCCGCAACCTCCCCGGCGCTGTCCCCCCTCCTCCTGCGCCCTCCAGTGGCCGACGTCGCACGCGCGCTGGCCGCCCGCGACGGCCACTCTACTACATCACACGCGCGCGCACTCCAGACGTTTCCCCGCTCCTCTTTTCCCCTCAGCTAGACGTGGAGAAAGTCCACGGTCCTCCCCGGCGTGATCCCAAGCTCCAGAACCCCTCCTAGCCTCGCCTGCAACCTCGCCGGCGCACGGGTCCACGGTGGACCGTGGGCGCGGCTATATAAGCCCCTCCCGAGCCTCTCCAGCAGCACCACAAGCCTCACTCCACTCCACTGAGCCCCCCAGCATCTTCAGTTCGACCCCAAGAGGTCCCAGTACTCGGGATCGACCGGAGCGCCGCCGCGTCGGGCCGCCGGTGATCTCGTGGTACGGGCCTTCCCTGCCCCTCCTTCCACCTGATTCGGAACCCCCTCGCCTCACTGATCCTTTCCCCCTTGTTTCCCCCTCCGTTTGCAGTCGGAAACAACCTCAGCCACCACCTCCCGACGAGCTTCCGCCGTCCCACCTCATCGCCGGCGAACCAGACCTCCCCGCCGTGCCGCACCACCACCCCTGCATCCGCGACACGACGCTGATTCCATCTCTACCCTCCGTTGCCGTCGCCGTAGCCGGAAAACTCGCCGGTGAGCTCGCCGTCGCCATGGCCGCAAGGTTGGAGATGACAGGCGGGCCCCGCCTGTCATCCCCACACCTCTCTCCCCCACCTCTCTGTCACTGACCCACGGGCCCCGCCCGTCAGGTTTAAAAAACTGACGTGCGCGCGCAGGCTCCCGTGCGGCTGGGCTGGACCGCCCTGGGCCGTGCACTGTGGCCCCTCTGGCCCAGTTGCACAGGTCTTTTTATTCTTTTTCTTTTCTGTAATTGTTTTAAACATTTCTACAGAAAAGAAAAATGGTCCAAATTAAATATTTCCAACTCCTAAAATCTTGTAATATTCCAACCTATTTAATGGTACCACTTTCATTCAAATCCATGAAACTTTTCTGTTCTGTTCAAATTTAAATTCAAATTTGAGCAGTAATACTCCTGTTCAAAAATCAATAGATTCTATTCTGTAACTCCAAAACTCCAACTAAGATTTTTCCCCACCTTAGAAATTCCTCTAGTATTTTACAAAAATGAGTTGACATTTTTCTAAGCACTTTGATTTTTCTGTTTTGTTTGTATTCTTATTTTCCCGTGGTTATTATGCGACGTATAGATCCCGTATTTGACGAAGTTGTTGTGGAAGAAGAAGGAGAAGGACTTGAAGACTTTGAAGACCAAGCCAATCCAGGCAAGTAGCCCTTTGACCATGATACACTTGTTCCTCGGAACCCGTTTGTTTCTGATGCATGATATTAGGGTTACGATGGTAACCTAGTTGATTCCACCACATGATGCATGCTTGATCTTGATCTTGCTAAGTGCTAGATGTCATGCAAATAGTTGGTCATGATGCTTATATGATGCATGTGTGATATGAACCTTCATAGTTGAAATCTTTGCACGAACCCATCGGGTGCCCCTAATGCCCGAGGGTGATAATGTGTTAGGTCATCACTTGAGAAAGAAGTGATGTGCCGGTAATATGATGTGCATGGTGGAATGATGGATTAGATTTATGTGTGACTACCGTCCCAACCAAACATGTGCAACCACACTACCCCTTATGGGACGGGGCTTTATTGATTACTTAGGTCGATACTAGCATGGTGCCCGCATTACTAGTGACGGGAAGACTTGAGGTCTTTCCCGGGACGGGGTCGTGCTTGGATAGACGGCCATGACTGTTTTTACAGGGCACCGGACACACCGTTGGTCCCTTCGGGTACGCGTGACATTGAAATTAGGGCAAGTCCCGTGATCTATTGTTTGTACCCGAGGGTCGTGTACCAACGAGTGGACTCTATGTTAGTGTCGTCTAAGGAAAGGTAATGACCGGGTGCTTACCCCGGGTACTTGAGGTACCGCGGCTCGTGGATGACACGGAAGTTCCCCGGATCTTGTGGGTAAAGTGTACAACCTCTGCAGAGTGTAAAACTATTCGAATAGTCGTGTCCACGGTCATGGACAGTTGGGTGGTGCTACTTAAACTATGTCCAGAATTTTACTTCATCGGTGTTGGTAATGTGTGTGATAAGTCAAGGATGGTGACTTGACTCGATGAGTTGAATCTTATTTATGTTGATATCGGTAACCTGTCTTCGAGGTTACGCAAGGTTATTGATGCATAAACTTGATAGTAGAATGTTTATTCTAGCCCTTGCTAGATTGATCATTACCATTCAATTGCATTGTTACTTTGAACCACATCATGGGTTGCTTGCAAGTACATTCAAAGTAGTCATTGGCTTGCCACTGGTTATTTAATTGGCCAGGCATGGAAGAACAGGATTATGAGGAAGAGTTCTTTGGAGACGAACATGCGAACTAGGACGCTATCCTAGTCAGAATGCCTATAGGGTTAAGGCAGATGGCATGGGTTCTACCCGTTATCGAAGACTTCCGCTACTTGAGTTATTTGCTATTCAGCCCGTGAGGCTCTATCTATGTAAGACTTGGACATAATGGCCTTAATTCGTGTAAGACTATTTGTATGGATGTAAGACTCTTGTTATTTCAGCTTTTGTGTGTTCAGTGAGCATTGATCTCTGGGATCACTGTACACGTGCATTCGGTGATCTCGACTTCTAAGTTGGGGTCCCCACACGGGCTCCGGAGCTGTGGGCTGTGAAGACCCAGCACCGGTCATCGCTGAGGACCGAGGAGCAGAAGGAACCCTAGAGTCACTCCGGGAATATCCCCCTCCGCTTGTCGCTCTGGCATGGGGCGCCTCCTTGACGACCTTGCTCGTCGTGGTGGCGCGCGTCGCCCGGCGCTTTGGTTGTTGTCGGGGCGCTTGTGGCCTCACCGTCTCGGCGGCCTTGCGGAGGCGCTTCTTCTGTTGTGGCGGAGGGCTTGGTGGTGGCGGAGAATTCTCCGTGGATGAGGAGGCGTCGTCATCAAGATTCACAGACCCGCCAGAATCTTCATCGGAATCACCGGACTCGGCGTCCTCCTCCTCCTCGGCGGGCCCGCTGGACTCAGCACCCTGCCCGGCAGCCTCGCCCATCCCGGCAGGCTCCCCGGTAGGCTCCCCGGCAAACTCCTCGGGCGCGATCTTCAGCAACTTGAGGATTTCCTCCTCCTCAGCCTGACTCACCGCTTCCGCCGCCTCCGCTTCATCCATAGTATATCCAAATTCACCTGCCGCTGCAGCCGCAGCGGCCTCCTCCATCCTGGAGGCAATGTACGCCACATCCCGCTCGGTGGTCTCCCGGGTGAGCCCCTTCTTCTCCTCGGCTTTGCGTGGTTTTTCAACCAAGTTGTCGAAGAAGGCCTGCACGGTCTCCGCTGAAGGCTCCAGCCAAGTGAGGACGACCCCATGGGAGTCGCACTCAGGCATCGCCGCGCGGATGGCACTAAGGGTAGTATTGTTGCACAAGGGAAGTACTCCGACCGACGGTTTGAACCACTCCGGGTGCTTGGGGTCGTGCTTGAACAGCTCCCGGACCATCCCCTTCAGTTCCAAGACGGTGAAGTTATAGTTCAGCCCAGGGCGCAGCCTCATGCGGTCTGCTGCATTGCCGAACTCCCAAGCGGGTGTCTTCCTTTCGTGCAGAGGGGCAATGCGGTGGCGGAGGAAGTCAGCCCCAACTTCACCCACAGTCAGATTGGCAGCCCGGAGACGAAGAATCCTAGTCAGGGCGATCTGCAGCTTGTCGTCCTCCGAGGCCAAGTCGCTCTAATCCTTGCCGTGCACTATTGCAGTCTGGCGCGGCAAGGTAAACTGCTCGGGCTCATCTTCCAGAACCCAGCACCAGTCAGCCCTCCACTCTTCCCACTTGCCGCGAAGCTCTCCTTTCAAGTACGCCTCCTTCTTGTTCAGCCTGAAGATCCAGGAGATGCCGCCGGAGAGTGGGGATCCAGACTCTACTCTAGGCGTGAAGAAATGGCGGAAAAGGGCTACATTTGGGTGGACCCCGACATAGTTTTCGCACAGATGTGCGAAAACGGCCAAGGTGAGAACGGCATTTGGGGTGAAATCTAAGAGGTGGAGGCCGTACGTGTTCATCACATCACAGAAAAACTCCGAATACGGAGGGCAGAGACCGCAATAGAAGAACGCAGCAAAGAAGTAGTAACCTCCCGGGAACATGTCGACGGCCACGGCGGGGAGGACTCTGGTGCGCGGGTGATCCTTCGTCTCCCTCGCCCAGAACAAATAGTATTTGTCCCGCAGCTCCCTCGGGCCGAGCCTCGGCGGGAAGACCACCCTCCTTCTCCGCATGGCTGCCAGCTTCGCCGCCTGCTCAGACTTCTCCTTCTTCGCCTTATCGCTCTTCTCCTTGTCGCTCTTCGCCTGGTCGCTCTTCGGGGCCATGGCGGGGACGGCGAGGGAGGACGACGGCGCTGCGGGTGGGGAAGACGGCGGAGGAAGGGTGGAGCTCGGCTCTCTGTCGACCTGAGGGTAGGCAGAGAGCGGCAGGGGTTTCTGAAGATTCAAGGCGCAATGAAAGCAATGGGGAAAAACTGCCCCTGCTTCCTCTGCTTTTAAGGGGGAAGTCGGGGATGTTCCGCATTTCCCCATTAAAGAAACAAGCCACGATCTCTCCCACGACGTCGCAATCGACGCGTGCCGTTAGGGAGAGATGCGGCGAATCTGGAGTGGGAAACGGCGCGGCGTGGACCGCGTGTGCCCGTGCACTGTTCTGGGCCTGGCCCAACAGCGCTCGGCACCGTGTGTGACCCAGGCCCGGGGGCTCCTATCGGTGTACTAAAGTAGGGGTACCTTAGTATCCTGACTTGTGCACGGGCAGTAGCAGCGTCCCGTGGTCTGGCTCACCATGCGCCCGCCAAAGCCCACTCTAGACCCCTTTTGAGCCATTCAAGAACAAAGTATTCAAGTTAAGAGACAAGACCCCGGCAAGAGGAGCTTGCCGGGAAGGCCGCACCAGGCTCAAAGTTATCATTCCAGCACAAGACCCTGGCAAGAGGACCTTGCCAGGAAGGCCAAAAGAGCGGCACCTCAAGAAGGTGTATCGCGGCGCATCATGCGCCCCGGCAGGACCCGGAGAGCGACAAGCTTCCGGGCCCGGCAAGGTTGCGACCCCGGCAAGGTGCTTGCCGGGGAAGCCTACACTGTGTGCCTACGCTCCAACTCATCTGGCCACGCGTCGCCCTGGGGCCCTTCCAGGGGCACGTGCCAGATGGCTATGCAGCTTGGGGTACACGGTGGCAAGCCGCGGTGACGAGGCCATCGTTGTGGCGAACAGAGACGCATGGACGGACACTTTTTGGGGCGACGGCAACGGGCATTCAATGCCTTTGTCCCCCACCGTCAAGGATAGGTGAAGACCACTGTTCATACACTGTTCATGCACTGTTACAACTACCACCAGTTTACATTTTTACCCTCCTCTACGTTGACACCTGTCGGTGACCCCTTTGAGCTATAAAAGGAGGCCCATGCACAACGTAGAGGAGGGGGGATCCCAGAAACTAGATCACCCCTATGCTCGGTGTAGCTGGTACTATAGATCTTCAAGCTCCCGAGCTCCAGAAACTCAATACAACCAAGGCAGGAGTAGGGTTTTACGCGTACGCGCGGCCCGAACCTGGGTAAACTGCCCGCGTGTGCTCCTCGATCTGCTCTCCGTGCTCCCTCCGCTCCCTTACCGCAACGTAGAAGGGGCTCTGGTCCCATAGGTGTTCGTGGGCGTCCAGTTTCCCCGACACGGGCGTTTGTAAGATTTAAATCTTGTAATCCCCTTGATCATGTATGCATTCTGTACGAATTGTACTTGTTTACAACGTATTAATGGATAGAAGGGTGTTTTCCTGGTTTTTTTTGTGCGTGGGCAGGGGCCACACCAAGGAACGAATCCTTGTTATCTTAAAATAAACATCTTACCCCAGCAACAGGCCTTACCGTCTTCCTGCTCTATAGCTCGACCACATTCACGCCCTTGGCGGAAGTAGGAGTAGAGTAGGATTAGGCCCTTCATCTGCTACTTTCCCATCACACTACTACCGAGTTCCGGTCCACAACAAAGTTTGTTGGACGCGGGGGAAAAAGGGAGCATGATGGTATAAGAGCGAGCGAAGTCTCATACATTCAAGTTTCATACGGAAGTAAGGAGTGGGGGTGAAAGACTTATCTGGTCTTGTATCCCCCGGCAACCTTGTCTTGCAGTGGTCGGATCCTTGGATCCACAGCCCCCGGCAACCTTGGTTCGCCGGGGTCAGAGCGTCGGCCTGTCCTCTTTCTTCCGAGCAGCTTAGCAGAAATGTCCATGCATCCTATGAACAAGAGGGTGGAAAGGAAACAGAGAGACGCATACTCGACCTCTATGCTAGGGGTTAGATGCCGCCAAGCACTATCAACCCTAACAGAGAAAGAGACTCAACCTAGCATGCATGCTAAAACTTAGGGCGCCAGTGCTTCATTTATTTATGCTCAGGGTCTGCGCCTAGCTTTGTACGAAAGGTTACATGCCTTGCCGGCAAGGCTTGTACAAAAGGGTGGCTTGTCGGGGAGCCCGGCAACCGCGCCTTATGGGTAAAACTTGCGAAGATGTTCGATGTTCTAGGAGTTGCTCACTGGAATACCATCTTCGGTCTCTAGGCGGACTGCGCCAGGCCTGGTGACTCGTATTACTCGATAAGGGCCTTCCCACTTTGGCGTTAACTTGTTGGAATTATTGGTCGACTGAACGCGCCGAAGAACAAGGTCGCCTTCCTCAAAGCTTCGGGCATGAACCTTGCGGCTATGATAGCGGCGCAAGGCTTGCTGGTAGCATGCTACTCGCATAGCCGCCCGAAGACAATATTCCTCGAGGAGCGTTGTGTCATCTTGCCGCAGTTGCTCTTGCTCAAGCTCATCATCAGCGAGCACTCGGGGTGACCCATATGTGAGTTCCGTGGGGAGAACTGCTTCCACCCCGTAAATGAGGGAGAAGGGTGTCTGGCCGGTGGCTCGATTTGGTGTCGTTCTAATTGACCAAAGAACTGCCGCCAATTCATCAATCCAGCGCCTTCCGCACTTGTGCAGCCTGTCAAAAGTTCTTGTCCGGAGGCCTCGCAGTACTTCAGCATTTGCCCTCTCCGCCTGGCCATTGATTCAAGGATGCGCAACAGAAGCAAAAAAGACCTTGCTGCCGAGGTCTTGAATTACTTCATAAGGGTGCGGCTTGTAAAGTGCGTGTCGTTGTCGGTGATGACTCTGTTTGGTACACCAAAATGGCAGACTAGGCCCTTGAAGAACTTGATGGCTAATTGTGATGTCACCTTTCTCACTGCTTCCACCTCTGGCCACTTTGTGAACTTGTTGATTGCAACGTACAAGTACTCAAAGCCCTCGACAGCATGGGGAAAGGGGCCCAGTATGTCGAGCCCCCAGACCGAGAATGGCCAGGAAAGAGGGATTGTTTGGAGAGCTTCAGCTGGTTGATGAAGCTTCTTTGAATGGAACTTACACGCTTCACATATAGTTACTAGTGCCGTTGCTTCCTGGAGGGCAGTGGGCCAGAAGAAACCTTGCCGGAATGCCTTGCCGGCAAGGGCCCTTGACTGTATGTGGGAGCCACATATGCCTCCGTGTATCTCTGCCAACAGCTCCAGTCCTTCCTCCTGGGGAATGCACTTAAATTTCACACTGTTCGGCCTTTTATGTAGAAGACGTCATCAACGAACTGGTACATGGCAGACCGACGGGCTACTTTCTCCGCTTCTTCCTGCTCCTCGGGAAGCTCCCCTGCTTGGAGAAATTGGACGATATGGTGTGCCCATGCCGGAGCCTGGGGCTCGATGGTAAGGAATAAAGGCATCTGCTCTGCCATAGGAGCAGTTGTCTCCATGGCCAGGGCTTGGCGTCCTGCCAGAGTTTGTTGTCCTATGGAAGGCTCAACATCCCTGGCAACATCTTTCCTGGCGGCCCCTGGGGGCTCAGTGGGAAAGTACTTGTCGGGGCCTGATTTCCTTCGCTTGTTCTGCTCTTTCGATGGTTCAACGGATGGCTAAGTTAATCTAAGCACAAAGGTACCTAGTTCCATAGGTAGTTTGAGGGCGGCGCACTTTGACAAGCAGTCGACGATGTCATTCTCCGCTCGGGGAACATGTTCCGCTTGTATACCATCAAAACGCTCCTCCAGCTTCCTCACTTCATCAATGTAGGCCTCCATCAATAGGCTCTGGTAATCTTTGTTAACTTGCTTGACGACAAGCTGCGAATCACCTCTTACGATGAGCTTCTTGATTCCGAGGTCTGCCGTGATCCTGAGACCAGCAAGCAGTCCCTCATACTCGGTAGTGTTGTTCATCGACATCTCCCTGGGGAAGTGCATCTGGACCACATACTTGAGGTGCTCTCCGGTGGGCGCAATGAGCAGCACACCAGCACCGGCGCCTTGCAGCGAGAAAGCTCCGTCAAGGTACATAATCCAGTCGCGACTCGTTTCCTTGCTGGGGAGAGTGGTCTCCTAGATCTCTTCGTCAGGCGTTGAGGTCCATTCTCCAATGATCTCCGCCAAGACCCTACTCTGAATCATCGAAGTGCTTTCAAACTTCAAACCAAAGCTCGACAGTTCCAAGGCCCATTCCACAATCCTCCCATCACATTTGGGTTGTGCAATATCCGTTGCAACGGGAGGCGGGTGACGACGGTAATCTCATGTGCTTGGAAGTAATGACGCAGCTTCCTCGAGGGCATAAGGAGGCCGAAGAGCAATTTCTGCACACTGGAGTACGTCGATCTAGCCCCCTGCAAGAGGGAGCTAACAAAGTAGACCGGGTGCTGCATCATCTTCTTCTTCTGCACTACTTCATTTGGTTGCGTCACTTCTGTCCCAGTGGCATTAGGTTCTGTCATTGCTATTGCATCCGTATTGACCTCTCTTTGGGCTACTAGCGCATCACTGACCACTTGATTCGTCGCCGCTAGATACAGCAACAACGACTCTTGTGGTTTGGGCGCGACCAGTATTGGCGTAGAGGAGAGGTACTTCTTCAAATCTTGTAGTGCTGCTTCGGCTTCTGGGGTCCACTCCATTGGGCATGCCTTTTTCAAGATTTTGAAAAAGGGAAGGGCGCGCTCGGCAGATTTGGAGATGAATCTGCTCATGGCGGCAACGCAGCCAGCAAGCCGACGCACATCGTTGATCCGCCTGGGTGCTTCAATTTGCTCGATGGCCTTGATCTTGTATAGATTCGCCTCAATTCCACGCTGTGACACAAAGAAACCGAGAAGCTTGCCGGACGGAACACCGAAGACACACTTCTCAGGGTTTAGCTAGTGGTTGATCTTGCGCAAATTCACAGACGTCTCTCCCAAATCTTGTATGAGCGTTGCTTTGTCCTTGGTTTTGACCACTATATCGTCCATATAGGCTTCCATATTTCTATGTAGCTGAAGCTCAAAACCAATTTGGACTGCTCTTGCGAATGTTGAGCCAGCACTCTTCAACCAGACAGGCATTCGTATGAAACAATACATACCACATGGGGTGATGAATGATGTCTTCTCTTCATCTTCACTTGTCATGAAGATTTGATGGTACCCTGAGTAAGCATCAAGAAATGATAACAGGTCACACCCGGCCATGGGGTCAACAATCTGGTCAATGTGCGGCAATGGGAAAGGGTCCTTTGGGTAGGCCTTATTGATGTCTGTGTAATCAATACACAGTCTTCACTTCCCATTTGCCTTGCGCACCACCACCGGATTGTCCAACCACGTCAGATGGAGTACTCCTCTCACCAAGCCTGCCGCCTCCAACTTCCTGGTATCCTCTCTAGTGATCTCTTCCCGTTCCACAGCTTGCTTCCAGACCTTCTGCTTGACGGGCCGCGCATGAGGGCAGACAGGAAGATGGTGCTCAATCACCTCCCTGGGAACGCCGAGGTTGTCAAATGCTTGCCACGCAAACACGTCGACATTCGCCCGCAGGAAGGTGACGAGTGCGTCTTCCTATTTGCTGTCGAGGGCGGAGCTTTTGGTGCAGCTCTAGATTTCTTGCTCTTGCCGGTGGAGCTCTCTGGCACATCCTCGACGGGAGCGCTGCACTCCGAAGAGGTGCGCTTGCCGGAGTGGGTGTGAGAGGTCTTACCGGTCTTCCTTCCTCCTGGGGCTTCAGCGGCAGGAGCAAGTGCCTTGGTGGCAGTCACTGCAACTGCCTCCCGGTAAAGTTGATCAGCGCAGATCAGTGCATCCTTTTTGTCGGAGGGGACGGTGATGAAGGACATCGGCCCAGGCATCTTCAGTGTGTTGTAGGCGTAATGTGATTCTGCCATGAACTTGGCCAATGCTGGGCGGCCGAGGATCCCGTTGTAAGGCAAGGGGATCTCGGCAACATCAAAAACAACCATCTATGTCATGTAGTTCAGCTCGCCTACAAATGTCACGGGCAGTGTGACTTTACCCTTGTGTTGACTCCTTCCCGGGTTGACCCCTTGAAACGTGCCCGTTTCTTCGAGGTCTCCATCAGGGATTTGCAGCCTTTTGATCACAACGGGCGAGATCAAGTTCAGACCGGCCCCACCATCAACCAGCATTTTCGTCACCTTGAGGTTGCGTATTGTTGGTGAACCTCGGTGTAAAAAATGATAGGTGTGTTGGACCACTTCAGTGGCTTCTGCGCATCGAAAGATGGTTCCTCTCCTATGATCTCACGCGCCCACTACTTGAGCTGGCGGTGAGAGGTGTGCAGGGAGGCACCACCATCGATGCACATGGCCTCCATAGCTTTCTGGAACTCTCTCTCGCTGGACTCGTCATCCTCATCACGATCATCATCTTCTCGCTACTTGTCGGGGCCTCGGGCGGGCCTTTCTTGTTGGTTATCTTTCCCGCGGCGGCCAGGCTGGCCGCCATGTTTCTTGCCGGACCCCTCAGCACCATCCTGGCCCTTCTCCTTGTCCCGCCTTTCATATTCGGCTTTCTGCTTCTCTCCGAGCTGCTCGACTTGTCGGCAGTTCTGGAGGTCGTGGCCCTTGGTGCGGTGGATCTTGCAGTATTGCTTGTCGGAGCTTCCTGGCTTGTCGGCAGCCGCCAAGGCCCGGCACGCGACACACCCGGCAACTTCCTTGCCGGGGTCGTCTGCCTTGGTTTTCTGGTCAGCGCCGGCATCATCGGAACACTCGACGGCAAGCACGGCCTTGCCCTTGCATTTCCTGTTGCGGCGTCGGCCCTTCTTCGCCGGAGCGATGGCGTCTTCGTTTGAGGAGTCGGTTTCCACACCGCCATCTTTGTCGGGGTAATTCCTTCCCTCTTCGGCCCGAGCGCATCTTTCGTCCAGAACGTAGGGTTCAGCCACATCCTGGACCTTATTCATCGCTGGCTCTTCGCGCATCTTGCGGTTATGCACATTCTGATGGAATGCGCTGATGACGGCGGCGGAACAAACATCTGTGATGATGTATTGCACTCGGCTGAATCTCTGTACGTACTTGCGCAGGTTTTCACCTTCTTTCTGGGGGATGACATGCAAATCGCTTGCCTGGCCATGAGCCTGGTGGCCTCCCACAAAGGTGCCAACAAACTCATGGCACGGATCCGACCAGGAAGAAATAGAATCTACTCCCAAGTGCATCTACCATGACATGACGTTGGGTTTAAGCGCCAACGGGAAGTAATTGGCGAGCACCTTGTCGTCACGTGCTCTGACGGCCTGCATCGCGATGGTGTAGATGCTGAGGAACTCTGGCCGGTGAGTCTTGCCATTGTACTTCTCGCCGATGTCAGGCTTGAATATGCAGTGAGTGGGCCACTAGAACCGCCGTAGCTCACGGGTAAAGGATGGACAGATTACCTCGTAAGGTAAGCCTCCAGAGCCTCCCGATGCTGGGTGGTCCGTAGTGGGCCCTTCCCGCCTATCCAACTGATGGCGTGCTTCGCACCGGCGCTCGATGGTAGTTCGAGCGTCTTCTTGGGCATGCTCCTGAAGAACTTGGCGCTGATTGCGGTGGGTCTGCAGGTCGGACGACGCTATGGATATCTTATCACAAGCGTCATCCCGACGGACCGGTGCCCGTGGTAACTAGCGAGGAGGAGGAGAATGCAAAGTGGTTGTTGTGCCTCTGGTCCTTCCGCCACTGGCATGCGGTGCCTCGACACAGCGTCGGCCTGAGGGCCCCGCTGGCCGTGGTGGCTCGACAGAGCGTCGACCTGAGGGCCCCGCTGGCCGTGGCTCATCTTTGTTGGCAATGGCGACGAGGCTCCGGATGGTGGCTCTCCACTCGTCGAGCTTCTCCGCGGCAGGAGGGAGGTCAAGGAGCAATTGCGTGCGTACTCAGGCATCCGCCGGTGTGGGCTGCGGCGAAAGCTGTGTGGACCGTGACGCGCTTTGACTTCTAAACATGTTAGATGGAGCTCTATCACGGCCCTGCAGTTGTACGCCGTTTTCGCCAGCGCCTCGGCGAGCATGTTGATCTTCTACATCCCGCGACTGATGCGCAGGGCTCATTCCGCGATGGTGCCCCAGGTCATCAGCGTGGCGACGCTACTCATCGCGCACGACCTGGGAGGAGCGCATTCTGGGCGCCGGCGTGGGTGTCTTGTAAGTCGCCACGCCGCCCGTACGTGGTACGACGCCGCTCTTGGAGGGCCCCGCGCCGCCTGCGGGCGGCCCGGCTCCGCCTTTGGACTTGGTGGCATGTGGCTCATCGTCTCGTGCACGAACGACGCCGCTCGCAAGGCTTCAGGTGCTAGATCCACGTGGGTGTTCGCGGGTCGCGCCTCGGCTTCCATCCGCGAACACCTCGTCGCCAACCCGCACCGG
This sequence comes from Secale cereale, assembly GCA_902687465.1. NCBI lineage: Eukaryota > Viridiplantae > Streptophyta > Magnoliopsida > Poales > Poaceae > Secale > Secale cereale. The sequence goes on along the minus strand of LR738711.1, from coordinate 316,463,610 downwards.
CATGGGCCGTTCGGCTCCAGATGAACCGATCACTGTGATCGTCTTCTTCTTGGGAGCGATGGCAATGAAGAACTGCTAAACTAACCGCTAGACTAGATTTTCACAACTGCTCCCACTACCTGGCGCGCCAAAGATGCCGAGGAAACGTCACCTATGGGATCACTGGAATCCCTTCTACGGTTGGCGGGCGTGGAGTTGTGCAAAGAGCGGGTCTAAGAGTCAGCACAAGGATCGTTTAACCAGGTTCGGGCCGCGGCTATGCGTAATACCCTAGTCCTGCTTTGGTGTGTATTTGAGTGTTCTTGAGCTCTCGAACTAGCTACGGTGCATGCCTAGTCCAAAAGATCTGAATCCTTCTCCGGTATGCCTAAGGCCTCCTTTTATAGTCAAAAGGGGTTGCCACAGTGGCACACAGGAGGTGGAAAGGTACACAGTGCACAGGCTTATACCATGCCATTACGGGACAAGACGCATTAAATGCGATACTTAGGTGTCCACTTTCTTTATCGGGGACGGGAATGAGGCCCGTCCCGTCTGCTGCCGCTCCGTATGGTTGCGACGCGCGTCCAGGCCAACGGGCCAGGCAGCTGAGATGGCGTGGTGGTAGGGTCTTCACGAAGATCTGCATGCCACCACGCAGGTGCTTGACTAGCTAGATCAGGAATGAGGTACTGCCACGTGGGTATTTTTCTGAGCTAGTGGGTCGGCCGCTGAGATGAGGCGACGATGGGGCGGTAAAGGCTTGTCACGGTCTTGTGTCTGTTCCCGGCAAGGGTCTTGGCGGGGCCTCTGTGAGTGTCCTCGGCAAGGGACTTGCCGGGGCTTCGGGGGTGTCTTCGGCAAGGAGCCTTCTCGAGGCCTCGTTGGCATCCTCGGCAAGGATCCTTGCAGTCGTCTTGTCTTCTGGTTCTCATCTAGGATGCGTAGACCCTTGTCTTCACAAAGATCTGCATGCCATGACGTAGGTGCTTCCCGAGCCTTGGTTCCAACACTGTTGATAATGTCGGAGCTCCTAGGCTGAAGGGTGGCTGCAATGGAGGTGTTGGGTGAGTTGGCCCGGCAAGGGTTCTTGCCGGGGTCGCGCAGGCCGCTCCGACAAGGGTCTTGCCGGGGGAAGCCTATCATCTTGCTTGGCCTTCTTGCACCACTATCGTGGCGCTGCTCTGGTAGCCTTGTGCTTCGGTTTCCCTCCTCTGCCTTGTTATGTGTGGCCGCAGGCGTGGCTCTGACTGCTCGTGCACAAGTAAGGGGTACAAAGGAGCACCCCTACTTTTGTACACCGACACGGAACCTTAGATTGGTGCTTGTGGGTAACTAGTAGTGTTGATTACATCTTGTAGTTGATTACTATATGGTTTATTCGGTGGAAGATTATATGTTCGGATCCATTATGCTATTCAATACCACTATGGTCGTAACATGTTTATCACTTGTGAGTAGTTGCTTTTGTTCTTGAGGTTACGGGAGAAATCTTGTTGCAAGTAATCATGTGAAATTGATATGTGTTCGATATTTTGATCATATGTATGTTGTGATTCCCTTAGTGGTGTCATGTGAACATATACTACATGACACTTCGCCATGTTTGGTCCTAAGGGAATGCATTGTGGAGTAGTTATTAGATGATGGGTTGCTAGAGTGACAGAAGCTTCAAGCCTAGTTTATGCGCTACTCCGTAAGGGACAGATTTGGATCCAAATGTTTAATGCTATGGTTGCATTTTCTCTTAATATTTTTCTCATAGTTGCGGATGCTTGTGAGGGGGTTAATCATAAGTAGGAGGTATTTTCAAGTAAGAACAACACCTAAGAACCAATCCACCCACATATCAAATTATTAAAGTAGTGAACACAAATCAAGCCAATATGGTGAAAGTGACTACATGAAATTCCTGCGTGCCCTCAAGAACACTTTGCTTATTATAAGAAACCATTTTAGCATGTACTTTGCCACAAAAGGATTGGGCTACCTTGCTGCATACTATTTGCCGTTATCGTTACTTGCTCGTCACAAATTATCTTGCTATCAAACTATCTGCTACTTATAATTTCAGTGCTTGCAGACATTACCTTGCTGAAAACCACTTGTCATTTCCTTCCGCTCCTCGTTGGGTTTGACACTCTTACTTATCGAAAGGACTACGATTGATCCCCTATACTTGTGGGTCATCAGTGGGTTGTCCTCCCCTCAAAGCCCCCCTCTGGTACTTCTTCATCCCATGTTATGTCTTCTGGCCGAGAAAATATCTCCAAAAAGTTTCGCTGCATTTGGACTTCGTTTGGTATTGATTTTTTGTGATGTAAAAAACAAGCAAAAATAGCAACTCGCACTGGGCACTATGTCAATAGGTTAGTCCCACAAAATGATATAAAATTATTGTAAAATGATTGTAAAACATCCGAGAATGATAATATAACAACATGGAATAACCAACAATTATAGATATGTTGGAGATGTATCAGACGTCCAAAATTTTAAAGGGGGGCTAAATTTGTAATGTTTCCATATTTCAGACAAGCACGTCCCAAGACATGGTTCCCTTACCTCTCCTTCCACTTTCACATTCATACATTGTCGGATCCAGAACACCATCCCACACCAGCCTCCTCCGTCTGCAACCCCAACCATCGTCGCCCTCCTCCACCATGCTAGAGCGCCTACCTGATATGTCTCCAACGTATCTATAAATTTTGATTGTTCCACGCTATTGTATTATCAACTTTGGATGTTTTATATGCATTTATATGCTATTTAATATTATTTTTGGGACTAACTTATTAACCCAGTGCCCAGTGCTAGTTTCTGACTTTTCCTTCGCAGAAAAGGAATATCAAACGGAGTCCAAAATGAATAAAACTTTACGATGATTTTTCTTGGACCAAAAGACACCTACGGGACTTGGAGTGGGCGTCAAGGGTGCCACGAGGAAGCGACAAGCTGTAGGGGTGCGCCCCAGGGGGGCTCCCCTGGCCTTGTGGCCCTCTAGGGAGTCCCCTGCACCCACTCTTTGGCCTATAAATTTCAAAATATTCCAGAAACCCTAGAGGAGTCGCAAAAAATACTTTTCCACAGCCGCACGTCTTTGTTCCTGTGAGATCCCATCTTGGGGCCTTTTCCGGTACTCCGTCGAAGGGGAATTCGATCACGAAGGGCATCTACATCAACCTTGTTGCCCCTCCGATGATGTGTGAGTAGTTTACCACAAACCTAAGGGTCCATAGCTAGTAGCTAGATGGCTTATTCTCTCTCTTTCATCTTCAATACAATATTCTCCTCAATGTTCTTGAAGATCTATTCGATGTAATCTTATTTTGTGGTGTGTTTGTTGAAATATGATGAATTGTGGATTTATGATCAGATCATCTATGAATATTATTTGAGTCTTCTCTGAACTCTTTTATGCATGATTAAGATAGCTTTGTATTTCTCTTTGATCTATCGATTTGGTTTAGCCAACTACATTGGTTTTTCTTGCAATGGGAGAGGTGCTTTGTGATGGGTTCAATCTTGCGGTGTCCTCACCCAGTGACAGAAAGGGTAACGAGGCACGTATTATATTGTTGCCGTTAAGGATAAAAATATGGGGTTTATATCATATTGCATGAGTTTATCCCTACATCATGTCATCTTGCTTAAGGCGTTACTCTGCTTTCATAATTAATACTCTAGATGCATGATGGATAGCGGTCGATGAGTAGAGGAATAGTAGTAGATGTAGGTAGGAGTCAGTCTACTTGTCACAGACGTGATTCCTATATTCATGATCATTGCCTTGGATTTCTTCATAACTTTGCACTTATTGCTCAAGAGTAATTTGTTTACCTACCGTATGATTTCTGAGAGAGAGAAGCCTCTACTGAAACCTATGGCCCCCAAGTCTATTTTCTATCATATATTTTTCGGATCTATAAAACCAAAAACCCAAACATACCTTGCTGCAATTATTTTGTGTTTACTTTATTTTTCCTTTTACTTTTATTTTAAATCTATCTCTATCAGATCTCACTCTTGTAAGTGACCATGAAGGGATTCACAACCCCTTTTCCTCGTTGTGTGCATGTGTTTGTTAGTTTGTGCAGGTGCATAGATTCGAGACTTGCTTGTGCCTCCTACTGGATTGATACCTTGGTTCTCAGCTGAGGGAAATACTTATCTCTACTTTGATGCATCAACCATTCCTCTTCAAGGGAAAAATCAACGCAAGCTCAAGAAGTACCACTAACCAGACTGTGTAGTCCACTGCAAGAGATCGACGTTTCTCATCCACGATGCGGACCAGGAGCCTTGCATCGCATCCTCTTGCTTCATCCATGCCATCATCCACCTTGTCGGGGCCGCTCCGACGACCTTCTCGTCCACCGTAATAGGACTTTTCCCCGATACCTACACCTACCATTATAGATCTGCTTCCACGCCACCGACAGCCATCGCACCCCTAATGCCTACATGGCGTCACAAGAGAGGTGGTTCTCCTTCATATCTGCTCAACTTTTTGATCTCATCCAGAAAATAGATCTTCACTTGGTTACTGTACTTTCTTTTCAGCTCTTAGAATCTTAGTTGTTAGTTCAAAGCAAACATTGGTTATTATGTGTAGGATCGAAAGTATGTCTAGAGGGGGGGCGATTAGACTACTTGACCAAATAAAAATCTATCCTTTTCCCAATTTTAATTCTTGGCTGATTTTAGCAACTTAGCACAAGTCAAGAAATCAACCTACACATGCAATTCTAAGAGTATAGCAGCGGAAAGTACACAATTGCACATGAAGGTAAAGGGAGGAGTTTAGAGGGATCAAGCGCAAGTGAAGACAATGATGTTTTTTGTCTTGGTTCTGATAGGTGGTGCTATCGTACATCGAAGTTGATGGAGACTTCAACCCACGAAGTGTAACGGCTGCGCGAGTCCACGGAGGGCTCCACCCACGAAGGGTCCACAAAGAAGCAACCTTGTCAATCCCACCATGGCCATCGCCCACGAAGGACTTGCCTCATTAGAGGTAGATCTTCACGAAGTAGGCGATCTCCTTGCCCTTACAAACTCCTTGGTTCAACTCCACAATCTTGTCGGAGGCTCCCAAGTGACACCTAACCAAACTAGGAGACACCACTCTCCAAAAGGTAATAAACGGTCTGTTGATGATGAACTCCTTACTCAAATGCTTCAAGTGATAGTCTCCCCAACACTCAAACAACTCCTCACAGATTTGGATATGGTGGAAGAAGGATTTGAGTGGAAAGCAACTTGGGAAAGGCTAAAGAACAAGATTCATATGGTAGGAATGGAATATCTTGATCTCAACACTTGAGTAGGTGGTTCTCTCTCATAACATGAATGATGGAAGTGTAGATTTGTTATGATGGCTCTCTCCACGAGTGAAGAGTGGGTGGGGGGGTATATATAGCCTCCACACAAAATCTAACCGTTACACACAATTTAACAAACTAGATGGGACCGATTCAAAGAACTCGGTCAGACCGATTTAGTTCATAATGTGACTGTTAGGTATTTCGGTGGGACCGATATGATCAACTCGGTTGGACTGATTTCATTAGGGTTAGGGCATAACGTAATCTCAGTGGGACCGAATACACAAACACGGTGAGACCGATTTTGCTAATAAGCACACAGAGAGTTGGTCAGGCAAACTCGGTGGGACCGATTCGCTCATTTCACTGAGGCCGAAATGTTACGAAGAGGCAACCGTGAGTTTGCATTACTGACTCGGTGGGACGATTGCGCATCTCGGTTAGACCGAAAATATTGCAACAGGCAACAGATAGTTTGCAATCCCATCTTGGTAAGACCAAGATCCCATTCGGTGAGACCGAAATGATTATGTTTTCTGGCAGTGGCTATGTCAAATGAACTCGTTGGCGCCGGATAGATATTTTTGGTGGGGCCGAGTTTGACTTTTGGTTTGGGACATATGTGGATGTGAGAAAGTGGTTGAGGGTTTTGGAGCATATCACTAAGCATCATGAGCAAGCAAGCCATTAAGCAACACCTCATCCCCTTTTAATAGTATTGGCTTTCCTATGGACTCAATGTGATCTTGGATCACTAAAATGGAAAATGTAGAGTCCTTAGCTTTGAGCTAGAGCCAATCCTTTAACCTTTGCATTTTGAGGGGTCCACAACCCTAATCCATGCCATGCCAAACATTGAACCTTCCTGAAATATTATCTTGAGATAGCATTAGTTCAATGAGCTATATGTTGTTAGTAATTACCAAAACCACCCGGGGATAGTTGCACTTTCAATCTCCCCCTTGTTGGTAATTGATGACAACATATAGATCAAAGCTTCGACAAATGATAATAAGATTTAATTACATCATCGTATTGATAAGTATGTGATAAGCAAGAGCTCCCCCTAAATTTGTGCATTATTTTGAATTTGCGTTTGAATGCAAATGCACAATCGATTTGAATCATGGGTTACTCTTCCATGTCACAATACATATTGGTGGAGCGCTCAAAATGATATACACTTGTAACATCCCAAATTTTCAATTTCGAATGTTATACATAGATCATATTGCATTGCATTTTTCTTTGCATTTTTGTTTGTGGCGATCCTCGAAATTCTAAGCAACTCATGGACCTACGGAGAGAGTTGGGAATTCTACCATTTTCGTATTTGAGTTCACTCGAATACCGGTACGAGGACAGTGTTGGTTTTAATTATTTTTCTCTCCTAAAAATATTTCTAAATAAAATATATGAGCGGGGATAATATGACTTCTCCAAAATAACAAAAGTATTGGAGGAAAAAGGTTAAAATCACTTTTGGTAATTTTCTGAATTTATTTGTGATTTTATTTGCATAGGAAAAATACGCGTTTTTCAAAATTGCATTTACGTCCGGGAAAAATGTTCACTTTGTCCTAAATATTATTACAGGACGGTGAAAATTTAGTTCGGAATTTTTGGACTCCGTTTAGTATTTTTTTTCCCGTTTTGCTACGTGAGGACTTGTTTAAAAAAAAGTGAACCGACCTAACCGGGTCGTGTCCGGCTAGGACTCAGCCCGGCCGGCCTTTATAAGCCGAGGCCCGGCACCCCCGCAGCCCAGCCGCCCCGCCCCGCTGTGCCCTAGCGCCCCGCCGCCCTAGCCACGCCACCGCCACGCCGCCAGTCGTCGCAGCCGTCGAGCCGCTCCGTCGCCGCCCTCACAACTCGCCGCCGCCGCGCCGCACCACCACCCCACCGCCACGCCGCACCGCCACCGCCGCGCCGCCGCAGCCACTCGCCGCCGCCACCGGAGTAGCCGCCGTTTATTTTCGAGGTAGCCGCCGCCGCCGGTTTTGTCTAAAAACCGATCGGTTTTTTTTGAGAAACCCTAGATTCGTTTTTTTAGATTAGATCGGTTTTTTCTCCGGTTTAGTTATTTAGCGGATGTTCGTCGTACATTCTTTTTTATGAACGCTGTTCGTCCGTTAGCCGCAGACAGCGAACGTTCGTTCATTAGCCTGTTCGTCCGTGTTCTTTTTCGGGGTAATTTTCCGCGATTATTCTGATCGCGATTTCTGCCCTGATCTTGTTTTTCGTTTTTCTTTTCGCTCGAGAGTCGGACTCAGGTCATTCAAAATCCCTGATCTTCGTCTCAACGCCCTCTTTCCATTTAACCAACTTGAACAAGGTTTTGACTACTGTAAAATTTGACTTTAGATCAATTAGTAACCAGAGCTCGTTTCCTTCGCAGTTTGAGTTCTATTGCTTCTTTCGATTTGATTCTTTTTGCAAACCGGAGTTCTTAAGTTGAACTTTCTGGTTAGATCTTATCTTTTGGAGTTTTTTTTGTGCATAATTGCTTGATTGCTTATGTATGATATTGTTTGCTTGCGATAGAATACCCGGACTGTGAAGCGTGCTACTACGAGTCTCTAGGTTTTGCGAATCGTCAGCAAGGCAAGTAACACTTTGATCATACCCTTTTATTACCCAGTTTTTATGCATTAGATCAAACCCTCACACATTGCATGAGTAGGATCTCTTAACTTGTGGGACTGGGAAGTAGATTGAGGTAGAACCTATTACCTGCATTATTTTCAAACCCTTGGGAGTTACTTCTACGTTTGCTTAGGTTGCTATGCTATGCTCGTAGATGTGGTTTGGGTTTGAGTGAAATCCATGACAGATGTGAGTTGTTAATTAAGGATTCAACTTAAGGTGGCTACTTGAATACACATCTGGGTGGATTGGTTGTAGGGCACCTGGAGAATCCAGTGTTTCCCTAGGAAATCCCGGGGTTCCGTGTGATTTTTCCTATGGAATGCCACCCAGGCTCAAAGGGATCATAAAACTATTCATGCCATTATGGGCTCTGGCATAGTTGAGTAAGTTGTGGGAAACCATTCCATGATGGGCTAGCAGATGTAGAGGGATTGTAGGTGTACCGGCCTATCTATCTGGTTAAGGGGACCTCTTCGGCAAGACTGTGTCTCGGTCATCCGTTTTCCAAACACCATGCAGTGCGAGAAACCAAACGGAGGCGATCGTGTCTTGTGGGAAAAGTGCACAAACCTCTACAGAGTGTACAAACTGATCATGATTAGCCCTGTCCCCGGTTATGGACATCTTGAGTATCTGGTACTTGAATTATTGGTTGATCTCATCACTCTATAATTTAATTTCGTTGGGTTAATGATTACTTTTAATTGGGATTGAGTTGGAGGTACCTTCTCACTGATGTTTCAACTACCATGATAGTTAAAATAAAATTTATTCATTTGTTGTAGGGAAAATTTGGCTTTACGCAGATACTTTAAACTTAGAGCCTCCACCAGCCAAATATGCATATAGTATAGCCTTTATTCTGTTACTTGCATCTTCTGTGTTATCTTGCCAGCATATTCCATGTGCTGACCCATTTTTGGGCTGCAACATATTACGTTGTAGACTTTTCAAACGAGCAATAAGGCGTTCTAGGTCGTTTGTCATGCACTCAGCTATGTCGTTGGAGTTGATGGACTCACTTATCTTCCAAGCCTTCCGCTGTTATTTTGTTAGATGGCCTTAAGCCATAGACTTATGTAATAAGTTCTCTTTGGAGACATTCGATGTAATAAGTGTGTGATTTCCACTCTGTTATAAATCCTTCATGTACTGTGTGTGTCAGCATTACCGATCCAGAGATGACACTGAAACAAAGAAACTTCGGTCCATTCGGATCGTGGTCGCTACAAGATGGTATCAGAGCACACGCTGAATGTAGGACACGACCACTAAGATAAACCCTAGACCAATCTTCTCTACACATTTCTGACTTCTCTCCATTTTCTACTTCTTTAGGATGATGGACCCAAGGAACAAGTTCACTCAACCGGATGAAGACACACCTTTTGGACGACACTTGAAGGAAGTCACTAGGTACCTGAACATAGGAATACCAAGCTTTACCGGGACCTACACCGCCACCTGACCAGAGGAGGAGCGATGGAGTATTCAAGTTCAAATAACCGGAAGAACCTTCGCACCATCCATTGAGCCAATAGAGTTTTCTTTTGATGCACCAACCTGGAGCCTAGGAAAGAGCATGGCCGCCCACATCATGATGGGAAGGATAGGAGAAGTCTACAAGCAGGAGCTGAAGGACACCATCTACTAGATTTGTGGACGTCGAGATGAGCGTTGGCACACGATCAGCACCCGGAAGGATATGTCCATTGCAGCATTCATCCAAGAATTAAACCAGCACATTCGACGACAGGAGCACCAGATGTGCGCTCGGATGATAGAATTGAAGAAGGCACTAAACAGGAATTTGGAGCTAGAAGAAGAACTTAAGTCTACTCGTGACGGATACGAGGAAGAGATGTTGATACTTGTAGAGAAGAATGATGATTTGACAAGGAAGCTATGAGTATTCATGGGAGATCCAGCACCCGGAGGTGAAGAAGAGGAAGAAGAACCCAAGGAGATTTGTCCTGAAGATTACATTATCATCAACGACACGGATTCAGACCCCGATAACAGTGAAGACAAAGACTATGAAGATGAAGCTGGAGCAGACATCATGGAATCTTCCACCAATCAAAATTTCTAGATGAGCGCCCTATGACCAGTAGCTTTTCCCCCACAAAGTAATTTTAGAGCACTTTTGTAACGTTAGTTAGATTTTGTAAGACCTTGTTTGAAATTGATTGGTGTGGTATGATTATGTTTGTCTCATGAGCATATGGGTAGTGATTTTCCCTTAGACCTCAGTTCTGTTCTAATCTCTTCCCTCTACACCCATCAGATGCCTCCAAGATGTGAGCCCGGATTGGAGTTTCCCCCTGAGCTCACTCAGTTGATCCAACAGCAGAACACCCTGATGCAACTACTTGTCCAGAACACTCATAACAACCAGAACAACAACAACAACAACAACAACAACAACAACAACAACAACAACAACAACAACAACAACAACAAAAACCCTCCACCACCACCACCCGTGGACAACCTGACATGTTTCTTAAGGTTGCAGCCACCAGTGTTTGCTAGCAGCATCGAACCAATAGTGGCTGATGACTGGCTGCGCAAGATTGGAAGGGATTTGACCATCGCCAATTGCTCGGATGCTGAGAAGGTGCGATTTGCCGCACACCAGTTGTCTGGACCAGCCGCAGCATGGTGGGAGAATTACACAGCCACCTTCCCCATAGACAATGTCACTTGGGAGCAGTTTCAGCAAGCTTTCCGTACTGCCCATGTCTCAACCGGAGCTATGAGCATGAAGAAGCGGGAGTTTTGCAACTTGCGCCAAGGAAATTGTACTGTAGCTTAGTACGTAGATGAGTTTAGTACCCTATCTCGTTATGCCCCAGATGATGTGGCCACAGATGCCGCTAAGCAGGAGAGATTTATGGAAGGGCTGAATGATGAGATGAGCGTACAATTGATGGTGGCAACTTTAAACAACTACCAGGAGTTGGTAGATAAAGCTCTCATGATTGAAGGGAAGCAGCAGCAGATTGAGAGCCGCAAGAGGAAGTATGGACAAGGAAGGAATAATTCTGGAGCCCAGCAGAAGCCCCGATTCACTCTGAATTCGGGAGGATATACCCATAACCACAGAAATTCCCACAACCACAATGGCCCTAAGAATGGAAATGGAAATGGGAATGGAGCAAGTAATAACCAGAGTCGCCCTACCCCGTCCACACCCGCTAAGAAGGATTTCAGCCATATCACCTGTTTCATGTGCGGGAAGAATGGACACCATGCCACGGACTGCCCTGAAGCTAAGAATGGGAACGGCAATGGAAGCGCCGGGAAGAAGCCCAACCCGTTCAACAAAGGACAAGTGAACCACATGACCGTGGAGGAGGTTGAAGAGCAACCAGATGCTGGTGTCCGTAAGTTTTTGGTTAAGACATTTACCGCAATAGTTCTTTTTGATACTAGTGCATTGCATTCATACATTTCTAGGGGATTCGTAAATAGACATAGGATGTCCACCCGAGTCCTTAAGACCCCCATGTTAGTAAGTTCACCAGGAGCAGAGTATATGGCACACCAAGGATGTTTTCAGACGCCATTGATCATAGGATGCCATACTTTCCCCTCCGACCTAATCGTTCTGGAGTCACAAGGATTGGATGTGATATTAGGTATGGATTGGCTATCGAAGTATGGAGGTAACATCGATTGTGCTAGCAAGTCTATTTTGCTTACCACCCCGGAGGGAAAAAGGTTTAAGTATGTATCTAAGCATTCGCCTATAAGGACACAAGTACATTCTCTCACGGGAGTTGTTCAGGAGGAAGTGCCTGTAGTAAAGGATTATCTAGATGTGTTTCCAGAGGAGCTACCTGGCATGCCACTGGATAGAGATATTGAGTTTTTGATTGAGTTGTTGCTTGGCACCGGACCAATATCTAAGAGACCGTATCGAATGCCAGCGAATGATCTGGAGGAGATCAAGAAGTAGATTAAGGAGTTATTGGAGAAAGGGTTCATTCGCCGAAGTTCATCACCTTGGGGAGCCCTAGTGCTTTTGGTCGAGAAGAAGGATGGATCTTTAAGAATGGTCATTGATTATCAGGCATTGAATGAAGTGACTATTAAGAACAAGTACCCGCTGCCAATGATCAATGATTTGTTCGACCAACTCCAGGGAGCGAAAGTATTCTCCAAGATAGATCTACGATCTGGATACCACCAGTTGAAGATCCGAGATAAGGATATACCTAAGACAGCCTTCACCACAAGGTACGGGCTATATGAGTATACGGTTATGTCATTTGGATTGACTAACGCGCCTGCCTATTTCATGAGTATGATGAACAAGGTGTTCATGGAGTTCTTGGATAAGTTTGTCGTGGTAATCATTGACGATATTTTGGTGTACTCAAAGGATGAAGAGGAACATGCAGAGCATTTGCGTTTGGTATTGGAGAAGCTCAGAGAACATCAGTTGTATGCCAAGTTTAGCAAATGCGAGTTTTGGTTGAAGGAAGTTGGATTCCTAGGGCATGTTATATCAGGAGAAGGTATAGTAGTGGACCCCGTCAAGGTGCAGGCAGTCACTGAGTGGTTGGCACCCACTTCAGTTGGAGAGATCCGCAGTTTTCTTGGACTCGCGGGATACTACCGGAGATTCATAGAAAATTTCTCCAAGATTGCAAAGCCAATGACGGCATTGTTGAAGAAGGAGACAAAGTTCGATTGGACTGAAGAGTGTGAAGAGAGTTTCCAGGAGTTGAAGAAAGGGTAGACGACAGCCCCAGTGCTGATATTGCCAGATATACGCAAGGATTTCCAAGTGTACTGCGATGCCTCATGCTTAGGACTTGGAGGAGTACTTATGCAGGATGGAAGAGTTGTTTCCTATGCATCCCGTCAACTGCGACCGCACGAGTTGAATTACGCGACGCACGATCTGGAGTTAGCAGCTGTAGTGCACGCACTGAAAACCTGGAGACATTTCCTAAATGGAAATCGTTGTGATGTGTACACGGATCACAAGAGTTTGAAGTACATTTTCACTCAGAAGGAGCTGAACCTCAGACAAAGGAGATGGTTGGAGCTTATAAAGGATTATGATATGAAGTTGCACTAGCACCCAGGGAAGGCCAACGTCGTTGCAGATGCTCTGAGCCGGAAGAGCTATGCAAAAACCTTAGTAAAAGTGGGAATACCCCAGGAGATCGCAGAAGATCTCAGGGAGCTTCGTTTGGAGATAGTTCCTAGAGGTTTCGTCGCAAATTTGGAGGTTCAGTCGACATTGCTGGGAAAGATACGCGAAGCCGAGAAGGATGACAAGGAAATTGCTGAGATAAAGAAAAGGATGAGTGAAGGAAAGGCCATGGGATTCGGTGAGAATGAGCACGACGCCTTATGGTTTGAGGATCGAATCTATGTGCCCAACGACCCAGAGATCAGGAAGTTGATACTGTAGGAAGCACATGATTCGCCCTACTCGATACACCCCGGAAACACCAAGATGTATTTGGATTTGAAGGAACGTTTCTGGTGGACGGGAATGAAGAAGGATATTGCCGACTATGTAGCCGTATGTGATGTATGCCAGAGAGTAAAAGCAGAGCATCAGAAACCCGCAGGATTGCTACAGCCTATGACGATACCCGAATGGAAGTGGGAGAAGCTTGGCATGGATTTTATCATCGGATTGCCCAGGACCAAAGCATGATATGATTCAATCTGGGTAGTAGTGGATCGATTGACCAAAGTAGCCCACTTTATCCCCGTGAAAACCACATACACCAGTGCGAAGTTGGCCAAGATATACATGACCAGGATCATATGTCTGCATGGAGTTCCGAGGACCATTGTACCAGACAGAGGAACACAGTTCACCTCAAAGTTTTGGCATCAGCTACACCAAACTTTGGGAATGAGGCTGGAATTCAGCAGAGCTTTTTATCCACAGACCGATGGACAGACCGAGAGAGTCAACCATATCCTGGAGGACATGTTGAGAGCCTGTGCGTTAGATTATGGATCTAGTTGGGATGATAATTTGCCCTACGCAGAGTTCTCGTACCACAACAGCTACCAGGCCAGTTTGAAGATGGAACCATTTGAAGCATTGTATGGAAGGAGATGCCAAACGGCACTAATGTGGGATGAAGTTGGAGACCGATAGTTGTTTGGACCAGACTTGATCAAAGAGTCTGAGGAGAAGGTTAAGTTGATTCGAGATAGACTGAAGGTAGCTCAGTCCAGGCAGAAGAGTTATGCAGACTCGAAAAGCAAGGAGATAGCCTATGAGATTGGAGACAGAGCGTACTTGAGAGTATCACCTCTACGAGGAGTTAAACGTTTCGGAGTTAAGGGAAAGCTAGCCCCAAGATTTGTGGGACCTTACCATATTTTGGAACGCATGGGAGAGGTTGCCTATAAATTGGAGTTGCCCGAAGGATTGTCAGGAGTGCACGACGTGTTTCACGCTTCGCAGCTTAAGAAGTGCCATGCGGAGATGGCCGATATACCGTTTAGAGACACAGTACCTCTGGAAGCAATTCAGTTGGATAATGATCTGACTTACGAGGAGAAGCCTGTTAAGATTCTCGAATTTTCGAGCAGAGTCACCCGCAGTAAGGTTATCAAGTTTTGCAAAGTTCAGTGGAGTCACCACACCGAGGAAGAAGCCACCTGGGAACGAGAAGATGATCTACGCAAAGACCACCCACACCTGTTCACTAGCCAAGTCGAATCTCGAGGGCGAGATTCATTCTAAGGGGGGTAGGTTTGCAACATCCCAAATTTTCAATTTGGAATGTGTCGGTGTACTAGAGTAGGGGTACCCTAGTATCCCGAACTTGTGCATGGGCAGTTGCAGCACCCCGCGGCAAGGCTTGCCGGGTGACCGCCAAGGTCCTCCGTGGTTCCTTTGGAGCCATTCAAGAACAAAGTATTCAAGCCAAGGAGACAAGGCCCCGGCAAGAGGAGCTTGCCGCCACTCAAGGCACAAGACCCCGGCGAGAGGAGCTTGCCAGGAAGGCCAACCAAGGCATCTCAAGGAACTTGCCGCGACGCGCCACGCATCCCGGCAAGGCCCGGTGAGCGGCAAGCTCCCGGACGCGACAAGACAACGACCGCGGCAAGGCGCTTGCCGCGGCAAGCTACCACTCTGTACCCACGCTCCAGCACACCTGCCAATGTGTCGCTCTAGGACCCTTCCAGACGCACGTGGCGGGAGGCTGTGCAGCCAGCGGTGCGCGGTGGCAAGCGGCGCTGACAAGATCGCCATCGTGGCGAACGGTGGCGTCCCTGACGGTCCCTTTTTGCACTGTTTGGGCGACGCTGATGGGCATTTAATGCTCTTGTCCCCTACCGTCAGGATTAGGTATGATACACTGTATAGGTAGTTGTACCAACTACAACACCTGTCCATTTTTACCCTTATCTGCGTTGCCACCTGGCGGTGACCCCTTGAGCATATAAAAGGACGCCCACGCGCAACGTAGAGGGGGTTCGAAGTAGAAGAACTTTCACGTTCGGTCTCGCTAGCCGCTGGTGTGTACTGTAGCACTCAGTGCTCCCGAGCAAAAACTCAATACAAACCACAAAGCAGGAGTAGGGTTTTACGCATCCGTGCGGCCCGAACCTGGGTAAACTGCTCGTGTGCCTCGCTTATATCCGCTCTTCGTGCGATCTCCGCCCCCCCCCCCCCCCCCCCCCCCCCCCCCCGCCGAACCGAAAGGGGCTCGGTCCCCATAGGTGCTCGTGGATCAGTTTCCCCGACAGAATGTTTTACGTAGATCATATTGCATTGCATTTTTCTTTGCATTTTTGTTTGTGGCGATCCTCGAAATTCTAAGCAACTCAAGGACCTACGAAGAGAGTTGGGAATTCTACCGTTTTCGTATTTGAGTTCACTCGAATACCGGTACGAGGACAGTGTTGGTTTTAATTATTTTTCTCTCCTAAAAATATTTCTAAATAAATATATGAGCAGGGATAATATGACTTCTCCAAAATAATAGAAGTATTGGAGGAAAAAGGTTAAAATCACTTTTGGTAATTTTCTGGATTTATTTGTGATTTTATTTGCATAGGAAAAATACGCATTTTTCAAAATTGCATTTAGGTCCGGGAATAATGTTCACTTTGTCCTAAATATTATTAGAGGACGGTGAAATTGTATTTCGGAATTTTTGGACTCCGTTTAGTATTTTTTTCGCCTGTTTTCTTACGTCACGACTCGTTTAAAAAAAAGTGAACCGACCTATCTAGGCCGTGTCCGGCTAGGACTCAGCCCGGTCGGCCTTTATAAGCCAAGGCCCGGCACCCCCGCAGCCCAGCCGCCCCGCCCCGCTGTGCCCTAGTGCCCCGCCGTCCAAGCCGCGCCACCGCCGCGCCGCCAGTCGCCGCAGCCGCCGCCGCCCACACAACTCACCGCCGCCGCGCCGCACCACCACCCCACCGCCGTGCCGTGCCGCCACCGCCGCGCTGCCGCAGCCACTCGCCGCCGCCGCCGGTCCCGCCATCGCCGCCGCCGGAGTAGTCGCCGTTTTTTTTTTCGAGGTAGCCGTCGCCGCCGGTTTTGTCGAATAACCGATCGGTTTTTTTCGAGAAACCCTAGATTTGTTTTTTTAGATTAGATCGGTTTTTTCTCCGGTTTAGTTATTTAGCGGACGTTCGTCCGTACGTTCGTTTTTATGAATGATGTTCGTCTGTTAGCCTGTTCGTTCGTTTTCTTTTTCGGGGTAATTATCCGCGATTATTCTGATCGCGATTTCTGCCTTGATCTTGTTTTTCGTTTTTCTTTTCACTGGAGAGTCGGAATCAGGTGATTCAAAATCCCAGATCTTCGTCTCGATGCCCTCTTTCTGTTTAACCAACTTGAACAAGGTTTTGACTACTGTAAAAATTGACTTTAGATCAATGAGTAACCAGAGCTTGTTTCCTTCGCAGTTTGAGTTATATTCCTTCTTTCGATTTGATTCTTTTTGCAAACCGGGGTTCTTAAGTTGAACTTTCTGGTTAGATCTTATCTTTTGGAGTTTTGTTTGTGCATCATTTCTTGATTGCTTATGTATGCTATTGTTTGCTTGCGATAGAATACCCAGACTGTAAAGCATGCTACTACGAGTCTCTAGGTTTTGCGAATCGTCAGCAAGGCAAGTAACACTTTGATCATACCCTTTTATTACCCAGTTTTTATGCATTAGATCAAACCCTCACACATTGCATGAGTAGGATCTCTTAACTGGTGGGTATGGGAAGTAGATTGAGGTACAACCTATTACCTGCATTATTTTCAAATCCTTGGGAGTTACTTCTACGTTTGCTTAGGTTGCTATGCTATGCCCGTAGATGTGGTTTGGGTTTGAGTGAAATCCATGACAGATGTGAGTTGTTAATTAAGGATTCAACTTAAGGTGGCTACTTGAATACACATCTGGGTGGATTGGTTGCAGGGCACCTGGAGAATCCAGTGTTGTCCTAGGAAATCACGGGGTTCCGTGTGATTTTTCCTATGGAATGCCACCCAGGCTCAAAGGGAACATAAAACTATTCATGCTAGAAACTTCCATGTGCAGCCCCAATGCCATTATGGGCTCTGGCATAGTTGAGTAAGTTGTGGGAAACCTTTCCATGATGGGCTAGCAGATGTAGAGGGATTGTAGGTGTACCGGCCTATCTATCTGGTTAAAGGGACCTCTTCGGAAAGACTGTGTCTCGGTCATCCGTTTCTCAAACACCATGTAGTGTGAGAAACCAAACGGAGGCGATCGAGTCTTGTGGGAAAAGTGCACAAACCTCTGCAGAGTGTACAAACTGATCATGATTAGCTGTGTCCCTGGTTATGGACATCTTGTGTATCTGGTACTTGAATTATTGGTTGATCTCATCATTCTATAATTTAATTTTGTTGGGTTAATGATTACTTTTAATTGGGATTGAGTTGGAGGTACCTTCTCAATAATGTTTTAACTACCATGATAGTTAAAATAAAATGTATTCCTTTGTTGTAGGGAAAAATTGGCTTTACGCAAATACTTTAAACTTAGAGCCTCCACCAGCCAAATATGCATATAGTATAGCCTTTATTCTGTTATTTGCATCTTCTGTGTTATCTTGCCAGCATATTCCATGTGCTGACCCGTTTTCGGGCTGCAACATATTACGTTGCGGACTTTTCAGACGAGGAATAAGACGTTCTAGGTCGTTTGTCATGCTCTCAGCTATGCCGTTGGAGGTGATGGACTCACTTATCTTCCTAGCCTTCCGATGTTATTTTGTCAGATGGCCTTAAGCCATAGACTTATGTAAAAAGTTCTCTTTGGAGACATTCGATGTAATAAGTGTGTGATTGCCACTCTGTTATAAATCCTTCTAGTACTGTGTGTGTCAGCATTACCGATCCAGGGATGATACTGAAACACAGACACATCGGTCCATTCGGATCGTGGTCGCTACAACACTAAAGCATGCACTCATCACCAAGCAAAGTGAATGATCATATGGAAATATAGAGATAATATCATTCAAGCAAACATTAAGGTAGCATATGATCAAAATATGATCACACAAGTATCTCGCACACATAACATAGAGTATTAAGCAAACACACGAATGAAGTTCAACCAAAAGCAAGAGAGACCAAAAAGGCAAAACACTCTCTCTCGAAGCCTATGGTCTATACATATTTCTCCCCCTTTGGCAAAAAGTTACCAAGAAGTTCGAAAATGCATAGTGCTATGCATCTCTCAGGCTCAGTCTTCGGGAGGCGGTGTAGAGAGAACTCCAAGGACGAAGGCTTCAAACGAAGTAGCTGGAGCTGGTGGAGTGGCTATTGGAGGTGGCACTGAAGCTGTAGCTGCTGGTGCAGATGTAGTAGCTCTGTTGTCTGGAACTGGCACTGCAGCAGATCTCTGACCTCGAGGCACTCGCTGAAATGCATCTGTGGTAGCCTGTCCTCCTCTCTCCTCTCCTTCCTCTTGAAGCTTCTCAACTACAGATTGGATCTCTGTCACCTTCAGATCAAGATCCTAGAACTTAGTCTCAATGATCCTCTCCAAGCTCTCGTGATTCTGAGTCAAGGTGGCCAAGCCCTTCTCAATCCTCATGGTAGCTTGAATCATATATGTCATTTGATCTTGCTTAGATTTGAGAGTCATTTGGGATGCTTCGTCTGCACTTGGCATCTTGGTAGCTTTCTCTGCTTTGGCCTTCTCTCTCCTTTCATGAGCTTGCACTGAAGATGGTTCATTCTCATCCATGACAACTGTGTTGTCCTCAAAGTCAGGCACCAAGGGTAGATATTCCCTGTCCAACAAGTAAGTGCATATGCCCATCTTGGAGTTGACAAGCATCTGGATGTGTGGAGCATACCCACATGATCTCTTCTGATCTGCAGCAGTCCTCTTGATTGTCTCTACAATTAGGCACATAAACTTGAATTTCTCTGGCACATCAAATATATGCAACATGTTGATGGAATGTCCTCTGATCATCTTTGCATCTCCAGACTTGGGCAACAATGTATGCCTCAAGATAGTGTTGATGGTAGCTAGACCAACCTGCAAATAATGTACAGATCCAAACTTGTGAGTTTCTAGATCATCATCAGGGATCACTTTGTACATATTTGCCGTGGAGTTGTGGTCTTGCTTCTTCTTGGCATAGACATCTAGATCATCGTCATGCTCTTCATGGGTATTGATTAGCTTGGCCCACTCAGCGACAGTTGACTGGTACCTTGTACATTCAGACTCATCATCCCTGGGTTCAAGTGTGATCACCATAATCTCTTGGGTAGAGGCTCTGGTCTTAGACATGGGAGTCCTCTTGGCATGGATTTTCCTCTTCTGCCCTGGCTTGGATGTCTCGGCTGTACCATACTCCTTTCTGAGTACTTTCTTCTTGGAAGTGGCCTCATCTGCCACAAAGTTCTCATCCTCAGAATCTGAAGTTTTCTTCTTTCTGGTCTTGGTGGCAGCCTTTGGAAGGTCACTGTGAGTGCTTCTTCTGCTCTCATAATAGCTAGAGTTGTTGGGACTAGAGCCCTCACTCAAATGTACCTGCTCCTCAGACATGTTCTGATTGTCACTGCCCTCAGACATCTCTGGCACTGCAAACTGATCATGTGAATAGATGTAGATGAGATAGAGTGGATGAGCATCACAAAGCACAGAATTTTTGCAAATCAAATGACAAGAAAAACTTAGTTTTAGTTCTCTACAGAAATCATTTCGGAGCTACCGATTGTTAAACTCGGTGACACCGAATCAATTCTGGAGCCTGAACTAGTAAACTCGGTCAGACCGAGTCACCGTTTGGTGGCAACGATATCGCTAGGGTTTCACAGAGAATCGAACTCGTTCACATTGATTTGCAACTTTCGGTCAGACCGAAAATCACTTGTGTAATGGCCTAAGCCAAATCGGTGGGACCGATTTCTACAACTCGGTCGGTCCGAGATGAGTTCGGCGGAGACCTAACCCTAAATTTTTAGAACGAAATATACTATCTACGGAGTCTTTGCTGGATAGGAAGATCTCATACATGGAAAAGAAACATGACAATGCATTCCGCTAAGAATCAGAGTTGAGGAATAGCACAAAGAGTCAAGTCCATACCCTAACTCGGCGGTAGACTTGCTACGGCGGCAACGACGGTGAGCATTTCCGTTGACGGCGGCGGAGTCCAGCGGCGGGAGCTCGCTGGCGGTGAGGAGATGATCCGGAGACCCAAAGAGGCAGAGAAGGTCACGCGTGGGCTGGAAAGTTTTCCGAAATTTGGCCCGTGAGTATATATAACCTGACACTATCGGTGGGACCGAGTGGAACAACTCAGTGGCACCGGGATGCAAAAATTCTAGCAGTTGCTGCAACTCGGTAAAACCGAAAATTTCAAATCAGTTGCACCGAGATTGAAAACATAGACCAGCTTAGTGAACTCGGTGTGACCGAAGTGGATGACTCGGTCATACCGAAATGCACAAAGAGGTTTTGGATATTTAAGCCTATGACAAATCGGGGACTCCGAGTGCTCCTCACACAGAGTGGTTCGAATCTGACTTGGTCAAGCTTTGTGATGTAGCATGAATAGAGTTTGAGACAAGAAAAGCATAGATAGCCAGAGAGGGTACTTAGGCATTCTTGTCCATCCATTTGGCAAAATAAAAAGGAGCCAAACAATCAAAGCAACAAATGGATGTCCTCGAATGAGAAAAATATGCATTCAACATGCTCAAACAATAAGATAGCAAATAAAACATGTGGCAAAGCATGCACAACCATTCTAGCATCTATCAAGCAATTGGCGATGACTAGGTCATCTATATATGAGTATATTGACTTAGGAGTCAAATGAGAACATTTGATCATAGGTCATACTCATCGTTTAAGCGCAAGTGGGGTTACCACTTTTACATAAAGCATTGTTGTGTTCACATCATTAGAGTTGCTTTAGCTCAATTTTTAGAGTAAAGCTCCCCCTGGATGTGATATCCCCCCTACGAGGGATGAACTAACCTTGGGTTTTGTCAATGGTGACTTCATGTAGGTGTTGAAGATGTAGATGCTCAATGTTGATGTAGATCATTTGGAGCAGTCCACTGGCGTGAGTTGCACTTTCAATACCTACACGGGTTAGTCCCACGTGGAACAAACAAGGATATCCATAGACATAGAGTGAATTGCACACAAGATGATGTCCATGAAAGCATTAGGTTACCTTGTCCCTTGTCTTACCAACAAGAGGGTGTGTGACTCCTTGAACTAGTGCAAGATGTGAAAGTTGTTTGCACTTGTCCTTTGCCAAAATGATATGAATGAAGTATGTTGGCGGAGTCACCCTCAAGAACTTCCTAGTTCTTCTTCTTCGTGATCCACACCATCTTGATGGGGATCCTTGGAGTTGTAGTCGTACTTGATGAGGTAGAACTTGATGTAGTCTTGGGGACCCACTTGACCAAGGCCTTAGAAGCTTCTTCAAAGGCATCAATCTCTTCTTGAAGCTTATCCTTGCCATTTAGCTTGTGGTCTTGTGGTGGAAGATCATCTTGTACTTGTGTCCCTTGGAAAGAAGTAGGATCATACTTCTCTTGTTGAGAAATAAACTTCGTCTTGGGGTATTGATATTCCTCCCATTCAACTCCATTAGCATTGAACTTTTGTTCAAAACCAACACCTTGATTCTTCCGGTGTCTTCCTTGCTTGCATACAATCTCCTCAAACTGCTTACTCCCGGCAAGACTCTTGTAAACACCTTTCTCTATAATTCCCTTCAATAAGCTAATTTCTTGCTCAAGTGTCACTTGGCTAAGAGAGTCATTAGTGAAATCAAGAGAACTACTAGAAGTAACATCATTGGATTTAGCATGATCATTGTTACTACTAGAGGAAGAATCTTTCTTGTTCTTGTTGCTAGATTTTACTTGTGGCATGTTGGTAGACAAGAGTAAACGCTTGGCAATGTAAGAAAAACTTTTCTTGCGAAGATCGTCATTGATTTCCTTTAAGAACTCATGCTCTTGCTCAAGGTTGAGCTTTTCAAAGCGTAACTTCTCATGAATCTTTAAAAGTTCTCGATGATCTTCCAAGGTAATTTCATGAGCTAACTTAAGAGTGTTTAGTTCTTTAGTTAGACGCTTAATCTTCTCCTTATCATTGTCATTCGTTTTGTCCGTATTATCATGATTGAAAGCAATTTCATTATAGTTTTCATCGAAAGTTTCATCACTATTGCTACCAACAAGTAAATCATCATCTCCTAGCAAGTCATCTTCATCACTATTGAAATCAAGATACTCGGGGTGTGATACCTTAGGGCCTTTAGCCATGAAGCATCTTCCAATTCCTTCATTTGGTGAGTCAAATATGTCGTAGGAGTTAGTTGACACAAGAGCAATTCCGGCAAGACCGTCATCTTGAGTACCTTCGGAGTCGGAGTAGTAGCTTCTCTCAGAGTGGTTATCGGAGTCGGAACCGGATGCCCATTCACCAACATGAGCTTGATGTCTTCATCTTGTATAGCTCCTTGATGATTTTTCCTTCCTTTCCGAATCTTTGCTTCTCCGAGAAGTTCTCGTTCATAACGATCATCTCTACTCCTTCTTTCTCTTGGTAGTGAATCTTCTCTTCTACTTCTCCTTTTAGGTGAGTATTCTCTTTTCTTGTGGGGATCCGTACACTATTTGGAGTAGTGTTGGGGCCTTCCACAATTGTAGCAATTCCGATCACGACTTGAAGATCTCTTATCATTGTAGGACCTTGACTTGGAACTTCTCTCTTTGCTTCTACTCTTGTAGAACTTGTTGAAGTTTTTCACCATTAAGCTCAATTCTTCATTGAAGTCTTGTTTCTCACTTGATGATGTAGGAGCGTCACATGAAGCTTTGTAAGCAACACTAGACTTGTTGTGAAGCTCTTCTTTATCTTTGAGTGACATCTCATGAGCAACAATTCTTCCAATGACTTCTGTTGGCTTGAGATCTTTGTAACTTGACATCATTTGGATCAATGTACACGGTATCGTATTTTCCATCCAAGGCTCTTAGGATCTTCTTGATGATGAATCTGTCGGTCATCTCTTTGCTTCCTAAGCCGGCAATCTCATTTGTGATGAGAGCAAGCCTAGAGTACATATCAGCGACACCTTCACCATCCTTCATCTTGAACTTGTCAAGTTGACTTTGGAGCACATCCAACATGGATTCCTTGACGGAGTCGGTACATTCGTGCATATCAATCAAAGTATCCCAAATTTCCTTTGCATTCTCAAGACGGCTGATTTTGTTGAATTCTTCGGGGCTCAGTCCGTTGAAGAGGATATCGCAAGCTTGAGCATTGTATTGTAGCATCTTCAAATCTTCCGCGGTAGCTTCATGGTTCGGGTCCTTCCCATCGAAGAATTCACCTTGCAAACCGACACACACAATGGCCCAAACACCAGGATTATGTCCAAGAATATGCATTTTCATCTTATGCTTCCAACTAGCAAAATTAGTACCATCAAAATAAGGACATCTATGGTGGTAACTTCCCTCGCTAGACGCCATACTCTCCTATGTTGTGAAACCAAGGCTATGATCACCAATGCTATGGAAATCACGGAAAATGGAGACCAAAGCTCTGATACCACTTGTAGGTTCGAAAGTATGTCTAGAGGGGGGTGATTAGACTACTTGACCAAATAAAAATCTACCCTTTTTCCAATTTTAATTCTTGGCAGATTTTAGCAACTTAGCACTAGTCAAGCAATCAACCTACACATGCAATTCGAAGAGTATAGCAGCGGAAAGTAAACAATTGCACATGAAGGTAAAGGGAGGAGTTTAGAGGGATCAAACGCAAGTGAAGACAACGATGTTTTTTGTCTTTGTTCTGACAGGTAGTGTTATCCTACATCCAAGTTGATGGAGACTTCAACCAACGAAGGGTAACGGTTGCGCGAGTCCATGGAGGGCTCCACCCACGAAGGGTCCACGAAAAAGCAACCTTGTATATCCCACCATGGCCATCGCCCACGAAGGAATTGCCTCACTAGCGGTAGATCTTCACGAAGTAGGCGATCTCCTTGCCCTTACAAACTCCTTGGTTCAACTCCACAATCTTGTCGGAGGCTCCCAAGTGACACCTAACCAATCTAGGAGACACCACTCTCCAAAAGGTAATAAACGGTGTGTTGATGATGAACTCCTTGCTCAAATGCTACAAGTGATAGTCTCCCCAACACTCAAACAACTCCTCACAGATTTGGATATGGTGAAAGAAGGATTTGATTGGAAAGCAACTTGGGAAAGGCTAGAGAACGAGATTCATATGGTAGGAATGGAATATCTTGTTCTCAACACTTGAGTAGGTGGTTCTCTCTCAGAACATGAATGATGGAAGGGTAGATATGTTCTGATGGCTCTCTCCACGAGTGAAGAGTGGGTGGAGGGGTATATATAGCCTCCACACAAAATCTAACCATTGCACACAATTTACCAAACTCAGTGGGACCAATTCAAAGAACTCGGTCAGACCGATTTAGTTCATAATGTGACCGTTAGGTATTTCGGTGGGACCGATATGATCAACTCGGTGGGACCGATTTCATTAGTGTTAGGGCATAAGGTAATCTCAGTGGGACCGATTACACAAACACGGTGAGACCGATTTTGGTAATAAGCACACACAGAGTTGGTCAGGCAAACTCAGCGGGACCGATTCGGTCATTTCGGTGAGACCGAAATGTTACGAAGAGGCAATAGTGAGTTTGCATTACAGACTCGGTGGGACCGATTGCACATCTCGGTTAGACCAAAAATATTGCAATAGGCAACAGAGAGTTTGCAATCCCATCTCGGTAAGACCGAGATCCCATTCGGTGAGACCGAAATGATTAGGTTTTCTGGCAGTGGCTATGTCAAATGAACTCGGTGGTGCCAAATAGATATTTTCGATGGGGCCGAGTTTGACTTTTGGTTTATGATATATGTGGATGTGAGAAAGTGGTTGAGGGTTTTGGAGGATATCACTAAGCATCATGAGCAAGCAAGCCATTAAGCAACACCTCATCCCCTTTTAATAGTATTGGCTTTCCTATGGACTCAATGTGATCTTGGATCACTAAAATGGAAAATGTAGAGTCATTAGCTTTGAGCTTGAGACAATCCTTTAACCTTTGCATTTTGAGGGGTCCACAATCCTAATCCATTCCATGCCAAACATTGAACTTTCGTGGAATATTATCTTGATATAGCATTAGTTCAATGAGCTATATGTTGTTAGTAATTACTAAAACCACCTAGGGATAGTTGCACTTCCATTATGTAGCCGTTGTGCGGTTTGCTGCTTCAAATCTTCCATGGCACAGTCGTAATAGGGTTTAATTGATCATGCTTAGGGTTTTCCCCCTTTTATGATCACTATACAATCAACATATGTGCTTCGTGTCATAATAGCACCACTCCACCCATCAAGCCAAACAAGCTTAGTTGTTCAAATATGAATCCAATATGATGCTCATATTAGGACAACAGAGTCATTTAATTGGTCGGCTAAGTGTTCCTAATTTAGTTTTGAAATGCATGTACGCCACTGCGGCAGACCTACATGGTGGCCACGGTGGGGCACGACCTACCCTGGGATTTTGGGTCGGCCCAGACCCTGATTTCCCTCTGTTTTGATACACCTACTCGCCCCCAGCCACCTGCCTCACCGACGACTTGCCGTCCCTGGTCGGCATGACTTTAGGAGGAGACACCAAACTAATAGGAGGTCAGGAGATGCTTGCCCAATAGCGTCATCGCTACCTGCGCGCATCGGCGTGCCTACCTTCCCAGCTCATTCAGGGCTCAGTCATGTAGCACCCACTCTGCCAACCCAATTTATCCCGAGATACATCCTTAACACTCACCAACCACTCTCCATCACCCATTTTATTATTGATTCATTACTCATTTGGCAAGACTGTCATTAGGGTTTGTTGTGTACTGAGTGCTACCTACACTTAATGGTTGAGATGTTTCAGTAATCTTTTGTACGTGTAAAGTTGACATGGTTTCAAAATTCCAGGCCTGGGAACAGACACTAGTCATGGTTGGATTGTTGGTCATAGTGACATTGACCAAGATTACTGCTGCAGGCCAAGTTTGTTGACAATTTTACTTGTCTTTCTTACTCATTCGATATGATATCCAATTATTCACTTTGATTAGTTGCAAACAATAAGTGCTTGCCTAACTTCTTGATTCAGATTTGGGACAGTCTCTTACCACGGTTACGATTCTGCATACTTGTCCTAGTAAGCTCACAAGTAATGATTGATTTACTATGTAACGACCAAACCTCGAAGGATTTGAGTCTCTGTGCTTACCGTGCTAGTCCCTGGATCGAACTCGCTAGCACACACAGTATAGATGAATACCAGAATACAAGTGCATCATTTATTACAACGTATGATCCAGAGTATATAAAATAAAACAATCTGCATAGCTCATGGCTAGCTATTATTCAATCACACAGCGGAAAGTAGCAGAAAATAACGATGAGTCCCATCATAGCCCAACTGGCGATGCTGAGTGCAGACTCGCAACCCTAACGGTACCTTACTCCTCGTCTGAAAATCCTGCAACATGAGACGTTGCAGCCGTATAGGTCAATACATTGAATGTATTGGCAAGTTACACAGGAGAAGTAATAAAGCAGACCTACATGTATATGCATAGAACAACAAAGGAAGGCTTGGGGGTTTATTTTGCAGAAAGCTGATTTTGTCCTCATAACTACCTAATAGTCAATTTTTCATTTAGTTCCTTTAATTACTACAATTAAATACACAAGGTTGAGTTGGCAAAATCAACTCCAACCTACCCAATTATTAAGTTGCCCACAAATATTATTAAGTATCACATCTGTCAAGATCATCCAACAACTGTAATGGCATAGTCGCTCAGAATTACCCATAATCGGGGGCACGGCTAATCATGATTAGTTTTATTACTCTGCAGAGTTTTGCACACTTTACCCACTAGACTCAACCCGAAGATTGAGACGAAGCCTTTCAGAAGTAGTCACCTCCACCCCCGGCAGCCGGTACACCTATCCATATCTACATCTGCTAGCATACCTGGGCGAGGATCCCACAACCTACTCAACTAAGCCAGAGCCCATATAGCTAGTGGTCGCGCATGGAAGCTACTAGTCATTAAGTCTGTCTGATCTTTTTGAGCCTGGGCGGCCGTCCACTTACATTCAGAGGGTATAAACCATGATGTTCTTAAGACCACCCATCAATACCACTTCCGCCCAGAGGTGAGTTAAGTCCTGAATTACTACTCAGTTGTTAAATTTTAATAATCCTCACATAAGCTCAATTTATACAGGAACCAACCCCGTCTACAAGCATAGCAAAACTATACCTACCACGATTTGCAAAAGACGGGAGATAATTCAATAATATAGCTCAATTTATAACAATCCTATAATGCATAAGTTTATAGTGTGTCATAACCTACAATGCATAGGAAAACAATAGGTAAAGGATGATCAACATGTAACTTGCCTTGGTTCTGGTTCAGAAAGTCACACTCCTGACAATAGCTCGCGTCGCACTCCGGACAATCTACACGTTCCACACAATATAACAAATCAATCACCGAAACTCCGATAAAGCCAAAAATAAAGCAAACAGCAAGAAAATCATTTTAAAACTCAAAAACAGCAGCAAACAACATGTACAGATCATCTACACACCACTACGATCACAATGCAAAAAGAATCGTTGGATTCCGATAAACGGTTTAAAATATATGGCCTCCGGAAGTTTTAATTCAAATTCAAACGAATTCAAATTTGAATTTTGCAAACATGTGTGAAATTGGTACTGTGATGAAGGGATGATTTTTGTGAGTGCATAGGAAAAAGAATCACCCAATTTGGAGTTACAGAATAAAAACTACAGCTATTTGAACTTTTGATGAAAAACTGAAAAAGATAAATAAAAAAAGGCAACAGAAACCGCCTGCAACTGTGCAGAACTCCTGTTGAAGCCCTGTATCGAACTGCCACGTGGCAGTTCGTGGTTGGCCCGGTTTTCTTTTTCCTTTTCTTTTTTTTTCCTCACCACGCGACAAACAGCGGCGGCGGCGGCTCGGGCGTCGACGGTGGCGCGTCTCCGGCGAGTCTCCGGTGGAGTAGAGGGTATGGGCGGATGCGGAAGTGAGTGGCGGAGGCGTCGGTAGTGTCGGACGGCGGCGGGGCGTTCTGTGGCGGCGGCGACGACGAGATGAACTCCGGCGGCGGCGGACGTCGGCGGCGGGGCTCCTCCGGTGATCTCCTGCCCTCTAAACATTGTCAAATCGAAGCGCAGACGAGAGGGGGATCTAGGGGAAGCAAGCGGCGCGGCTACGGTGTTCTTACGGCGGCGGAAACGGCAACGAACGGCGGCGGTCGGCGGAGCTCTGCGGCGAGATCCGTTTCGCTGATGCGGCGCGTGCGAAGCAGGAAACTCGAAGGGGAGGGCTTGAGGGGTGTGCCCTAGGGCCTGGGATCGCCCTAGACAACGTGGGCGTACGCGGGGCGGCTCGGAGGCTCGATCCCGACTCGAGTCGCCTCGGCGTGCGCGCGTGCGGTGCGGCGCGGCGTCTCCGGCTCGGAGAAGGAAAGGGAATAGGGGAGGGGTCCACCTGCAGTGAGAGAGGGCGGCGGGTCGGGCGCAAGTGCGGGTCGGGTCGGGCGATGCCGCGGGCGTACCGCTTCGCGTGCGGCTAGGCGGCTCGGGCTGGGCCGCGGTGCTGGTGCAGCTGGGCCGGCTGGCTGGCTGGGCCGCTGGCTGGCCGGCTCGCTGCCTGCGCTGTGCTGCTGCTCGCTTCTTTTTTTTAAAACAACCAGTAGCAAAACAAAATAAAATAAATAAACTAGACTATATAAAATCTAGATAAAAATACCTAGGCAACCAGTAAAAATAGCCCTACAGCTATAAACTACAGGAACACCAGTTCCAAAACTAATGCAATTTTGTAAAATGATTTTGATGCACTTGGCCACTCAAACAACATATAAAACCACAATTAAAATATTTTGAGGATTGCAAAAATTACCAGAACATATCAAATCAACTGGAAACATTATTCTGGACATTATGAACATTTTTTAAAAAAACAGGGGAGAAGTCATGTTATCTCCACTCACATTAAATTGCCTTTAGTTGCATAATGAAAAGAATATTGTGGAAAGACAAATAATGCAAAGAAAATATGATATGCAAGTGAATGATCTATTAACATCCAAATTAGGAAAATTGGGATGTTACAAACCTACCCCCCTTAAGATGAATCTCGCCCTCGAGATTCGGGCTGGCTAGGAAATAGGTGTGGGTGCTCCTGCCTGAGATCTTCCTCTCGTTCCCATGTAGCTTCTTCCTCTGTATGATGATCCCACTGAACCTTGCATAACTTAATTGTCTTGGTGTGAGTAACCCTCTCTGCTGTCTCCAGAATTTTAACAGGTTTCTCCTCATATGTCAAATCACTCTCTAACTGAATTGCATCAAGTGGCACTGTGCCCCTCAATGGAACATCCATCATCTCTGCGTGGCACTTCTTCAACTGAGATACATGAAACACATTATGAACTCCAGACAAAGGTTCTGGCAACTCCAGCTGATAAGCTACCTCTCCTCTACGCTCCAAGATCCTGTAAGGCCCCACGAAACGTGGTGCTAACTTACCATTAATGCCAAACCTCTTAATTCCACGAAGTGGTGAAACTCGAAGATATGCGCGGTCTCCTACCTCATATGTCACCTCTTTGCGCTTTGCATCTGCATAACTCTTCTGTCTGGATTGTGCTATCTTCAACCTGTCACGAATCAGCTTGACCTTCTCCTCAGCATCTCTGATCAAGTCTGGTCCAAAGAACTGTCGCTCTCCAACCTCATCCCACATCAACGGTGTCCTGCACTTCCTGCCATACAATACCTCAAACGGTGCCATCTTCAGACTAGCCTGATAACTGTTATTATATGAGAACTCTGCATAAGGTAAATTATCATCCCAACTGGACCCATAGTCCAAAACACAAGCTCTCAACATATCCTCCAAAATCTGATTTACCCTCTCTGTCTGCCCATCAGTCTGTGGATGGAAAGCTGTACTGAACTCCAGCCTGGTGCCCAAGGATTCATGCAACTGACGCCAAAATTTAGATGTGAACTGAGTACCTCTATCAGACACTACCTTCCTTGGAACTCCATGCAGACAAACAATTTTAGACATATAAACTTTAGCTAGCTGAGCACTGGTATAAGTAGTCTTTACCGGAATGAAGTGAGCAACCTTAGTCAAACGATCAACAATTACCCAAATAGAATCATAACCTGACCGAGTCCTGGGTAAACCTGTAATGAAATCCATACCAATCTGATCCCATTTCCACTCAGGTATAGGCAATGGCTGTAACAAACCTGCTGGCCTCTGATGTTCTGCTTTAACTCTCTGGCACACATCACATGTAGCAATATATCCAGCAATCTCCCTCTTCAGGCTAGGCCACCAAAATCTTTCCCTCAAGTCCCAATACATCTTAGTATTACCTGGGTGAATAGAATAAGGTGAATCATGTGCCTCCTGAAGAATTAATTTCCTGATGTCTGCATCTTGCGCTACACAAACACGCTTCTCAAACCATATGGTCCCATGCTCATCCTCATGGAAACCTTCTGCCTTACCTTTAGTCATATTCTCTTTTATTGCAGCAATCTCTTTATCACCCTTTTGAGCTTCCCTGATCCTGTCAAGCAAAGTAGGCTTTACCTCAAGTGTTGCCAAATATCCCTTAGGAACCATCTCCAACCTGAGATCCCTGAACTGATCACATAACTCTTGTGGCATATCATTAACATCAACTGCATTAGCATGGCTCCTACGACTCAATGCATCAGCAACAACATTAGCCTTACCAAGATGATACTGCACATTCAAATCATAATCCTTAATAAGCTCCAACCATCTCCTCTGCCTGAGGTTCAAATCCTTCTGAGTAAAAATATACTTCAAGCTCTTATGATCAGTAAATATATCACAATGATTACCAATAAGATACTGCCTCCAAGTTTTCAATGCATGCACAACTGAGGCTAACTCCAAATCATGTGTAGGATAATTATGCTCATGATTCTTAAGCTGACGTGAAGCATATGAAACAACTTTACCTTCCTGCATCAGAACACTCCCAAGTCCCTGACGAGAAGCATCACAATATACCTGGAAGTCCTTATGTATATCAGGCAGAATCAAGACTGGTGCTGTAACCAAACGCTGCTTCAATTCCTGAAAGTTGGCTTCACATTCATCGGTCCAAGCAAACTTCTTCTCCTTCTTCAACAATTCAGTCATAGGCTTTGCAATTTTAGAAAAGTTCTCAATAAACCTCCTATAATAACCTGCAATGCCCAAAAAGCTGCGAATCTCCCCAACTGTTGTGGGTGCCTCCCACTCTGTAACTGCAGCAACCTTAGATGGATCAACTGCAACTCCATTACCTGACACAACATGTCCAAGGAATGCTACCTCATCCAGCCAAAATTCACATTTGCTGAACTTGGCATACAATTGATGTTCCCTCAGCTTCTCCATCACCAAGCGCAGATGTTCCTCATGCTCTTGCTTATTCTTGGAGAACACCAATATATCATCAATGAAAACAACCACAAATTTATCCAGGTACTCCATAAACACCTTGTTCATCATATTCATGAAGTATGCAGGAGCGTTAGTCAATCCAAATGACATAACAGTATATTCATACAACCCATACCTCGTAGTAAAAGCAGTCTTTGGAATATCTTGCTCACGAATCTTTAATTGATGATAACCAGAACGAAGATCAATCTTAGAAAACACAGTAACTCCCTCCAACTGGTCAAATAAATCATTTATCATAGGCAAGGGATATTTATTCTTAATGGTTACCTCATTCAGAGAACGATAATCAACACACATCCTCAAGGTACCATCTTTCTTCTCCACAAACAGAACTGGAGCTCCCCAAGGTGATGAACTTGGGCGAATAAATCCTTGTTCCTGCAATTCCCTTATCTGCTTCTTCAATTCCTCCAACTCCTGAGGAGGCATTCTATACGGTCTCTTTGCAATAGGTCCAGTGCCTGGTATTAAATCAATAAGAAACTCAATATCTCTGTCTGGTGGCATACCTGGCAACTCCTCTGGAAACACATCTGGGTAGTCCCTCACAACTGGCACATCTTCCAGACTACCCCCCTTAAGAGAGTTCACTTGCACCTGATTATGCTTATACTTACATACATATCTGATCCTCTTACCTCCTGGTGCACTAAGAGTAATAGATCGACTGGCACAATCAATAAGACCTTTATATTTAGTCAGCCAGTCCATACCCAGAATAACATCAATACCTTGTGACTTCAATATAACCAAATCTGTGGGAAAGACATGCTTCCCAATGGACAAAGGCATCTGAAAACATCCCAAACTTGCTGCCATCTCAGCCCCCGGAGAACTTACTAGAATAGGTGTCTTAAGTGCTACGGTAGGCAACTTATGTTTATCCACAAATACCCGTGAGATGAATGAATGCGATGCACCAGAATCAAAAAGAACAAGTGCGGGTACCGAATTAATCAAGAACTTACCAATCACGGCATCAGGTTCATCATAAACCTCCTCCACATTAACATGGTTAACATGACCCTTTTGGAAGGGGTTTGGCTTGCTGACTCCAGAATTTCCATTACCGTTCTTGCTCTTTGGGCAAGCGTTGGAGTAGTGGCCCATCTGTCTACACTTATAGCACTGAACCTGGCTAATGTCCCTCTGCACATGCACACTCTGGTGGTTCTGGTTATTACTCCCTCCATTACCATTACCATTACCATTACCTTTGACATTGCCATTGTTACCCTTGTGCCCATTGTGATTATGATGGCCATTATGGTTGTGGCCATTACCTCCATGATGATTATGTCCATTACCTCCATGATGATGATGCCCATTACCTCCATTACCCTGATATGAAGTGCGTGGCTTCTGTTGTGGTCCTGAATTATACCTGTTATTGCTGTTGTACTTCCTCTTGCGATTCTCTATGGCCTGATGCTTCCCCTCTAGCATAATAGCCTTATCAATCAGCTGCTGACAATTATCAAAAGTGGCCACTGTCAACTGAAGGCTCAACTCATCATTTAGGCCCTCCAAGAATTTCTCCTGCCTAGCTGCATCAGTGTTAACATCATTAGGAGCATAGCGTGCAAGATTATTAAATTCATCCACATACGCATTAACTGTGCGTCCTCCCTGACGCAAACTGCGAAACTCCTTCTTTTTCAAACTCATAGCACCAGCAGACACATGTGCAGCACGAAAAGCAGTCTGAAACTGAGTCCAAGTGATACCAGCAATGGGATAAGAGACCAAGTAGTTGTCCCACCAAGCTGCGGCAGGACCCTCCAACAAATGTGCGGCAAACCTCACCCTCTCTGCATCAATGCATCCAACTGTCTCCAGGTTCTTATTGGCTCCACGGAGCCAATCATCAGCCACAATAGGTTCAGGGGAACTGGAGAACCTCTGAGGATTCAACCTCAGGAACCTGGTAAGCATATCCACGGGTGGCGGGTTGTTGTTGTTGTTGTTCTGGTTGTTCTGGTTCTGCACAAGCAACTGGATCAACTGTGTCTGCCCCTGAAGCAACTGCTGCATGTATGGCGGTATGTCATTGCCATTGTTCTCTCCTCCTGCAGCACTGCGCCTATTCTCACGCCTCGGCGGCATCTGGTGGGCAAGCATAGAAGAGTTTTAGATATAATAGGGCCAAAGCTATAGATATAAATATATTCTACCCATATGCATATATGATCAAGGCAATAAAACACAACAATGAATAACACAAACAAACAAACAAACAAACAAACAATCACAATAATATAGTAGTATATATATATATATATATATATATATATATATATATATATATATATATATATATATATATATATATATATATATATATATATATATATATATATATATATATATATATATATATATATATATATATATATATATATATATATATATGCATATATAGTCAAATAACTTTGACGAGATAAAAATTTAACAAGCAAGCTACCAATCAAGCAAACAATCTAGTATCTTCATACCACGAAAGTGGACATAATCAGATACGCTAACACGATAACGGTGCAAAATAAAACAAGCATATATGGTGGTCTCAGCACTAGTTCCTACTTAACTGTTCATGATACTTGAGGGGATGAACTAATAAACAGTAAGAAGTATAACTAGTTTATAAAATAATTTTCACTC
The DNA here is from genome assembly GCA_902687465.1 of Secale cereale. Classification (NCBI taxonomy): domain Eukaryota; kingdom Viridiplantae; phylum Streptophyta; class Magnoliopsida; order Poales; family Poaceae; genus Secale; species Secale cereale. The sequence continues at coordinate 316,428,846 of LR738711.1, read as the reverse complement.
CTATGGCTTTTCTAATCCATTTTTCTAGGGTCACATCCTACAGTCAACACACTGCTCTGATACCATCTATAACGACCAAACCTCGAAGGATTTGAGTCTCTGTGCTTACCGTGCTAGTCCCTGGATCGAACTCGCTAGCACACACAGTATAGATGAATACCAGAATACAAGTGCATCATTTATTACAACGTATGATCCAGAGTATATAAAATAAAACAATCTGCATAGCTCATGGCTAGCTATTATTCAATCACACAGCGGAAAGTAGCAGAAAATAACGATGAGTCCCATCATAGCCCAACTAGCGATGCTGAGTGCAGACTCGCAACCCTAACGGTACCTTACTCCTCGTCTAAAAATCCTGCAACATGAGACGTTGCAGCCGTATAGGTCAATACATTGAATGTATTGGCAAGTTACACAGGAGAAGTAATAAAGCAGACCTACATGTATATGCATAGAACAACAAAGGAAGGCTTGGGGGTTTATTTTGCACAAAGCTGATTTTGTCCTCATAACTACCTAATAGTCAATTTTTCATTTAGTTCCTTTAATTACTACAATTAAATACACAAGGTTGAGTTGGCAAAATCAACTCCAACCTACCCAATTATTAAGTTGGGCACAAATATTATTAAGTATCACATCTGTCAAGATCATCCAACAACTGTAATGGCATAGTCGCTCAGAATTACCCATAACCGGGGGCACGGCTAATCATGATTAGTTTTATTACTCTGCAGAGTTTTGCACACTTTACCCACTAGACTCAACCCGAAGATTGAGACGAAGCCTTTCAGAAGTAGTCACCTCCACCCCCGGCAGCCGGTACACCTATCCATATCTACATCTGCTAGCATACCTGGGCGAGGATCCCACAACCTACTCAACTAAGCCAGAGCCCATATAGCTAGTGGTCGCGCATGGAAGCTACTAGTCATTAAGTCTGTTTGATCTTTTTGAGCCTAGGCGGCCGTCCACTTACATTCAGAGGGTATAAACCATGATGTTCTTAAGACCACCCATCAATACCACTTCCGCCCAGAGGTGAGTGAAGTCCTGAATTACTACTCAGTTGTTAAATTTTAATAATCCTCACATAAGCTCAATTTATACAGGAACCAACCCCGTCTACAAGCATAGCAAAACTATACCTACCACGATTTGCAAAAGACGGGAGATAATTCAATAATATAGCTCAATTTATAACAATCCTATAATGCATAAGTTTATAGTGTGTCATAACCTACAATGCATAGGAAAACAATAGGTAAAGGATGATCAACATGTAACTTGCCTTGGTTCTGGTTCAGAAAGTCACACTCCTGACAATAGCTCGCGTCGCACTCCGGACAATCTACACGTTCCACACAATATAACAAATCAATCACCGAAACTCCGATAAAGCCAAAAATAAAGCAAACAGCAAGAAAATCATTTTAAAACTCAAAAACAGCAGCAAACAACATGTACAGATCATCTACACACCACTACGATCACAATGCAAAAAGAATCGTTGGATTCCGATAAACGGTTTAAAAGATATGACCTCCGGAAGTTTTAATTCAAATTCAAACGAATTCAAATTTGAATTGTGCAAACATGTGTGAAATTGGTACTGTGATGAAGGGATGATTTTTGTGAGTGCATAGGAAAAAGAATCACCCAATTTGGAGTTACAGAATAAAAACTACAGCTATTTGAACTTTTGATGAAAAACTGAAAAAGATAAAAAAAAAGGCAACAGAAACCGCCTGCAACTGTGCAGAACTCCTGTTGAAGCCCTGTATTGAACTGCCACGTGGCAGTTCGTGGTTGGCCCAGTTTTCTTTTTCCTTTTCTTTTTTTTCCTCACCACGCGACAAACGGCGGCGGCGGCGGCTCGGGCGTCGACGGTGGCGCGTCTCCGTCGAGTCTCCGGTGGAGTAGAGGGTATGGGCGGATGCGGAAGTGAGTGGCGGAGGCGTCGGTGGTGTCGGACGGCGGCGGGGCGTTCTGTGGCGGCGGCGACGACGAGATGAACTCCGGCGGCGGCGGACGTCGGCGACGGGGCTCCTCCGGTGATCTCCTGCCCACTAAACCTTGTCAAATCGAAGCGCAGACGAGAGGGGGATCTAGGGGAAGCAAGCGGCGCGGCTGCGGTGTTCTTACGGCGGCGGAAACGGCGACGAACGGCGGCGGTCGGCGGAGCTCTGCGGCGAGATCCGTTTCGCTGATGCGGCGCGTGCGAAGAAGGAAACTCGAAGGGGGGGGCTTGAGGGGTGTTCCCTAGGGACTGGGATCGCCCTAGACAACGTGGGCGTACGCGGGGCGGCTCGGAGGCTCGATCCCGACTCGGGTCGCCTCGGCGTGCGCGCGTGCGGTGCGGCACGGCGTCTCCGGCTCGGGGAAGGAAAGGGAATAGGGGAGGGGTCCACCTGCAGTGAGAGAGGGCGGCGGGTCGGGCGCAAGTGCGGGTCGGGTCGGGCGGTGCCGCTGGCGTACCGCTTCGCGTGCGGCTAGGCGGCTCGGGCTGGGCCATGGTGCTGGTGCGGCTGGGCCGGCTGGCTGGCTGGGCCGCTGGCTGGCCGGCTCGCTGCCTGCGCTGTGCTGCTGCTCGCTTCTTTTTTTTTAAACAACCAGTAGCAAAAGAAAATAAAATAAATAAACTAGACTATATAAAATCTAGATAAAAATACCTAGGCAACCAGTAAAAATAGCCCTACAGCTATAAACTACAGGAACACCAGTTCCAAAACTAATGCAATTTTGTAAAATGATTTTGATGCACTTGGCCACTCAAACAACATATAAAACCACAATTAAAATATTTTGAGGATTGCAAAAATTACCAGAACATATCAAATCAACTGGAAACATTATTCTGGACATTATGAACATTTTTAAAAAAAAACAGGGGAGAAGTCATGTTATCTCCACTCCAATTAAATTGCCTTTAGTTGCATAATGAAAAGAATATTGTGGAAAGACAAATAATGCAAAGAAAATATGATATGCAAGTGAATGATCTATTAACATCCAAATTAGGAAAATTGGGATGTTACATACTAGCTCCTTGTCATATTTGTTGTCAATATTTTTTAGGTTGGACCACCCTATTTCAAAATCCTGGAACCGTAGGCATGAGTGAATAGTATTTATCTTTGTGATCTCTTCCATCATGTGTGGGCAACGAGCATGACATTGTGATACGTCCATTTTGCATCATGCTTTTATGTTGATATTTATTGCACTATGGGCTATTATTACACGTTATGTTACAATACTTATGCCTTTTCTCTCTTATTTTACAAGGTTTACACGAAGAGGGAGAATGCCGGCAGCTGGAATTCTGGGCTGGAAAAGGAGAAAACATTGGAGACCTATTCTACACAACTCAATAAGCCCCGAAACTCCATGAAACACCGTTTCAGAAAAATATAAAAAATATATGGCGAAAGAGATACGAGACGGGGGCCACCACGTGTCCACAAGGGTGCCCCCCCCCCCCCGAGGCGCACCCCCCAGCCTCGTCGGCCACCTGGTGACTCCCCGATGCCCATCTTCTCATATATGAGGTGTTTTGACATGGAAAAAAATCATAAGCAGGCTTTCGGGACAAAACACCGCCGTCTCGAGGCGGAACCAATCTAGGGCTCCGGCGGAGCTGTTCTCTCGGGGATACTTCCCTCCGGGAGGGGGAAATCATCACCGCCGTCATCACCAACCACTCTCCCATCTTGGGGAGGGTTATCTTCATCAACATCTTCACCAGCACCATCTCCTCTCAAACCGTAGTTCATCTCTTGTATCCAATCTTTGTACCAAAACCTCAGATTGGTACCTGTAGGTTGCGAGTAGTGTTGATTACACCTTGTAGTTGATGCTAGTTGGTTTACTTGGTGGAAGATCATATGTTCAGATCCATTATGCATATTAATACCCCTCTGATTGTGAACATGAATATGCTTGTGAGTAGTTACGTTTGTTCCTGGGGACACGAGAGAAGTCTTGCTATAAGTAGTCATGTGAATTTGGTATTCGTTCGATATTTTGATGAGATGTATGTTGTCTTTCCTCTAGTGGTGTCATGTGAACGTCGACTACATGACACTTCACCATTGTTTGGGCCTATAGGAAGGCATTGGGAAGTAATAAGTAGATGATGGGTTGCTAGAGTGACAGAAGCTTAAACACTAATTTATGTGTTGCTTTGTAAGAGGCTGATTTTGATCCATATGTTTCATGCTATGGTTGGGTTTGCCTTAATACTTCTTTTGTAGTTGCAGATGCTTGCAATAGAGGTTAATCATAAGTGGGATGCTTGAAGTAAGGGCAGCACCCAAGCACCGGTCCACCCACATACCAAATTATCAAAGTAACGAACGCGGATCATATGAGCGTGATGAAAACTAGCTTGATGATAATTACCATATGTCCTCGGGAGCGCTTTCCTGAATATAAGAGTTTTTCCAGGCTTGTCCTTTGCTACAAAAAGGATTGGGCCATCTTGCTGCACCTTATTTACTTTTATTATTATTTACTTGTTACCAATTATCTTATCACAAAACTATCTGTTACCGGTAATTTCAGTGCTTGCAGAAAATACCTTACTGAAAACTGCCTATCATTTCCTTCTGCTCCTCGTTGGGTTCGACACTCTTACTTATCGGAAGGACTATGATAGATCCCCTACACTTGTGGGTCAGCAAGACTCTTTTTTGGCGCCGTTGCCGAGGAGTGAAGCGCCTTTACTAAGTGGAATTTGGTAAGGAAAAATTTATATAGTGTGCTGAAATTTACTGTCACTTGTTACTATGGCTCATAATCCTTTGAGGGGCTTGTTCGGGGTATCTTCACCCCGACCAGTAGAGCAAAGAGTTGCTCCTCAACCTACTAAACCTACTGAAAACCTTTTCTTTAAAATTCCTTCGGGTATGATACAGAAACTGCTAGCTAATCCCTTTACATGAGATGAAACATTACATCCCGATTTGCACCTAATCTATGTGGATGAAGTTTGTGGATTATTTAAGCTTGCAGGTATTCTCGAGGATGTGATCAAGAAGAAGGTCTTCCCTTTATCTTTGAAGGGAGACGCATTGACATGGTTTAGGCTATGCAATGATATTGGATCATGGAACTACAATCGATTGAAGTTGGAATTTCATCAGAAGTTCTATCCTATGCATCAGGTTCATCGTGATCGTAATTATATATATAACTTTTGGCCTCGTGAAGGAGAAAGTATCGCTCAAGCTTGGGGGAGGCTTAAGTCAATGTTATATTCATGCCCCAATCATGATCTCTCAAGAGAAATGATCATTCAAAAATTTTATGCTCGGCTTTCTCTCAGTAATCGCTCCATGCTCGATACTTCTTGTACTGGTTCTTTTATGATGAAGACTATTGAATTCAAATGGGATTTATTAGAAAGAATTAGACGCAACTCTGAAGATTGGGATCTCGATGAAGGTAAGGAGTCAGGTATAACCCCTAAGTTTGATTGTGTTAAATCTTTTATGGATACCGATGTTTTCCGAGAATTTAGCACTAAATATGGACTTGGCTCTGAGGTAGTAGGTTATTTCTGTGAATCATTTGCTACTCATGTTGATCTCCTTAAGAAGAAGTGGTTTAAATACCATCCTCCCATTGAAGTAAAAGTAGTTGCACCTGTTAAAGTTGAAGAAAAGACTATCACTTATAATGTTGATCCTATTGTTCCCACCACCTATATTGAGAAACATCCTTTCCATGTTAGGATAAAGGATCATGCTAAAGCTTCAACTGTGGTTCATAAGAGTAATATAGAACACCTACACCCTCTGAGAAAATTAAAGTTGAACCTAGTGTTGCTATGGTTAAGGATCTCTTGGTCGATAATTTAGATGGGCATGTAATTTACCTCCAAGAGGAAGCTGCTAGAATCGCCAAACCTGATACTAGAAATAAACATAGACCTGTTGTAGGCATGTCTGTTATTTCTGTTAAAATAGGAGATCATTGCTATCATGGTTTATGTGACGTAGGTGCTAGTGCGAGTGTAATACCCATTTCTTTATATGAAGAAATTATGCACGATATTGCACCTCCTAAGCTAGAAGGTATTGTTGTCACTATTAAACTCGCTAATAGAGACACTATTTCACCAATTGGGATTATTAGAGATGTTGAAGTCTTGTGTGGGAAGGTTAAATACCCTGCTAATTTTCTTGTTCTTGGTTCCCCACAAGATGATTTTTGTCCCATTATATTTGGTAGACCCTTCTTGAACACTAGTAATGCTAAGATAGACTGCGAAAAGGATAGTGTTACTGTTGGATTAGGGGACATGTCTCATGACTTTTACTTTGCCAAATTTCATAGACAACCCCATGATAAAGAATTGCCTAGTAAGGATGAAATTATTGGTCTTGCTTATATTGTTGTGCCTCCTAACGATCCTTTAGAACAATATCTGCTAGACCATGAAAATGATATGTGTATGAATGAGAGATGGGAAATAGATGAAATATTCTTTAAACAGGGACCCTTATTGAAAAACAACTTGCGTGTTGAAATTCTAGGGGATCCTCCTCCACCCAAGGGTGATCCCGTGTTTAAACTCAAACCATTACCTGATACTATGAAGTATGTTTATCTCGATGAAAAGAAGATATATACTGTTATTATTAGTGCTAACCTTTCAGAGCAGGAAGAAGAGAAACTATTGAAAACTCTGAAGAAGCATCGTGCTGCTATTGGATATACTCTGGTGCTGCGTTTGGATGTTTGTATTGGAGGCCTCTGTATTGTATTGGTTTCAATTCCAATTCAGCCAGGAAACTGTAATGGACATATATACGAATTCGGTTGTTTGGATGTATACTGAATTGTCTCAAGGAATCGTCCTGAGGTTTCAATACAGAATCGTGTTTGGATGTCAAACACTGGAATTGCGTAACAACATTAGTATATGCATTAAAACAGTAGTTGTATGATTATAATTGGATGATTATATAGTAAAAAATATCATCAAATATTCTAGAAATTGAGGGTGACATCATATAATATTGACACAAAAATGAACAAAACTAATCTTACACCAACAATGTGCAACACAATAGGTGTCCCAAATTCTCAACAACACATATATAGTTCCAAATCCAACCTGCAACAAGAGGATAGATCCGTGATCAGCAAATCGTTGACAAAAGGACTGGGAAGAAGAAGAAGAAGGCTTGGCTGCCTGGAGCTAGGGACGAAGGGTGGAGGAAGAAGGGGCAGACAAGAGCCAGAGAAGAAGGGGAGGCTCGGGAGGTGGCCCGAGGGAGAGCAGATGTACACCGGTAGTGGGCCACCGCGCGGCTTGGAAGGAAAGGAAGGACCGGCGCCGGAGGGGACTGTCGCTGTTCACATCAGATGCGATCTGGCCATGGCGAGCAGGGGCGGAGAGAACGGGAAGGGTCAGCACTGAGGGAGGGGAAGGGATGGCGGCAGAGGAAATAGGGAACAGAAGGTGGACGCCATACATACGCCGCCGTGGTGGGTCTGCCAGGGCGGAACCGTCGATCTGCCAAGGCACCGATGTGGTCTCTCGAACCCTTATGTCTCGTGTGGTCGAGGGAGAAAGAAAGCCCGAAGCATTTTGTTTTGCGGGAGCGAGGCAATTCAGGCGAAATCGGAGGTCCATGCCTCTGTATTGGTGTGATGGGTGGGCGCGTGCGAGCTAAAACGCTCGCGTATTCGTTTCCGTTTTAGAGTGTTGTTTCAGAGTACATCCAGACGTCTGTATTGGGCCTAGACCAATACCAAATCCAATTCGACGGCCCAATACGAACATCCAAACGCAGCGTGGATGATCTTAAGGGCATTAGTCCTACTCTATGCCAACACAAGATAAAGTTGGAGGAGGACGTGAAACTGATTATCGATCATCAATGACGGTTAAATCCTAAGACGAAAGAAGTGGTAAGGAAGGAAATACTAATGCTTATAGAGGCGGGTATAATTTATCCAGTTGTTGATAGCAAGTGGGTAAGTGATGTCCATTGTCTCCCTAAGAAGGGAGGTATTACTTTTGTTCCTAATGATAAAGATGAATTGATCCCACAAAGAATTGTTACAGGTTATAGGATGGTAATTGATTTCCGCAAATTAAATCAAGCCACTAAGAAAGATCATTACCCTTTGCCTTTTATTGATCAAATGCTAGAAAGGTTATCCAAACATACTCATTTTTGCTTTCTAGATGGTTATTCTGGTTTCTCTCAAATACCTGAGTCAAAATGGGGATCAAGAAAAGACCACTTTTACTTGTCCCTTCGGTACCTTTTCTTATAGACGTATGCCTTTTGGTTTATGTAATGTGCCTGCTACCTTTCAAAGATGCATGATGGCTATATTCTTTGATTTATGTGAAAAGATTGTTGTGGTTTTCATGGATGACTTTTCCGTTTACGGAACTTCTTTTGATGATTGCTTGAGCAACCTTGATCGAGTTTTGCAGAGATGTGAAGAAACTAATCTTGTCTTGAATTGGGAAAAGTGCCACTTTATGGTTAACGAAGGCATTGTCTTGGGACATAAAATTTCTGAAAGAGGTATTGAAGTTGATAAAGCTAAAGTTGATGCTATTGAAAAGATGTTGTGTCCCAAGGACATCAAATGTATAAGAAGTTTCCTTGGTCATGCCGGGTATTATAGGAGGTTCATTAAGGACTTCTCCAAAATCTCTAGGCCTCCAACTAATCTCTTACAAAAAGATGTTCCTTTTGTCTTTGATGATGATTGTGTAGGAGCATTTGAAATACTTAAGAAAGCATTGATATTGCACCTATTGTCCAGCCTCCTGACTGCAATTTACCCTTTGAGATTATGTGTGATGCTAGTGATTATGTTGTAGGTGCTCTTCTAGGACAAAGAGTTGATAAGAAATTGAATGTTATTCAATATGCTAGTAAAACTCTAGACAGTGCCCAGAGAAATTATGCTACTACTGAGAAGGAGTTTATAGCAGTTTTGTTTGCTTGTGATAAGTTTAGACCTTATATTGTTGATTCTAAAGTACCTATTCACACTGATCATGCTGCTATTAAATACCTTATGGAAAATAAAGATGCTAAACCTAGACTTATTAGATGGGTTCTCCTGCTACAAGAATTTGATTTGCATATTACTGATAGAAGGGGAGATGAGAACCCCGTTGCAGACAACTTGTCTAGGTTAGAGAATGTTCTTCATGACCCACTACCTATTGATGATAACTTTCCTGATGAACAATGAGCTATCATAAATGCTTCTCGTACTGCTCCATGGTATGCTGATTATGCTATTGTTGCTAATTTTATACCACCTAGTTTCACATACCAGCAAAAGAAAAAGTTCTTCTATGATTTAAGAAATTACTTCTGGGATGACAAATACCTTTATAAAGAAGGAGTAGATGGTATTATTAGACGTTGTGTACCCGAGCATTAACAGGAACAGATCCTACGCAAGTGTCACTCTGAAGGTTATGGAGGACACCACGCTGGAGATAGAACTGCACATAAGGTACTGCAATCTGGTTTTTATTGGCCTACTCTCTTCAAGGATGCCCGTAAGTTTGTCTTGTCTTGTGATGAGTGCCATAGAATTGGTAATATCAGTAGACGTCAAGAAATTTCTATGAATTATTCACTTGTTATTGAATCATTTGATGTCTGGGGCTTTGATTATATGGGACCATTTCCTTCCTCTAATGGGTATACACATATTTTAGTTGTTGTTGATTACGTTACTAAGTGGGTAGAATGTATTCCAACTAGTAGTGCTGATCACAACACTTCTATTAAGATGCTTAAATAAATTATTTTTTCGAGGTTTGGAGTCCCTAGATACTTAATGACTGATGGTGGTTCACACTTTATTCATGGTGATTTTCGTAAAATGCTTGCTAAGTATGATGTTAATCATAGAATTGCATCCCCTTACCACCCACAGTCTAGTGGTCAAGTACAACTAAGTAACAGAGAGCTGAAATTAATTTTGCAAAAGACTGTTAATAGGTCTAGAAAGAATTGGTCCAAGAAACATGATGATGCATTATGGGCCTATAGAACTGCATACAAAAATCCTATGGGTATGTCTCCATATAAAATGGTTTATGGAAAAGCATGTCAGTTACCTCTTGAGCTAGAACATAAGGCGTGTTGGGCTATTAAGGAGCTCAATTACGATTTCAAAGTTGCCGGTGAGAAGAGGTTATTTGACATTAGCTCACTAGATGAATGGAGAACCCAAGCCTATGAGAATGCCAAGCTGTTTAACGAAAAGGTTAAAAGATGGCATGACAAAAGGATGCAAAAATGTGAGTTTAACGTAGGTGATTATGTCTTTCTATACAACTCTCGTTTAAGATTTTTTGCAGGAAAACTTCTCTCTAAATGGGAAGGTCCTTACGCTATCGAGGAGGTCTATCGTTCCAGTGCCATAAAAATCAACAACTTCGAAGGCACAAATCCGAAGGTGGTGAACGGTAAAAGAATCAAACACTATATCTCAGGTAATCCTATAAATGTTGAAACCAATGTTATTGAAGCCATAACCCCGGAGGAATACATAAGGGACACTTTCCAGAATGATTCAGACTTCGAAAAGGAAGAGGTATGTGGTACGGTAAGTAAACCGACTCCAGAACAGTTCTAATGGCAATGTTTCACCGTTTTGGAATATTTACAAAAATAGAAAAATAAGTGGCAGTCCGGAAAGGACATGAGGCATCCACGAGGGTGGAGGGCGCGCCCTACCCCATTGGGCACACCCCCTGCATCATGGGCACCTCGTGTGCCTCCCGGACTCCGATTTCTTGCACGTTACTTATTTTTGTCGGTAAAAATTCACTATTTATTCTCCCGAAGGTTTTGACCACCGTATCACGCAAAAATCCTCCGGTTTTTGTTTCGAGCTGTTTCTGTCGCAGATTAGAGCAATATATCATCCCAAGATTTGGAGGGAGAAAGCTATGTGGTTCATTTCCTTGCAGACCCTAAGGTCTACGGGGACTTGGAGCATTATGGTTGGACCACGGAGGAAGAAGAAGACCATGATCCCAGGGGAAAGGATGAGACGAGCTCCGATGAAGATGAAGTCCTATTACCTCAACCTGGGGACATGCATGTGGAGTTTAAAAAGTCAAGCCTCCCTGATAGAGCAAAGAAACCTAAGCTCGAGTTTATCCCTTTTCGCCTCTTGCAGGAGAACAAGCAGGAACAATGCAAAAAGATATTAAGCCTCGAGCAGGAGATCGATGACCTAAGGGAGCAAAATTCTATCCTCGAGCGCAAGTTAAGGAAGAAGCCTACATCATCAACAACTCCAGCACCACCCTCGAAGAAGGAGACGTAATCATATGGGTACGGGCACTCCCCTTGGCAACTGCCAAGCTTGGGCGAGGTGCCCCGGTATCGTATCTCCATCACACTCCTATCTTTATCGTTTTTATTAGTTGGATCCTTTTGGTAATATCTTGGTATAGTAGAATAAAAGTTTAGTATGATCTAGTTGTGAGCTTTCGCTTTTTGATCTTTATCTTTGTAATCGAGTCCGTGAGCTATAAATAATAAAGATTAGTTTTGAGTCAAGGGCTTGATTTTCTCACTATGGTCATGAGAGATTAAAAGAAAATATAAAAAGTATCCAAGAGATCATATTGATCTTATGGAAGGTAATGACTTCACATATAAAGAGTATGATGAATAAAAGTTGTTGAGAGTTGACAAACCTAGTTTTGGTCATCGTTGCAATTAATAGGAAGTAATAAAGAAAGAGAGGTTTTCACATACAAATATACTATCTTGGACATCTTTTATGATTGTGGGCACTCATTAAAATATGACATGCTAAAGAGTTGATGTTGGCAAGGAAGACAACATAATGAGTTATGTTTTCTTATATCAGAAATAAAGTATATTGTCATGGATCATCCAACATGTTGAGCTTGCCTTTCCCCCTCATGCTAGCCAAATTCCTTGCACCAAGTAGAGATACTACTTGTGCTTCCATACATCCTTAAACCCAGTTTTGCCATGAGAGTCCACCATACCTACCTATGGATTGAGTAAGATCCTTCAAGTAAGTTGTCATTGTTGCAACCCTCTAAAATATGTATGATCTATTAGTGTGGAGAAAATAAGCTTTATACGATCTTGTGATATGGAAGTAATAAAAGCGACGGACTGCATAATAAAGGTCCCTATCACAAGTGGAAATATAAAGTGATGTTCTTTTGCGCTAAGATTTTGTACATCCAACCATAAAAGCACATGACAACCTCTGCTTCCCTCTGCGAAGGGCCTATCTTTTGTTCTTACCTTATAAGAGTCATGGTGATCTTCACCTTTCCTTTTTACATTTTATCCTTTGGCAAGCAAATTGTGGTGGAAAGATCCTGACATATATACCCAATTGGATGTAAGTTATCATGATCTATTACTGTTGACATTACCCTTGAGGTAAAAGGTTGGGAGGCAATACCATAAGCCCCTATCTTTCTCTGTGTCCGATTAAAACTCCATACCAATAAGTATTGCGTCAGTGTGGGAAATTGTTAAAGACTAAATGATAGTTGAGTATGTGGACTTGCTGAAAAGCTCTTATTTTGACTCTTTCCGATGTTACGATAAATTGAAATTGCTTCAATGACCGAGATCATAGTTTTCTAGTTTTCAATGAAATTTCTGATTCATACTTGACATTGTGAATAGATTGTTACTTTATCATAAGAGTCATATGACAATATATATATATATATATATATATATATATATATATATATATATATATATATATATATATATATATATATATATATATATATATATATATGTGTGTGTGTGTGTGTGTGTGTGTGTGTGTGTGTGTGTTGCTGTTATAAGTTTGATCATGATGCCCTCATATCCGTATTTTATTTTTATCGACACCTCTATCTCTAAACATGTGGACATATTTTTAGATATCAGCTTTCACTTGAGGACAAGCGAGGTCTAAGCTTGGGGGAGTTGATACGTCCATTTTGCATCATGCTTTTATGTTGATATTTATTGCACTATGGGTTGTTATTACACGTTATGTCACAATACTTATGCCTTTTCTCGCTTATTTTACAAGGTTTACATGAAGAGGGAGAATGCCGACAGCTGGAATTCAGGGCTGGAAAAGGAGCAAACATTGGATACCTATTCTGCACAACTCAAAAAGCCCCGAAACTCCACGAATAACCATTTCATAAAATATAAAATATATCTGGCGAAAGAGATACGAGAGGGGGCCCACCACGTGTCCACGAGGGTGGGGGGCGTCCCCCCTGGGTGCGCCCCCTGCCTCGTGGGCCACCTGGCGACTCCCCGATGCCCATCTTCTCCTATATGCGGTGTTTTGACCTGGAAAAAATCATAAGGAGGCCTTCGGGACAAAACGCCGCCGTCTCGAGGAGGAACCTTGGCGGAACCAATCTAGGGCTCCGGCGGAGCTGTTCTGCCGGGGATACTTCCCTCCGGGAGGGGGAAATCGTCACCGCCGTCATCACCAACAACTCTCCCATCTTGGGGAGGGTTATCTTCATCAACACCTTCACCAGCACCATCTCCTCTCAAACGCTAGTTCATCTCTTGTATCCAATCTTTGTACCAAAACCTCATATTGGTACCTGTAGGTTGCTAGTAGTGTTGAGTACTCCTTGTAGTTAATGCTAGTTGGTTTACTTGGTGGAAGATCATATGTTCGGATCCATTATGCATATTAATACCCCTCTGATTATGAACATGAATATGCTTTGTGAGTAGTTACATTTGTTCCTGAGGACATGGGAGAAGTCTTGCTATAAGTAGTCATCTGAATTTGGTATTCGTTTGATATTTTGATGAGATGTATGTTGTCTTTCCTCTAGTGGTGTCATGTGAACGTCGACTACATGACACTTCACCATTGTTTGGGCCTAGAGGAAGGCATTGGGAAGTAAAAACTAGATGATGGGTTGCTAGAGTGACAGAAGCTTAAGCCTTAATTTATGCATTGCTTCGTAAGGGGCTGATTTGGATCCATATGTTTCATGCTATGGTTAGGTTTGCCTTCAGACTTCTTTGGTAGTTGCGGATGCTTGCAATAGAGGTTAATCATAAGTGGGATGCTTGTGCAAGTAAGGGTAGCACCCAAGCACCGGTCCACCCGCATACCAAATTATCAAAGTAACGAACGCGAATCATATGAGCGTGATGAAAACTAGCTTGACGATAATTCCCATGTGTCCTCGGGAGCGCTTTCCTTCATATAAGAGTTTGTCTAGGCTTTTCCTTTGCTACAAAAAGGGTTGAGCCATCTTGCTGCACCTTATTTACTTTTACTATTATTTACTTGTTACCAATTATCTTATCACAAAACTATCTGTTACTGATAATTTCAGTGCTTGCAGAAAATACCTTATTGAAAACTGCCTATCATTTCCTTCTGCTCCTCATTGGGTTCGACACTCTTACTTATTGAAAGGACTATGATAGATCCCCTACACTTGTGGGTCATCACATTGTATAGAACGAAAAGTGGTATATCCACCTTTTACATAGACTACGATCTTTTACGTGGAATACAATCTGCCTACTTGCTTTGTGTCGCACTACCAGCACTCCACCCTTGAACCTAAACATTATGCCACTCATAATTTCCATGTTTATTTGTTCAAATACGAATTTGATATGATGCTAATGTTCCTACTTAATTTTTGAAATGTGTGTTCATCCCTTATAGAGACATAAGAGGTTTGTATTTCTGTGTGTGGTCTGGTCAGCACGGTTGTGGGATGAACTTTTTATACGCAGGGGTTTGTAGGGAGACACTATTGGAGTAGAATCCGCAATGCATTCCATAGATAATCTAACTATTTTTTATGTTTCCATGAATCTCATATATTGAACATCATCATAATGATTATGAGCTTGCGTGCATGTGAAGGATAAAGCATAACAATGCCACGGCTATCAAACTTGGCATTAAGGGACCAAGATCCAGTCTGGATGCAATGCAATGCACAAGCACTCCATGTACAGATTCATGTTCAGAATATGATCCTAAAAATGGTTCTGAGCTAGAGGGAGACCTAAGTCAACGTAGCTCCCTAGTGGAGGAGTCAGAGGCATATGCCCTATCTTTTTCACCCATCAAGGTGCTTGCTCTAACTTTGCAAGGTTATATTGGTCGCACATATCTGGCAGATGATGCTTTGCATTGCTCCTACTTTGTTTCCCTGCCTATCCATTTTTAGTACATATTCCATCTGTCATCATACCATATTTCTCCATTCAAATGTTGTTCTTATGTATCAGACGTTCAAAAGGAAGAGGGCGATTGCTGTTCTCAAAGGAGCACGAACAATGTATTGGGAAAAGGTGGTGACACTTGATAAATCAAATAGACCATTAGGTGTAGTGCAATATCACCAGACCCACAAAACACATCCCAACTATAGCAGACTCTAGCCCTACTCAACTGGCCATCTCAGATGCCCCAACTCATCATACCCCAACTGCAGCAAATAGAATGACGATGCCAGTTGATATAGCACCAGCTCTACGACACAAAACCCCATTCCAGCAAAGAGTACACCAACTCCGGTTGCCAAATCACTTTTCGAACAAGAGATAGCCCCAATTGCAGCAAATAGAATGACGATGCCAGTTGATATAGCACCAGCTCTACGACACAAAACCCCATTCCAGCAAAGAGTACACCAACTCCGGTTGCCAAATCACTTTTCGAACAAGAGATAGCCCCAATTGCAGTAAATAGGACCCATGTTCCACTTCTTCCAAGTTTAGAAGACGAAGTTTTTATTGTTGTCAGGAACTTTGTGTGCATCTTTCCTTGATAGCAAGATTATACCATAGGCAAAGAACAAATTTAAATCTTCCTCTGCAAATTACGTGTAAGTAATGTACTAATATTTTTCATGCTAATTAGTGCCTATGTTTCCGCTGACAGAAGAAAAAATATTTCATTCTTTTAAATAGGCGAGGACCCAACCAGATAGTCAAGACGAGCAAAGCTTCGTTGCGTTTTTCAAGCATGCGTTGAGGAAGTATCGTTGCTACCTGAGGCAAGCATACTTCGATGGCAAGCCTCTGAATGAAATTTCTATAAAGTCTCAGTTGCTAAATTTAGTAGACAGTGACTGGAATAATCTTGTTACAGATTGGTCTCATCTGTAGCGTAAGGTATTGTATATGATATCACATCCCAATTTGAACTACATTTCTGCATGTGCCTTACTATCTCACTTGTATGAAAACTATTTGCAGAAGAATATTCATTCTCAAGGGACCAAAAAAATCCCGCAACTATACTGCACACTTCATTGCTCTTGTGAGTACCTCTTGCCATGTATCACCATACTTACTTTCATAGTTGGTTGATTACGTAGCATCACTGCACATGTTAGCCTCTTTATCCTCCATTTGGTGGACATTATAAGATATGTATTGACTCTTACATAAATTTAGGATCAACCCAGTGCTTTTGAAAGGTTTAGCTCTGCCGTCCTCTTATAAGGTCCGAATGCCTTGTATCACTGTACTTACATTAATAGCCACTCCCTCCGTCCCATAATATAAAAGTGATTTGTATAGTACACTAGTGTAAAAACACTCTTATATTATTGGAAGGAGGGAGTGGTTCATTGTGTATCATTACTCCGCATATTGTCTCTCTCACCCACCATTTACTAAAAAATATCAGATATATATTTAATCTCACCAAAGAGTTGAATACACAGACAATGTCAGTGTAGAAGTGCGGCCCATTGCTCTTGCCAGTGCATTTTGTCATGTAACGCTACATGGATAGGTAGTTGATTATATAACATCAATCTGCATCTTATCTTCATTATCCTTTATCCCTTCCAGTATTATCATATCTTTAATTACTCTTTACAAAATGTAGAGTACAAGCAATGCTTATGATGATGATTTTATGCTAAAATTCTTGAGTTATCCTTCCCTTGACATGGAGAAGGGTGATACGTCTCCAACGTATCTATAATTTTTTGATTGTTAGATACTGTTATATTATCATTCTTGGATGTTTTACAATCATTTCATAGTCATTTTATATCATTTTTGGTACTAACCTGTTGACATAGTGCCAAGTGCCAGTTGTTGTTTTCTGCATGTTTTTTACACCGCGGGAAATCAATTTCAAACGGAGTCCAGACACCGCAAAACTTTTTGGAGAATTTTTATGGGCCAGAAGACACCCAATGGGCCAGAGCTGCACCTGGGGGGTGCCCCGAGGGGGCACAACCCAACTGGGCGCGCCAGGCCCCCCTGGCGCGCCCAGGTGGGTTGTGCCCACCTCGGTGGCCTCCCGCACTGCCTCTTCGCTCTATAAATACTCAGATTTTCCAGAAACCCTAGGGGAGTGATACGTCTGCAACGTATCTATAATTTTTTATTGTTACATGCTATTATTTATGAAGTCTTGGATGTTTAATGGGCTTTATCATATACTTTTCTTTCATTTTTGGGACTAACCTACTAACCCAAAGGCCCAGTCCAGATTGCTATTTTTTGCCTGTTTCAGGGTTTTGCAGAAAAAGAATATCAAACGGAGTCCAAACGGAATGAAACCTTCGCGAGAGATATTTTTGGAGAAAATCACGCATAGGGGAGCATCGAGGCGCCCACGAGGGTGGGGGCGAGCCCCCCTGCCCAGGGCGCGCCCCCTACCTTGTGAGACCCTCGAGCACCCCCCGGTGTCCTCCTTCCTCCTATATAAGTCTACGTACCCCGAAGCCTTCGACAACAGAGAGAAAACCCTAATTCCTCCGCCGTAACCTTCTGTTCCCGAGAGATCCCATCTTGGAGCCTGTTCCGGAGCTCCACGGGAGGGGGAACCATCGTGGAGTTCTTCATCATCATCATCATCGCCCTCACCATGAGTTGTGAGTAGTTTACCACAGACCTTCGGGTCCATAGCTAGTATCTAGATGGCTTCTTCTCTCTCGCTGGATCTCAATACAAAGTTCTCCTCGGTCTTCGAGGAGATCTATTCGATGTAATCTCTTTTTGCGGTGTGTTTGTCGAGATCCGATGAATTGTGGGTTTATGATCAAGATTATCTATGCGAAATATTTGGTTCTTCTCTGAACTTTTTATGTGTGCTCATAATATCCTTGCAAGTCTCTTCGAATTATTGGTTTGGCTTGGCCTACTAGATCTATAGTTCTTGCAATGGGAGAAGTGCTTGGCTTTGGGTTCAATATTGCGGTGTCCTTTCCCAGTGACAGTAGGGGCAGCAAGGCATGTATTGTATTGTTGCCATCGAGGATAAAAAGATGGGGTTTATATCATATTGCTTGAGTTTATCCCTCTACATCATGTCATCTTGCTTAAGGCGTTACTCTGTTCTTATGAACTCAATACACTAGATGCATGCTGGATAGCGGTCGATGTGTGGAGTAATAGTAGTAGATGCAGAATCGTTTCGGTCTACTTGTCTCGGACGTGATGCCTATATACAATGATCATGCCTAGATAGTCTCATAATTATTCACTTTTCTATCAATTGCTCGACAGTAATTTGTTTACCCGCCGTAGAATACCGCTATCATGAGAGAAGCCACTAGAGAACACTATGGCCCCCGGGTCTATTCTCAACATCTCAATCTACATCTACTTTACTTTTATCGCTTTTATTTGTTGTTCTTATAAACTAAAAATACCAGAAATATAAACTATAATCTCTATCAGATCTCACTTTCGTAAGTGACCGTAAAGGGATTGACAACCCCTTATCGCGTTGGCTACGAAGTTCTTATTTCTCTCTGCAGGTGCGAGGGACTCGCGCGTGGTCTCCCACTGGATTGATACCTTGGTTCTCAAAAACTGAGGGAAATACTTATGCTACTGTGATGCATCTCCCTTTCCTCTTCAATGGAATACAACGCAAGCTCGAGAAGTAGCAGGGAGTCAATGGAATTTTGATCTAGCCGCCGTAGAGTCCAGAGCCACTGGATCCAATCTAGATACCATCATGGAGGGGTTCACCACTTCCATTGGTGCCTCTTCGATGATGTATGAGTAGTTCCTTGTAGACCTACGGGTCCGTAGTCAATAGCTAGATGGCTCCTTCTCTCTCTTTTGATTATCAATATAATGGTCTCTTGGAGATCCATATGATGTAACTCTTTTGCGGTGTGTTTGTTGGGATCCGATGAACTTTGAGTTTATGATCAGATCTATCTTTTTATATCCATGAAAGTTATTTGAGTCTTCTTTTGATCTCTTATATGCATGATTGCTTATAGCCTTTTATTTCTTCTCCGATATTTGGTTTTTTGGCCAACTTGATCTATTTATCTTGCCATGGGAAGAGGTGCTTTGTACTGGGTTGGATCTTACGGTGCATGATCCCAGTGACAGAAAGGGAAACGACACGTATGTATCGTTGCTACTAAGGATAAAATGATGGGGTCTATTTCTACGTAAATAGATCTTGTCTACATCACGCCATTGTTCTTATTGCATTACTCCGTTTCTCCATGAACTTTATACACTAGATGCATGCTGGATAGCGGTCGATGTGTGGAGTAATAGTAGTAGATGCTGGCAGGAGTCGGTCTACTAATCTTGGACATGATGCCTATATAATGATCATTGCCTGGATATCGTCATGATTATTTGAATTTCTATCAATTTCCCAACAGTAATTGTTTTCCCACCATTTGCTATTTTTTCGAGAGAAGCCACTAGTGAAATCTACGGCCCCCGGGTCTCTTTCTCATATTATTTGCCTTTGCGATCTATTTTCTTTTGCTTTTATTTTTGGATCTACTAAATAAAAAACCCAAAAATACCTTGCTGCAATTTATCTTATTTATCAATCAATCTATCAATATTTACAACTCTATCACGTCTGTTACCCGAAAGGGGTTGACAACCCCTTTTACACGTCGGGTTGCGAGTATTTGTTATTTGTGTGCAGGTGTTGTTTACATTGTGTTGCTTGGTTCTCCTACTGGTTCGATAACCTTGGTCTCGTCACTAAGGGAAATACCTACCGCTGCTATACTGCATCATCCCTTCCTCATTAGGGAAATACCGATGTAGTTCTAGCAGACATCAAAGGGCATTATAGAGCCAGTGTTAACTGTTAATGTTAGTCAGTCCTTCTAAGGCCTTTATACTCAACTGTAGTTTAATTTGCTCATACTCCATTCCATAAATTGTTGTTTCTAGCAAAATGCATGTTCGCAACAACTATTAAGTTCCAAGTTTTAGTCATAAAACCAAATTCCTATGTCATACCATGCACATTATTCAATACAAATTCAATGATTTTCTTTAGCACTACATGTATGCTTGTTTTGTTGATCTGTAATCTAGTGTGTGGTGATGTAGCCCACATTTGCACCTTGTCATTCCCCACTTTATCTTACTGATCTGGCTGATGATATCAACAACATGACATGCACATTAACCAAAAGAGATACAATGATTGTCTTTTTCCTCGCATCTATGCTTCTTTTGTTGATATGTGATCCAGTAGTGTGGTGAAGCTCCCCGCATTATGAAAAATGCCAAATTATGTTATTGGCATTTTGAACTGTCTTTGTATTTTCTAATATGAAATTGGATGGAACTGAGAGCGCGGTTACCATATTTATTTATATACGTGCAAAAATTGTCATCTGACTGCTTGTTTCAGGGTGATATGCCTGATGGCATGCACAAGTCTGTTGAAGGTTGTGAGACAAACCTAACATATATTGCAACAAAGAAGTCAAAACATCTTGAAGATAGCTAGACAACCCCAAAGGCATGTCTTGATGCAGTGTTCAAGTTACTCGAGACTAGCAGTCACACAAACTCACACAATGTGTTGGCTGAATCAGTTCGAATTCTTCAGTCTCAACTTCTAGCAGAAAGGCATTTCGCAACTCAACTTCGTCTTGAAGTCCAGTAATAAGGAAGATCGCGGAGAACTCCAATGAGAAACTCATTGCTAAGCAGCGATATATTGGAAGATATGATCTACATGCTAGGCCGGTCTCACTACCTTGCTCAACTACTTGCGCGGCAGCTCCCACGCAAGGCTAACAATTCTTGAACTGTCTTGGAAGTGGTCTTGGTTCAGTATTATCTTGTTGCGCTGCAATGGCAGGACCTTTGATGCTAGTTTTTGGAATATGCTTCTTGGTTGCGGTTTATGATCACTGGTGGCAAACTTTGATGCCTAGTGGATAAAATATACCATAAAACCGTTATTGTATATGTAAGTTTATTCTAAGTTACTATTTCATAATTTCCTTATTGTATAGGATAGGTTTGTTCTTAATTCCTAGTTACCTTATATGACATCATTCGCTATCTAAAAAAATGGCAAAAATCTGATGGAGGCGACCGGGCCAAAACATTCGCCTCTAACGGGCCTACACTTCAGGGGGCTATAAATTGGGCAGGCCCGCGACTTACTTGGGCCTATGCGAACCTGCCATATGGGCACTTCATGGACACGATGCGTGAGGCCCATAACTCACATGGGCCTTCGTTTGGCCCAACATTTAGTTGGGCCCGTATAGCTTCGGACCGTTAAGAAGCTGGATATTTCGCTGACCTGTTATGACCTAGAAGGCACCATGGGCCTTTAGCAGGCCGAAAATGCATGTTGGGCCTCAATTTTCATGGGTCGTCCACTGGCCTTTAGTAGGATGAAATATATGTTGGGGCATTATTGGCCCAGTTATATGACAGGCCGTTACCAGGCTGAAACATATCTGGGGCCTTGGTTGTCCCACTGATATCATGGGCCTTTAAGAGGCCGAAAGCTTAGTAGATGTATTAACATGCAAATTGTACGAGGGACCTTTAACACGCCCAAAGTCAGGTTGGGTTGTACTATTGCCACCGTGATCACAGGCCATTAATGGGCCGAATGTCGCGTTGGACCATATATGGCCCATGGGCAGCACGGGCCATTACCCGGCCAAAATACACACCGGGCTAAAATGGGCCCATGTATACATCGAGCTTCTAACATGCCAAAAACTCACTGGGCTGTAAATGGGGCCCAAAGACTGAGCGAACAATTAACGGGCTAGATCTGGTGGTGGGAAATAAATGGCAATGTTTAAGCAGGATGTTAGTGGGCCAGCCCACTAGTACCTGAGTAAA
The DNA here is from genome assembly GCA_902687465.1 of Secale cereale. Taxonomy (NCBI): domain Eukaryota; kingdom Viridiplantae; phylum Streptophyta; class Magnoliopsida; order Poales; family Poaceae; genus Secale; species Secale cereale. The sequence continues at coordinate 316,406,686 of LR738711.1, read as the reverse complement.
TCCTACGGGCCTTTGATTGGGCGGGCCTTTTTAACCTATATGGGCCTCTATTGGGCCATGCCACATGTCGGCATATCATAGGCACATTTCATCCATTGGATGGATGGCATCTGTCCCAACGCAGAGCAGACACGTGGTACCTTCGGCCAATGAGATTTTTACACATGGTAAATCGCCATTGGTTGTGGTTGTTAACAGGTTATCAGATCCAAAACCGGGCCCGATAGCTTAATGGGGACCTGTTATGGTGGATGCCCCGTGTTGGTCACCCTTGACGAAAACACTTCCATGGCGCGTCATTTATCGTCATGGAAGTGGACACTTCCGTGATGATAATTTGAGTATTGTCATGAAACACTTCTACGACAGCATATGTATGACTACCTTGATTCTTGTGACGCCCCCGATTTGACCGTACACTAATCATGCACGCAAATGTGTACGACCAGGATCAGGGAATCATGGGTAGATATCACAACACAACTCTGGATACAAATTAAAGATCATATAAGCTTCATATTACAAGCCGGGGGCCTCGAGGGCTCGAATACTTAAGCTCGATCTTAAATGAGTCAGCGGAAGCAACAATATCTTAGTACAGACAGAAGTTAAACAAGGTGCCATAAGATGGCTAGCACAAACATGGATACAGATCGAAGAGGCGCATGCCTCCTGCCTGGGATCCTCCTAAACTACTCCTGGTCGTCGTCGGCAAACTGCACGTAGCAGTAGGCACCTCCTGTGTAGTAGGAGTCGTCGTCGGTGGCGTCTGGCTCCTAGGCTCCACCATCTGGTTGCATCATCCGAGAAGAAGGGAAAGGGGAGCAAAGCAACTGTGAGTACTCATCCAAAGTACTCGCAAGCAAGGATCTATACGTAATGGTAAGAATGATATGGGTAGTATATGTGGACTGAACTGCAGAATGCCAAAATGAGAAGGGGGTAGCTAATCCTATCGAAGACTAAGCTTCTGGCAACCTCCATCTTGTAGTAGTAGAAGAGAGTAGATGATAAGTTCACCAAGTAACATTCTATAGCATAATCCTACCCAACGATCCTCTCCACATCACCCTGTGAGGGAGCAATCACCGAGTTGTGTATCGAACTCATCTGGGTGTGTTTTATCAAGTATTCGGTTCTAGTTGTCATGAGGTTAGAATACAACTCTGGGTCGTCCTGTTACCATGGACACGGCTATTCGAATAGATTACTTCCCTACAGGGGTGCACCACATAACCCGACATGCTTGATCCCTCTGGCCGGACACACTTTCATGGGTCATGCCCGGCCTCGGAATATCAACATGTCGCAGCCCTACCTAGGCCGGACAGAGAGGTCAGCACGCCGGTCTAAATCCTAGGCGCGCATGGGGTCATGGGCCATCGCCCTTTGCACTCATGCACGTTGTGTACGCGGCCGGTGAGCAGACCTAGCAACCTCCATTTCAAAGGAAGTTACGTTACGCGGTCCAACCCGGCGTGCGCCTCTCAGTCGCTGACGTCCGGAAGGCTTTGGCTAATACCAGGACGCTGGTTGCCCATATCTTATCCCGCATGGCAGTTAGTGTGTATAAGGCCAACGACCCAACTCAGATCAAATATTAAAACTCGTTAAATGTGTTATTATGGAATAATCGCGGACAATGACCAGGGACCATGCCACCTCTCTACTCGGTGTCTCAACCTGCCGTGTCGCTCCGCCACAAAGAATCACTCGGGGGGGCCGTCGGGAACCCAGGCCCACCACTACCTGGATGGAACCACCTGTCCTTTCAGCCCCAACATCGGAATCACTTGCAGGTACTCTACGAGCCGACCTGACTTTAGCCACATCATGTATCATGTATAGTATGTATAAAGTATATAACCGTGATCACCTCCCGATGTGATCACGACCTGATAGTATAGCATAGCAGACGAACAAGAATGTAGGGCCACTGATGTAATACTAGCATCCTATACTAAGCATTTAGGATAGCAGGTATGGAATCAACAATTGTAACAACAATGATAGGCTATGCAACAGAATGGGAGCTATCGAATCATCAACAGTAGAAATCCTAATGCAAGAATAAGAGGAAACAGAATGGGCGATATCTGGTGATCAAGGGGGGTTGGTTTGCCTGGTTGCTCTGGCAAGAAGGAGGGGTCGTCGTCGATGTAGTCGATCACAGGGGTATCGGCAACAGTCTCGAGGTCTACCCGAAAGAAGTAACGTAGGGGAACACAAATAAGTAATAGAGCAATCAAAGCAACGCAAAGCATAACATGGCAATACGATGTGCTAAGGGTGACCTAACACAGTAGTAGGCGATACCGGCAAAGGAGGGGAAACATCCGGGAAAGTATTCCTGGTGTTTCGCATTTTCGGACAGACGGACCGGAGGGGAAAGGTTGCAGGTTCGCTATGCTAGAGACGCGTGGCGGGCAAACGAATCGCGTATTCGGATTCGTCTTGTCGTTCTGAGCAACTTTCATGTACAAAGTATTTTCATCCGAGTTACGGATTATTTTATATTAATTTTTAAAGATTTTAAATCATTTTCTAGAATTAACAGATTAATTAAATTGAATAACAGGATTAATGCATCAGCATGGCATCAGCGTGACATCAGCGGTCAACTATGACCGTTGACCAGTCAAACTGACATGTGGGGCCCAATTGTCATTGTCACCGATTAACTAAACATAGTTAATTCGTTAACTAAGTGATTAGGTTAATTAATAGATTTACTTAGGTTAATTGATTCAATTAATTAATTATTTTATCTATTATATATATATTTAAAATATTTTTTTGTTCTGGGGCGTGGGGCCCCATGTCATAGGCCCAGAGGCCTAGCGGGGCGGAGCGAGCAGCGCTGCGGGTGCGTGGGCGCTAGCCCGTTAGGGCGCTTTCCGAGGCCACAGGCGAAACTGGCGGGGCACCGGCTGTCACGGCGCCGGCCAGTTGGCCGGAGCGACGCACGGGAGGGGCGGACGGAGCGACGAGTAGGGGAGGTGCATCGGCGAGCACGAGGGGAGTCCGCGGTGGCCACCGAGCAGCGAACAGTGCGGCATGGCGAGGCTCGGCGGCAGCTAAAGCTGCGGTCGGAGGCGAGCCGCACAGGGACGAGCATGCAGGGAGGCACGCGGGCAGCGAGACGGGCGCAGAAGGGCGCGACCACGTGCGCTCGGCGCCGCTGGCGAACGTGCGCATGCGCGATGGGAGGCGCTGGGTGGCCGTGGTGAGCGCAGCCGTTGCGACACGGGGCGAGGTGTGCCCGAGAGCGCGGGCCGATGAGCCACCGCGCGGGCCGGGGCGCTGGGGTAGGATGCGGCCGCGCAGTGCGAGGGGAGGTCACCGGCGACAGAGGGAGCAGGAAGGAAACAGGGTCCTCACCCTCCGTTCGTGAGCAGAGGGGCGGCGAGGGTCGGGGTCGGCCGGTGAGGATGTGGTCGGGGTCGGCCGGTGAGGATGTGGTCGGGGACGATCCGGCGATGGGGCGGCAACTCAGCGGCAAGGCAGCGATGACGACGGGTGACGGTGTTGGTTTGGCGATGAGGCGAGGCTGCGGCCTCAGAAGGTCGTCGCGCACGGGAGAGGAGTCTGGGAGGGACAGCATTGGCGCCGGTTGGCGACAGCTCCAGATCTAAGGAGAGGGGATCGGGTGAAGCGGGGGTCTATGGTGGTTAGGGTTACAGGGTGTGGGGGGGGGTTAAGTGGAGGAGGTGGGACGGTCCGTTCGGGCGGCTGAGGCCAGCTCGGCCATTTGGCCCATCGGGTTTCTGTTTTCTTTTCTTCTTATTTTTTTATTCTTTATTACCTTTCCTTTCTGTTTTCTTTTATTTTAGTTTTTATAACATGCAAAAGTTGTACCTAAAATAGCATTAACAAATATGCCACTACCAGATAAAGTAAAATAGTTTGTGATGGTTTATTATTATAAAAGCTTTTAGATGATTCTTTTTGCTACTGGTTTGTTTATTTTAGAGTATTTAAACATTATATAAAAGTGTGATTTCTCCACCATAATTACCTATGCATTATTTGGCACAACCCTAACTTTTTAGTTTTAATATCTGAAAATTTTATTGTTTGACTTGATTTTGAATTTTGAATTCGAACGGGATTTGAATCAACGCGAGTTTAACAACATTAATTGTGGTGACGTGGCGCCATTAACAGGGGAATTACTGTAGCTTAATTATCCGGGCATCACAATTCTATCATAAATCGTCATGGATGTACATGCATGAAAGAAAACGTAACCTATAGTGACAAACACGTATCATCAAGGAAGTGTTTTATTTATGTACTATATTGGTGTCACTTTGACTTTTGCTAATGCTTGTCTGCACTGACATTGATGTCGTTATCCAACATAGCTTCATGTGTTTCAGCAAAGGAGTAGGCCAGATCAACTGTAACTGGATGGTGTACTTAACACGAGCACGAACAACAGGATGCAGTCCTACTTGGAAGCGGTTGACTAAAAAAGGTTTCATCATAGGAGGGATTGTACATCAACATTTTATGCATGTACTCCTAAAAACGGTGTGCATACTCATCCATAGAACCGGTCTACTGTAGTGTGACGAATGTATATATGAGTCTAGAGTACTTTTGTCGACTGGATTTTAAAAACACTGCAACACACAATTTAGGCCAACTCTGGATATTGCGCATAGCCTCATATGTTTGGATCCACAGCGCTGCATTGCCAGCGAAGTGCATAGTGGCGAAATTGACCCAAAGATTTGACTGAATGAAATACATGCGAAAATACTTCTCACACTGAAGTTTCCACCATCATGGGTTGTCGCCATCAAATTTGGGAAAATCAGAATGAGGAATGGCAGTATTGGAACGACTGTGAGCAGAATTTGGGCGAAATTGGGAGAATATTACGGTTCATCATGCTCATCAAACGAATCCTCATAGGCAGGGGTGTGGGACAAGATGTGCTCACCATGGCCCATGGTGAGCTTGGGTGATCAATGTGCACGCAGATCCACGCCCTGTGACTGTTGTGCGTCTGGTCGTTCAAAGGGACAGGATGGCCCAATCTTATGATGTGGACACTACTAGGAAAAGGCATGCTAGTGGCGCACCAGTTTTTCCTACTAATGGCGCATTACTGGTGCGCCACTAGCACCATGCCATTAGAATAAAATACTAATGGCGCACCCCTGGTGCGCCATTAGTATCTGGTGTACTAATGGCGCACCATGCAGTGCGCCATTAGTATAGCCCACCGTGCGCCATTAGTATACCTCCGAGGGGGCCATATGTACCCATGTGCTTTGGCATACTAATGGCGCACTAGTGGGTGATGCGCCATTAGTGTCATTTTTACAATGCGCCATTAGTGTCTTGAGTGGTGCGCCACTAGTATGAATATTAGGGATTTTTTTTCTTTTCTGATATTTTCACAGGATACAAAATATATTATTGGAAGAATTTAGAAAACACCACACAGCAACAGCAGATTCATCGAATACAATAGAAGATTAGTCTCCGAATTCAAAAGACCGAACAAAGATAGAACATTACAAGTCTCGAGACCGTGAGTAGAGAGTTTGTCTTCACATTACAAGTCGATATCGATCATCTAAACTACCATCACATAGAAGAGAGCTGCGGTCATCACGATGAGCATCATCGCGATGAAACTGGTCTTCATCTGGTTCCTCCAACGCTCCCTCCTCTCTCCCGCTAGATAGCGCGTGTATCTAGATTCCGCCTCCGCCCTAGTGGTGTACCCTTTGTAACTGTTACCGCTGAAATGGTGAACCTGTCTCCGACACTCCTCCCAGTCGTCGTAGACTCCAGGAACCTTACCCTTGTACAAGACATACGACGGCATCTCTACGCACTAGCCAAACAGAACGTTAGTACCAATTCACAGACAATACATAAGCAATATATAAGTATGCAACAAAAGGATCGGAAGAGAAAAGCAAGACACTAATAGCATCGATTACATCTAAGTTGAACGACTGTTCAAACCAAAGAGACATACAAGTTCATTAAAGTCTAATTACAACATGAGCTAATCGATGTTTCAGAACTAGACATAGCACCACTACTTTTGACTCGACTCAAGGGACCGGAGCGTGGATGAAGCCGCCGTCTATCATGATGGTCATGAAATCGCGGGCGTTGTCAGCCTGCATTTGTAGCGTTGTGTCTATCTCACTATTGGACGGTTGATTTCTGAGGTTGAACTGCCCCGAGGTACAAAGGACATCTTGATGGATGATTTCCGCAAACTCCGACTGGATGCGAAAGAATTCTTGTCTGATGTCCGCGTCCTGGATTGCCAACAAGCTTGCGGCCCAATCTTTTAGATTATCTGGTAGCAGAAGGTGATTATGGTCCCGTGCGATCGCCCGCATGTGATGGAGGGCGTAGTAGGCATCCTTCTGACCGCCAGGCGGCTGCTTGACGCAGCATAACGTCGTATTGTGGGCGAACACGTGCTTGCCGTACTTACGAACTGGCCTGGTGAAGGTGCCTCCAGATTTGGCGTAGCCGGGGAGAACATCATCAAGAAATTTCTTGACATTTGTGTAGTCTTTCTTCGACTGACGGTCCGAGTCAAAATACGTGGCCATGGAATATTTCGGGCTTAAGAGGATGAGTGTGCAATGTGTGTCACTGCACAAAACACGGAATGTTAAAAATACGATCAAAATCTAAGAAATCATATGTTACGAGGCGGTTGAGGGGACGACTTACTCAGGAAAGTAAGGCACAAGGAAGTTATCCTTATCTGGGTTTGCCAGAATGACGCCTTCGAGGTAAGAACTCGCGACTTGCCGATCCCCAGCGCTGCCCAAGATCTTGGCATGCATGTAGAAGGGGTCGACTATCACGATGTCCGGGGTCTTGTCTCTAATGATCCGCATCTCCATACTCAGCGAAAATAGCCGAACGAAGGTCTAGTGCGGCGGATGAAGGTTAGCGAAGATGTCATCAAACCGCAGGACGATCGTACCGCCGATGGAGTTATCCACAAAGCCCTTGCCCTCTGGCACCTTGGCCACGAAAACTGGGTATGCCACATCATTCTCTCTGAGACGCTGCTTCTCCAAAGAAAGAACACTGTCATGCAGACTCCGCATAGCACCGATTGCAGCATTGAGCATATTAGTCGGTAGCATCGGCCTACCCGCCACATGCACCCTCCTCATTATATCCTTAGGTGAAGGTGGCCCATCCTGAGCACGGATCATACTCGGTGCCGGCTGGCTCGCACCCTTGTTACTCTTTCTTTTCCATCCCTTCTTCTGCTGTAATGGGACTGAGTTCTGCTCACAGACCGCCTTCTTGAGTGTGTTGGGGCTGATCATATTTCGCACCTCGGCTATCTGAGGCTCGGTGATGTCGGCAGCTGGAGGCGTCTCCTGAGAACTGAACACCAGATGACGCCTGTTGCAATTGGGTTTCTCCGCGGTACCAGCTAGATTGTGATCGTCTTTTGTAGGGTTGGGTTCTTGAGAAGGAGGCCCCATGAATTCGTCATCGTACCCATGTTCGGCAAAGTACTTATCGACGTTGAAAAATGTACCATCGTCGTTGTCGTCGTCGTCCGGATCCTGTGCCATATGCATGTTCGAATCATGTGCCATAGGGATGTCCGGCATTTCCGGTAGCGTTGCGGCGGTCTTCATGTTTGGGGATCTGGCGACGGGGGATAGCGATTGAGATGGAGGGGGATCGAGATCGAGTGTCCTCATGAATATTCAATATTTTTTCATAAATTTAAAAAGTGCCCATGAAATTTAAAAATATTTATGATAGTTCAAAAAGTGCGCATGAAATACAATCGAGAAATGAAGGCTACAATTTAAATACAATCGATCTTAGCTAGCTAGCTATCTGTTCACAATCTTCTTGCCCTTCTTTTTCGCAAATGGAGTTCTTCTGTGGAACGGACGTCCTTTAGGTAGGGTGGTCTTGCTTCTTCTTGTGGTGTATGCTGCTACTTCATCGTTGTCGTCATGTTCCATCTTCGGGTTGCCGTACTTGTCGAAGTCTTGCTCATTGGCGACTCCATCCATTCCGATGATGTGGGTGTACAAAAAGAGGGGTACACATTTTGTACCCCTATGACTGTGCACGGGCAGTCTAAGCCACGGCGCCACCACACCAAGCATGGCAAGGGAGGCAAGCCGGGGCAAGACTGAAGCTCGATGGAGACTGGACCGACACCAAGAACAAGACCACAAAGAGCCAAGGGACGAAGTGGCTCTCCCCGGCAAGATCCTTGTCGGGGCCAGCCCTGGCAGCCCCGACAAGGCCCTTGCCGCGGCAGCTTGCCCCGTGCCTACGGAGTGAATCACCCTTGAGTCCACCGCCCCCGTGGGGCGAGGATTCAGGAGATACCCCCGTGGTGGCATGCAGATCTTTGTGAAGACATTCAAGATCATATGCAATTTAAGAAGACGACGACCCTTGGCGGGATCCCAGCAAAGGAGGACTAGAAGGCCACCGGCAAGCACCTTGCCGGGGATGACAGCAGGCGCCACGGCAAGACCCTTGCCGGGGCCCCCGGCAAGGCCCTTGCCGAGGACACCCACGGGGCCACCGTCAGGCCCCACTACAACAAAACCCCCATATAACAACACATAACTAGCAACGAAAATAGCATAAGCGTTGTTTGGTTCAACCCCCACCTCCCCACTTAGCGCTAACCACCCCATTCCCTCCCCAAGGAAAAAAAACTAACCTCCGTGTACCCACCTCCACCTTATCCTTAAAAAAACAATTTTCTATCCCATCTTGCCATCTCCCTATCCCCTGATTCCTCTCTCACCCGAGCTCCATGGCGACCGTCCTACCGCCGCCACCTCCGATTAGGCCTTGCTCCGGCGCTGACTCTCGCCGTTGCTTCCT
>LR738711.1:316198528-316397729 GCA_902687465.1 Secale cereale | reverse complement strand
GCGAGAGTTATCCTCTGATGCTCCACCACTGCGACGGCCTATGCGCCCCTGCACGTGTTCTTGCAGCACCGACGCGGTTCGTGCTCCTCCGGCTTGTTGGCGCACCAACAGTCGTGTCTCCGCGTGCGGTCTTCTCCATGGGCTCGACGGTGCTGCCATGCCTCGTCCATCTCGACTCCAACGCTGCTGTTTCAGTGAGGCACTCCTCCCTTCTGCTATTATCCTTTCTGATCCGTTGTTGCGTGGCTACTAGGGCTTGTAGTCGTGGCGTCGTAGATCGTGGATGTATAGATCATCAACCGCTGGCACTCTCTCCTATCGAGGCTTCCATGGTTACCTATGTCATACCGACCACTCACCTAGATTCATATCCCGACCATCCGCTTATCCCCAATAATGAGTTCTGCCTAATTTGACGAGTTGGTGCTCCAGCTTCTCTGAACTTCGGCTAGTGACATGAGTGGAACAATTAGTCGATGAATATTTATACTATTGTACTTAAGTTATGAAGGTGACCCTCTCTTTCAGTTGGAGGAAACCTGATCCTATTGTTTTGAATGTTTTTTCTGGTGATCCTCTGCTGTAGTTGTGCAGACCATAATGGTGTTTTCACATATACTATCTATATATACTAGATGATACCCTGCGCGTTGCTGCAGGAACTCTTAGTCCTACACGCTTGGTAATTCTTAAATTGAATAACTTTGTTCACATAGTAGATATATGATCTTAGCATTAACAAAATTGTTGTGTGCACAGTACTTGAAGTATAATTGTAAAGACTGCATAGTGAGTGATATGTAACCTCATAAGATTCACATAAGTTTAATGCACATAAACAGATATCACTGTTATGAACTTAAGTTTATACCAGGGATATGTAACCTCGTATATAGTGATCTTCTACATGTCAGTACATAAATTCTATAAAATATTGCCAAAATAGGTCATACCAGCAAGCGTAAAATAGGTGTTACATCAGATTGTTGTATATGCTCATAAACATAATGTCAGATAACAAACAGTTTGGAACATCAATGGTAGTAGGGCCCTGTCTTGGTTAGTCAAACATCATCTATGATACATATAGCAAATCATTAGCTCCTACTTCATGTTTAATTGAAACGGGTATGTTTTGACTTCTGACGTGAAGCTAGTGCAAATAGTAGTAGCCGATACTTGACAGGAAGGGATGATAGCATCGTCATTCTTCATCCTGCGAATGACAATATGGAAGCTCTACAAAAGTTATTAGACTGATCTAATGAATCTACGCACAATGCAAGCTATAAAAAAAGATGGCATATTAAGATTGAACACAAATAATTAACATCGTGCGTGTAGAGTATAAGTAGAGAAGATGGCACTTCAGAATTGAGAGACCCAATTAATATTACAGGTGAAAGAAGACATAAGAAGGTGCTCGCAGAAAAAATTATATCTGGTACTTGATCCGGAAAAGAGCGATACCTATATATAGTTGTCGGTAAAAAGGAGAGATAATTGTTAGTCTTTCACGCATATGTTTGTACTGTGTCTGAAGCATTAAGACGGTTAGCAAGGACGCCACCAAAAATTTAAACATATACTGGAAATAGCACCACCTGAGCAATCAAATGATTAATGCAAAGAAAACCAAATTACAGCTGGTTTGGATCCAGGGATTCAAATCTTGTTAGGACTTAGGAGCCGTTCGGTAAGTTGGGTTTGTAAGGTGTAGAGATACCAAATTACTTGAAAAAGCAGGTTCCTGCTCTACAAACAATGACATAAATTTTACTGCAGAAGAAAAACTATATATTGAAATTATAAACGTTCAACGACTAAAGAGGCTATGGTAATGAAATAACAATTTTCCCAGCCTTCGAACCATGAAATAAATAGAACAACAAATGCACAAACCTGAGAAAAAACTGTTAGCCTGAACGAACAAAATGAAGGCACAAAAACATAAATCTTGGTAAGATGAGATGATTCATGGTATGGGCCATGGCGATGGATCCCAATTCAACTATTCCTTACTTGCAAAAATATGTCCAAGAAATCAAGTATACTACGTGTAGCAACAGGATAACCTCACCTTAGTTCTTGGATCTCCTCTCTGGCCGTGGGGAGGAGTGACACCAGCCGAGTTACCTATGTACGTGTAATTAAATTATAAGAGATCTCTTAAATTAATTACTTTTGTGAGGCAGAGCCCTAGAACAAAGAGCACCTATTCTTCCGCTCCCACCGCACGCAATGCTGACTGGCTCCTCGGGGTGTACGGTGGTGCGGTGTGTCGCTGTGAGGCGAAGCCGATGCAGGGCCACGGGGAGGCACTGCGGGTGCCGGCAACGCGATGTGGGCGTGCAGCGGGGCCGTCTAGGCACGGTATCGACCTCTGTCTGTCTTGGCATGGTGATGAGGTTGCGTACACCGGAGCTCGATTCCTATGGCGACGGCTGGATTAAGGATATGAGGAAAAGATCTGCACATCTAACAGCCATGTTAGATGCCGGTTAAAAAGAATAGGACGGTTAGAGAAAAATATGGTGGAAGGGTAAGATGATGCGTCTGTGCTTTTCGACTACCTAGTCTGTTACACAAGCCAGAAGAGCAAACGATTCGTTGCTTCAGTGGCCAGAGGAGATGCTTACGTATGAAAGGAAATTTAAGTACACAGATTTGTTGACTATTATTTTTGGCTGATGTGGCAAATTGCTGACGTGGACAGGTTGCATGTTGAGATAATAACGATAGTGGGGATCAACTTCTTAATAATGTAAGATTTGTGTAAATATCTATCGTACTCTGGAGTGCTAGATTATACTCCAAAACAAAATAATTATTCACTTGGGATGACTATGCAGCAGTGTTTTTGGATATCCTCAATGCTGGCATCTTCCGAGGCTTATCAGAAGAGAATCTAGTTCTATGTGCAAACATGGGTTATTAATTAATTATTCACTTCTTTTACAATGCGAAAGTATGTTGGTAAATTTTATTTATTTGAAATATTTTGTTTAACTTTATTAGGTAGTTCTAAGTACTGAAAACTTTGTATTTATTTGCATGATATGATGAATTGCAATCGTTTGTAGATCAGAAGGATGCAACGAAACAAGAATGCTTCGCGAGATGCCACACTAAATCTTTAATTCCCAGTAGTACTTGAATTTCAAGTTGTTACTTCATGAACTATGATCTTGCAGGTTTACAGATAATATTAAAGAATACAAAGCTACTTGACATAATCAGATTGGAAATTTGCATGAGTGCTGCAACCTGGGAAGATAAATAGGACCGGTGATGATGGCAGCATGTCAATGACATCATGTAGGTGTGGTGTTCATCAATCCCTTATCTCTTTGTGTGTGTCCGCGTTGGCGTGTGTATATGTATTAATCTTCATATGCCATGATCATTGTTCATTTAGATTGATCTCTCTCGCAGCACGTTTATCCCATGTATTTGATATCATCTTATAATTAAACTACTCATTAGTCACGTCCACTCTTCCAAGATTATTTCAAGTGTGATGTCTGCAAAGAAAAATAATGTCACTGGAGGTAACGTTGTATTTTAATCTGCGTAAGTGTTTGTTCGTGTTCGCACTAGTAATCTCTTTTCTTTCTGAAGGATCTTAACTATTGATGCATATGATTTCAGGTTAATTAATTGTAACAACTTCTCTGTGCCTCTGCCAATTCTTATGCTCTGACTTTGGAAGTACAAACCGATGAAAAGGTAAGATTAAAAGTCACCTGGTTCCTTTTCTAATTTAGATATTTTTTCTACAAGTCATGATGTATCAGACTCCACTAATCTCTTTGTTCAAGATAAGCATGCAACAGTACACATAACAGAGCAACAACAAGCAGTTTGATGTTCCAGGACTTGTTAGTGTATTTTCAGATATATGATGCTTGTGGACGTATTTAAGTCAGCACGAAGCTCCATATGATAGCAGGTATTCATTCCTAAGTGAGAAAATACATTAACGTACGTGTCTGCCTAACTTACCATGGGAGCTACTAATTTACCTACTGTACAAATCCCTTTATGTTATCAGATTGATAAGCTAAATAGAACATTATATTACATGATCCTGGAGTGCAAGAGATACAAACTGAGGCCAGTCTTGATTTTAGCCTACTACTGTGATAATTCTAGAGCTTTTATTTCTAAGAAAAGCTTGTGAAGAGGAGATAAAAGGATATGATAAGAACATATGTTACTAAGTTGTTACGTAAAAGCTGGTGCTGAGATATTTTGGTTGGTAGCTTGCACTTTAAATTCAACCAGAACTTATTTATTATCCAATGTGGTAAACTTAACTGCTCGTATTTCCTTCATTGCTCACAGAAAGATGAACAATGTGCAATTTATTTTAGCTGGAACTGGCAGGAACTATCTTCAGGATGTGGAGTGGTGGATGCGAAGAGAAACTGATTATTCTTGGTTTTAGTTAATGACGGTTGAATATATTAGTCTAGATGCTCATGTGATGAGCTTAGCTTTTTGTTTTCTGCAATGGTGCTTCGATGTGTTTCTTTGTACAGTGCACAAGCTCTTGTTAAACACATGTGTACAAATTGAAGGTACAAGTTGTAATCATACTTAGATATCATGTATTCTTTGGATGGTGTCCTTTGTAAAGCAACATTGTTGATTTAATATATGAGTTCTTTATTACTATATTGCATCTGCTGTACAGTAGCAACATTGGTCTAATAATCCAAGTAGCAATTGATTTAAGAGTTGCAATGCTTTATTTTTCCATTTAAAATCCAATTGTGTAGGGTAACACCAACGCATATGAAGCGTTGTTAAGTTCTAGTTTATACGTTGCTATCTTGCAACGCTTATACACATCAGTTACCAACGCATGTATATGTGTTGTTGTAGACCTTTCCAACGCCACCAACGGCAACGCATACAAATCCGTTGGTGTAGGTCTTACCAACGCTTATATGGACATTTGGCAACGCATCGATGTGTTGCTGTAGGGGGGGTCTTGTTGTAGTGCCCGCATCAACTGGGTTTCCACCGACCCACGCAGCTGCCGACCCAACCAGCTGGACAGACTCCTGCGTGGCAACCCGCAGCTCCTCGTGGAGACCCGCCGTTGCGCCACCTCAGTTGCCTGTCTGCCTACATGGCCCCTCAGGCGCCGCTGGCCAGGGCGCGTGTCAACACGAGGAGGAGCGGCGACGGACAAGACGGACGTCTCCCCCCGTCCCCGATAAAGCAAGGACACCTAAGCAGGGCGCATTAAATGCACTTTTGTCCTGTAATGCGAGGGATAACCTCGCATCACTGTACCCTTTCCACCTCCTGTGTGCCACTGTGGCAACCCCTTTCCCTATAAAAGGAGGCCCGAGGCGAACACGGGGAGGATTCGGCTTTTTAGAACTCCTCACGACTCTCTTGGAGCTCCTCGCTAGCTGAAGAACACCAACATATAATCCACCAAAGCAGGAGTAGGGTTTTACGCATCTTTGCGGCCCGAACCTAGGTAAAGGAACCGTGTCCTGACTGTTAGATCCGCTCTTCTCTCAACCCCGCGCCCCGCAACCGTAGTAGGGATTCTTGTGATCCCATAGGTGTCGATCCAAATACACCGACATCTTTGGCGCGCCAGGTAGGGGCGCAGTTGTGAGAATCGGCTTTAGCTGTTAGTTCGACGCTCCTGCATCGTCATGGCGCCCAAGAAGAAGACGACGATGGCGGTTGGCCAGTCGGAAGCCGGACAGCCCGTCCCGACGCGGGCGAGCAGCGGACCAGTCGCGGAAAGGACTCGGGGCGCTGCTCACGAACACCAACGCCATCTCGACAACCGGGGTTTGGGAGGTGGCGACGTTTGTGCGCCTGGTAACGGGCCACACACTGCCAGTTCCAAAGATGGAGCCCGACCCTTCGCGGGTGGCGCGGGGCCTTCCAGGGTCGCGGCCGCATCACCCGAAGGCGACGCAAGGGCCTCCAGAACTCCCACGCCGGCGCCAACAGTGCGCTCTTCTCAAGTAGCACGCGCGAACGGCATCGTCACCCCAAAGATCCCGGGCGTCGCCATGGGAAGGGCCCCGAGTGCCACTCCCGGGACGTAGAAGACCTGCCCGCCCGCCGAAGCGCTGGTGGAGACGTTAGGCAACCGCTGGATCGTGATGGAGCTCCCCCTGACATGGTCAGGGGTCGAAGCGCGTCACGGTCCACGCAGGTTTCACTACTGTTGACACCAGCCGAAGCTTTGGTGCGTGGGCAGTTGCTCCTCGACTTTCCTCCCGTTACGGGAAAATTCGACGAATGGAGAGCCACCATCCGAAGCCTTGTCGCAGTCGCCTACAGCGATGACCTAAATCCAGCGGAGCTCCCAGGCCGACGCTCCGATGGGGTCCCACGCACCGGCGGCGGGCGAGCTGGCAGCGCCGTGGCTACGGTGCATTCGCCTCCTCCTCGTCCAATGCAGCGTGCGTTGACCCGTCGAGACGTCGCGGGCGATGCCATCTCCATAGCATCGTCCGACCCATGGACCCGCGGCGACCAGCGTCAAGTTCTTCAGGAGCGAGCTCATGAGGACGCTCGGACCACCATCGAGCGCCGGCGCGGAACGCGCCACCAGTCAAACAGGCGAGCAGGGCCTCCTGCGGACCGCCCAGCATCGGAAAGCCCTAGAGGTCTACCCTACGACTGCCCAGCTTTCACTTGTGAGCTGCGGCAGTTCTAGTGGCCCTCTCACCGCACCTTCAAGCCTGACGTTGGCGAGAAGTACAACGGCAAGACCCACCCGTCGGAGTTCCTCAAGATCTACACCATCGCGATGCAAGCTGCCGGGGCCCGCGACGATAAGGTGCTTGCGAATTACTTTCCGTTAGCTCTTAAACCTAATGCCATATCGTGGTTGATGCACTTGCCAGTAGACTCTATTTCCTTCTAGTCCGACTTGTGCCATGAGTTTGTTGGCGCCTTTACCGGAGGCCATCAAGCTCATGGCCAAACGAGTGACCTGCATATCATACCCCAGAAGGAAGGTGAGACTCTGCGCAAATACATACAGAGATTCAGCCGGGTACAGTACAATATCCCCGATGATTCACCCTGCCGCCATCATCAGCGCGTTCCACCAGAACGTGCGCAACCGCAAGATGCGCGAAGAACTGGCGATGACCAAGGTGAAGGATGTGGTGGAACTCGACATTCTTGCCGACAGATGTGCTCGGGCTGAAGAGGGAAGGAAGTACCTCGGCGAAAGCGCCGGTGCGGAAACCGACTCCTCAGACGAGGATACCGCCGCTCCAGCGAGGAAGGGCCGGAACCGTAACAGGAAGCACAAGGGGAAGGCCGTGCTTGCCGTCGAGGGATCTGATGACACCGGCTCCGCCAAGAAAACCAAGGCGGGTGACCCTGGCAAAGAAATTGCCGGGTGTGTCGCCTGCCGGGCCTTGGCGGCTTCCGAGAAGCCAGGAAACTCCGGCAAGCGATGCTGCAAGATCCATCGTACCAAGGGCCATGATCTCCAGGACTGCCACCAGGTTGAGCTCCTTGCTGAGAAGCAAAGGGCTGAATACGAGAGGCGGGACAAGGAGAAGGGCCAAGACGGCGCTGAGGGATCTAGCAAGAAGCGTGACGGCCAAGCAGGTCGTCGTGGCAAGGAGAAACAGCGGGAAAGGCCCGCCCGGGGCCGCGACAAAAGACCGGAAGACGACAATCACGAAGAGGACGACGAGTCCGGCGACTAAGAGTTTCAGAAGGCTACGGATGCCATGTGCGTCGATGGTGGCGCCTCGCTGCATGCTTCTCACCGCCAGCTTAAACAGTGGGCGCGTGAGATTATTGCGGCAGAGCCATCGTCCGGTGCCCAAAAGCCGTTGAAATGGTCCGGCACACCTATCATCTTTGGCGCCGAGGATCACCCTGATCGCACTACTGCGGTCGGGTGCTTGCCATTGTTGGTTTCACCGACAATACGCAACCTCAAGTTGACGAAGATGCTAGTAGATGGCGGGGCCGGTCTGAACCTACTTTCGCCCACCGTGATCGAGAAGGTGCAAGTTCCTGATGGAGACCTCGAGGAGACGGGCACGTTTCAGGGGGTCAGCCCAGGGAGGAGTCAACCGAAGGGGAAAGTCACGCTGCCCGTGACTTTTGGGAGTGATCTGAACTACAGGACAGAGAGGATCGTGTTCGATGTTGCCAAGATCCCCCTGCCTTACAATGGGATCCTTGGCCGCCCAGCGCTGGTGTCACACCCTGCATTTTGTAACATGTTGATTGTAACTTTGAAGCATGAAAATTTGGACCAGCAAAATTTTTTAGCATCATTTGGCTTTTATTTGGAATTTGAGTTTTCTTCATTTGCTTTTCATGTGCTCATTAAAGTCAACTATGATCTCTTGTAGATTTCATCTCCTTATCCAAAACTTCTGCCCAATGATCATGCCAAGTGTTATATAGTAGTATAGTATTTTCTTACAAAATTAATTTGGCCAAAAAGTATTTTATAAATTTAGTTTTCCAAAAACCCCTGAATTGAGATTTGCATTGCAAGTACTTGATTAAGGGTGTGAAAACTTTTTCAAAAGGTTTATTTGAGACCTAGTAGTCATAGTACTCCCATAAACCACAAAGGTATAATTTTAAAAGTTATTTTCCTATTTTATTTAAAAGCTTTTTCTTAAGGCCAGAAATGGTCTTTAATAGGGGAAAATTATTTAAATGTTTCAAAAATATTTGCCAAAATTCAGAGAGACTCATAGGACATATATTGTCCATATATGAGAGTTTCAACACTTGGTCATGTTCAAAATAATGGGCTAAACCCTCTAAAACCCTTTCTGGATATTTCAAGCTTTTGAAATATTTACAAAGGAATTTTTCTCCAAAAATTCCAGGGAAATTCTATCATGTCATATATGACATATTTGATGATCTTGCAAAGCCTCATGCATTGGAGATCAAGGAAACCTCCTCAAACCCCTTCATAACCCTTCTGTCCATAATTGAAGTTTGAGCAACTCTACATTGCCAAACTTGTCCAAATGCTCTCAAACTTGGTGCACATGCTAGTATGGCCTAATAAGGCACCTAGAACAAATGGCACAAGATTTGGAATAGAGCAACTTGATCAGATCACCTCAAAACCCTTTCTGTTCAAATGCAAGTTTGAGCAACTTTACATTACCAACTTTTTATCTGGAGCCTCAAACTTTGTGAGCATGATCAATACCCCAAATGATGATGCTACACCAAGTGGTGCATCAAGGGGAGATGATTAGCTTGACTCAATCAAGATGAAACTGTTTCTGTTGATTTCTAGGGTTCACCAAAGTTACATTGGCTAGTTTCTTCAAATGAGCCCAAATTTGGTGAAGCACCCTATTTTCTCATGTCTTTCAACCCTGTCAAGTGCCATGTCAATTGGACCTCATTTACTTGATCAAACCATGATCAAACACCTTCTGCAGAAATCTTAAAACCTCCCTTCTGACCACTTTCACTTTTCTCCATAGCCTCTACTTTTTACCACAGACTCATAGGGTTACTAGCAAACCCCAGTAACTCCCCCGGCACCTCATCTCCATGATTGGGCGGTGAAACCCCAGCTTTACCTTGCTGTGCACCCATCTTTCACCATTTTTACCAGCACTCTCACTCTCCCTCTACACCCCAGAGCATCCAAGGCCTTAGGGCAATTCTTTAGTCCTCCCTCTACTCACCAGACACTGTTGGGCATGCTGGAACGGACCAAGCCGGCGAGAGCATGCTGATGCCAGCCATACACGCGCTCCAGAGCGCGTGAACAGTGCAGCTCACACGCTGGCTCGGGCCAATCACTGATCCCCGACAACCTCGAGCCTCCCCCTCGCGCCTCCCAACGTGCCTCGACGTCCGCAGCCCCCACCGGTGCTGTCCCCCTCCTCCTGCGCCCTCCAGTGGCCGTCGCCGCACGTGCACCGGCCGCCCGCTTCGGCCAGTCCTCTGCTCCACACGCGCACGCCTCCCTGTTGCTCCCCCGCTCCTCCTCTTGCCTCAGCTGGGTGTAGGACTCGTCCAGCAACTCCCCTGACTCACTCCCGTAGCCTCCCGTGCGCTGTAGCGACGAGCCGGAGCTCGCCGGCGCACTGGACCACGGGTCCTCGTCGGGGCCCTATAAATAGGCCTCCCCGAGCTCTTCCAACACCACCACCAGCCTCACAACTCTCCCCTAGTCCCTCCTGCACCTTCAGTTCAACCCCGGAGCACCCCAGTGCTCGGGATCGACCGGAGCTCCGCCGCGTCGGGCCGCCGGCGATCTTGAGGTACAGGCCTCCCCGGCCGCTCCTTCCGCCCGTTTCGGAACTGCAGCACATCACTGACCCTTTCCCCTCTCTTTCCCCCTCTGTTTGCAGTCGGAAACGGCCGCTGCAACTGACCTCCGACGAGCCTCCGCCGTCGCACCTCGTCGCCGGCGAACCAGGGCTCCCCGCCGTGCCGCGCTACCACCACTGCAACCGCAACACGCCGCTGAGTCCGACCCTGCCCTCCGTTGCCGTCGCCGTGGCCGGAGTCGTCGCCGGTGAGCTCGCCGCCGCCGTGACCACGGGGTTAGAGATGACAGGCGGGCCCCGCCTGTCATCCTCCCACCTCTCTCCCCTCCTCTGAGCCGCTGACCCACGGGCCCCGCCCGTCAGGTTTGAAACCTGACGTGCGCGCGCGCTGGCTCCGTGCGGCCAGGCCGAGCCGTCTGGGCCGTGCACTGTGGCCACTTCTGGCCCAGTGCACAGGAACCCTTTTCCCTTTTTCTTTTCTGTAAATGATTCAAACATTTATGCAGAAAAGAATATTGATCCAAATTAAATAATTCCAACTCCTAAAACCTTGTAATATTCCAACCTATTTAATGGTACTACTTTCATTCAAATCCATGAAACTTTTCTATACTGTTCAAATTTAAATTTAAATTTGAGCAGTATAACTCCTGTTCAAAAATCAATATATCCTATTCTGTAACTCCAAAACTCCAACTAAGATTTTTTCCCATCTTAGAAAACCCTCTAGTATTTTACAAAAATGAGTTGACATTTTTCTGAGCACTTTGGTTTTTCTGTCTTATTTGAATTCTTATTTTTCCGTTATTATTTTGCGACGTATAGATCCCGTATTTGACGAAGTTGCTGTGGAAGAAGAAGGAGAAGGACTAGAAGACTTTGAAGACCAAGCCAATCCAGGCAAGCAGCCCTTTGACCATGATACACTTGTTCTTCGGAACCCGTTGGTTTCCGATGCATGATGATTAGGGTTACGATGGTAACCTAGATGAACCACCACATGATGCATGCTTTATCCTTGATCTTGCTATATGTTAGATAACATGCAATAGATGGCCATGATGCTTATATGATGCATGACATGATCTTGATCTTGCTATGTGCTAGATGACTTGCATGTGGTTAGTAGTGATGCATGTGTGACATAAACCCTCATGGTTGAAGTCTTTACATAAAACCCCGTCGGGTGCCATTTATGCCCGAGGGTGATGATAATGATGAGTTGGGTGACCACTTGATGACGAAGTGGTGTGCCAAGGCAAGTGTGTGTGTTTTTCAAACGGATTGGTTGAAGTTGCGACCGTTATTCCAACCATACATGCGCAACCGCACTACCCCTTATGGGACGGGGCTTTATTGATTACTTAGGTCGATACTAGCATGGTGCCCGCATTACTAGTGACGGGAAGACTTGAGGTCTTTCCCAGGACGGGGTCGTGCTTGGATAGGCGACCATGACTGTTTTCACAGGGCACCGGACACATCGTTGGTCCCTTCGGGTACGCGTAAACATTGAATTAGGGCAAGTCCCGTGATCTATTGTTTGTACCCCAAAGGCCGTGTGCCAACGAGTGGACTCTATGTTAGTGTCGTCTAAGGAAAGGTAATGACCGGGTGCTTACCCCGGGTACTTGAGGTACCGCGGGTCGTGGATGACACTTAAGTTCCCCGGATCTTGTGGGTAAAGTGCGCAACCTCTGCAGAGTGTCAAACTATTCGAATAGCCGTGTCCACGGTCATGGACAGTTGGGTAACCGCTCTTAGGCTACGTCCAATGTTTGTGAAACCATGTGTGTGTGTGTGAGTCAAGGTGGTGACTTGACTCGATGAAATGAATCATATTCATGTTGATGTCGGTAACCTGTTCTCGAGGTTACACGAGGTTATTGATGCATAAGCTTGATGATAACATATTGTTCTAGCCTCCTGCTAGATCGTTCATTTTTGTTCAGTTGCATTGTTACTTGAACCACATCATGGGTTGCTTGCGAGTACATTCAAAGTACTCATTGGCTTGCCACTGGTTATTTAATTGGCCAGGCATGGAAGAGCAGGATTATGAGGAAGAGTTCTTTGGAGACGACCATGCGAACTAGGACGCTATCCCAGTCAGAATGCCTGTAGGGTTAAGGCAGATGGCATGGGTTCTACCCGTTTATCGAAGACTTCCGCTACTTGAGATATTTATTTAGCCCATGAGGCTCTATCTATGTAAGACTTGGCCATAATGGCCTTAATTCGTGTAAGACTATTTGTATGGATGTAAGACTCTTGTTATTTCAGCTTATGTGTGTTCAGTGAGCATTGATCTCTGGGATCACTGTACACGTGCATACGGTGATCTCGACTTCCAAGTCGGGGTCCCCACAGAGCTGGTATCAGAGCCATCCTGACTGTAGGAAGCCTTAGTTAGCATGGACGTTAGTTAGTTGAGACCCCTTTTTCAAAACCTTCTGAACCTCTCTTCTTTTCTAAACCTGAGATTTCCTCAGCTTATTAACCCCTCCTATTCCACCTTTGTAGATGGCCGCTGTTCCCGAAGAGCACCTGACCACTGGGTTTCCCCTACTTCTCGAGGATAGCCTCCAGGAGTGTCAGTTCCACCGAGCACCCATCCTCACCTACCATGAGCATTGGGTGAGCGATACTGAGGTGGAGTACCATGTGGAAGTGATTGTAAAGGCAAACGATCCTCCCACAAGTTGGTTCTTCGAGGGACCCCAGATGTCAACACTACCACTTGCTGCCGAGGCTGCTGCACTCAAGGCACTAACCCGTCTCCGCGAGCTTCTTCCGGAGATGGCAGCCAAGATGGCAACTCGCTTCTTACCTTACCGGAAGGAAGGTGACGAAGAAAGCAGCGCACTAGCCCCTCCACTGAAGGATGGACTCTCGCTTCGGTTCCAGACCTACTTCAGTCTATGTGCCGACAGCTTGGCACAAGACTTGGCCTCGGAATCAATGAAGCTTCGAGAAGAACTTTACAAGACCAAGGCACTTCTTCGTCGAGCTCAAGAGAAGGCAAACAGGATTAAGAAGGAAGGAGCACCTTCTGGACAATCCGCTATCGCATATCGAGGCGGAAGACCCTCCGAGGATGTGTCTTCCAAGGGTGAAGAACCACCTCGGCGACGCCGGATGACAGCAAGGGAATACCGCAAGCTTTTCCCTGCACCACCGTCGAAGCACAGTCGTATCGAACTCCTCCACTCCCCCACTCCCTCAAGTGACAAGGGAGCCCAGTCAGATGAAGACAAGGAGGAAGACCCAGAAGAGCCGGAATACGCGACCGAGCATTCCGCCGCTTAGGCATTATTCGCTACTCGGATATGCCCGTTGTAACCACTACGGTAGGATAGGTCGTGTAACCCCTATGCGCAGTCGAGTCCTTGTATGGCTCATATGAAACCATCTAGCGTTTGCTTTTGTCGTGTCTGGATGTAAGTCGTGATCTTCCTTCGGGAATGTGTAAACGACTACATCACTCATTTGGAATTTTAATGAATGTGTTTTGGCCTTACGGCCCTTGCATGATTTGATTTAGTGTCACACCCACCCCCTTACTAGGCACCCATCTATCTTTCTTTTCCTCTTCCAAGTCATGAGACCTTTTACCGCTCCAACAGGATGCCTGTTGTAACTCGTACTGGTACCTCTACCCAGCAGCCCGAAGCCGGAGCATCCTCTCAGCCAGAGGCAGACCACGACCAAACCAACGACCAAGCTCCACCACCACCTCCTCCAAGCATGGACATGGCTCAGCTTCTCCAAGCTTTCCGAGAGGAACGCCAAGCCAACACTGCAGCTCTTCAGCTGATTGCTCAAGCTGTCGCCAACAACCGCCAGCCGGCGGGGAATGGCAATGGACGTTCCATGTTGGCAGAGTTCAAGAAGCATGCACCGCCAACCTTCATCGAGACTGCTGAACCCCTGGATGCAGATGACTGGGTCCGTTCCATCGAGGAGATTCTGGAACTAGTCGGATGCATCGAAGATCGCGAGAAGGTGGCTTATGTAGCCCACTGCCTCGGGGGAACCGCAAGAGCTTGGTGGGATGGATTCAAGGTCATGCATGCTGAACAAGACATCACTTGGGTTAACTTCAAGGCACAATTCCGCAAGGCCCACATTCCTTCTGGAGTCATGGCTATCAAAAAGCGCGAGTTCCGAGCCCTGAAGCAAGGAAGTGGCACTGTCAAGGAGTACATGCAGAAGTTCAGCATTCTGTCAAGGTATGCCCCTGAGGATGTCAGCACCGGTGCTGCCAAAAGGGAGCGCTTCATGGAAGGCCTTAATCAGACTCTGCAATATTCGCTTGTCGTGTGCGACTGCCCGTCTTTCCCTGACCTGGTGAACAAGGCACTTATGCTTGAAGACAAGCGGCGTGCTTTGGAAGACACTCGCAAGCGCAAGTTGGTCAGTAAGGGAAGCTCCAGCAACCAGAAGCCTTGCCCGTGGCAGTCGGCCCCGGCCAAGCCAACCTATTAGCAGCCAAGAGCTCCTGCACCTCGTGCCAATCCTCAGCCTCAGCAGTATGCCAACCCCAGGCCAGCTTTCAACCCCAATACCAGTGGTGGCAACAAGATCAACACTCCAAACCAAGTCACTTGCTTTGGGTGTGGTCAGCCTGGACACATCTCCAGGGTGTGCCCCAACAAGAAGCCTGATGCCCCGCGCCCCAATGCGCAGAACCAGGGACAAGGCCGTGGAATGCCACCAAGGAACCCAGTTCCTCGCAATCCACCGAACTATGGGAAGGGGCGTGTGAATCACGTCACTGCTGAAGAAGCCCAGGAAGACCCGGACGTCGTGCTGGGTACGTTCCTTGTCAACTCAGCACCTGCAACTGTCTTGTTTGATTCTGGAGCAACGCATTCATTTGTCACTCAAAGATTTGCATTAAAAAGTGGCATGACCCCTACACCCCTGAATAACCCTATGGTGGTACAAACCCCCGGAGCCGAGATGAGAGCCAAGATAGGCTGTAAAGGAGTCGGTATTACCATCAACGGTGTAGACTTCCTAGCAGACCTTATCATCCTAAGATCGCAAGGCTTGGATGTGATCTTAGGGATGGATTGGCTCAGTAAGCACCAAGGCTTGTTAGACTGTGCCAATCGGACAGTCACTGTGACCAATGACCAAGGTGTAGAAGTCAAGTTTGCCCCCAACTCCCCTTCCGCTCAAGCCGCTAAAGTCAACTGTCTGTCTGAAGTTGGGCTAGACCAAGTATCGGTGGTATGTGAGTATCCTGATGTCTTTCCGGATGAACTACCGGGAATGCCCCCTGACCGTGACATTGAGTTCATCATCGAGCTCGTGCCTGGAGCAGGACCCATCTATAAGAAGCCTTATAGAATGGGGACGGAAGAACTAGCCGAGTTGAAGAAGCAGCTAGAAGAGCAGCTAAGGAAAGGATTTATCCGCCCGAGTGCCTCCCCTTGGGGATCTCCTGTTCTGTTTGTGGCAAAGAGGGACGGTACCATCCGCTTATGCATTGACTATCGTTCCCTCAATGAAGTTACAATCAAGAACAAGTACCCACTTCCCAAGATCGAAGATCTGTTTGATCAACTCAGCGGAGCCAAGGTATTCTCCAAGATCGACCTCAGATCTGGGTATTACCAGCTGAAGATCAGACCCCAAGATATTCCGAAGACGGCATTCGTAACCAGATATGGCCTGTACGAGTGCACGGTCATGTCTTTTGGGTTAACCAATGCCCCAGCTTATTTCATGTATCTCATGAATAAAGTCTTCATGGAATATTTGGACAAGTTCGTTGTTGTCTTCATTGATGACATCCTTGTGTTCTCGAAGTCGGAGGAAGAACATGAGCAGCATCTGAGGATGGTCCTAGACAAGCTTCGTGAGCACCAACTGTATGCCAAATTCAGCAAGTGCGAGTTCTGGCTACAAAGAGTTGGATTCTTAGGTCATGTCTTGACCGAAGAAGGATTATCTGTTGATCCTGCAAAAATCGAAGTTGTGACCCAATGGCAATCTCCAACGACCGTCAAGGAAGTCAGAAGCTTCCTCGGATTAGCGGGCTATTACCGCAAGTTCGTGGAAGGATTCTCTAGCATTGCACGACCTATGACTCAGCTCCTCAAGAAGGACAAGAAGTTCGAGTGGACGCCAAAATGCGAAGAGAGCTTCCAAGAGCTCAAGAAGAGATTGACCACCGCCCCAGTTCTGGCAACACCTGATATTCACAAGGAGTTCGTGATATATTGTAATGCCTCTCGAACCGGATTGGGAAGCGTTCTGATGCAAGAAGGCCGCGTCATAGCATACCTCTCCAGGCAGCTACGACCTCATGAGGAGAACTACGCTACTCACGATCTTGAGGTGGCGGCAGTAGTTCATGCCTTGAAGACATGGCGGCATTACCTCCTAGGGAAACGGTGTGAGATTTACACAGACCACAAAAGTCTGAAGTATATCTTCACCCAAAAAGAGTTGAACATGAGGCAGCGGAGATGGTTGGAACTCATCAAAGATTATGACCTCAGTGTTCAGTATCACCCTGGGAAGGCTAACGTGGTGGCCGATGCCTTAAGCAGGAAGGCTTGCTCTTTGAATGTCATTATTCAAGAAAGACAGCCAGCCTTGTTTAAGGAGATCGAACAATTTAGTTTGGAATTGGTCACCCCTGGATTTCTGGATCATTTGGAAGTCAGACCAACCTTGATGGACGACGTCAAGAAGGCTCAAGATGGACATGCAAGCATTGAAGGTATCAAGAGGAAGATGAAGATGGGTAAGGCCCCAGGATTCTCTGAAGACGAGCACGGGATTGTTTGGTACAAAGGTCGTCTCTGCGTACCAAACAACACCGAGTTGAAGACGCTGATTCTGCAAGAAGCCCACGACACCCCGTATTCCATCCACCCCGGAGGAACCAAGATGTACCAAGACTTGAAGGCACGATTCTGGTGGCACGGTATGAAGAGAGAGATTGCAACCTATGTTGCAAAGTGTGATGTGTGCCAAAAGGTCAAGGCTGAATATCAGCGACCCGCTGGATTGCTTCAACCACTCAAGGTTCCTGAGTGGAAGTGGGATAAAATCGGAATGGACTTCATCACTGGATTACCAAGGTCGAATAGAGGACATGACTCTATCTGGGTCATAGTCGATCATTTGACCAAGGTGGCTCATTTCATTCCTATCAAGACTACCTACTCAGGCAACCAGCTGGCAACTCTCTATATCAACCGAATCGTAAGTCTTCACGGTGTTCCCAAGGAGATTGTGTCAGATCGAGGCACCCAGTTCACCTCAAGGTTCTGGAAGAGATTCCAAGAAGCCCTGGGAACCAAGTTATCTTTCAGCACAGCTTTCCACCCACAGACCGGGGGTCAAACTGAGCGAGTCAATCAGATTCTCGAGGACATGCTCCGAGCCTGTGTCCTAGCATATGGAACCAAGTGGGAAGACTGTCTCCCTTTTGCCGAGTTCTCCTATAACAACAGTTACCAGTCAAGCCTTCAGATGGCACCATTTGAGGTGTTGTACGGACGCAAGTGTCGCACACCCCTCAATTGGTCAGAGACTGGAGAAGGACTAGTCTTTGGACCGGATATTCTCCGCGCAGCAGAAGAGCAAGTCCAACTAGTCAAAGAGCGACTAAAGGCAGCCAAGTCAAGGCAGAAGAGTTATGCTGACACTCGACGCCGAGACATGAGTTTCCGTGTCGGAGATCATGTGTACCTGCGGGTAACTCCTCTCAAGGGAACCAAGCGTTTCCATGTCAAGGGGAAGCTCGCACCAAGGTTCATTGGCCCTTTCAAGGTCACCAACCGACGAGGAGAAGTGGCTTATCAGTTGGAACTACCACCTGAGCTATCCGATGTGCACAATGTGTTCCATGTGTCACAACTCGGGAAATGTCTCCAGGTTCCAGACAAGCCCAGTCTCTACAAGGATGTGGATCACCAAGCCATTGATCTGCAGCCTGATTTGACCTACCGCGAGAAGCCCATTCGTATTCTGGACGAAGCAGAACGACGTACGCGAAGCCGTACCATCAAGTACCTTAAGGTCCAGTGGAGCAACCACACCGAAGCAGAAGCAACCTGGGAACGAGAAGACTATCTTAGATCCGAGTTTCCCGACCTCTTTTAAGCCCTAGTTTAGGAATCTCGGGGACGAGATTCTTGTAAGGGGGGTAGGTCTGTCACACCCTGCATTTTGTAACATGTTGATTGTAACTTTGAAGCATGAAAATTTGGACCAGCAAAAATTTTTAGCATCATTTGGCTTTTATTTGGAATTTGAGTTTTCTTCATTTGCTTTTCATGTGCTCATTAAAGTCAACTATGATCTCTTGTAGATTTCATCTCCTTATCCAAAACTTCTACCCAATGATCATGCCAAGTGTTATATAGTAGTATAGTATTTTCTTACAAAATTAATTTGGCCAAAAAGTATTTTATAAATTTAGTTTTCCAAAAACCCCTGAATTGAGATTTGCACTGCAAGTACTTGATTAAGGGTGTGAAAACTTTTTCAAAAGGTTTATTTGAGACCTAGTAGTCATAGTACTCCCATAAACCACAAAGGTATAATTTTAAAAGTTATTTTCCTATTTTATTTAAAAGCTTTTTCTTAAGGCCAGAAATGGTCTTTAATAGGGGAAAATTATTTAAATGTTTCAAAAATATTTGCCAAAATTCAGAGAGACTCATAGGACATATATTGTCCATATATGAGAGTTTCAACACTTGGTCATGTTCAAAATAATGGGCTAAACCCTCTAAAACCCTTTCTGGATATTTCAAGCTTTTGAAATATTTACAAAGGAATTTTTCTCCAAAAATTCCATGGAAATTCTATCATGTCATATATGACATACTTGATGATCTTGCAAAGCCTCATGCATTGGAGATCAAGGAAACCTCCTCAAACCCCTTCATAACCCTTCTGTCCATAATTAAAGTTTGAGCAACTCTACATTGCCAAACTTGTCCAAATGCTCTCAAACTTGGTGCACATGCTAGTATGGCCTAATAAGGCACCTAGACCAAATGGCACAAGATTTGGAATAGAGCAACTTGATCAGATCACCTCAAAACCCTTTCTGTTCAAATGCAAGTTTGAGCAACTTTACATTACCAACTTTTTATCTGGAGCCTCAAACTTTGTGAGCATGATCAATACCCCAAATGATGATGGTACACCAAGTGGTGCATCAAGGGGAGATGATTAGCTTGACTCAATCAAGATGAAATTGTTTCTGTTGATTTCTAGGGTTCACCAAAGTTACATTGGCTAGTTTCTTCAAATGAGCCCAAATTTGGTGAAGCACCCTATTTTCTCATGTCTTTCAATCCTGTCAAGTGCCATGTCAATCGGACCTCATTTACTTGATCAAACCATGATCAAACACCTTCTGCAGAAATCTTAAAACCTACCTTCTGACCACTTTCACTTTTCTCCATAGCCTCTACTTTTTACCACAGACTCATAGGGTTACTAGCAAACCCCAGTAACTCCCCCAGCACCTCATCTCCATGATTGGGGGGTGAAACCCCAGCTTTACCTTGCTGTGCACCCATCTTTCACCATTTTTACCAGCACTCTCACTCTCCCTCTACACCCCAGAGCATCCAAGGCCTTAGGGCAATTCTTTAGTCCTCCCTCTACTCACCAGACACTGTTGGGCACGCTGGAACGGACCAAGCCGATGAGAGCATGCTGATGCCAGCCATACGCACGCTCCAGAGCGCGTGAACAGTGCAGCTCACACGCTGGCTCGGGCCAATCACTGATCCCCGACAACCTCGAGCCTCCCCCTCGCGCCTCCCAACATGCCTCGACGTCCGCAGCCCCCACCGGTGCTGTCCCCCTCCTCCTGCGCCCTCCAGTGGCCGTCGCTGCACGCGCACCGGCCGCCCACTTCGGCCAGTCCTCTGCTCCACACGCGCACGCCTCCCTGTTGCTCCCCCGCTCCTCCTCTTGCCTCAGCTGGGCGTAGGACTCGTCCAGCAACTCCCCTGACTCACTCCCGTAGCCTCCCGTGCGCTGTAGCGACGAGCCGGAGCTCGCCGGCGCACTGGACCACGGGTCCTCGTCGGGGCCCTATAAATAGGCCTCCCCGAGCTCTTCCAACACCACCACCAGCCTCACAACTCTCCCCTAGTCCCTCCTGCACCCTCAGTTCAACCCCGGAGCACCCCAGTGCTCGGGATCCACCGGAGCTCAGCCGCATCGGGCCGCCGGCGATCTCGAGGTACAGGCCTCCCCGGCCGCTCCTTCCGCCCGTTTCGGAACCGCAGCACATCACTGACCCTTTCCCCTCTCTTTCCCCCTCTGTTTGCAGTCGGAAACGGCCGCTGCAACTGACCTCCGACGAGCCTCCGCCGTCGCACCTCGTCGCCGACGAACCAGGGCTCCCCGCCGTGCCGCGCTACCACCACTGCAACCGCAACACGTCGCTGAGTCCGACCCTGCCCTCCGTTGCCGTCGCCGTGGCCGGAGTCGTCGCCGGTGAGCTCGCCGCCGCCGTGACCACGGGGTTAGAGATGACAGGCGGGCCCCGCCTGTCATCCTCCCACCTCTCTCCCCTCCTCTGTGCCGCTGACCCACGGGCCTCGCCGGTCAGGTTTGAAACCTGACGTGCGCGCGCGCTGGCTCCGTGCGGCCAGGCCGAGCCGTCTGGGCCGTGCACTGTGGCCACTTCTGGCCCAGTGCACAGGAACCCTTTTCCCTTTTTCTTTTCTGTAAATGATTCAAACATTTATGCAGAAAATAATATTGATCCAAATTAAATAATTCCAACTCCTAAAACCTTGTAATATTCCAACCTATTTAATGGTACTACTTTCATTCAAATCCATGAAACTTTTCTGTAATGTTCAAATTTAAATTTAAATTTGAGCAGTATAACTCCTGTTCAAAAATCAATATATCCTATTCTGTAACTCCAAAACTCCAACTAAGATTTTTCCCCATCTTAGAAAACCCTCTAGTATTTTACAAAAATGAGTTGACATTTTTCTGAGCACTTTGGTTTTTCTGTCTTATTTGAATTCTTATTTTTCCGTTATTATTATGCGACGTATAGATCCCGTATTTGACGAAGTTGCTGTGGAAGAAGAAGGAGAAGGACTAGAAGACTTTGAAGACCAAGCCAATCCAGGAAAGCAGCCCTTTGACCATGATACACTTGTTCTTCGGAACCCGTTGGTTTCCGATGCATGATGATTAGGGTTACGATGGTAACCTAGATGAACCACCACATGATGCATGCTTTATCCTTGATCTTGCTATATGTTAGATAACATGCAATAGATGGCCATGATGCTTATATGATGCATGACATGATCTTGATCTTGCTATGTGCTAGATGACTTGCATGTGGTTAGTAGTGATGCATGTGTGACATAAACCCTCATGGTTGAAGTCTTTACATAAAACCCCGTCGGGTGCCATTTATGCCCGAGGGTGATGATAATGATGAGTTGGGTGACCACTTGATGACGAAGTGGTGTGCCAAGGCAAGTGTGTGTGTTTTTCAAACGGATTGGTTGAAGTTGCGACCGTTATTCCAACCATACATGCGCAACCGCACTACCCCTTATGGGACGGGGCTTTATTGATTACTTAGGTCGATACTAGCATGGTGCCCGCATTACTAGTGACGGGAAGACTTGAGGTCTTTCCCAGGACGGGGTCGTGCTTGGATAGGCGACCATGACTGTTTTCACAGGGCACCGGACACACCGTTGGTCCCTTCGGGTACGCGTAAACATTGAATTAGGGCAAGTCCCGTGATCTATTGTTTGTACCCCAAAGGCCGTGTGCCAACGAGTGGACTCTATGTTAGTGTCGTCTAAGGAAAGGTAATGACCGGGTGCTTACCCCGGGTACTTGAGGTACCGCGGGTCGTGGATGACACGGAAGTTCCCCGGATCTTGTGGGTAAAGTGCGCAACCTCTGCAGAGTGTCAAACTATTCGAATAGCCGTGTCCACGGTCATGGACAGTTGGGTAACCGCTCTTGGGCTACGTCCAATGTTTGTGAAACCATGTGTGTGTGTGTGTGTGTGTCAAGGTGGTGACTTGACTCGATGAAATGAATCATATTCATGTTGATGTCGGTAACCTGTTCTCGAGGTTACACGAGGTTATTGATGCATAAGCTTGATGATAACATATTGTTCTAGCCTCCTGCTAGATCGTTCATTTTTATTCAGTTGCATTGTTACTTGAACCACATCATGGGTTGCTTGCGAGTACATTCAAAGTACTCATTGGCTTGCCACTGGTTATTTAATTGGCCAGGCATGGAAGAGCAGGATTATGAGGAAGAGTTCTTTGGAGACGACCATGCGAACTAGGACGCTATCCCAGTCAGAATGCGTGTAGGGTTAAGGCAGATGGCATGGGTTCTACCCGTTTATCGAAGACTTCCGCTACTTGAGATATTTATTTAGCCCATGAGGCTCTATCTATGTAAGACTTGGCCATAATGGCCTTAATTCGTGTAAGACTATTTGTATGGATGTAAGACTCTTGTTATTTCAGCTTCTGTGTGTTCAGTGAGCATTGATCTCTGGGATCACTGTACACGTGCATACGGTGATCTCGACTTCCAAGTCGGGGTCCCCACAGCTGGCCAAGTTCATGGCAGCGTCACACTATGCCTACAACACCCTGAAGATGCCAGGGCCCGTGACGATTATCACCATCCCCTCCGACAAGAAAGATGCGCTGATTTGCGCCGACCAATTATACCAGCAAGCAGTTGCAGCAACTGCCGCTACAGGGGCACTTGCTCCTGCCACTGGAGCCCCGGGAGGGAAGAAGAAGAAGACCGGCGAGACCTCGGGCGCCCACTCCGGCAAGCGCACCTCTTCAGAGTGTTGTGCTCCCATCGAGGACGTGCCTGAGAGCTCCACCGGAAAGAAGAAGACCGGCGAGACCTAAGACACCCACTCCGGCAAGCGCACCTATTCGGAGTGTCGCGCTCCCATCGAGGACGTGCCAGAGAGCTCCACCGGCAGAAACAAGAGATCAAGGGCTATGCCGCTAGGAACCAAGAAGGTTTCTGTCAAGGAGGACGGCACGGGAGGGGCTTTTACCATAAGCTCCGCCCTTGACAAAAAATAGGAAGACGCGCTCGTCACCTTCCTGCAAGTGAATGTCGACGTGTTTGCCTGGCAAGCATCCGACATCCCCGGCGTTAGCAGGGAGGTGATTGAGCACCACCTTGCTGTCTGCCCTCATGCGCGGCCCGTCAAGAAGAAGGTCAGGAAGCAAGCTTTGGAACGGCAAGAGTTCATCACCGAAGAGATCCGGAAACTGGAAGCTGCGGGTTTGATGAGAGGAGTGCTCCACCCAACGTGGTTGGCCAATCCAGTGGTAGTGCGCAAGGCAAATGGGAAGTGGAGGCTATGTATTGATTACACAGATATCAATAAAGCTTGTCCCAAGGACCCCTTCCCATTGCCGCGCATAGACCAGATTGTTGACTCCACGGCAGGGTGTGACCTGCTGTCATTCCTCGATGCCTACTCCGGCTACCACCAGATCTTCATGGCGAGATAAGACGAAGAGAAGACAGCGTTCATCACCCCATGTGGCACGTACTGTTTCGTACGAATGCCTTTCGGGTTGAAGTGTGCTGGCTCGACGTTTGCAAGGGAAGTCCAGATTGGTTTTGAACCTCAGCTCCATAGAAATATGGAGGCTTATATGGATGATATAGTGGTCAAAACCAAGAACAAGGCAACCCTTGTACCGGATTTACAAGAAACATTTGGGAACATGCACAAGATCAATCTCAAGCTGAACCCTGAGAAGTGCGTCTTCGGCGTTCCGTCTGGCAAGCTTCTCGGGTTCTTTGTGTCACAGCGTGGCATAGAAGCCAATCCGGACAAGATCAAAGCTATAGAGCAGATTGAAGCACCCAAACGGGTCAAGGATGTGCGTCGGCTTGCTGGCTGTGTTGCCGCCATGAGCAGATTCATTTCCAAGTCTGCCGAGCGCGCCCTCCCCTTTTTCAAGATCTTGAAAAAGGCGGACCCAATGGAATGGACGCCAGAAGCCGAAGCGGCATTACAAGATCTGAAGAGGTATCTTTCCTCTATGCCAATACTGGTTGCGCCCAGACCACAAGAACCGTTGCTGCTATACTTAGCGGCAACAAACCAGGTGGTCAGCGCCGCGCTAGTGGCGCAGAGAGAAATTGATGATGAGGTGATAGCAGCAACAGAGCCTGGTGCCACTGGTGCAGAAGCGACACAGTCGGTCGGAGTGCTACCGAAGAAGAAAATGATGCAGCACCCGGTCTACTTTGTTAGCTCCCTCTTGCAGGGGGCTAGATCAAGGTACTCTGGTGTGCAGAAATTGCTCTTCGGCCTTCTTATGGCCTCGAGGAAGCTGCGTCATTACTTCCAGGCGCACGAGATCACAGTCGTCACTCGCCTCCCTCTGCAACGGATATTGCACAATCCAGACGCGACGGGAAGGATTGTAGAGTGGGCACTGGAGCTGTCCAGTATTAGCCTCAAGTTTGAAAGCACCTCGACAATTCAGAGCCGAGTCCTGGCAGAGTTCGTTGCAGAATGGACCGCAACACCTGATGAAGAGGTCCAGGAAACTGCTCTCCCCGGCAAAGAGGCGAGTTGCGACTGGATCATGTACTTTGATGGGGCTTTCTCCTTACAGGGCGCCGGGGCTGGCGTACTGCTGGTCGCGCCCACCGGAGAGCACCTAAAGTACGTGGTCTAGATGCACTTTCCTAGGGAGGTATCAACGAACAACACTGCCGAGTACGAGGGGCTGCTTGCTGGTCTTAGGATCGTGGCGGACCTCGGAATCAGGAAGCTCATTGTCAGGGGCGACTCACAGCTTGTCGTCAAACAAGTCAACAAAGATTACCAGAGCCCGTTGATGAAGGCCTACGTCGATGAAGTGAGAAAGTTGGAAGAACGCTTTGACGGTATACAGGCGGGGCACGTTCCCCGAGCGGAGAACGACATCGTCGATTACTTGTAAAGCGCGGTGCCCTCAAGCTACCTATGGAGCCAGGTACCTTTGTGCTTCAGCTTTCTCAGCCATCCATTGATCCATCAACAGAGCAGAACAAGAGGAAGAAGTCAGGGCCCGGCAAGTACTTTCCCACCGAGCTCCCCGGAGCCGCCGGCAAGGATGTTGCCGGGGACGCTGAGCCCACCACTGGCGGGCTAACTCCGGTGGAGCGTCAAGCTTTTGCCGTCGAGATAGCCACTCCCTTGGCGGAGGAAATGCCTTTAGTCCTCTCCATCGAGCCCCAGGCTCCAGCGTGGGCACATCATACCGTCTGATTCCTTCAGACTGGGGAACTTCCTGAGGAGCAGGAAGAAGCGGAGAAAGTAGCCCGTCGGTCTTCCATGTACCAGTTCGTCGATGACGTCCTATAAAGAAGGAGACCGAACTGTGTGAAATTGAAGTGCATCCCTTGAGAGGAAGGACTGGAGCTGCTGGCAGAGATACATGGAGGCATATGTGGATCCCACATAGGGTCGAGAGCCCTTGCCGGCAAGGCATTCCGGCAAGGCTTCTTCTGGCCCACTGCCCTCCAGGATGCGGCGGCGCTGGTCACCACGTGTGAAGCGTGCCAATTCCATTCGAAGAAACTTCATCAACCAGCTCAAGCCCTTCAAACCATTCCTCTCTCCTGGCCCTTCTCGGTCTGGGGGCTCGACATACTGGGCCCTTTCCCCTGCGCCGTCGGGGGCTTTGAGTACTTGTACGTCACAATCGACAAGTTCACAAAGTGGCCGGAGGTGGAGGCAGTAAGGAAGGTCACAGCTCAGTCAGCCGTCAAGTTCTTCAAGGGAGTAGTGTGCCATTTTGGCGTACCCAACAGGATCATCACCGACAATGGCACGCAGTTTACGAGCCGCACCTTCATGCAATATACCCAAGACCTCGGCAGCAAGGTCTGTTTCGCTTCCGTTGCTCACCGCCGAAGCAATGGTCAAGCAGAGAGGGCAAATGCTGAAGTGTTGCGAGGATTAAGGACAAAGACCTTTGACAGGCTGCACAAGAGCGGAAAGGCGCTTGTCACACCCTGATTTTCATGTCACTTTGCTAAAGCTTATTTTCATGTCAAACATGTGGATTTGCAAAAACTTTTGAGTGTTTTTGACTTTGCTTGATTTGACTATTGTCTGCTGGTTGCTAGTGCTCTGAAAATCAAATAAATCCTCCAACTCTTATACTTCATCTCCTTGACACAAAACCTTTTCCAGATGATCATGCCATGTGTATATACGAGTATAGAATTTTCTTATAAAAATATTTTGGCCAAATGGTATTTTCTAAAAATAGTTTTCCAAAAACCCCCGAATTGAGGTTTCCACTGCAAGTACCTTATTTAGGGTGTGAAAAATCTTTCAAAAAGTTTATTTGAATCCTATTAGATATAGGACTCCCAGAAACCACAAAAGTATAATTTTAAAAGTTATTTTTATATTTTATTTAAATGTTTTTTCTTAAGGCCAGAAATGGTCTTTAATAGGGAAAAATTATTTAAACATTTCAAAAATATTTGCCAAAATTCAGGGAGACTCATAGGACATATATTGTCCATATATAAGAGTTTCAACACATGGTCATGTTCAAAATATTGGACAAATCCTTCCAAAACCCTTTCAGGATATTTCAAGCTTTTGAAATATTTACAAAGGAAATATTCTCCAAAAATTCCAGGGAAATTCTATCATGTCACATATGACATATTTGATGATCTTGCAAAGCCTCATGCCTTGAAGATCAAGGAAACATCCTCAAACCCCTTCAAAACCATTCTGTCCATATTGGAAGTTTGAGCAACTCTACATTGCCAAACTTGTCCAAATGCTCTCAAATTTGGTGCACATGCTAGAATAGCCTAATAAGGCATCTAGACCAAATGGCACAAGATTTGGAATAGAGCAACTTGATCAGATCACCCCAAAACCACTTCTGTTCATACTCAAATTTGAACAACTTTACATTGTCAACTTTTTATCTGGAGCCTCAAACTTTGTTCATAACCCCAAATGATGATGCTACACCAAGTGGTGCATCAAGGGGAGATGATTTTCTCAACTCCAACATGATGAAACCATTTCTGTTCATTTCTAGGGTTCACCAAAGTTACATTGGCCACTTTGCCCAAATGAGCTCAAATTTGGTGTAGGGGCCTAATTATATGTGACATTTGATCCTGTTAAGTCCCATGTCAAGTGGATGTCATTTGCTTGACCAAACACTGATCAAACACCTTCTGTCCAATTACCAAAACTAGTGTTTGGACCTCTTTTACTTTTTCTCCTTACCTCAAATTCTTACCACAGCCCATTCTAATCATCATCTACCCCTAGTAACACTCCCATGGCCTCAGCTCAATTATTGGAGGGTAAAAACCCCATTTTTACTCTTGTGGACAGCCACTTTCTTCTCCTCCTTCACCCCTCTCCTCACCCCAGTGGCTCCCAGGGCATCCAAGACTGCCTCCCCCTTTCTTTACTACTCCCTCTACCCACTGGACACGGCTGGACACAAGAGGACACGGCCAAGAAGCACAGGCACGACTATGCCGGCCAAAGGCGTGCTCTGGAGCACGCTACAGTGCACCGAGGCACTGTAGCTCGGCCCTCCCGAGGCTTCCAGACGGCCTTGGGCAGAGAGACCGTGTCCCCCGAGGTCCCCTCGACGTCCTCAACACGCTGGGCTGTCGGCCCCCTCCTCTCTCCTCCTCCCTCACCCCTGCCCGCACGCGCACCGGCCGACCCCGAGCTCCAGTGAAAAACCTCGCACGCGCGGCCTCTCTGGCACCTCCCCGCTCCTCCTCTCTCTCCCTCTAAGCATGGACTAACCCCACGAACGCCCCGGACACCCTGCGGCAGGCTCGTGTGGCTCGTGGCAGCGGCAACACGCTCGCCGGCGCACGGCGCCTCGGTGGACCGACGCCCCCCTACTTAAAGGGCACCCCGAGCCTCCCTTGCACCTCCTTTCGCTCCATCCCTCTCCCGTGCGTCTTCCGAGTCATTTCATCGCCCTTCTCGTGCCCTGTGGTGCCCGCTCCACCATCGTCCGACGAGGCCGCCGCCATGGCCAGGTGCAGGAGGTGCTCCGGCTTCTCCCCTGCCGCCCTAAGGGTCCGCCTGGATGCGCCGCTCCCCGGGGATCCCTCCGGTGGCCGCGCCCTGGCCGGAGGTGGCCTGTGCCGCCAGGGACGGGCGCCGGCGTCGCGCGGCTCGGGCCTCCCCTCCCCTCTGTTGCGGGAGCGGGTGGAAGGAGACGACCCTGCGGACGGGGACCCACCTGGCAGCGACCCGGCCAGCCGGGCCCAGCCGTTTAAGTGGAAACGGCAACGGCGCAGCCCGCCTTCCCAGCGCGGAAGCGCACCGCCGAAAGGCGCCTCCGACGTCATCGCTCCCCCCTGTGCACGCGGCCGAGCCATGGGCCGGCCCAGTTTCTATGCGGCTAACCTCCGCCCAGTGTGCAGCATAAGGATATAACCCCTATTCTTTTCCTTTTTCTTTATTCTACCAACTTCAAAAATGCCTAGAATATTCATATGAACTCCAAATTGCATGATTCAAATTTCTGGTAGCTTCTAAAATCATGCCCTATCACATGGTGCAACATGCACATTATTCCAGAAACTTTTCCTATACAAATATTTATCAAATGCCCATTTTCCACTTTCTGTGATTAACTCTAGAAAATCACAGAGAGCTCATTTTGGATCCAAATGAAGTGATTCAAGTTCCTAGATGCTTGTCATGTCCAAACTTAGTTTTGGAACATTTTTAATAATAGTTTCTGTACCCCATCAAATATTGAGCCATTTCTTTATATTTATCAGCTTTAGGAAATCCTAGGAAATTCATTTGAATTCCAAATCCAGTGAAACCAACTCCTAAATGCTTCTAAAATCATGACTTGATGATGGGTACCTTTGCTCATCATTCAAGGAATTATTTTTGTATACTTCTTCCAAATCCATAAACCCTTTGGTTCCATCATATTGAAATGTTCCAAATCACCCATTGATCCAATACCTATGAAACCACCTTGGTCATTTCTAATATGACCAGAGGAATCCTAGAAAAGTCCAACTCCTATTTTTAGAGCACTTTTATTGTTGCTTTGATTGTGTTGCTTATTATGATTGTTTCCATCATTAGTTGACGTAATAAACGGAGTATTCGGAGATGGACCAGGAGATTTGAAGACTCTGAAGAATAAGGCAAGCAGCCCTTTGACCATGTTCAAGAAACCTTTTTATGCATGTCTCATAGCACCTTATTATTCAATGCATCGGAATCATGTTGAGGTAGAAACCACTTTGGTTGCTACCCCTGCTACTTTACTGTTGAAACTTGCATCAAAAATGACCCTACCTTCCTATGAGGGTTATGTGGGTGGGAGTAGATAGATGTATGTTGTAGTAGTCGGCTACGCAAAATGGGTCGGGATTATGCATTGAGTGAAACAAGTGTGGTCTGACATACTGGCAAATGACCCAGTGGGTGCCACTAATGCCCCTGGGAGTTGATGAAGAGCTAGGGCACTACTTGGTGAAAAAGTAGTGTGCCGAGGCTTGACAGAAGTGTTGTTTACAGAGATGGATTAGATTTATGTGTGACTACCGTCCCAACCAAACATGCGCAACCACTCTACCCTTATATGGGAAAGGGCATTATTGATTACCTAGGTCGATACTAGCATGGTGCCCGCATTACTAGTGACGGGGGTGACATGAGGTCACTCTCGGGACGGGGTCGTGCTTGGATAGGCGGCCATGACTGTTTTCACAGGGCACCGGACACACCGTTGGTACCCCGTGCTTGTGATATGTGATGAATACGGAGCGAGTCTCCACAACCTTGAGATGTGAAATGTTTGGCACGGGGCTGTTACCAATCGAGTGGACTCCATATTAGTGTCGTCTAGGGAAAGATAGTGATCGGGTGCTTACCCCGGATACTTGAGGTATCGCGGGTCGTGGATGACACGGAAGTTCCCCGGATCTTGTGGGTAAAGTGTGCAACCTCTGCAGAGTGTCAAACTATTCGAATAGCCGAGTCCGCGGTCAAGGACAGTTGGGTGGTGCTACTTAGACTATGTCCATAAGTTTCTGGGAAACAACACGATTCAGAGATATTGTTGATGATGTGATTGTGAGGAAGTCACAATGAGCTTGTGCATGTGTTGATTACAACTCATTCTTGATATTGATGTCTGTGACCTCCTGATACTTGTTACAGACACATGCATGCCCTTGTTTTAGGTTGATCATGAGTGCATATGAAAAACTAGCTTTCCGCAAAACTGCCAACCTAGCAGTAGAGCCTTGCATATTATTATGTTATCACACTTGGGTTGCTTGCGAGTACATTCAATGTACTCATTGGCTTGCCACTGGTTATTTTATTGGCCAGGCAGGAGAGAACAGGTTATGATGAAGATTTTTCGGTGACGAGCATGCGAGCTAGGACGCTTCCCAGTCAGAATGCCTGTAGGGTTAAGGCAGTTGGCATTGGTCCCAGTTGTCTTTGAAGATTTTCCGCTGCGATGATATACTCAAGACTTGACCATTATGGTCCTATTTGTGTAACACGGTATGTAAGGATGTAAGACTCTTGTTATTCAGCTTCTGTGTGTTCAGTGAGCATTGATCTCTGGGATCACTGTACACGTGCATTCGGTGATCACGACTTACGAGTCGGGGTCCCCACAGAGCTGGTATCAGAGCCATCCTGACTGTAGGAAGCCTTAGTTAGCATGGTCGTTAGTTAGGGTAAAACTATTTTCAAAACTATTAGTAGATTTCAAAACTATCTATACTTCTCTTCCCTTCTCAGTTTTTCAAAAACTAGGCTATACTTGATCTCTTCCTCTTCAAAACCTTGGTCGCTAAAACCCCTATGCCCCTGACCACTGGATTTTCTGTAATCCTCGTGGAGTGCACCTTGCTAAACACTCACCCACCACTTTTGCACACAAGATTGGTGACACCACGACAAGACGGCACCAACCGAAACTACAACCTCGATGAGTGAGGACACGAAGACCCAGAAGATGGTGGTACCCTTGACAGTGTCCCAAGAAGATGCAACGTTGGCCTATGATGACCAGGGTATAGGTTATGCAAAATCATGATATACACCGCTAATAGAGTAATCATGTCACTACCGTTGTTGTATCGACAACCACCGGTGGACGAGAACCTTGCCATTTGGTCCGCCTCACTATAGTGAGCAGGAAAACGGTTCTCTTCATTCCCCACTCTTGGTGTCGATGTTTTCATCAACGAAATCGACATGTTGGACCTCTATTATGCTTTGTTATTATCATTACATATGGATTGCCTACCTGGTACCCTCGACGTCCCAGAAGGCACAAGGGATTGTCATGATTAAGGAGACAAGAGAAGACAAGTCAACGCCAGCTACAAGGAGGCACCTTCACCCCATCACCTCATCAGGCGAGAAGATGTTGAAGATTCTTCAGGATCAACCCGGATCATTCATCAAGCAACTACAAGGGACATAGCAACACCCGAGGAAGCTCAGAAGACTGCACGAGGCACAAGTCACGACACATGGTCCGAGAACCCCTAGGGTAGGATGAGTCGTGTACCCCCTATGCGCAGTCGAGTCCATATGATGGTTCGGATAGAACCATGATTGTGTGTTGGTTGCTTTTATTCGTTTGTATTTTGATATAAGTCGCACTTTTTCCCCGGGCAACAAGTGCATGGCTAGATCACCTTCCTTGCCTTGTTCTTTTGTTTCTTCCTTTTTGCACCTGTTTGTTGCACCTGCACTATAGAACCCCCTTTAGGCATTTCCCTCCTCTATGCTGCTTCTCCTCTCTATTCTCTCTCTCCCCAACTGAAGACCCGCAAGACAAGATGCACCAAGGATCCTACCTCGACAGCCAACTGGCACTGAAGACTTCTGCTACAACCCCCGTGACCAAGTGCAACCCCGTAGAGTTATGTTTAACCCTCCAGACCAGTAACCCCATTCCTAGACCCTTTGAGACTTCCCGAGACACTCCAGCACGAATCCTTAACCATGTGCCTAACCCATGGTAAAGCGTGAGAACCTATTAAGCCTTTGTAACCTTGCACAACACTG
This sequence comes from Secale cereale, assembly GCA_902687465.1. Classification (NCBI taxonomy): domain Eukaryota; kingdom Viridiplantae; phylum Streptophyta; class Magnoliopsida; order Poales; family Poaceae; genus Secale; species Secale cereale. The sequence continues at coordinate 316,365,308 of LR738711.1, read as the reverse complement.
GGGTCGTAAAGGAGCTAGTGGACACGATGAGTGAGCACATTTTCATCCTGATATAGCACGAGGTCTGACGATGCCATAGATAGACCAGTTCGAGGATATTGGACAGATGACTTGGTGGTTTATATCAGTGACTTCGAGGAACTATCTGAGACCTCGATGGATTGTGAGGTTTCCATATTGGTGGATCATGACTTTGGGGAAGTATGTAGGAGTGCCCGTTGGACATGAGATTTGGATTTATGTAGGTGATTCTGGTTGGTATAATGCTGGATATGTCTGCATGATTCGGAGTAAGATTGGATTGAGGCCTATGATCCTGATTATGATATCATACTTCTCGGTGGACAATAACCTAGGAGATTGGATTATTTGTCGGAGTTGATTTAGGGATCTATATAATCGTGATCTTGGAGTTTACTTGACCCGGATGACGAGAATTTGGTGGACATACTATCGTGATGCATAGTCCTTCCGAGTATTTGGGGATTATAGGGATTTGAGATCTTGTGGAACACCGTAGACGTTGGATTTGTAGGATTGTGGGATTATGTGGTGATTGATGGTAATTACCGGGCTATTGGAGTTGATCTATAGGAAGGAAACAAATCTTGGAGTGGCATATGACGTGTTTCCTTAGAATAGAGATGCATTATCTTGAGCCTTGCAAGACTAGGTTGAGTGCTTGGATTGTGGAGATTAATTTAGGCTCAGCAGCATGTATGATCTACCTTTGGATTTTAGAGGTAGACGTGCATATGGATTTGGGGATCTTAGACAAGTATAATTTTGTGAGACCGTCTCTTGAGAATCATGAGGATATGTATGGCAATGAGTGGTGATTGAAGTTGGTCTCTGCGAGAAGATGCTTTTCCGTTCGGAGTACTAGATAGAGCTATTGGCATCTCAGAAACTGTGCTTAAGGATAAGATGATATAAGTTCATTCACTCACTAGAACCCTTGAAACCCTTAAGCCCCACCGAGCCACAACCTGGTCAGATTCTGACCACGGGCCTTGACTCAGAGTCAGGAAGGCCTCTGCAGATACTCAACCGAGACCACCACCAATACCCCCAGCCTACCTTGCGTACCCCCTTAGACCTCATGGAGCAATTGCACAAGTTGGGTAACATCATTATTTGATGGCCTACTTGTCTGCCCGAAGACAAAGAAGAGACGGACAGCTGGACGGAAGACATTTGAAGACCACCCTGTCAAGAAGGAAGATCTACACCGACCACCGTCATCAAGAAGAAACTTCCGCATTGAAGACCGGGCGTATCTGCAAACCACTCCTCAATGGAGCCGAGCTTTTCCGTGTCGAAGGAAAGCTCACACCAAGATTGTATCAAGACTTGAAGGCACGATTCTGGTGGCACGAGATGAAAAGAGAGATATGCAACCTATGTTGCAGAGTGTGGTGTGTGCCAAAGGGTCAATCTGAATATCAGCGACCTGCTGGATTGCTTCAACCACTCAAAGTTCCTGAGTGGAAGTGGGATAAAGTCGGAATGGACTTCGTCACTGGTTTACCAAGGTCGGATAGAGGACATGACTCTGTTTGGGTCATAGTCGATCATTTGACCAAGGTAGTCCATTTCATTCCTGACAAGACCCCTTATGATGGCAACCGGCTGGCAGCTCTCTACATCGACCAAATCATAAGTCTTCATGGCTTTTCCCAAGGAGATTGTGTCAGATCAAGGAACCCAGTTCAGCTCAAGGTTCTGGAAGAAGTTCCGAGAGGCCCTGGGAACCAATTATCTTTCAGCACGGCTTTCCACCCCTAGACCGGAGGTCAGACTGAGCGAGTCAATCAGATTCTCGAAGTCATGACTCCGAGCCTGTGTCTTGGCATATGGAGCCAAGTGGGAGGATTGTCTCCCTTTTGCCGAGTTCTCCTATAACAACAGTTACCAGTCGAGCCTTCAGATGGCACCATTTGAGGTGTTGTACGGACACAGATGTCGCACACCCCTCAACTGGTCAGAGACTGGAGAAGGGCTAGTCTTTGGACCGGATGTTCTCAGCGCAGCGGAAGAGCAAGTCCAACTAGTCAGAGAACGTTTGAAGGCAGCCAAGTCAAGGCAAAAGAGCTATGCTGACACTCATCGTCTGAAAGCACATTTGCTCCTCGGGTGGTTTTGGTAATTAATGACAATATACTTTGTGGTTGGACTAATGCTTTTATCAAGTATGTTTCAGGAAATTCAATCACATTGGCATGGCAAAAGGACTGAAGAAGTGGACCCCTCTAAATGCTAAGGCAAGCATTGGCAAAAGCTCAAGACTCCATTTTTGGTTTAGTGATCCAAGATCACATTGAGTCCATAGGAAAAGCCAATACTATTAAAAGGGGATGAGGTTATGTTGATGATCTGGTTGCTCAAGTGCTTAGTGATACATCTCCTAAACTATCAGCAACCTTCACTACAATATACACTCATAAGTAATCTCGGTCCCACCGATTATCCAAACTCAGTCACACCGAGATGAACCACTTCAGCCATAAGCCAAACCCTAGAAAAATCGGATATTCCGAGTTTGAAATCGGTTTCACCGAAACATGGGCTGCCAAGCTTCTGTAACCTTCTGTCATCAAATCGGTGTCACCGAGATGATGAAGTCGGTCCCACCGAAACTGACATGCTCTTGTCTTTGCTCAAATCGGACTAACCGAGATGGTATTTTCGGTCCCACCGAAAACCCCAACGTTCACATTATTTGAACTTTCGGTCTCACCGAGTTGTCCACTTCGGTCCCACCGAGATTGCTCAAATATGTGTGTAACGGTTGGATTTTGTGTGGAGGCTATATATACCCCCTCCACCCCCTCTTCATTCGTAGATAGAGCCATCATAAAGAACTACCACTCCTACCTTACATTTCTGAGAAGAGAACTACCTACCCTTGTGTTGAGATCAAGTTGCTCCACTCCCACCATATGAAACTTGATCTCTAACCTTCCCAAGTTGCTTTCCACTCAATCTTTTCTTCCACCACAGCCAAATCAGTGAGGAGAGTTGAGTGTTGGGGAGATTATCATTTGAAGCACAAGAGCAAGGAGTTCATCATCATCTACAACATCTATTACCTTTTGGAGGGTGGTGCCTCCTAGATTGGTTAGGTGTCGCTTGGGAGCCTCCGTCATTGAGATGTGGAGTTGAACCAAGAAGTTTGTAAGGGCAAGGAGATCGCCTACTTCGTGAAGATCTACCCCGAGTAAGGCTAGACCTCCGTGGGCGTAGGCCACGATGGAATAGACAAGGTTGCTTCTTCGTGGACCCTTCGTGGGTGGAGCCCTCCGTGGACTCGCGCAGCCGTTACCCTCCGTGGGTTGAAGTCTCCATCAACGTGGATGTACGATAGCACCACCTATCGGAACCATGGGAAAAATCATTGTGTCTCCAAATTGCGTTTGATCTTCTCCACTTCTCTTTACTACTTGTGCAATTTACTTTCCGCTGCCCATACTCTAGAATTGCATGTGTAGTGTGCTACTTGACTTGTGTGTTATGCAAAATCTGCCAAAATCTGTTCTTGATAAAAGACAGAATTTTTATCTTGTCGAGTAGTCTAATCACCCCCCCCCTCTAGACACTCTCACCTTCTTCGATCCCTCAATTGGTATCAGAGCTTTGGTCTCCATTGCTTTGGTTTACACACCATTGGAGGAAGATGGACGTGTCTACGTTTGGGAGTGTTAGCCATAGAGTGCCTATTCTTAATGGAGTGTCCTATAACTCATGGAGGTCTGAAATGCTTATTATCTTTAAGAAGTACAATTTGTGCAAATATGTTGAGACCCCCTATGTGCCCCCATTTGATCCCTTGCACCCTACAATGGATGAAGAGCTTGATTTGCTTCGTAACCTTAGAACTGTAAATCTTATCATTAGAGGGTTACCCGATGACTTGCTTAAGCTCGTTACAAACTTTGAGTGTGCCTATGCTATGTGGAAGTTCTTGGAAGAACTTTATCCAGACTACTCTTTGAGAGGTCTTGATAAAATTCTATACAAGACTATTGAATTTGATATGATGCACCCCAATGATCCCAACTTTGATAAATGCTTCTTTGAGCTTCGTGATCTTATGAAAAAGAAGGGTGATCCCGGTCTTATCAATGTTTTAGTTAGAAATGCTCTTATATTGCATTCCGAAGATTATTGTCACATTGACAAAACTAATGCAAGAAGTTATCAAATTGACCTAGGTGTTGATGATGAACAATCTATGGGTCAATATGATGATGAGCATGAACATGATGATGATTACTCCGATTCGGACACCGAGCTAGACAAGATCATGAAGAGTCTCAATCTTATGGCAAATCTGAGAGACTACATGTCCGGCGGAAAAGAGTGGATTCTTGATAGTGGATGCACCGACCACATGACCGGAGACAAAGACATGTTTCGAGAGCTTGCAAAGAACGATGGTCCACGCAAGTATGTGACTTTTGGAGACAACTCCAAGGGTAAGGTACTTGGCCTTGGTAAGGTGGCCATATCTCATGATAGCTCTATTCAAAATGTCATGCTTGTAGAATCTCTTGGATACAATTTACTTTTCGTGTCTAGATTAGCTGACTTTGGGTTCAATGTGCTATTCACCAAAGTAGATTGCCAAGTCTTTCGTCGTGACAATCAAAACATGGCGTTTACCGGTATCCGTAGAGGTGATCTATATATTGTTGATTTCACTAAGAAAGCCCAACCTAGAGCTTGTTTCATTGCTAAATCCTCTAAAGGTTGGTTATGGCATAGAAGGCTTGGACATGTTGGTATGCGTAATCTAGACAAGCTGATCAAAGGTGATCATATTCTTGGTATTAAAGATGTTTTCTTTGACAAAGATAGACTTTGTAGTGCTTGTCAAGCAGGAAAACAAGTTGGTGGAAGTCATCCCGTGAAGAATATCATGACCACAAGGAGACCGCTTGAACTTCTTCATATGGATCTCTTCGGCCCCAATGCTTACAAAAGCCTTGGTGGTAACTCCTTTGGTCTAGTTATAGTTGATGATTATTCCATATTTACGTGGGTATTTTTCCTTGAAGACAAATCGCAGGTTCAGAGGATCTTCAAAACCTTTGCCAAAAAGGCCCAAAATCAATTCGAGGTGAAGATCAAGAAAGTTCCGAGTGACAATGGAACGGAGTTCAAGAACGCCAATGTAGACTCCTTTCTCGATGAGGAAGGGATTCTACATGAGTTCTCGGCTACGTACACTCCTCAACAAAATGGAGTTGTTGAGAGGAAGAACCGAACGCTCATAGAGATGGCGAGAACGATGCTTGATGAATACAAGACACCGAAGCATTTTTGGGGAGAAGCGGTCGAGACAGCTTGTCATGCTATCAACAGGCTTTATCTTCATAAGCTCCTCGGCAAGACATCATACGAGCTCCTCACCGGTAACAAACCCCAAGTGGGATACTTTCGTGTCTTTGGTTCAAAATGCTATATCCTTGATAAGCATCGTCGGTCTAAATTTGCTCCTAAATCTCATGAAGGATTTCTCCTTGGTTATGGATCAAACTCCCACACCTACCGTGTCTACAATAATTTCACCCGAAAGGTTGAAGAGACGGTAGACGTGAAGTTTGATGAATCTAATGGCTCGCAAGTAGAGCAAATGCCTATTGATGTAGGAGACAAGGATCCATCGGAAGCTATCCAAGATTTATCTATTAGAAAGATCCGTCCCATGGAAGTGAAGGAGAGTACCTCATCTACATATGTGGAGCCCCCTACCTCACGGAGAGATGAACCTCAAGGCAACATGGAGGCCTCCACAAGTGGAACTCACCAAGATGAGGAAGTGCAACAAGAAGATCCACCACAACCTCCTTCTCCACCGCCTCAAGACAACACCAACAACAATGAAGAAGAAGAAGAGGAAGATGAAGATGATGAGGAAGCTCAGACACAACCTCAACAAAAGCTATCCCGAGTCCGAGCAAGAGTCAAGAAGAATCATCCCGTGGAACAAATGATGAACGACATCAACTCCGGGAGAATTACTCGCTCTAAAACTCGCTTAGCTAACTTTTGTGAGCATTACTCATTTATCTCTAGTATTGAACCTATGAAGGTAGAAGAAGCACTTGAAGACCCGGATTGGGTGAACGCTATGCACGAAGCACTACACAACTTCGAGAGGAACAAGGTATGGACTTTGGTAGAGAAGCCCAAGGATGATCAAAACATCATTGGAACCAAGTGGGTGTTTCGGAACAAGCAAGATGAAGATGGACAAGTCATCCACAACAAGGCTCGTCTCGTAGCTCAAGGTTACACACAAGTCGAAGGTATGGACTATGGTGAGACCTATGCCCCCGTTGCTAGACTTGAGTCCATTCGCATTCTTCTTGCTTATGCCAATCACCATGATATTACTCTCTATCAAATGGATATCAAAAGTGCTTTCCTAAATGGTGAAATTGAGGAGGAAGTATTTGTGAAACAACCTCCCGGATTTGTGAATCCCAAAAAGCCTAATCATGTTTACAAGTTGCACAAAGCTCTTTATGGTCTTAAACAAGCTCCTAGATCTTGGTACAAATGCTTGACTAGCTTTCTTCTTGAAAAAGGGTTTGAGATTGGAAAGATAGACTCAACGCTGTTCGCAAAAAGGGTTAATGGTGAACTATTTGTGTGCCAAATATATGTGGATGATATTATCTTTGGTTCAACTAACCCTCATTTTAGCAAGAAGTTTGGACAGCTCATGTCGGAGAAGTATGAGATGTCCATGATGAGTGAACTCAAATTCTTCCTTGGGTTGCAAATCAAGCAATCTAAGGAGGGTACCTTTGTCTCACAAACAAAGTACACCAAGGATCTCTTCAAGAAGTTCAACATGCAAGAAAGCAAAGGTATGAGTACCCCCATGCCTACAAGTGGACATAATGACTTGAAAAAAGATGGAGAACCCGTTGATCAAAGGGTTTACCGATCCATGATTGGTTCTCTACTATATCTTTGAGCTTCTCGTCCTGACATAATGTTGAGTGTATGCATGTGTGCGCGATATCAAGCAGCCCCTAAAGAATGTCATCTTAAAGCTGTTAAAAGGATAGTGAGATATTTGATACACACACCAAACTTTGGCATTCGGTATCCTAAGAGGGCCTCTTTCGACCTTGTTGGCTATTCCGACTCGGACTATGCCGGTGACAAGGTTGATAGAAAGTCAACTTCGGGTACGTGTCAATTCCTTGGTCGATCCCTTGTATCTTGGTCCTCCAAGAAACAAAATTCGGTATCATTATCCACTGCAGAAGCGGAATATATTGCTGCTGGTTCGTGTTGTGCTCAATTACTATGGATGACACAAACGCTTAAGGATTATGGGATATATGTGAAACATGTTCCCTTGCTTTGTGACAATGAGAGTGCGATTAAAATTGGACATAATCCCGTGCAACACTCTCGAACGAAGCATATTGAAGTTCGTCACCATTTTATTCGTGATCATATTGCCAAGGGTGACATTAATCTTAAGCATGTTCGTACTGACAAACAACTTGCTGATATCTTTACAAAACCTCTTGATGAGAAGGTGTTTTGTCGCTTAAGGAGTGAGTTGAACATCATTGATGCTTCAAACTTGGAGTGAGAACTCCATTGATGCATGCAAGGCATGAGCCCTCTTGACTAATCCTTGATATTTCTCTTATGATGGTAATCATATGTCTTGGACACATTTGCCTCCTTGTATTGCATCTAACTCCTTGCAGGTACTTGGATGATCTACATTCCACAAGATTACCACACACTCAAATCATGAGTAATCTTGTCATTGACCAAGTATCTAGCCCTTTGGGATGTTGAGTTCAAGGAAAAAAATTCCACATATCCTTTTTGACACCTTATACATCTAGTATTTCACTCTTGTCATCTTGGATATCCTTGAGTATTTCCTTGCTTGCCTAACCCATGTAGGAAGATGAACTACACAAGTAGAAAAAGCGCTCAAACTTCACATTCAATGAGCACCTACATCAAGTTTACCTACATGAGCAAAGCAACAGCAAGCCCAAGGTATGTTCTTCACATCTTTAAGGAGCTTTGCTCAAAGTCATGAGTACAAGCAGCTTCATAAGATGTGATCACACCAAATTCTTAATCGAAAAATGGCAACCCCATTTTGAGCTTAAATGATGAGTATGACCTATGATCAAATGTCCTCATTTGACTCCTAAGTCAATATACTCAAACATAGGTGACCTTGTCGCCGACCTTTATCTAGATGAAGTACATATGTTTTGGAGTCTTTCTATTTTCTCTTATGTTCTCTCATTGAGTTTTCTTTAAAAAAAAAACTTCATCTAGGAATCTTTTTCATTTACATTCTTATGTCTTTTTGTATATCCTTCTGGCTCTGATCAATTCCCCGAAAATCTTTCACAAATTCATTGCAAATCCTTTGAAACATTCCTTGCAAGTGAGCTGAATTATTTCTGTATTTCCTTGGAATTAAACTCGGCGTCACCGATTTCAATATTTCGGTCTAACCGAAAAGGATCTACCCTAACTCAATTCGGTGTCACCGATTTATTTCTTCCAGGATATCATCTTCTGCAGCTTCACTCAATGATTCTCTATGCATGTTCCTATTTGCCCTGTTGTGATTCTTAAGGATCCCACCTCTTTCTTTCCATCTTTCCTGACCTTCCTAGTTTGCTGTCCTTTTCGGCACTTGATGTCAAAGGGGGAGAAGACTTAGGGGGAGAAGAGAAGATTTAGAGGGAGAAGAAGAGCAATCTTACCTTAAGGGGGAGAGGATCACATCAAAGCTTTGCCGTGTTTTACATTGGATTCATTCTCATTTGGCATCATTCTTTTGATTTTGCTCTTTCCATCAAACCCCTTGATCTGAGAGAACTCAAAGGGAGAGGAATCTTCACAATTGATATCTTACGGAAAGCAAAATCTCTCAGAGTTCTTTGAAAATCTCTTAGTTTCGGAGACATGTTTGCTGATTCAAGCTTGTGCTCAATATGAGACACTCTTCATACATGTCATCCCTGGCTTGGTACTCTTGATGTTCTTGCAGTTGGTTGAAGAAATACTCTTGTGTTATCTAACCTTGTTTTCCCAAGTTTATCTCTTCAGGTACAATGCCAAGGAACCTCAAGGTAAGTATATGCACTTTGCAGAATGTGCATGATGGTGACTTGCTTGTGAATACTTGTTTGCAAGAAATCACCATGCACATATGCATTATCACTCACTTCTTTTCATCTGTTCTGATGCATATAGCCAAGCTGCATGTAGCACATCTTGCTTATCTCTCTTGTGTGCTTGTGGTAGTCCAAAACCATAATTTATGAAAATCTTGCACACTTGTAGGGGGAGCCTGTGTACTACATGCTTGTCAAAGCTTTCGTGATAATTCTGTCTTTCTTTCAATAAGCTTTGATGTCTTGTTTAGTGTGATTTTAGTGTGTTGCCATCAATTACCAAAAAGGGGGAGATTGAAAGCACATTTGCTCCTCGGGTGGTTTTGGTAATTAATGACAACATACTTTGTGGTTGGACTAATGCTTTTATCAAGTATGTTTCAGGAAATTCAATCACATTGGCATGGCAAAACGACTGAAGAAGTGGATCCCTCTAAATGCTAAGGCAAGCATTGGCAAAAGCTCAAGACTGCATTTTTGGTTTAGTGATCCAAGATCACATTGAGTCCATAGGAAAAGCCAATACTATTAAAAGGGGATGAGGTTATGTTGATGATCTTGTTGCTCAAGTGCTTAGTGATACATCTCCTAAACTATCAGCAACCTTCACTACAATATACACTCATAAGTAATCTCGGTCCCACCGATTATCCAAACTCAGTCACACCGAGATGAACCACTTCAGCCATAAGCCAAACCCTAGAAAAATCGGATATTCCGAGTTTGAAATCGGTTTCACCGAAACATGGGCTGCCAAGCTTCTGTAACCTTCTGTCAACAAATCGGTGTCACCGAGATGATGAAGTCGGTCCCACCGAAACTGGCATGCTCTTGTCTTTGCTCAAATCGGACTAACCGAGATGGTATTTTCGGTCCCACCAAAAACCCCAACGTTCACATTATTTGAACTTTCGGTCTCACCGAGTTGTCCACTTCGGTCCCACCGAGATTGCTCAAATATGTGTGTAACTGTTGGATTTTGTGTGGAGGCTATATATACCCCCTCCACCCCCTCTTCATTCGTAGAGAGAGCCATCAGAAAGAACTACCACTCCTACCTTACATTTCTGAGAAGATTACTACCCACCCTTGTGTTGAGATCAAGTTGCTCCACTCCCACCATATGAAACTTGATCTCTAACCTTCCCAAGTTGCTTTCCACTCAATCTTTTCTTCCACCACAGCCAAATTAGTGAGGAGAGTTGAGTGTTGGGGAGATTATCATTTGAAGCACAAGAGCAAGGAGTTCATCATCATCTACAACATCTATTACGTTTTGGAGGGTGGTGCCTCCTAGATTGGTTAGGTGTCGCTTGGGAGCCTCCGTCATTGAGATGTGGAGTTGAACCAAGAAGTTTGTAAGGGCAAGGAGATCGCCCACTTCGTGAAGATCTACCCCGAGTAAGGCTAGCCCTCCGTGGGCGTAGGCCACGATGGAATAGACAAGGTTGCTTCTTCGTGGACCCTTCGTGGGTGGAGCCCTCCGTGGACTCGTGCAGCCGTTACCCTCCGTGGGTTGAAGTCTCCATCAACGTGGATGTACGATAGCACCACCTATCGGAACCATGGGAAAAATCATTGCGTCTCCAAATTGCGATTGATCTTCTCCACTTCTCTTTACTACTTGTGCAATTTACTTTCCGCTGCCCATACTCTAGAATTGCATGTGTAGTGTGCTACTTGACTTGTGTGTTATGCAAAATCTGCCAAAATCTGTTCTTGATAAAAGATAGAATTTTTATTTTGTCGAGTAGTCTAATCACCCCCCCTCTAGACACTCTCACCTTCTTCGATCCCTCACCGTCGGAACATGAGTCTTCATATCAGGGACCACATGTACCTGCGGGTAACTCCTGTGAAGGGAACCAAGCGTTTCCACGTCAAGGGGAAGCTCGCACTAAGGTTCATTGGACCCTTTGAGATCACTGTAAGTCATGTGGTAGACGGCTCCCCAGCTAGATCTACCACCTGAGATGCCCTCCGTGCACCAAATCTTCCACGAGCCCCCACTCTGGAAGTACTTCTTACCTCCTAGCTAGCCCGATGCCCGCAAGGACATCGATCACCGAGCCTTTGACAGCTAACCCAACCTAACCTATGCAAGAGACCCCTCAGCAACCTCCATTAAGGAAGGCATCAAGCAAGAAGCCATGCCATCAAGCACTTCAAGATTCCAAGGAGCACCACTCGGAAGCAGAACCAACAAGAAGAAGTGAAGACTACCCCGTATCCAAGACTCCACCTTTCTTTCCACGCCTAGTCTGGGAATCTCGGGGACGAGATTCTTGTAAGGGGGGTAGGTCTGTCACACCCTGATTTTCATGTCACTTTGCTTAAGCTTATTTTCATGTCAAAAATGTGGATTTGCAAAAACTTTTGAGTGTTTTTGACTTTGCTTGATTTGACTATTGTCTGCTGGTTGCTAGTGCTCTGAAAATCAAATAAATCCTCCAACTCTTATACTTCATCTCCTTGACACAAAACCTTTTCCCAATGATCATGCCATGTGTATATACCAGTATATAATTTTCTTATAAAAATATTTTGGCCAAATGGTATTTTCTAAAAATAGTTTTCCAAAAACCCCTGAATTGAGGTTTGCACTGCAAGTACCTTATTTAGGGTGTGAAAAATCTTTCAAAAAGTTTATTTGAATCCTATTAGATATAGGACTCCCAGAAACCACAAAAGAATAATTTTAGAAGTTATTTTTATATTTTATTTAAATGCTTTTTCTTAAGGCCAGAAATGGTCTTTAATAGGGAAAATTTATTTAAACATTTCAAAAATATTTGCCAAAATTCAGGGAGACTCATAGGACATATATTGTCCATATATAAGAGTTTCAACACATGGTCATGTTCAAAATATTGGACAAATCCTTCCAAAACCCTTTCTGGATATTTCAAGCTTTAGAAATATATACAAAGGAAATATTCTCCAAAAATTCCAGGGAAATTCTATCATGTCACATATGACATATTTGATGATCTTGCAAAGCCTCATGCCTTGAAGATCAAGGAAACATCCTCAAACCCCTTCAAAACCATTATGTCCATATTGGAAGTTTGAGCAACTCTACATTGCCAAACTTGTCCAAATGCTCTCAAATTTGGTGCACATGCTAGAATAACCTAATAAGGCATCTAGACCAAATGGCACAAGATTTGGAATAGAGCAACTTGATCAGATCACCCCAAAACCACTTCTGTTCATACTCAAATTTGAACAACTTTACATTGTCAACTTTTTATCTGGAGCCTCAAACTTTGTGGGCATGTTCATAACCCCAAATGATGATACTACACCAATTGGTGCATCAAGGGGAGATGATTTGCTCAACTCCAACATGCTGAAACCATTTCTGTTCATTTCTAGGGTTCACCAAAGTTACATTGGCCACTTTGCCCAAATGAGCTCAAATTTGGTGTAGGGGCCTAATTATATGTGACATTTGATCATGTTAAGTCCCATGTCAAGTGGATGTCATTTGCTTGACCAAACACTGATCAAACACCTTCTGTCCAATTACCAAAACTAGTGTTTGGACCTCTTTTACTTTTTCTCCTTACCTCAAATTCTTACCACAGCCCATTCTGATCATCATCTACCCCCAGTAACACTCCCATGGCCTCAGCTCAATTATTGGAGGGTAAAAACCCCATTTTTACTCTTGTGGACAGCCACTTTCTTCTCCTCCTTCACCCCTCTCCTCACCCCAGTGGCTCCCAGGGCATCCAAGACTGCCTCCCCCTTTCTTTACTACTCCCTCTACCCACTGGACACGGTTGGACACAAGAGGAAACGGCCAGGAAGCACAGGCACGACCATGCCGGCCAAAGGCGTGCTCTGGAGCACGCTACAGTGCACCGAGGCACTGTAGCTCGGCCCTCCCGAGGCTTCCAGACGGCCTTGGGCAGAGAGACCGTGTCCCCCGAGGTCCCCTCGACGTCCTCAACACGCTGGGCTGTCGGCCCCCTCCTCTCTCCTCCTCCCTCACCCCTGCCCGCACGCGCACCGGCCGACCCCGAGCTCTAGTGAAAAACCTCGCACGCGCGGCCTCTCTGGCACCTCCCCGCTCCTCCTCTCTCTCCCTCTAAGCGTGGACTAACCCCACGAACGCCCCGGACACCCTGCGGCAGGCTCGTGTGGCCCGTGGCAGCGGCAACACGCTCGCCGGCGCACGGCGCCTCGGTGGACCGACGCCCCCCTACTTAAAGGGCACCCCGAGCCCCCCTTGCACCTCCTTTCGCTCCGTCCCTCTCCCGTGCGTCTTCCGAGTCATTCCATCGCCCTTCTCGTGCCCTGTGGTGCCCGCTCCACCATCGTCCGACGAGGACGCCGCCGTGGCCAGGTGCAGGAGGTGCTCCGGCTTCTCCCCTGCCGCCCTAAGGGTCCTCATGGATGCGCCGCTCCCCGGGGATCCCTCCGGTGGCCGCGCCCTAGCCGGAGGTGGCCTGTGCCGCCGGGGACGGGCGCCGGCGTCGCGCGGCTTGGGCCTCCCCTCCCCTCTGTTGCGGGAGCGGGAGGAAGGAGACGACCCTGCGGAGGGGGACCCACCTGGCAGCGACCCGGCCAGCCGGGCCCAGCCGTTTAAGTGGAAACGGCAACGGCGCAGCCCGCCTTCCCAGCGCGGAAGCGCACCGCCGAAAGGCGCCTCCGACGTCACCGCTCCCCCCTGTGCACGCGGCCGAGCCATGGGCCGACCCAGTTTCTATGGGGCTAACCTCCGCCCAGCGTGCAGCATAAGGGTATAACCCCTATTCTTTTCCTTTTTCTTTATTCTGCCAACTTCAAAAATGCCTAGAATATTCATATGAACTCCAAATTGCATGATTCAAATTTCTGGTAGCTTCTAAAATCATGCCCTATCACATGGTGCAACATGCACATTATTCCAGAAACTTTTCCTATACAAATATTTATCAAATGCCCATTTTCCACTTTCTGTGATTAACTCTAGAAAATCACAGAGAGCTCATTTTGGATCCAAATGCAGTGATTCAAGTTCCTAGATGCTTGTCATGTCCAAACTTAGTTTTGGAACATTTTTAATAATAGTTTCTGTACCCCACCAAGTATTGAGCCATTTCTTTATATTTATTAGCTTCAGGAAATCCTAGGAAATTCATTTGAATTCCAAATCCAGTGAAACCAACTCCTAAATGCTTCTAAAATCATGACTTGATGATGGGTACCTTTGCTCATCATTCAAGGAATTATTTCTGTATACTTCTTCCAAATCCATAAACCCTTTGGTTCCATCATATTGAAATGTTCCAAATCACCCATTGATCCAATACCTATGAAACCACCTTGGTCATTTCTAATATGACCAGAGGAATCCTAGAAAAGTCCAACTCCTATTTTTAGAGCACTTTTATTGTTGCTTTGATTGTGTTGCTTATTATGATTGTTTCCATCATTAGTTGACGTAATAAACGGAGTATTCGGAGATGGACCAGGAGATTTGAAGACTCTGAAGAATAAGGCAAGCAGCCCTTTGACCATGTTCAAGAAACCTTTTTATGCATGTCTCATAGCACCTTATTATTCAATGCATCGGAATCATGTTGAGGTAGAAACCACTTTGGTTGCTACCCCTCTTACTTTACTGTTGAAACTTGCATCAAAAATGACCCTACCTTCCTATGAGGGTTATGTGGGTAGGAGTAGATAGATGTATGCTGTAGTAGTCGGCTACGCAAAATGGGTCGGGGTTATGCATCGAGTGAAACAAGTGTGGTCTGACATACTGGCAAATGACCCAGTGGGTGCCACTAATGCCCCTGGGAGTTGATGAAGAGCTAGGGCACTACTTGGTGAAAAAGTAGTGTGCCGAGGCTTGACGGAAGTGTTTTTACAGAGATGGATTAGATTTATGTGTGACTACCGTCCCAACCAAACATGCGCAACCACTCTACCCTTATATGGGAAAGGGCATTATTGATTACCTAGGTCGATACTAGCATGGTGCCCGCATTACTAGTGACGGGGGTGACATGAGGTCACTCTCGGGACGGGGTCGTGCTTGGATAGGCGGCCATGACTGTTTTCACAGGGCACCGGACACACCGTTGGTACCCCGTGCTTGTGATATGTGATGAATACGGAGCGAGTCTCCACAACCTTGAGATGTGAAATGTTTGGCACGGGGCTGTTACCAATCGAGTGGACTCCATATTAGTGTCGTCTAGGGAAAGATAGTGATCGGGTGCTTACCCCGGATACTTGAGGTATCGCGGGTCGTGGATGACACGGAAGTTCCCCGGATCTTGTGGGTAAAGTGTGCAACCTCTGCAGAGTGTCAAACTATTCGAATAGCCGAGTCCGCGGTCAAGGACAGTTGGGTGGTGCTACTTAGACTATGTCCATAAGTTTCTGGGAAACAACACGATTCAGAGATATTGTTGATGATGTGATTGTGAGGAAGTCACAATGAGCTTGTGCATGTGTTGATTACAACTCATTCTCGATATTGATGTCTGTGACCTCCTGATACTTGTTACAGACACATGCATGCCCTTGTTTTAGGTTGATCATGAGTGCATATGAAAAACTAGCTTTCCGCAAAACTGCCAACCTAGAAGTAGAGCCTTGCATATTATTCTGTTATCACACTTGGGTTGCTTGCGAGTACATTCAATGTACTCATTGGCTTGCCACTAGTTATTTTATTGGCCAGGCAGGAGAGAACAGGTTATGATGAAGATTTTTCGGTGACGAGCATGCGAGCTAGGACGCTTCCCAGTCAGAATGCCTGTAGGGTTAAGGCAGTTGGCATGGGTCCCAGTTGTCTTTGAAGATTTTCCGCTGCGATGATATACTCAAGACTTGACCATTATGGTCCTATTTGTGTAACACGGTATGTAAGGATGTAAGACACTTGTTATTCAGCTTCTGTGTGTTCAATGAGCATTGATCTCTGGGATCACTGTACACGTGCATTCGGTGATCACGACTTACGAGTCGGGGTCCCCACAGCGCTGGATTGATGAATTGCTGGTGGTTCTTTGGTCGATCAGGACGACGCCAAATCGAGCCACCGGCCAGACGCCCTTTGCCCTGATATACGGGGCAGAAGCAGTTCTCCCCACGGAACTCATATACGGGTCGCCTCGAGTGCTCGCTTATGATGAGCTTGAGCAAGAGCAATTGCGACAAGACGACGCAATGCTCCTTGAGGAAGATCGTCTTCGGGCGGCTGTGAGAGCAGCGCGCTACCGGCAAGCCTTGTGCCACTACCATAGCCGCAAGGTTCATGCCCGAAGCTTTGAGGAAGGCGACCTTGTTCTCCGGCGCGTTCAATCGGTCAGGAATACGAACAAGTTTACGCCGAAGTGGGAAGGCCCTTATCGGGTAATACGAGTCACCAGGCCTGGCGCTGTCCGCCTGGAGACCGAGGATGTTGTTCCGGTGAGTAATTCCTGCAACATTGAGGATCTTCGCAAGTTTTACCCATAAGGCACGGCCTGCTGGGCCCCCCGACAAGCCACCCTTTTGTACAAGCCTTGCCGACAAGGCATGTAACCCTTTGTACAAAGCCAGGCGCAGACCCTAAGCATAAATAAATGAAGCGCTGGCACCCTAAGTTATAGCATGCATGCTGAGTCGAGTCTCGTCCTTGGTTAGGGTTGATAGTGCTTAGCAGCGGCTAACCCCTAGCTTAGAGGTTGAGTCTTTGTCTTTCCTCTGTCTTCCTTGGTTCACAGGACGCGCAGGCATCCTTGCCGAAGCCACTTGGAGGAAGGAAAGAAGAACAGACCAGTGCCTTAGGCCCCGGCAAGCCAGTGTTGCCGGGAGCTGCAAGGGCAAGAATTCGCCCGCGACAGACCAGGGTTGCCGGGGGCTGCGGCTTCAGATAAGTCCTTTATCCCTTATCATGCATTCCATTATGGACTGAGGTATGTGAAACCTCGTTCTTTTCCTTAAGCTACCGTGCTCCCATAACTCTAGGCCCTAAGGCTCGTTCTTGGGACTAGGTTTGGTCGTAGTCGCGGCAGCAGAAGGATAAAACGGGGAGCCTGAGCCCGCTTCATCCCTGCCTCCGCCAAGGGCGTGAGAAAGGTTGAGCGAAGTGGGGAAACGGCAGGGCCTGTTGCCGGGCGAGAAAATGTTTATCTTTAGGATATCAGGGATTTATTCCCTGTTGTGGGTTTTTACCTACGAACAAATGACCCGGCAAACATTCCTTTTTCACTAAAAAACATTCCATTCAGGTACAGTCCATAGGGACTGAAAAACATGAACAAGGGGATTACAAGTTCTAAACTTAACAAATGCTCGAAGGCTTACAGACTAAAAAGAGATAAGATGCACGTAATGCCTTTCTTGTCCCTCTCCTCAGGAGGTAGGTCAAGGAGGCGAGAAGGGCAAAAGGGGCGCCTAGGCGAGCTATGGGTGGCAGAAGACACCGAGAAGGCATCTCGGCGGCCTCCCCAGGGCTGGACGGTGATGACGGCGCCCGAGGCTGAGGTCAAAGACGAGGCGGCAGGATGTCAGTAGGAGACGAAGGCGTCAGTGCCCGCGTACTCCGACATGACGACCTTGCCGCCCGCCTTCTTCCTCTTCCTCTTCCGCAGCCTCCCTACGCCAGCCGCCAAGGAGACGGCCCCGAGAAGTTCAAGGAGCCGGTGACACGGATGATGGGGTCGTCGGTGCCACCAGGAGCGGCGCCCTACAACTAGTCGGACCCGTCATCCTGCCGTCCCCCGCCCTCGTCGTCGCTGTCGTTGTCCTCCTTGTCACCCTCGTTCGAGGAGGAGTCTTCGTCATCAGAGGAGCTCTCCATGTAGCACCTCGCGCGGGTCCCGAGGTGCCCAAAGACCTTGACGGAGAGGTGGCCATCCCCCATCAACTTGAAGTGGAGGGTGAGCCCATCCGTCAGGCTATGGATGCGAGCGAACCTCTTCCATCCTTGGCGAAGATACATCACATGAGGGGCAGGGAAGTCGACGCGGGCCCGCGTGCCACTGATCCCACAACCCCTCATGTGTTGCCGCAGCGACTCCGGCGGATTCGCCTCCATCTCCCGCGCAAACGGAGTCGGGAGACGAAGGCGACGGCGCGGCGACCCCCGCATCCTAATGAAGAACTCGCAGGGGTCATCTCCAACATGACCTTCCACTAGAGGAGGAGCTTCTGGCGGGGGCGAGGCCGGCGAGCCGCCCCGTCCTCCTCTTCCCCGAGCGCCCCGTCCTCGCCCACGGCCCCGCCCCCTCCCTCTTTCCCTCGTGGCCGGTTCGGCCACCGCAGGTGCAGGAGAAGGGGGGACGCGTTGTCGAGCGGCGACCCTCGCCGCCACCGATGAGGAGCCGAGGTTTTCTCTCTTCATGGCGGACAGAAGAGAGGAGCAGAAGTTGAAGGAGAAAGAAGATGGAGGAGTGCGGGGCGCCGTCCCCTCCCTCCGCCCTTTATAAAGGGGCGGGGCTGGAGCTCGACCGCCCCGCTCAGCCAATCAAGACGTAGAAGGCGAGGGGGGCTGGGATAGACCCGCCTCCCCAACCAGCGGCGGCTCGGTTTCCCACCTTCACCACTCGCCACCTCGAACGCATGGGAGGCATGTGGCGGACATGCAGGACCGAAAGGACGGTTGCGGCAACCTCTCCCCACCCCGTGATCGTGGGGAGTGGACGCCTAGACGACCGCGCCTCGGCCCCGTCCAGTAAGCGGGCCGCGCCTCCACGCTTCCCCCTGTTTACGGGGAAAACACGGGCCGCCTCCTTTCGCATTTACTGCAACGTGACGCATGCCTGCGGAAACCGCCCCACGCATGCCGCCCATGTCACGCACGCCCCTCCACCCCGCGCCGCGCACGCGGGTCGTGGGAGGCACAGCGCGCGGAATTTTTACCACGGTGAAAACCACCCCGCCTAGCCGCACACCGTTCTGGGCTTGGCACAACAACATGTCACGCTTATGTGTGGCCCAGGCCCAGGGGCTCCTGTCGGTGTACAAAAAGAGGGGTACACTTTTTGTACCCCTATGACTGTGCACGGGCAGTCTGAGCCACGGCGCCACCACACCAAGCATGGCAAGGGAGGCAAGCCGGGGCAAGAATGAAGCTCGATGGAGACTGGAGCGACACCAAGAACAAGACCACAAAGAGCCAAGGGACGAAGCGGCTCTCCCCGGCAAGATCCTTGTCGGGGCCAGCCGTGGCAGCCCCGGCAAGGCCCTTGCCGAGGCAGCTCGCCCCGCGCCTACGGAGTGAATCACCCTTGAGTCCACCGCCCCCGTGGGGTGAGGATTCGGGAGATACCCCCGTGGTGGCATGCAGATCTTTGTGAAGACATTCAAGATCAGATGCAATTTAAGAAGACGATGACCCTTGGCGGGATCCCAGCCAAGGAGGACTAGAAGGCCCCCGGCAAGCACCTTGCCGGGGATGACAGCAGGCGCCACGGCAAGACCCTTGCCGGGGCCCCCGGCAAGGCCCTTGCCGAGGACACCCACAGGGCCACCTTCAGGCCCGCATCAACTGGGTTTCCACTGACCAACGCAGCTGCCGACCCAACCAGCTGGACAGACTCCTGTGTGGCAACCTGCAGATCCTCGTGGAGACCCGCCGTTGCGCCACCTCAGCTGCATGTCTGCCTACATGGCACCTCAGGCGCCGCTAGCCAGGGCGCCTGTCAACACGAGGAGGAGCGGCGACGGACAAGACGGATGTCTCCCCCCGTCCCCGATAAAGCAAGGACACCTAAGCTGGGCGTATTAAATACACTTTGTCCTGTAATGCGAGGGATAACCTCACATCACTGTACCCTTTCCACCTCCTGTGTACCACTGTGGCAACCCCTTTCCCTATAAAAGGAGGCCCGAGGCAACCAGGGGGAGGATTCGGCTTTTTAGAACTCCTCACGACTCTCTTGGAGCTCCTTGCTAGCTGAAAAACACCAACATATAATCCACCAAAGCAGGAGTAGGGTTTTACGCATCTTTGCGGCCCGAACCTGGGTAAAGAAACCGTGTCCTGACCGTTAGATCTGCTCTTCTCTCAACCCCGTGCCCCGCAACCGTAGTAGGGATTCTTGTGATCCCATAGGTGTCGATCCAAATACACTGACAGGTGATCTTCCTTTTGCCTCTAATCACGACAACACGACTGGGCTTTGACGGGTCGGTAATGAAGAAGCATTGGTCCACTTGGGAAGCCAGTACCCATGGCTCATTTTTCGCGGTGACGTTTGCGCCCGCGGTCTTGGATTTGGCTTCGGGTATAACCATGGTGGTGAAATACCGGTCTTCTTTTAGGACGCTCTTGGCCCATCTGACACGGAACATCGGGGCCTTCTCTCCAGCGTAGCTCAGCTCCCAGATCTCCTCGATCCTTCCGTAGTATCTGTCCTTGTCGTTACCGGTGTAGGATTCCATCGTTACCCCGGAGTTCTGATAACCATCGCTCTTCATGTCCTTGTCCTCGGTGTAGAATGTGTAGCCGTTGATATCGTACGCCTCATAGGTCATCAGGTTGTGCTCGGTGCCCTGTGACAAGGCGAATATGAGTTGTTCTTCCGCAGAAGAATCCTCATGTAAAGGGTACGACAGAAGCTTCTGCTTGAACCTACACGTGAAACATGAGTTGTGCTCTTTGATTATATCTCCGTCCGTCCTCTGTTGGCCTCGGTCATTGTACGTCTTCTCAATAAAGGTTTTGTGCTCTACCACCCAAGGATCGACCACGTCTATGTGTTGTAGTGCGACTAGGTTTGCTCTTTCAAAGTCGGCGAGTCGACCCTCGAAGTCGACATGCATTTCACGGTGACCCTCGCGGTGACCCCATCCAGCGAGCCTGTCGAGGTGCCTATTGACGGGCAGACCAACGGGGTTCTCGATGCCTAGATAATTCATTCAGTAGGAGATGCACTCTTCAGTCAGAAAGCCCCTAGCTATGCTTCCCTCTGGACGTGACATGTTTTGAACGTATCCTTTGATGACACCATTCATCCTTTCAAACGGCATCATGCTGTGCAGGAACGTCGGCCCGACTTGGATGATATCCTCCAAGATATGGACCAGCAGATGCACCATAACGCCGAAGAGTGCGGGCGGGAAGTACATCTCAAGCTTGCATAGTATCACCATGATCTCTTCCTGTAGCCTTCTGAGTTGCCTCATGCCAACCAACTTCCGAGAGATGACGTCGAAAAAGTTGCATAGGCCAAATAGCGTTTCACGGACGTGCGCGTCCATGATCCCACGGATTGCAACTGGAAGTATCTACGTCATCAGCACATGATAGTCATGAGACTTCATCCCGCTGAACTTCTGCTTCGCTGGGTCTAGGTATCTGCTTATCTTCCCCGCGCAACCATAAGGAAGTTTTACTCCTACTAGGCAGGTGAAAAACTGCTCGATCTCCTCCTGACTTAGAGTGAAGGACGCGGGAGTGTAGTCATTTCCAGTCTTCTTGGCCTTTTTGCCTTTGTTTCGACTTTCCGTGTCCTGCTTCGCCTCATCATCATCGTCATTAGCGTGAAGCTCCTGCCTGATGCCCATTGATTTAAAGTCTGCCCTTGCTTTCGGCCCATCTTTGGTCCTCTCTGGCATGTTGATCAGGGTACCAAGCAGACTCTCGCACACGTTCTTCGTGATATGCATGACATCAAGGCTGTGAGGCACACGGTGGATCTTCCAGTACGGCAAGTCCCAGAAAATAGACCTCGTTTTCCATACCTTCAGCAGCAACTCTGGCGCCTTTCTCTTCTTTCCCGGCTCTGACGCCTTTCTCTTCTTTCCCGGCTCTGGCGCCTTTTGCTTCTTTCCCGACAGTAGGCAATCTTTCCAATTTTTCAACAGCTCGTCTATTTCCTCGCCGCTCCTCGTACGCGGGCGTCTTCGGGGTTCGGTTTCACCATCGACCAGATCCTTGTGTTTCCTCCATGGGTCATCATCGCGAAGCCACCTTCGATGTCCCATGAACACGGTTTTTGAAGACCCGGGATCTCTATCTAGCTGGCGATACGTTGTGTCATCCATGCACCTGACGCATCCAGAAAATCCGTGGACCGCGTGCCCCACAAGATATCCGTAACCGAGATAGTCGTGCACCGTCGTGAGCAATGCGGCTCTCACAGGGAAATATTTTTTCTCTGCGGCGTCCCACATATTGGCTGGCGTTTTCCACAGTGTGTCTAGCTCCTCTTTCAGCAGCCCCAGATACAGATTGATGTTGTTCCCTGGTTGTTTCGACCCTTCAATTAGCATACTCATGTGAATGTACTTCCTCTTCATGCACAACTAGGGGGAAGGTTGTACATCCACACAAACACCGGCCAGGTGCTATGTGTGCTTCTCTGGCTGCCAAACGGATTGACTCCGTCGTGCTCGCGCCCACCACGATGTTCCTTGGATCGTTCCCAAATTCTGGGTCTTCGAAGTTCAATGCTTGCCACTGGCTCGCATCCTTAGGGTGACTCAGCATCTTGTCTTTTTTATTTATCTCCGGATCATTTCCGTCATCTTCTCGCTTCTTCTCCTCCCTATCCGCGTGCCAACACAGGAGCTTTGCTACCTTAGGGTCCGCGAAATACCGATGCAGACAAGGAGTGAACGAAAAGTACCACACCACTTTTCGAGGAGCTTTCTTCCTCTTCTTGTATCGAGTGACGCCGCACACCGGACATATGGTAGACTCCACGTGCTCGTCCCAATAAATGATGCAATTGTTCATGCACACATGGTATTTCACGTGTGGTAAATCCAGAGGACACACGATTTTCTTCGCCTCCTCGAAACTGGTCGGGCACTTGTTCCCCTTGGGAAGACGTTCGTGCCAGAATGACATGTTCTCGTCGAAGCATGCGTCGATCATTTTGTGTTTTACCTTCATCTCCAGAGCCATGAGCGTTACTTTCAGGCGGGTATCCTCGGGCCTGCATCCTTCATACAATGGAGTAACCGCGTCTATCTCCAGTTGATCCAGCTTGGCTTTCTCTCGGGTGGCAGCTCTTGCGTTATCCGTCTGCTTGAGAAGCAGCTCTTGAATATGAGGGTCCTGCACCCACCTCCATCGTCGTCTGCTCCGGCATCTTCATCTAGATCATGATCATGCCCTTCATCTTGATCTTCCTCATCATCATGTCCGGCATCTTCTACATGATGACTGTGTACAGCATCACCGTCGTGATCATATCCTGGATATTCTTCGTCTTCTCACCCGCCCTCGCTGCGGTGGTTGTCTTGCTGCCCTTCCTCATTTCTTGCCCGGCCATGGACGACTTCATAGTCATCTTCATCACCTTGCCATCGATAGCCATCCATGAAACCACGCAAGAGCAGGTGGTCCCGCACCTGCCCGGAATCCGGGTCCGCAATAAGGCTCTTCATCTTGCATCTTCGACACGGACATCTTATCTCCGTCTCGTTCTTTTGAAGCATCTCGGCCTTCGCGGAGCTCAAAAACATATTCACGATGCCTTCAGTCATCGTGCGGACCATGGTCGCCTGCGGGGTAGAGCAAAACGAT
The DNA here is from genome assembly GCA_902687465.1 of Secale cereale. Classification (NCBI taxonomy): domain Eukaryota; kingdom Viridiplantae; phylum Streptophyta; class Magnoliopsida; order Poales; family Poaceae; genus Secale; species Secale cereale. The sequence goes on along the minus strand of LR738711.1, from coordinate 316,341,647 downwards.
ATTTTAGAACCAAGAAAAAATTTGGCATGACTTTCCCTAAAAATAGGACCAAAAAGAATGCATAGTGCCAAAATTCTCGCCGAAACGGAAATGAATCAACATTTCGGCAAAATATTGGCAACTATCGCATTTCAAATACCGGTACCTGCAAACACAAACATATATGCAACACCACAAACATACATAGATCTAGCTAGGCCATAAAAAGTGCATGTGCACGGTTGTTGGAGCTCGAGGGAGAAAAAATGTAGATCTATAACATAAAGATAGCTTTCCCCTTACTTACCTATCAAAAAAGGTAATTTAACCACCTAATTTTGATGAATCTATGGTGCAAATGAGGTGAGGAGGAGGAGGCAGCCGACACAAGCTTGGAGGAGGAGGTGGAGAGAATGAAGTGGGGAAAGTAAGTGTGTAGGTATGGCTGTCCAAAATATCAAGCTGGTCCCAGGTTACTAATGGCGCACAACCCACAAATGCGCCATTAGTAACCCTGGTTACTAATGGCGCACCAGCTTGAGGTGCGCCATTAGTAGTTTTGCAGAAAAAAAATATAGTAGTGACGCACTATGTTGAAGGTGCGCCATTACTAGTTAACTAGTAATGGCGCACTCTCCATGGTGCGCCATTAGTATTTTTGGAAAAAAAACATTTGTTACTAATGGCTCACCGTGGGTCTGGTGCGCCATTAGTGTCTACCACACTAATGGCACACCAACTCATGGTGCGCCATTACTATATACTAGTGGCGCACCAAGTGTCTGGTGCGCCATTAGTGGCCATATCATCTATAGCCCTTTTCCAAGTAGTGGGAGGCGCAGTTGGAGGTGGTGCGTGCTACAAGCCCATGAGGCACTTGAGGATGCCGTTGCGGGACTGCTTCATCTCTTCGACAACCGCATCGATCCCGTTGGTGCAGATCAGCATGCATCCTAGCGTCATCTCTGTTTGGTTGAGGGACGCGTTGGTTGTCTGTGCCACTGCATTGAATGCCTTGATCGATGAGGCCACATACGAATCAACCGCAGTGCAGAACTCCCCCAACCCCAAGAAGAAGGTTTGTTTGGAGTAAAAGAAGATACAATAATGGGGTCAAGAATATGGGAGTGATTAGCGGAGCCCATGTCGGGGCGATCCCGAGGCGAGTGAGAAGATCTCTGTGGGCTGGCTGGATCGGGCAACCCAGAGAGAGTCAAGGAAGTGAGAGAGTGACGAGGGATTCACCAGACGCATGCAGATCCACTGGGGCTGAGGCAGGATCGGATCAAGATCAGAGAGGCACGATGCGAAAACGAGCAGAAAAGGAAAAATCAACCCATGGCTCGAGGATGCAGATCCCAGGTAATCAGGAAGACCCAGTAGTCACAAGTTGGGATATAATCAAGAGCAAATTAGAAAATATGAGGAAGGATTTGAGAGCGGCTAATTTAGGAGGAGATCAGGGAATCAGTGAAGTGTAGGCTGGGCGGCAAAGGATCCGTCGGACAAGGGAAAGGAAGGAGATCACCTATCAACATGCCTGGGAATCATATAGAATGAAGGAAATAAAATCATGCTGGTAAATAAGGTGCATCCGTCAAGAGAGGAGAGGGATCCTGATGATATAAATCTCCGGGTCGGGGCAAAGTTGTCTCCCACACACCTCCCGCAGAATAATAGTGACAAAAGCACGATCGTCATGGCTGAGCAGAACAACCGAAGGGACAAGGTACCAATGAACTCTGGTGGTGAGGCAGTCGCCATGGGCGACTCAGAGCTGGGCTCAAGGTGATGTCTACTACACAACCTTCTTCTTGTAGACGTTATTGGGCCTCCAAGTGCAGAGGTTTGTAGGACAGTAGATAATTTCCCTCAAGTGGATGACCTAAGGTTTATCAATCTGTGGGAGGCGTAGGATGAAGATGGTCTCTCTCAAACAACCTTGCAACCAAATAACAAAGAGTCTCTTGTGTCCCCAACACGCCCAATACAATGGTAAATTGTATAGGTGCACTAGTTCGGTGAAGAGATGGTGATACAAGTGCAATATGGATGGTAGATATAGGTTTTTGTAATCTGAAAATATAAAAACAGCAAGGTAACTAATGATAAAAGTGAGCATAAACGATGTTGCAATGATAGGAAACAAGGCCTAGGGTTCATACTTTCACCAGTGCAAGTTATCTCAACAAAAATAACATAACTGGATCGTATAACTATCCCTCAACATGCAACAAAGAGTCACTCCAAAGTCACTAATAGGGGAGAACAAACGAAGAGATTATGGTAGGGTACGAAACCACCTAAAAGTTATTCTTTCTGATCGATCTATTCAAGAGTTCGTAGTAAAATAGCACGAAGCTATTCTTTCCGTTTGATCTATCTTAGAGTTCATACTAGAATAACACCTTAAGATACAAATCAACCAAAACACTAATGTCACCTAGATACTCCATTGTCACCTCAAGTATCCGTGGGCATGATTAGACGATATGCACCACACAATCTCAGATTCGTCTATTCAACCAACACAAAGAACTTCAAAGAGTGCCCCGAAGTTTCTACCGGTGAGTCAAGACGAAAACGTGTGCCAACCCCTATGCATAGATTCCCAAGGTCACGGAACCCGCAAGTTGATCACCAAAACATATATCAAGTAGATCACGTGATACCCATTGTCACCACAGATAAGCACATGCAAGACATGCATAAAGTGTTGTCAAATCATTAAAGACTCAATCCGATAAGATAATTTCAAAGGTAAAACTCAATTCATCACAAGAGAGTAGAGGAGGAGAAACATCATAAGATCCAACTATAGTAGCAAAGCTCGCGATACATCAAGATCGTGCCATCTCAAGAACACGAGAGAGAGAGAGAGAGATCAAACACATAGCTACTGGTACATACCCTCAACCCCGAGGGTGAACTACTCCCCCCTCATCATGGAGAGCGCCGGGATGATGAAGATGGCCACCGGAGAGGGATTCCCCCCTCCGGCAGGGTGCCAGAACGGGTCTAGATTCGTTTTCGGTGGCAACAGAGGCTTTCGGCGGCGGAACTCCCGATCTAGGTTATTTTACGAAGGTTTCAGTATATATAGGAGGTGTTGGAGTCGGCGACTAGTAAAGGGGGTCTCCGGGCTGTCCACGAGGCAGGGGGCACGCCCCCTACCCTCGTGGGAAGCCCGGGAACCTTCTGGTCCCCCTCCGGCACTTCTTGGGCTTCTTCTGGTCCAAAAATAACCTCCGTTGAGTTTCAGGTCAATTGGGCTCCGTTTGGTATTCCTTTTCTGCGATATTCAAAAACAAGGGGAAAACAGCAACTGGCACTGGGTTATGGGTTAATAGGTTAGTCCCAAAAATCATATAAAAGTGTATATAAAAGCCCATAAACATCCTAGAAGGATAATATAATAGCATGGAACAATCAAAACTTATAGATACGTTGGAAACATATCAAGCATCCCCAAGCTTAATTCTTGCTCGTCCTCAAGTAGGTAAATGATAAAAACAGAATCTTTGATGTGGAATGCTAACCAACATAATTCTCAATGTAATTTTCTTTATTGTGGCATGAATGTTCAGATCCGTAAGATTCAAGATAAAAGTATGTATTGACATAAGAATAATAATACTTGAAGCATACTAACAAAGCAATCATGTCTTCTCAAAATAACATGGCCAAAGAAAGTTATCCCTACAAAATCATATAGTCTGGCTATGCTCTATCTTAATCACACAAAATATTTAAATCATGCGCAACCCCGGTTTCAGCCAAGCAATTGTTTCGCACTTTAATTCTTTCAAACCTTTCAACTTTCACGCAATACATGAGCGTGATCCATGGATATAGCACTATGTGGAATAGAGTGGTGGTTGTGGAGAAGACAAAAGAAGAAGATAGTCTCACATCAACTAGGCGTATCAATGGGCTACGGAGATGCCCATCAATAGATATCAAGGTGAGTGAGTAGGTATTGCCATTCAACGGATGCACTAGAGCTATAAGTGTATGAAAGCTCAACAGAAGAACTAAGTGGGTGTGCATCCAACTTTCTTGTTCATGAAGACCTAGGGCATTTGCGGAAGCCCATCATTGGAATATACAAGCCAAGTTCTATAATGAAAATTCCCACTAGTATATGAAATTGATAAAACAAGAGACTCTCTATCGTGAAGATTATGGTGCTACTTTGAAGCACAAGTGTGGAAAATGATAGTAGCATTGTCCCTTCTCTCTTTTTTTCTTTTTTTGGAGGGCTTTCTTTTTTTTAGCCCCCCTCTCTTTTTTTGGGCCATCTCTTTTTTTTATTTGGCCTTTCTCTCTCTTTTTTGTTTCCTCACACGGGACAATGCTCTAATAATAAATATCATCACACTTTTATTTACTTACAACTCAAAGATTACAACTCGAAGCTAGAACAAAATATGACTCTAAGTGAATGCCTCCGGCGTTGTACCAGGATGTGCAATGAATAAAGAGTGACATGTATGAATGAATTGTGAATGGTGGCTTTGCCACAAATACGATGTCAACTACATGATCATGCATGGCAATATGACAATATGAAGCGTGTCATAATAACGGAACGGTGGAAAGTTGCATGGAAATATATCTCAGAATGGCTATGGAAATGCCATGATAGGTAGGTATGGTGGCTGTTTTGAGGAAGGTATATGGTGGGTGTATGGTACCGGCGAAAGTTGCGCGGTACAAAAGAGGCTAGCAATGGTGGAAGGGTGAGAGTTCGTATAATCCATGGACTCAACATTAGTCATATAGAACTCATATACTTATTGCAAAATCTATGAGTTATCAAAACTAAGTATTCAACGCATGCTCCTAGGGGAAGGGTTGGTAGGAGTTAACCATCGCGCGATCCCGACCTCCACACAAAGGATGACACTCAATAAATAAATCATGCTCCAACTTCATCACATAACGGTTCACCATATGTGCATGCTACGGGAATCACAAACTTTAACACAAGAATTCCACAAATTAACAATTACTCCACTAGCTTGACTCTAATATCACCATCATCATATCTCAAAACAATCATCAAGTATCAAACTTCTCATAGTATTCAATGCACTTTAAACGAAAGTTTTTACTATACCCATCTTGGATGCCTATCATATTAGGACTAGTTTTATAACCAAAGCACATTACCATGCTGTTCTAAAAGACTCTCAAAATAATATAAGTGAAGCATGAGACTTCATCTATTTCTTCACAATAAAACCACCGCCGTGCTCTAAAAGATATAAGTGAAGCACTAGAGCAAATGACAAACAACTCCGAAAGATAAAAGTGAAGATCTATGAGTAGCTGAATAATTATGTAACTATGTGAAGACTCTCTAACATTTAAGAATTTCATATCTTGGGATATTATTCAAACAGCAAGCAAAACAAAATAAAACAAAATGATGCTCCAAGAAAAACACATATCATGTGGTGAATAAAAATATAGCCTCAAGTAAAGTTACCGATAGACGAAGACGAAAGAGGGGATGCCTTCCAGGGCATCCCCAAGCTTAGGATTTTGGTTGTCCTTGAATCTTGCCTTAGGGTGCCTTGGGCATTGAGGGAGTCCTGGACTAAGGGGTCCTCGGGCGTCCGGCCTATTTTCAATGGGCCGGACTGGTGGGCTGTGAAGACATGAAGGCCGAAGACTGCACCCGTGTCCGGATTGGACTCTCCTTGGCATGGAAGGCAAGCTTGGCGACCAACTATGAAGATTCCTTCTTATGTAACCGACTCTATGTAACCCTAGATCCCGCCGGTGTCTATATAAACCGGAGGGTGTAGTCCGGAAAGGACACATATACACACATTACCATAGTCATACAGGCTAGGCTTCTAGGGTTTAGCCATTACGATCTCTTGGTAGATCAACTCTTGTAATACTCATATTTCATCAAGATCAACTCTCAAGCAGGAAGTAGGGTATTACCTCCATAGAGAGGGCCCGAACCTGGGTAAACATTGTGTCCCCAGTCTCCTATAACCATCAACCTTAGACGCACAGTTCAGAACCCCCTACCCGAGATCCGCCGGTTTTGACACCGACATTGGTGCTTTCATTGAGAGTTCCACTGTGCCATCGAGGAAAGGTTTGATGTCCCCTTCAATTGTCGATAGTGACGCTATCCAGGGGGAAACCTTCCTCCCCGGACATATCTTCATATTCGGCGGCTTCGTACTGTGAGCCAACTCGCTTGGCCATCTGGAGCAGATCGACAGCTACGCCCCTGGCCATCAAGTCAGATTCGGGAGCTTGAACTACGTCGCGGACATCCGTGGAGACTTGATCTTCGACGGATTTGAGACCGCGGCGATCGCTCCCCCTCGCTTCGATAAACTTGACTTAAATCTGTCATCAGACCACATCCAGGAGATTGATCATGTTGCTTCAACGACCTTAAATCTGGTGCAGATTGTGCCATCCGAGGCCACAGAGTCGGCTACATTGGAGCCGCACACAGACTCGACACCTTGCAATATTCGCATCAACGAGACTCTGGACTCGTCTCCGGCTATAAGTTCCGAACCACATATGCCTGCGGACACCGTGCTGGATCGGTTATCGATTTTCGAATTCGGCGCTGCAGACATCTTCCAACACTCGCCCTTGGGCGACGTGCTAAACTCATTAAAAAACCTGTCCTTGGCGGGGAACTCGCAGCCAAACTATGTGTAGTTTGAACTAGGAGCTGACGACGGAGAATTTCACTTCCCACCTGCCACCCACTTCATAGCCACTGTCGATGACTTAACTGACATGCCTGACTATGGCTCCGAAGACATCGACGGTATAGACGATGATGCCAACAAGGAGCAAGGCCAAGACCCGCCATTCACGGGACGTAGGACGGCCACCTCTTGGTACGACATGTGCATGATTGATACACCTAAAAAAGCTAGCGACGATGACAAAGAAGATCCAGTCGAGAATAAACCTCCTGAGATGCAGTCTAAATATCGGCGCCCTAAACGCCGCTCTAATTCACATCGCAACAATGCCGGCACCAGCACTCCGGACGACATCGAAGACAATGAAGACCCTGTTGGAGCAAGATTGGAGCAGGAGGAACAAGAAAATGGGCAAGCCATCCCCGATGAATAGGCCCTGCCCAGCGACAATTCGGAGGACGACAACTACCTTCTGCTCTCTGAAGATGAGGTAAGCCTCAGTGATGAAGACTTCATCGTGCCCGAAGAACCCCTCGAGCAGGAGCGCTTCAAGCGCAGGCTGATAGCCACTACAAGGAGCCTGAAAAAGAAGCAACAGCAGCTTCAAGCTGACCAAGACCTACTCAATGATAGATGGACCAAAGTCCTGACCGCCGAAGAATATGGCCTTAATGGCCCAGTCCAAAGCTACCTGAAGCATAGATTACTACCTCAGTTCGATGACGAAGCGTTGGAGCCCGCACCATCACCACACAATGCGGCAGGTCGTCGACAATCCCGTCCAGATAAAGAGGCAATTCAAGCCGAACACCAGACCGCCCCACCTCATCGTAAAGGCAGGAATAACTCAGCTCACGGTTGTACAAACGACCTTTTGACGGGACTGGGACAGTAGAGCAGGACATACAAGATCGATCTATGGATCGTGAGGGCATGCCTCGACACGCGATGATGGCTACCTATTCGGACGTGACAAACCCAGCCACGCCCGAGCCAAAAACCGCAAATGGACTCCTTCGGAGTTACGTCGCGGTGTGGCCCTACATAGAGGCGCCGCATACCCTCTTTGCCTCACTAATGAAGTAATGGGCCTTGAATTTCCCAAAGGATTCAAACCCGTCAATATTGAATCATATGACAAAACGACCAACCCCGCGGTATGGATAGAAGATTTTATCCTCCACATCCATATGGCCCGTGGAGACGACCTCCACGCCATTAAATATCTCCCACTAAAGCTAAAAGGGCCAGCTCGGCACTGGTTGAACAGCCTGCCTAAAAATCCCATAAGCAGCTGGGTAGACTTGGAAGAAGCTTTCCTGGATAACTTCCAAGGAACATATGTCTGGCCACCGGATGCTAATGACCTAAGTCACATCGTCCAACAGCCCGGAGAGTCATCCAGGAAGCTCTGGACTCGGTTCTTAGTCAAAAAGAACCAAATCATCGACTGTCCAGAAGCGGAAGCCCTCGCAGCCTTCAGGCACAGCGTCCGGGACGAATGGCTTGCACGCCACCTGGGTCAAGAAGGACCTAAATCCATGACAACCCTTACTGCTCTAATGACCCTGCTTTTGCGTGGGAGAAGACAGCTGGCTCACTCGTAGAAGCAACAACGCCAGCGACCCGGGCACTTCTGAAATCTAAGATGGCAACGGCAAGCCACGACAAAGTAAACACAACAGTCGCAATGATAATGAAAGATCACGCGACACAGTGGTCAACGCCGAATTCAGCAATCCTAAACCCGGTCAACGGAAGAAGCCACTTAAGGTGAACCGAGACGAACCATCCAACCTAGACAGGATATTGGACCGGCCCTCCCAGATTCACGGCCACCCTGATAAACCAGCTAATCATACTAACAGAAACTGTTGGGTCTTTAAGCAGGCTAGCAAGCTCAACGCCGAACACAAGGGGAGGAGGCCGCCAGGCGATAGGGACGACGGAGAGGTTCACCGACGAAGTACCGGGAGTCGGAAGCAATTTCCACCTGAGGATCGACTACTCCCGGAGCGAAAATAGCAGTCCGGCTTCCGCCGCCGACCTCGTACACCTGCAAAATTTGTACCGTGCATACATCACTACGCACTCAAAATACCATGGGCATTGGCGGAAGCACACTACGGACAAGCCTGCAATTACTCCCGTAACACTTTTATCTATTTTCTTTTTATATCTTTCTTCACGATCTCTTAAAAACAGGTGACGAACATGACAAACATCTAAAACCGACTCTATCAGAGTTCGGATCCATACACTCACCTAAGGGGCTACTTCCATCAAGGATTCCCCTCGTGGAGGACAGGCGGTGCAGACGTGCGACAGGAGGTCCAAAGTAACTTTTGTAGACCACACTCTTTATTTCGAGCCTGTACTATGCCTCTTCCTCCGCCTACAACCCCGAACATGTCAAATAGCCGGGGTTATGGTCTATATATATATATATATATATATAAAGTAATCATTGGCATATTGCTCAGGTCCCACAAAACAGTATCCGAATTAATCATCCATGTTGTTTCGCCAATAAATATGGCTCCTACGAATGTTTCACAGATGTACCTTGGCATAACCTGCCAGGGGCTCGGTACGGGAACAAATGAGTTGCCAGCAAAAGCTCCAATAGCTCTATAGCGTACTTCGGCATCGCAAGTTTGGCCTTATATGCATCAGCTCCGAATCATTGTCTTTTGGTCAATAGTTGGGTTGCCCGGCTCCTGTGCTTGCTACCATACGTTCTGCTCCATCGGCTAGGGTAGTAAAGGGAGAACTACTGCGATTGTTCTTCCGGTTCATCTGATCAAGTACCTCCATAGAGAAAGCCAAAAACTGACTTTCATGATGGGGCGAGACCTGGTCAACCACTTGACGACTTATTGGAATCTTTAGCGATTCTCCGTGTCACATGAGGGATCTTTTTCGGATCAAATATGTAAGGCATCATATTATAATACGCCGCATAGATACCAGGGGCTATGTCGTAGCCCCACCATAAAACTCCTATGGCTAAGTGAAAGTGTTAACGCCCTATAGTCCAATTGCCTGGTTTGCCGCATTATCACCTCCTTCATGGACCAAGACGTTGGATAAAGAGTGATTAAATGCTTTTCCGAACACCCCCGTACTTCCTACGAGGGGGCTGAAGCCGACGACTAGAAAACCTTCAGATTATATTAAAACGGTCGCACAGGAAGAATTCAAGCTTTCGAGCAAAAGATAAAAATAGATTAACTATGAAATTGCCTTTACAATTCTCATACACCTTGCTCGAACATTACGTCTTTCGAGCATTGACCCTCTATTAAGCGGGCGGCCTCTAGGAAGTTTTCAAAATAATGCTCTGGCCCAAGACGGTCCTTGACCTTGGGTGGACCCTTCGTCGCAACATCGATGGCCTTCATCTTCCCCCAGAATATCTTGACTCGGGCAAAAGCCATCCGTGCACCCTCAATGCACGTCGACCTCTTCACAGCGTCGATACACGGCACTGCGTCAACAAGCCTTTGCCCCAAACCGAAGTAGCTATTCAAAACAGGCTCGGTTGGCCACAACCAGACTATGACGTCCTTCATGGGAGCGTTGGATATCCTATGAAGTTCGGCCCATTGGGACATATGTACATTCAGCAACAGAGGGTGCTTTGATGCGCCAAACTGTGACTAGAAAAGCTTCTCCGATGCGTATCCCTCTCGCGCTTCATAATATTGCGCCGCATCGGAAGAACTCTTCGGCAAGTCGAAAAACTCGTCCGGAGAACTCCACACTCGGTCAAGCTCAGCATAGTTCGGATCGCCGAACTTAGTCTGTAGCAGAAAGGGCTTACCAGCCGCAATCTCCCTAGCCTACCGAATTTCCTCATGAGCTACTCTGAATTCCTACCACGCTTCTTTCACCTCTCATAAGGCCTTGTCAAGTTCAGCGGCTTTGGCTTCATTCTCCTTCTCTAGAAGTTCGCATCGGCCAGTAGCATTCCTCAGTTTGAGCACCATCGCGGATATCTTCTCCTCACCTTGGTGTCGTGCAGCTTGTTCGGCTTTTAACTCAGCCGATGCCATTTCGGCAGCCGCATTGCTACACCGGGCCTACTCCTTAGTGTCGGTGTATTTGGATCGAAACCTATGGGGTCACAAGAATCCCTACTACGATTGCGGGGTGCGGGGTTGAGAGAAGAGCGGATCTAACAGTCAGGACATGGTTCCTTTACCAAGGTTCGGGCCGCAAAGATGCGTAAAACCCTACTCCTGCTTTGGTGGATTATATGTTGGTGTTCTTCAGCGAGTGAGGAGCTCCAAGAGAGTCGTGAGGAGTTCTAAAAAGCCGAATCCTTCTCCTGGTCGCCTCGAGCCTCCTTTTATAGGAAAAAGGGGTTGCCACGGTGGCACACAGGAGGTGGAAAGGGTACAGTGATGCGAGGTTATCCCTCGCATTACAGGACAAGGTGCATTTAATGTGCCCAGCTGAGGTGTCCTTGCTTTATCGGGGACGGGGGGGAGACGTCCGTCTTGTCCGTCGCTGCCCCTCCTTGTGTTGACACGCGCCCTGGCCAGCAGTGCCTGAGGCGCCATGTAGGCAGACAGGCAGCTGAGGTGGCGCAACGGCGGGTCTCCACGAAGATCTGTGGGTTGCCACGCAAGATCCTGTCCAGCTGGTTGGGTCGGCAGCTGCGTGGGTCTGTGGAAACCTGGTTGGTGCGGGCCTGCCGGTGGCCCTGCGGGTGTCCTCGGCAAGGGCCTTGCCGAGGCTTCGGCAAGGGTCCTGCCGTGGCGCCTACTCTCATCCCCGGCAAGGTACTTGCCGGGGGTCTTGTGGTTCTCCTTGGCTGGAATCCTGCCAAGGGTCGTCGTCTTCTTAACTTGCATCTGATCTTGAATGTCTTCACAAAGATCTGCATGCCACTACGGGGATATCTCCCGAATCCTCGCCCCATGGGGGCGGTGGACTCAAGGGTGATTCGCTCCGTAGGCGCGGGGGGAGCTGTCGCGGCAAGGGTCTTGCCAGGGCTGCCAGGGCTGGCCCCGGCAAGGATCTTGCCGGGGAGAGCCGCTTCGTCCCTTTGTTCTTTGTGGTCTTGTTCTTGGCGTCGCTCCAGTCTCCATCAAGCTTCGGTCTTGCCCCGGCTCGCCTCCCTCGCGATGCTTGGTGTGGTGGCGCCGTGGCTCAGACTGCCCGTGCACAGTCATAGGGGTACAAAAAGTGTACCCCTCTTTTTCTACACCGACGGGAGCCCCGGGGCCTGGGCTACACATAAGTCGGACACGTTGTTGGGCCAGGCCCAGAACGGTGCGCGGGCAGGCGGAGTGGTTTTCACCGGGGTAAAATTTCCGCGCGCTGTGCCTCCCACGACCCGCGCGCGCGGCGCGGGGTGGAGGGGCGTGCGTGACGTGGGCGACATCCGTGGGGCGGTTCCCGCAGGCATGTGTCACGTTGCAGCAAATGCGAAAGGAGGCGGCCCACGTTTTCCCCGTTAACGGGGGGAAGCGTGGAGGCGCGGCCGGCTTACTGGACGGGGCCGAGGCGCGGTCGTCTAGGCGTCCACTCCACACGATCACGGGGTGGGGAGAGGTCGCCTTACCCGTCCTTTCGGTCCTGCACGTTCGCCACGTGCCTCCCATGCGTTCGAGGTGGCGAGCGGTGGAGGTGGGAAACCGAGCCGCCGCTGGTTGGGGCGGCGGGTCGATCCCGGCCGCCCTCGCCTTCTGCGTCTTGATTGGCAGAGCGGGGCGGTCGAGCTCCAGCCCTGCCCCTTTATAAAGGGCGGAGGGAGGGGACAGCGCCCCGCACTCCTCCATCTTCTTTCTCCTTCAACTTCTGCTCCTCTCTTCTGTCCGCCATGAAGAGAGAAAACCTCGGCTCCTCAACGGTGGCGGCGAGGGTCGCTGATCGACAACGCGTCCCCCCTTCTCCTGCACCCGCAATGGACGAACCGGCCACGAGGGGAAGAGGGAGGTGGTGGGGCCGTGGGCGAGGCCGGGGTGCTCGAGGAAGAGGGGGACGGGGAGGCTCGCCGGCCTCGCCCTCGCCAGCAGCTCCTCCTCCAGTGGAAGGTCATGTTAGAGATGACCCCTGTGAGTTCTTCATTAGGATGTGGGGGTCACCGCGCCGTCGCCTTCGTCTCCCGACTCCATTTGCGCGGGGGATGGAGGGAAATCCGCCGGAGTCGTTGCGGCTGCACATGAGGGGTTGTGGGATCAGTGGCACGCGGGCCCGCGTCAACTTCCCTGCCCCTCATGTGATGTATCTTCGCCAAGGATGGAAGAGGTTCGCTCGCATCCATAGCCTGACGGATGGGCTCACCCTCCACTTCAAGTTGATGGAGGACGGACACCTCTCCGTCAAGGTCTTCGGGCACTTCGGGACTGGCGCGAGGTGCTGCATGGAGAGCTCCTCTAATGACGAAGACTCCTCCTCGAATGAGGGTGACGAGGAGGACAGCGACAGCGACGACGAGGGCGGTGGACGGCAGGATGACGGGTCCGACTAGGTGTCGGGCGCCGCTCCTTGTGGCACCGGCGACCCCATCATCCGCGTCGCTGGCTCCTTGAACTTCTCGGGGCCGTCTCCTTGACGGCTGGCGTAGGGAGGCTGCGGAAGAGGAAGAGGAAGAAGGCGGGTGGCAAGGTCGTCATGTCGGAGTACGCGGGCACCGACGCCTTCGACGCGTACTGACGTCCTGCCGCCTCGTCTTCGAGCTCTGCCTCCGGCGCCGTCATCACCGTCCAGCCCTTGGGAGGCCGCCGAGACGCCTTCTCGGTGTCTTCTGCCACCCGTAGCTCGCCTAGGCGCCCCTTTTGCCCTTCTCGCCTCCTTGACCTGCCTCCTGAGGAGAGGGACAAGAAAGGCATTACGGGCATCTTATCTATTTTTAATCTGTAAGCCTTCGGGCATCTGTTAAGTTTAAAACTTGTAATCCTCTTATTCATGTTTTTCATTCCCTATGGACTGTACCTGAATGGAATGTTTTTAATGAAAAAGGAATATTTGCCGGGTCATTTGTTCGTAGGTAAAAACCCACAACAGGGAATAAATCCATCATATCTTTAAGATAAACATTTCTTCGCCCTGTCGTTTCCCTACTTCGCTCGACCTTTCTCACGCCCTTGGCGGAGGCAGGGATGAAGTGGGCTCAGGCTCCTCGTTCCATCCTTCTGTTGCAGCGACTACGACCAAACTTTGTCCCAGAAATGAGCCCTAGGGCCTAGAGTTATGGGAGCACGGTAGCTTAAGGAAAAGAACGAGGTTTCACATACCTCAGTCCATAATGGAATGCAAGATAAGGGATAAAGAACTCATCTGAAGCTACATCCCCCGGCAACCCTGGCTAGCCGTGGGCGAATTCTTGCCCGTGCAGCCTTCGCCAACACTGGCTCGCCGGGGCCTAGGCGCTGGTCTGTTCTTCTTTGCTTCCTCCAAGTGGTTTCGGCAAGGATGTCTGCGCGTCCTGTGAACCAAAGAAGATAGAGGAAAGACAAAGACTCGACCTCTAAGCTAGGGGTTAGCCACTGCTAAGCACTATCAACCCTAACCAAGGACGAGACTCGACTCAGCATGCATGCTATAACTTAGGGCGCCAGCGCTTCATTTATTTATGCTCAGGGTCAGCGCCTGGCTTTGTACAAAGGGTTACATGCCTTGCCGGCAAGTCTTGTACAAAAGGGTGGCTTGCCGGGGGGCCCGGCAAGCCGCGCCTTATGGGTAAAACTTGCGAAGATGCTCAATGTTCCAGGAATTACTCACTGGAACGGCATCCTCGGTCTCCAGGCGGACAGCGCCAGGCCTGGTGACTCGTATTACCCGATAAGGGCATTCCCACTTCGGTGTCAACTTGTTCGTATTCCTGGCCGATTGAACGCACCGGAGAACAAGGTCGCCTTCCTCAAAGCTTACGGACCTTGCGTCTATGGTAGCAGCACAAGGCTTGCTGGTAGCGCGCTGCTCTCACAGCCGCCCGAAGACGATCTTCCTCAAGGAGCATTGCGTCGTCTTGTCGCAATTGCTCTTGCTCAAGTTCATCATAGGCGAGCACTCGAGGTGACCCGTATATGAGTTCCGTAGGGAGAACTGCATTGTGCCCCGTATATCAGGGCAAAGGGCGTCTGGCCGGTGGCTCGATTTGGCGTCGTCCTGATCAACCAAAGAACCGCCGGCAATTCATCAATCCAGCGCCTCCCACTCTTGTGCAGCCTGTCAAAGGTCTTTGTCCTTAATCCTCGCAACACTTAAGCATTTGCCCTCTCAGCTTGACCATTGCTTCGGGGGTGAGCAACGGAAGCGAAACAGACCTTGCTGCCGAGGTCTTGGGTATATTGCATGAAGGTGCGGCTTGTAAACTGCGTGCCGTTGTCGGTGATGATCCTGTTGAGTACACCAAAACGGCACACTAGTCCCTTGAAGAACTTGACGGCTGACTGAGCTGTGACCTTCCTTACTGCCTCCACCTCTGGCCACTTTGTGAACTTGTCGATTGCAACGTACAAGTACTCAAAGCCCCGACGGCGCGGGGGAAAGGGCCCAGTATGTCGAGCCCCCAGACCGAGAAGGGCCAGGAGAGAGGAATGGTTTGAAGGGCTTGAGCTAGTTGATGGAGTTTCTTTGAATGGAATTGGCATGCTTCACACCTGGTGACCAGCGCCACCGCATCCTGGAGGGCAGTGGGCCAGAAGAAGCCTTGCCGAAATGCCTTGCCGGCAAGGGCTCTCGACCCTATGTGGGATCCACATATGCCTCCATGTATCTCTGCCAACAGCTCCAGTCCTTCCTCTCGAGGGATGCACTTAAATTTCACACCGTTCGGTCTCCTTCTGTACAGGACGTCATCGACGAACTGGTACATGGCATACCGACGGGCTACTTTCTCCGCTTCTTCCTGCTCCTCAGGAAGTTCCCCAGTCTGAAGGAATCGGACGGTATGCTAAGCCCACGCTGGACCTGGGGCTCGACGGCGAGGACTAAAGGCATTTCCTCCGCCAGGGGAGTGGCCATCTCGACGGCAAAAGCTTGACGCTCCGCCGGAGTTAGCCCTCCGGTGGCGGGCTCAGTGTCCCCGGCAACATCCTTGCCGGCGGCTCCGAGGAGCTCGGCGGGAAAGTACTTGCCGGGCCCTGACTTCCTCCTCTTGTTCTGCTCTGTTGATGGATCAACGGATGGCTGAGAAAGCTGAAGCACAAAGGTACCTGGTTCCATAGGTAGCTTGAGGGCAGCGCGCTTTGACAGGTAATCGGCAATGTCGTTCTCCGCTCGGGGAACGTGCTCCGCCTGTATACCGTCAAAGCGCTCTTCCAACTTTCTCACTTCATCGACGTAGGCCTTCATCAATAGGCTCTGGTAATCCTTGTTGACTTGTTTGACGACAAGCTGCGAGTCGCCCCTCACAATGAGCTTCTTGATTCCGAGGTCCGCCACGATCCTAAGACCAGCAAGCAGCCCCTCATACTCGGCAGTGTTGTTCGTTGATACCTCCCTAGGGAAGTGCATCTGGACCACGTACTTGAGGTGCTCTCCAGTTGGCGCGACCAGCAGTACGCCAGCCCCGGTGCCCTGTAAGGAGAAAGCCCCATCAAAGTACATGATCCAGTTGCAGCTCGCCTCTTTGCCGTGGAGAGCAGTTTCCTGGACTTCTCCATCAGGCGTTGCGGCCCATTCTGCGACGAACTCTGCCAGGACTCGGCTCTGAATTGTCGAGGTACTTTCAAACTTGAGGCCAAAGCTGGACAGCTCCAGTGCCCACTCTACAATCCTTCCAGTCGCGTCTGGATTGTGAAATATCCGTTGCAGAGGGAGGCGAGTGACGACAGTGATCTCGTGCGCCTGGAAGTAGTGACGCATTTTCCTCGAGGCCATAAGAAGGCCGAAGAGCAATTTCTGCACACCGGAGTACCTTGATCTAGCCCCCTGCAAGAGGGAGCTAACAAAGTATACCGGGTGCTGCATCATCTTCTGTTTCGGCTGCACTCCAACCGACTGTGTCGCTTCTGCGCCAGTGGCACCAGGCTTTGTTGCTGCTATCACCTCATCATCAATTTCTCTCTGCGCCACTAGTGCAGCGCTGACCACCTGGTTTGTTGCCGCTAAGTATAGCAGCAACGGTTCTTGTGGTCTAGGTGCAACCAGTATTGGCGTGGAGGAAAGATACCTCTTCAGATCTTGTAATGCTGCCTCGGCTTCCGGCGTCCACTCCATTGGGCCTGCCTTTTTCAAGATCTTGAAAAAGGGGAGGGCGCGCTCGGCAGACTTAGAAATGAATCTGCTCATGGCGGCAACGCAGCCAGCAAGCCGACGCACATCCTTGACCCGTTTGGGTGCTTCAATCTGCTCTATAGCTTTGATCTTGTCCGGATTGGCTTCTATCCCACGCTGCGACACAAAGAACCCGAGAAGCTTGCTAGACGGAACGCCGAAGACGCACTTCACAGGGTTCAGCTTGAGGTTGATCTTGCGCAGGTTCACAAATGTTTCTTGTAAATCCGGTACAAGGGTTGCCTTGTTCTTGGTTTTGAGCACTATATCATCCATATAAGCCTCCATATTTCTATGGAGCTGGGGTTCAAAACCAATCTGGACTGCCCTTGCAAACGTTGAGCCAGCACTCTTCAACCCGAAAGGCATTCGTATGAAACAGTACATACCACATGGGGTGATGAATGTTGTCTTCTCTTTGTCTTCTCTTGCCATGAAGATCTGGTGGTAGCCGGAGTAGGCATCGAGGAATGACAGCAGGTCACACCCTGCCATGGAGTCAACAATCTGGTCTATGCGCGGCAACGGGAAGGGGTCCTTGGGACAAGCTTTATTGATATCCGTGTAATCAATACACAGCCTCCACTTCCCATTTGCCTTGCGCACTACCACTGGATTGGCCAACCACGTTGGGTGGAGCACTCCTCTCACCAAATCTGCAGCTTCCAGTTTTCGGATCTCCTCGGTGATGAACTCTTGCCGTTCCAAAGCTTGCTTCCTGACCTTCTGCTTGACGGGCCGCGCATGAGGACAGACAGCAAGGTGGTGCTCAATCACCTCCCTAGGAACACCGGGGATGTCGGACGCTTGCCAGGCAAACACGTCGACATTCGCCCGTAGGAAGGTGACGAGCGCGTCTTCCTATTTGTTGTCAAGGGCGGAGCTTATGGTAAAAGCCCCTCCCGAACCGTCCTCCTTGACAGAAACCTTCTTGGTTCCTGGCGGTGTGGCCCTAGATCTCTTGTTTCTGTCAGTGGAGCCCTCTGGCACGTCCTCGACGGGAGCGTGACACTCCAAAGAGGTGCGCTTGCCGGAGTGGGTGTTTGACGTGTCGCCGGTCTTCTTCTTTCCGGTGGAGCTCTCAGGCACGTCCTCCACGGGAGCACAGCACTCCGAAGAGGTGCGCTTGCTGGAGTGGGCGCCCGAGGTCCCGGCGGTCTTCTTCTTCCCGTTGGAGCTCTCAGGCACGTCCTCGACGGGAGCACAACACTCCGAAGAGGTGCGCTTGCCGGAGTGGGCGCCCGAGGTCTCGCCGGTCTTCTTCTTCTTCTTCCCTCCCGGGGCTCCAGTGGCAGGAGCAAGTGCCCCCGTAGCGGCAGTTGCTGCAACTGCTTGCTGGTACAATTGGTCGGCGCAAATCAGCGCATCTTTCTTATCGGAGAGGATGGTGATGATCGTCACGGGCCCTCGCATCTTCAGGGTGTTGTAGGCATAGTGTGATGCTGCCATGAACTTGGCTAGTGCTGGGCGGCCAAGGATCCCGTTGTAAGGCAAGGGGATCTTGGCAACATCGAACACGATCCTCTCTGTCCTGTAGTTCAGATCACTTCCAAAAGTCACGGGCAGCGTGACTTTCCCCTTTGGTTGACTCCTCCCTGGGCTGACCCCCTGAAACGTGCCCGTCTCCTCGAGGTCTCCATCAGGAACTTGCAGTTTCTCGATCACAGTGGGCGAAAGTAGGTTCAGACCGGCCCCGTCATCGACTAGCAACTTCGTCACCTTGAGGTTGCGTATTGTCGGTGAAACCAACAATGGCAAGCACCCGACCGCAGTAGTGCAATCAGGGTGATCCTCGGCGTCAAAGATGATAGGTGTGCTGGACCATTTCAGCGGCTTTTGGGCACCGGACGATGGCTCTGCCGCAATAATCTCACGCGCCCACTGTTTAAGCTGGCGGTGAGAAGCATGCAGCGAGGCGCCACCATCGACGCACATGGCATCCGTAGCCTTCTGAAACTCTTGGCCGCTGGACTCGTCGTCCTCTTCATGATCGTCGTCTTCAGGTCTTCTGTCGCGGCCCCGGGCTGGCCTTTCCTGCTGTTTCTCCTTGTCGCGACGGCCTGCTTGGCCGACACGCTTCTTGCTGGACCCCTCAACGCCGTCTTGGCCCTTCTCCTTGTCCCGCCTCTCGTATTCAGCCCTATGCTTCTCAGCAAGGAGCTCAACCTGGTGGCAGTCCTGGATATCATGGCCCTTGGTGCGATGGATCTTGCAGTATCGCTCGCCGGAGTTTCCTGGCTTCTCGGCAGCAGCCAAGGCCCGGCAGGCGATACACCCAGCAATTTCTTTGCCAGGGTCACCCGCCTTGCTTTTCTTGGCGGAGCCGGCGTCATCAGATCCCTCGACGGCGAGCACGGCATTCCCCTTGCGCTTCCTGTTACGGTTCCGGCCCTTCTTCGCTGGAGCGGCGGTATCCTCGTCTAAGAAGTCGGTTTCCGCACCGGCGCTTTCGCCGGGGTACTTCCTTCCCTCTTCCGCTCGGGCACATCTGTCGGCAAGAATGTAGAGTTCCGCCACATCCTTCACTTTGGTCATCGCCAGTTCTTCGCGCATCTTGCGGTTGCACACATTCAGGTGGAACGCGCTGATGATGGCGGCAGGGTGAACATCGGGGATATTGTACTATACCTGGCTGAATCTCTGTATGTACTTGCGCAGAGTCTTGCCTTCCTTCTGGGGTATGACATGCAAGTCACTTGCTTGGCCATGGGCTTGGTGGCCTCCGGTAAAGGCGCCAACAAACTCATGGCACAAGTCGGACCAGGACGAAATAGAGTCTACTGGCAAGTGCATCAACCACGACATGGCGTTAGGTTTAAGAGCCAACGGAAAGTAATTCGCAAGCACCTTATCGTCGCGGGCCCCGGCAGCTCGCATTGCGATGGTATAGATGCTGAGGAACTCTGACGGGTGGGTCTTGCCATTGTACTTCTCGCCAACGTCAGGTTTGAATGTGCGGTGTGAGGGCCACTGTAATTGTCGTAGCTCACGGGTGAAAGCTGGACAGCCTACCTCGTAAGGTAGACCCCCAGGGCTCTCCGATGTTGGGCGGTCTGCAGCAGGCCCTGCTCGCCTGTCTGACTGGTGGCGCATTCCGCGCCAGCGCTCGATGGTGGTTCAAGCGTCTTCATGAGCTCACTCCTGAAGAACTTGACGCTGGTCGCCGCGGGTCCGTGGGTCGGACGACGCTATGGAGATGGCGTCGCCCGCGACGTCTCGACGGGTAGACACACGCGGCACCGGGCGAGGAGGAGGCGAATGCACCGTAGCCACGGCGCTGCCGGCTCTCCCGTCGCCGGTGCGTGGGACCCCATCGGAGCGTCGGCCTGGGAGCTCCGCTGGATTTAGGTCATCCCTTTTGGCGACTGCGACAAGGCTTCGGATGGTGGCTCTCCATTCGTCGAGTTTCCCCGTAACGGGAGGAAAGTCGAGGAGCAACTGCGCGCGTGCCAAAGCTTCGGCTGGTGTCAACAGTAGTGAAACCTGCACGGAACATGACGCGCTTCGACCCCTGACCGTGTCAGGGGGAGCTCCATCACGATCCCGCGGTTGCCTAACGTCTCCACCAACGCTTCGGCGGGCGGGCAGGTCTTCTACGTCTCGGGAGTGGCGCTCGGGGCCCTTCCCATGGCAACGTCCGGGATCTTCGGGGTGACGACGCCGTCCGTCGCGCGCTGCTTGAGAAGAGCGCGCTGTTGGCGCCGGCGTGGGAGTTCTGGAGGCCCTTGCGTCGCCTTCGGGAGATGCGGCCGCGACCTTGGAAGGCCCCGCGCCACCTGCGGAGGGTCAGGCTCCATCTTTGGAACTGGTGGTGTGTGGCCCGTTACCAGGTGCACAAACATCGCCACCTCCCAAACTCCGGCTGTCGGGATGGCGTTGGTGTTTGTGAGCAGCGCCTCGAGTCCTTTTCGCAACTGGTCCGCTGTTCGCCCGCGTCGGGATGGGCTGTCCGGCTTCCGACTGGCCAACCGCCACCGTCGTCTTCTTCTTAGGCGCCATGACGATGCAAAAGCGCCGAACTAACCGCTAAAGCCGATTCTCACAACTGTGCAACCCCCTACCTGGCGCGCCAAAGATGTCGGTGTATTTGGATCGACACCTATGGGATCACAAGAATCCCTACTAAGGTTGCGGGGTGCGGGGTTGAGAGAAGAGCAGATCTAACAGTCAGAACACGGTTCCTTTACCCAGGTTCGGGCCGCAAAGATGCGTAAAACCCTACTCCTCCTTTGGTGGATTATATGTTGGTGTTCTTTAGCGAGTGAGGAGCTCCAAGAGAGTCGTGAGGAGTTCTAAAAAGCCGAATCCTTCTACTGGTCGCCTCGGGCCTCCTTTTATAGGAAAAAGGGGTTGCCACAATGGCACACAGGAAGTGGAAAGGGTACAGTGATGCGAGGTTATCCCTCGCATTACAGGACAAGGTGCATTTAATGCGCCTGGCTTAGGTGTCCTTCCTTTATCGGGGACGGGGGGAGACGTCCGTCTTGTCCATCGCCGCCCCTCCTTGTGTTGACACGCGCCCTGGCCAGCAGTGCCTAAGGCGCCATGTAGGCAGACAGGCAGCTGAGGTGGCGCAACGGCGGGTCTCCACGAAGATCTGTGGGTTGCCACGCAGGAGCCTGTCCAGCTGGTTGGGTCGGTAGCCGCGTGGGTCGGTGGAAACCTGGTTGATGCGGGACTGACGGTGGCCCTGCGGGTGTCCTCGGCAAGGGCCTTGCCGGGGCTCCGGCAAGGGTCCTGCCGTGGCGCCTGCTGTCATCCCCGGCAAGGTACTTGCCGAGGGTCTTGTGGTTCTCCTTGGCTGGAATCCTGCCAAGGGTCGTCGTCTTCTTAACTTGCATCTGATCTTGAATGTCTTCACAACGATCTGCATGCCACTACGGGGATATCTCCCGAATCCTCGCCCCATGGGGGCGGTGGACTCAAGGGTGATTCGCTTTGTAGGTGCGGGGCGAGCTGTCGCGGCAAGGGTCTTGCCGGGGCTGCCAGGGCTGGCCCCGGCAAGGATCTTGCCGGGGAGAGCCGCTTCGTCCCTTTGTTCTTTGTGGTCTTGTTCTTGGCGTCGCTCCAGTCTCCATCAAGCTTCGGTCTTGCCCCGGCTCGCCTCCCTCGCCATGCTTGGTGTGGTGGCACCGTGGCTCAGACTGCCCGTGCACAGTCATAGGGGTACAAAAAGTGTACCCCTCTTTTTGTACACCGACACTTAGACCGGGCCAGCTCCGCTCGAAGAACTTCAACGGCAGCAGCACCATCTGTAGCCATGCATATTCCAGCATATAGCTTTTAGCATCATGCTCATACCACAAAAATGTATGGGGATTGCCCCGAATACATACCTTGCGACTCGTCAAGACGCATATTGATTAACACAAGATCATCCCCCACTATATCCAGCCTCCGCTGAAGCTCGCAATATCCATAGTCTGGGAAGCGGCCGAGGGGGAAGCAGCCTGTATTCAAGTTTATCAGGTTAGTCCTCGAATGATTCTTTTCGATCCTCCATTTGCTTCCCATTGGAAGCCAACCGGAGTCTCAGGGGCTACTACCTATACACAGGTGCATCTTTGCAAATAAAACATAACTGAAAACATTATATCACAAACCTCGAAGCCTTTTAACAAGCTCATGAAGGCTTCATTCAATCTGCTCTCCGCGGACAAAATCTTCTCAACCACTCTACCCATCAAGGTACGCTGTTCCCCCGAGACATATGCTTTTCGCAACATATCTCGCAATGTATCCGGAGCCTCCGGGTCTCCGAAAGCCGCTCTAGGAGCACATCCATCCTTTTCCGGAATCATCTTAGGCTGCGAGCCAGACAGTCCAGGGCCTTTATTATCAGCCCCGGAATCTCGAATGCTTGGAGATCCACCTTCGAGTACTGCCTCTTTTATCACCCACATAGCTTGTTGATCAAGAAAAACCCTCCGCGACGGCACTTCAAAGTCATCCGCCCTATAAGGCGAGGAGGTTGGGGAAGGCATCTCGCTCTCCATCATCTTTGTGAGGAGACCTCCCGAAGAAGAGGATTGCCCAGAAAAACTCTGTGCCGACCTATAAAAGTGCACAGACACGTTACGTATATCTTCGGTAACGACATAAGGGCGGGACACTATCAAAGTACCCCGGATTCAGTTACGGTTTGGTCAAGGGCTTGTACCCATGTTGGAGCTATTCAACGGCATCGCTTTCCAAACCCAAGCCACTCGACGGTGGCATATTGCCTTTCTTAGACCGCCTTTCCAACCATCGAAGGCGGCTCTTTTCCTCCTTCTCGGAGAAGGGATACTGGGTCCTCTTTCGCCTTTGTCTTCAGGCGAGGAAAGGTCGATTTCTTCGGACTCAGTATCCGACTTACCTCCGGAACAAAGGTCATCTTGGATCTTCTCACTCTGCTGTTTACTCTCCCCCACCGGCGCCTGGTATGGTGTCGAGGCCAGCATCCTTGTTAACATGGGACTAGCTGAGTCTTCGGGAAGGGGGTCCGGACACCTAATCCGTTCCACTTTCTTTATCCAGCCCTGAAAAAGGATGATTCGGTCAGTGTCTTATCACTAGGTGTCTGATTGTGAGGTGTTTGGTGAGCGGGTACTTACCGGGGTGTCTGTATGGTTACAGTCTAGGCCGACATCTTCGGTGGTGTCCGGCCATTGCTTTCGTCTCCCGAAAAATAATCCCCACATTCCTTCGTGTGTAGTGCCGAAGAAGTGCTGAAAAGTCTGCGGCCCTTCCGGATTGAACTCCCACATGTGGAGAGGCCGTCGCTGGCACGGTAGGATCTGGCAGACTAGCATTACTTGAACAACATTGACGGCATTGATGTCCCTCTCAATGAGGTTTCGGATGCGGCTCTGCAAAACCCGCACCTCGTCTATTGATCCCCAGTCCAACCCCTTGTTAACCCACGATGCAAGCTGAATCGGGGGGATGGATCGACATGCGAGCACAGCAGCCCACTTGGAGCCGCGGGGCTCGGTGATGTAGAACCAGCCATGCTGCCATAAATCGGAAGACTTAGCAAAGGATCCTTTCAACCGAACAGCACTGGCGAGCTGGCTCACTATGACACCACTGCACTCTGCCTGCTCCTCCTTTATCACTTGCGGCTTCACACCAAAGGTCTTGAGCCATAAGCCGAAGTATGGAGGAGTTCGGAGGAAGGCTTCACACGTGACGATAAACGTCGAGATAAGAAGAATAGAGTCCGAGGCCAGATCGTGAAAATCTAGCCCGTAATAGAACATGAGCCCTCGTACGAAGGGATTAAGTGCAAACCCTAACCCACGGAGGAAGTGGGACACGAACACGACCCTCTCACCGGATCTGGGGGTGGGAATAACCTGCCCCTCGACCGGAAGCCGATGGAGGATTTCTGCGATCAGATACCTCGCTGCCCGAAGCATTGCAATATCTCCCTCCGTGACAAAAGAAGCCACCCACAGGCCTTTACGGCTGGGTCCGGACATGATTGGAGCTTGTGGCGATTGAAACCAGGGTGTTGGAACTTGGGGTTAGCAGGGGTTGAGAAAGAAGCAAGCATAAAAGAAAAAGACGGGTATGTACCCTTATATAAAGGCCGCGAATATCGAGCGTCTCCTCCTAGGCTTTGAAACTTGCCTGTTCCCAAGGAGTTGTACCCAAGCGACGGTTGGGTTACCCACGTCCGGGTTGATAAGAATCCCTTAAAAAGGGAAAGACACGATCTCCGCTTGATAAGATATACCAATGAAACCACGTCTCGAGACGTGGGACGACGGGCTAGCTAACGGCTAGAAAATAATGGCCAAGCAGGCGTGATGTCAAATTACCAAAAGGACGTTAGCGGATCGGACTCATTATATCTTCTGCAGTTTGTATACAGGTCTGGGTACTATCATCATGACCGAAGACCATCTTGGAGTACGGGAAGAAGGGAACCTGCCTTGCAATGTCGAAGACAATCTGCGCATCGGACTCCTCGTCATTGAAGCCAGGTTCATGGGCTACTGAGGGAGTCCTGGACTAAGGGGTCCTCGGGCGTGCGGCCTATTCTCAATGGGCTGGACTGGTGGGCTGTGAAGACATGAAGGCCAAAGAATGCACCCGTGTCTGTATTGGACTCTCCTTGGCATGGAAGGCAAGCTTGGCGACCAACTATGAAGATTCCTTCTTATGTAACCGACTCTATGTAACCCTAGATCCCCCCGGTGTCTATATAAACCGGAGGGTGTAGTCTGGAAAGGACACATATACACACATTACCATAGTCATACAGGCCAGGCTTCTAGGGTTTAGCCATTACGATCTCGTGGTAGATCAGCTCTTGTAATACTCATATTCATCAAGATCAATCAAGCAGGAAGTACGGTATTACCTCCATAGAGAGGGCCCGAACCTGGGTAAACATCGTGTCCCCAGTCTCCTGTAACCATCGACCTTAGATGCATAGTTCGGGACCCCCTACCCGAGATCCACCGGTTTTGACACCGACAGGAATCCCCAAGCTTAGTCTCTTTCCACTCCTTATTCCATAGTCCATCGAATCTTTACCCAAAACTTGAAAACTTCACAACACAAAACTCAACAGAAAACTCGTAAGCTCTGTTAGTATAAGAAAATAAAACCACCATTTAGGTACTCTTGTGAACTCATTCTAAATTCATATTGGTGTAATATCTACTGTATTCCAACTTCTCTATGGTTCATACCCTCCGATACTACTCATAGATTCATCAAAATAAGCAAACAACACATAGAAAACAGAATCTGTCAAAAACAGAACAGTCTGTAGCAATCCGTAACTTTCGAATACTTCTGTAACTCTAAAAATTCTGAAATAAATTGGTGGACATGAGGAATTTGTATATTAATCATCTGCAAAAAGAATCAACTAAAAAGCACTCTCCAGTAAAAAAATGGTAGCCAATCTCATCAGCGCTAAAGTTTCTGTTTTTCACAGCATGATCGTATAAACTTCGCACAAGTCTTCCCAAAGGTTCTACTTGGCACAAACACTAATTAAAACACAAAAACACATCTAAATAGAAGCTAGATGCAATATATATTCCTAAACATAAGCAAAAGCAAAGAAAATAAAATTGGGTTGCCTCCCAGCAAGCGCTATCGTTTAACGCCCCTAGCTAGTCACAATGATTTCAATGATGCTCGCATAAAAGATAAGAATTGAAACATAAAGGGAGCATCATGAAGAATATGACTAGCACATTTAAGTCTAACCCACTTCCTACGCATATGGATTTTGTGAGCAAACAACTTATGGGAACAAAAAATCAACTAGCATAGGAAGGCAAAGCAAGCATAGCTTCAAAACTTTCAACATATAGAGATGAAACTTGATATTATTGCAATATGTAGAAGCATATGATCCTCTCTCATAATAATTTTCAATAGCATCATGAATAAATTCAACCATATAACCAGCACATAAAGCATTCTTTTCATGATCTACTTGCATAGAAATTTTACTATTCTCCACATAAGAAAAATTCTTCTCATTCATAGTAGTGGGAGCAAAATCGGTAAAATAACTATCATGTGAAGCATAATCCAATTGAAAATTAAAATCATGATGACAAGTTTCATGGTTATCTTTATTCTTTATAGCAAAATGTCATCACAATACTCATCATAAATAGGAGGCATTCTTTCATCATAATAAATTTGCTCATCAAAACTTGGGGGACTAAAAACATCATCTTCATCAAACATAGCATCCCCGAGCTTGTGGCTTTGCATATCATTAGCATCATGGATATTCAGAGGATTCACACTAACAACATTGCAATCATGCTCATCATTCAAATATTTAGTGCCAAACATTTTATAGCATTCTTCTTCTAACAATTGAGCAAAATTTTCCTTTCCATAATTTTCACAAAAGATATTAAAACGATGAAGCATATGAGGTAACCTTAATTCCATTTTTTGTAGTTTTCTTTTATAAACTTAACTAGCGATAAAACAAGAAACTAAAAGATTCGATTGCAAGATCTAAAGATATACCTTCAAGCACTAACCTCCCCGGCAACGGCGCCAAAAAAGAGCTTGATGTCTACTACACAACCTTCTTCTGGTAGACGTTGTTGGGCCTCCAAGTGCAAAGGTTTGTAGGACAGTAGAAAATTTCCCTCAAGTGGATGACCTAAGGTTTATCAATCTGTGGGAGGCGTAGGATGAAGATGGTCTCTCTCAAACAACCCAGCAACCAAATAACAAAGAGTCTCTTGTGTCCCCAATACACCCAATATAATAGTAAATTGTATAGGTGCACTAGTTCGGCGAAGAGATGGTGATACAGGTGCAATATGGATGGTAGATATAGGTTTTTGTAATCTGAAAATATGAAAACAGCAAGGTAACTAATGATAAAAGTAAGCATAAACAGTGTTGCAATGATAGGAAACAAGGCCTAGGGTTCATACTTTCACTAGTGCAAGTTCTCTCAACAATAATAACATAACTGGATCATATAACTATCCCTCAACATGCAACAAAGAGTCACTCCAAAGGCACTAATAGCGGAGAACAAACGAAGAGATTATGGTAGGGTACGAAACCACCTCAAAGTTATTCTTTCTGATCGATCTATTCAAGAGTTTGTAGTAAAATAGCACGAAGTTATTCTTTCCGTTCGATCTATCTTAGAGTTCGTACTAGAATAACACCTTAAGATACAAATCAACCAAAACCCTAATGTCACCTACTCCATTGTCACCTCAAGTAACTGTGGGCATGATTATACGATATGCATCACACAATCTCAGATTCATCTATTCAACCAACACAAAGAACTTCAAAGAGTGCCCCAAAGTTTCTACCGGAGAGTCAAGATGAAAACGTGTACCAACCCCTATGCATAGATTCTCAAGGTCACGGAACCTGCAAGTTGATCACCAAAACATACATCAAGTAGATCACGTGATATCCCATTGTCACCACAGATAAGCACATGCAAGACATACATCAAGTGTTCTCAAATCATTAAAGACTCAATCCGATAAGATAAGTTCAAAGGGAAACTCAATTCATCACAAGAGAGTAGAGGATGAGAAACATCATAAGATCCAACTATAGTAGCAAAGCTCGTGATACATCAAGATCATGCCATCTCAAGAACACGAGATAGAGAGAGAGATCAAACATAGCTACTGGTACATACCCTCAGCCCCAAGGGTGAACTACTCCCCCCTCGTCATGGAGAGCGCCGGGATGATGAAGATGGCCACCGGAGAGGGATTCCCCCCTCCGACAGGGTGCCAGAACGGGTCTAGATTGGTTTTCGGTGGCAATAGAGGCTTTCAGCGGCGAAACTCCTGATCTAGGTTATTTTACGGAGGTTTCAGTATATATAGGAGGTGTTGGAGTCGGGGACAACTAAAGGGGGTCTCCGGGCTATCCACGAGGCAGGGGGCGCGCCCCTACCCTCGTGGGCAGCCCTGGAACCTTCTGGTCCCCCTCTGGCACTTCCTGGGATTCTTCTGGTCCAAAAATAACCTCCGTTGAGTTTTAGGTCAATTAGGCTCCGTTTGGTATTCCTTTTCTGCGATATTCAAATACAAGGGAAAAACAGCAACTGACACTGGGCTCTGGGTTAATAGGTTAGTCCCAAAAATCATATAAAAGTGTATATAAAAATCCATAAAACAGTCTGGAAGGATAATATAATAGCATGGAAGAATAAAAAATTATAGATACGTTGGGGACATATAAAGCATCACCAAGCTTAATTCTTGCTCGTCCTCGGGTAGGTAAATGATAAAAACAGAATTTTTGATGTGGAATGTTAACCAACATAATTCTCAATGTAATTTTGTTTATTGTGGCATGAATGTTCAGATCCAAAAGATTCAAGATAAAAGTCTGTATTGACATAAGAATAATAATACTTGAAGCATACTAACAAAGCAATCATGTCTTCTCAAAATAACATGGCCGAAGAAAGTTATCCCTACAAAATCATATAGTCTGGCTATGCTCTATCTTCATCACACAAAATATTTAAATCATGTGCAACCCCGGTTTTAGCCAAGCAATTGTTTCACACTTTAATTCTTTCAAACCTTTCAACTTTCACGCAATACATGAGCGTGAGCCATGGATATAGCACTATGTGGAATAGAGTGGTGGTTGTGGAGAAGACAAAAGAAGAAGATAGTTTCACATCAACTAGGCATATCAATGGGCGATGGAGATGACCATCAATAGATATCAATGTGAGTGAGTAGGGATTGCCATGCAGCGGATGCACTAGAGCTATAAGTGTATGAAAGCTCAACAAAAGAACAAAGTGGGTGTGCATCCAACTTTCTTGCTCATGAAGACCTAGGGTATTTTAGGAAGCCCATCGTTGGAATATACAAGCCAAGTTCTATAATGAAAATTCCCACTAGTATATGAAAGTGATAAAACAAGAGACTCTCTATCATGAAGATTATGGTGCTACTTTGAAGCACAAGTGTGGAAAAGGATAGTAGCATTGTCCCTCCTCTATTTCTTCTTTTCTTTTTTTGAGGGCTTTTTTTTTCTTATAGCCCCCCTCTTTTTTTGGGCCATCTTTTTTTATTTGGCCTTCTCTCTCTTTTTTTTGTTTCCTCACACGGTACAATGCTCTAATAATGAAGATCATCACACTTTTATTTACTTAAAACTCAAAGATTACAACTCGAAGCTAGAACAAAATATGACTCTAGGTGAATGCCTCCGGCGGTGTACCGGGATGTGCAATGAATCAAGAGTGACATGTATGAATGAATTGTGAATGGTGGCTTTGCCACAAATACGATGTCAACTACATGATCATGCATGGCAATATGACAATATGAAGCGTGTCATAATAATGGAATGGTGGAAAGTTGCATGGCAATATATCTCGGAATGGCTGTGGAAATGCCATGATAGGTTGGTATGGTGGCTGTTTTGAAGAAGGTATATGGTGGGTGTATGGTACCGGCGAAAGTTGCGTGGTACAAGAGAGGCTAGCAATGGTGGAAGGGTGAGAGTGCGTATAATCCCTGGACTCAACATAAATCATATAGAACTCATATACTTATTGCAAAAAATACGAGTTATCAAAACAAAGTATTCAACGCATGCTCCTAGGGGAAGGGTTTGTAGGAGTTAACCATCGCGCGATCCCGGCCACCACACAAAGGATGACACTCAATAAATAAATCATGCTCCAACTTCATCACATAACAGTTCACCATACGTGCATGCTACGGGAATCACAAACTTTAACACAAGCATTCCTCAAATTCACAATTACTCCACTAGCATGACTCTAATATCACCATCCTCATATCTCAAAACAATCATCAAGTATCAAACTTCTCATAGTATTCAATGCACTTTATATGAAAGTTTTTACTATACCCATCTTGGATGCCTATCATATTAGGACTAGTGTTATAACCAAAGCACATTACCATGCTGTTCTAAAAGACTCTCAAAATAATATAAGTGAAGCATGATAGTTCATCTATTTCTTCAAAATAAAACCACCGCCATGCTCTAAAAGATAAGTGAAGCACTAGAGCAAATGACAAACTACTCCGAAAAATAAAAGTGAAGATCAATGAGTAGTTGAATAATTATGTAACTATGTTAAGACTCTCAAACATTTAAGAATTTAAGATCTTGGGATATTATTCAAACAGCAAGCAAAACAAAATAAAACAAAATGACGCTCCAAGCAAAACACATATCATGTGGTGAATAAAAATATAGCCTCAAGTAAAGTTGCCGATAGACGAAGACGAAAGAGGGGATGCCTCAAGCTTAGGCTTTTGGTTGTCCTTGAATCTTGCCTTGGGGTGCCTTGGGCATCCCCAAGCTTAGTCTCTTGCCACTCCTTATTCCATAGTCAATCGAATCTTTATCCAAAACTTGAAAATTTCACAACACAAAACTCAATAGAAAACCCGTAAGCTCCGTTAGTATAAGAAAATAAAACCACCACTTAGGTACTGTTGTGAACTCATTCTAAATTCATATTGGTGTAATATCTACTGTATTCCAACTTCTCTATGGTTCATACCCTCCGGTACTACTCATAGATTCATCAAAATAAGCAAACAACACATAGAAAACAAAATCTGTCAAAAACAGAACAGTGTGTAGCAATCTGTAACTTTCGAATACTTCTGTAACTCTAAAAATTATGAAATAAGTTGGTGGACGTGAGTAATTTGTCTATTAATCATCTGCAAAAAGAATAAACTAAAAAACTCTCCCAGTAAAAAATGGTAGCCAATCTCGTGAGCGTTAAAGTTTCTGTTTTTCACAGCATGATCGCATAAACTTCACACAAGTCTTCCCAAAGGTTCTACTTGGCACAAACACTAATTAAAACACAAAACCACATCTAAACAGAAGCTAGATGCAATATTTATTCCTAAACATAAGCAAAGAAAATAAAATTGGGTTGCCTCCCAACAAGCGCTATCGTTGAACGCCCCTAGCTAGGCACAATGATTTCAATGATGCTCGCATAAAAGATAAGAATTGAAACATAAAGGGAGCATAGTGAAGAATATGATTGGCACATTTAAGTCTAACCCACTTCCTATGCATAGGGATTTTGTGAGAAAACAACTTATGGGAACAAAAATCAACTAGCATAGGAAGGCAAAGCAGGCATAGCTTCAAAACTTTCAACATATAGAGAGGAAACTTGATATTATTGCAATATGTAGAAGCATATGATCCTCTCTCATAATAATTTTCAGTAGCATCAAGGATGAATTCAACCATATAACCAGCACATGAAGCATTCTTTTCATGATCTACTTGCATAGAAATTTTACAACTCTCCACATAATAAATATTCTTCTCATTCATACTAGTGGGACCAAAATCAATAAAATAACTATCATGTAAAGCATAATCCAATTGAAAATTAAAATCATGAAGACAAGTTTCATGGTTATCTTTATTCTTTATAGCATACATGTCATCACAATACTCATCATAAATAGGAGGCATGCTTTCATCATAATAAATTTGATCATCAAAACTTGGGGGACTAAAAATATCATCTTCATCAAATATAGCATCCCCAAGCTTGTGGCTTTTCATATCATTAGCATCATGGATATGCAGAGGATTCACACTAACAACATTGCAATCATGCTCATCATTCAAATATTTAGTGCCAAACATTTTATAGCTTTCTTCTTCTAACAATTGAGCACAATTTTCCTTTCACGAAAGATATTAAAAAGACGAAGTATATGAGGTAACCTTAATTCCATTTTTTGTAGTTTTCTTTTATAAATTAAACTAGTGATAAAACAAGATACTAAAAGATTTGATTGCAAGATCTAAAGATATACCTTCAAGCACTAACCTCCCAGGCAACGGCGTCAGAAAAGAGCTTGATGTCTACTACACAACATTCTTCTTGTAGACATTGTTCGCCCTCCAAGTGCAGAGGTTTCTAGGACAGTAGCAAATTTCCCTCAAACGGATGACCTAAGGTTTATCAATCCGTGGGAGGCGTAGGATGAAGATGGTCTCTCTCAAACAACCCTGCAACCAAATAACAAAGAGTCTCTTGTGTCCCCAACACACCCAATACAATGGTAAATTATATAGGTGCACTAGTTCGGCGAAGAGATGGTGATACAAATGCAATATGGATGGTAGATATAGGTTTCTGTAATCTGAAAATATAAAAACAGCAAGGTAACTAATGATAAAAGTGAGCATAAACGGTGTTTCAATGATAGGAAACAAGGCCTAGGGTTCATACTTTCACTAGTGCAAGTTCTCTCAACAATAATAACATAACTGGATCATATAACTATCCCTCAACATGCAACAAAGAGTCACTCCAAAGGCACTAATAGCGGAGAACAAACGAAGAGATTATGGTAGGGTACGAAACCACCTCAAAGTTATTCTTTCTGATCGATCTATTCAAGAGTTCGTAGTAAAATAGCACGACGCTATTATTTCCGTTAGATCTATCTTAGAGTTCGTACTAGAATAACACCTTAAGATACAAATCAACTAAAACCCTAATGTCACCTAGATACTCCGTTGTCACCTCAAGTATCTGTGGGCATGATTATACGATATGCATCACACAATCTCAGATTCATCTATTCAACCAACACAAAGAACTTCAAAGAGTGCTCCAAAGTTTCTACTGGAGAGTCAAGACGAAAACATGTGCCAACCCCTACGCATAGATTCCCATGGTCATGGAACCCGCAAGTTGATCACCAATACATACATCAAGTAGATCACGTGATATCCCATTATCACCACAGATAAGCACATGCAAGACATACATCAAGTGTTCTCAAATCATTAAAGACTCGATCCGATAAGATAACTTCAAAGGGAAAACTCAATTCATCACAAGAGAGTAGAGGAGGAGAAACATCATAAGATCCAACTATAGTAGCAAAGCTCGCGGTACATCAAGATCATGCCATTTCAAGAACACGAGAGAGAGAGAGATCAAACACATAGCTACTGGTACATACCGTCAGCCCCGAGGGTGAACTACTCCCTCCTCGTCATGGAGAGCGTCGGGATGATGAAGATGGCCACCGGAGAGGGATTCCCCCCTCCGACATGGTGCCAGAACGGGTCTGGGTTGGTTTTCGGTGGCAACAGAGGCTTTCGGCGGCGGAACTCCCGATCTAGGTTATTTTCCGGAGGTTTCAGTATATATAGGAGGTTATGGAGTCGGGGAAAAGTAAAGGGGGTCTCTGGGCTGTCCATGAGGCAGGGGGGCGTGCCCCTACCCTCGTGGGTAGCTCGGGAACATTCTGGTCCCCCTCCGGCACTTCCTGGGCTTCTTCTGGTCCAAAAATAACATCCGTTGAGTTTCAGGTCAATTGGGCTCCATTTGGTATTCCTTTTTTGTGATATTCAAAAACAAGGGGAAAATAGCAACTGGCACTGGGCTCTGGGTTAATAGGTTAGTCCCAAAAATCATATAAAAGTGTATATAAAAGCCCATAAAACATCCTAGAAGGATAATATAATAGCATGGAACAATCAAAAATTATAGATACATTAGAGACGTATCGCAAGGCCGCTAGTCCGTGGCGGCTCCTCAAGGGACAGGGGAGACATGTTCTGCACTCCAGTTGGCCAAGGAGTGCAAGATGTCCAGGGAGCAAGGTATGATGAGAATGATCATGTGATAGCCCATGTGTTCCCGGTTAACATGGATATGCAGAGGCCGAACATGGTGGAGCTGAACTTGGCAAGGTAGAGGGTAGCCATCTGATCAAGGTGGATCATCGTGGGCCTGTTCTTCCCGGTACAGATCTTCAGTATCAGTGGGCTCTTCTAGGAGCTCAAGAGCAAGTGGGGGCTGAGGGGGCGCCTCAGTTTCACCCCACTCAAGAACAACCGCTTCACCCTCGAATTCGAGCGTGAGGGGTGATACGTCTCCAACGTATCTATAAATTTTTTATTGTTCCATGCTATTATTTATGATGTTTTGGATGTTTAATGGGCTTTCTCATACACTTTTATATCATTTTTGGGAGTAACCTACTAACCCAAAGGCCCAGTCCAGATTGCTGTTTTTTTTTTTGCCTATTTCAGGGTTTTGCAGAAAAAGAATATCAAACGGAGTCCAAACGGAATGAAATCTTCGCGAGAGATATTATTGGAGAAAATAACGCACAGGAGAGTTGAGAACCACGTCAGGTGAGCCACGAGGTGCCCACGAGGGTGGTGGCGCGCCAGCCTTCCCAGGGCGCGCCCCCTGCCTCATGGGGCCCTCGAGCATCCCCCGGTGTCCTCCTTCCTCCTATATAAGTCTACGTACCGTGAAACCATCATCAACAGAGAGAAAACCCTAATTCCACTGCCGTAACCATCTGTTCCCGTGAGATCCCATCTTGGAGCCTGTTCCGGAGCTCCGCAGTAGGGGGGATCCATCACGGAGTGCTTCTACATCATCATCATCGCCCTCACCATGAGTTGTGAGTAGTTTACCACAGACCTTCGGGTCCATAGCTAGTATCTAGGTGGCTTCTTCTCTCTCTGGATCTCAATACAAAGTTCTCCTTCGTCTTTGAGGAGATCTATTCGATGTAATCTCTTTTTAGGGTGTGTTTGTCGACATCCGATGAATGGTGAGTTTATGATCAAGATTATCTATGAGAAATATTAGGTTCTTCTCTAAACTCTTTAAGTGTGCTCATAATATCCTTGCAAGTCTCTTCGAATTATTGGTTTGGTTTGGCCTACTAGATATATAGTTCTTGCAATGGGAGAAGTGCTTGGCTTTGGGTTTGATCTTGCAGTGTCCTTTCCGAGTGACAGTAGGGGCAGCAAGGCACGTATTGTATTGTTGCCATCGAGGATAAAAAGATGGGGTTTATATCATATTGCTTGAGTTTATCCCTCTACATCATGTCATTTTTCTTAAGGCGTTACTCTGTTCTTATGAACTCAATACACTAGATGCATGCTGGATAGCGGTCGATGTGTGGAGTAATAGTAGTAGATGCAGGCAGGAGTCGGTCTACTTGTCTCGAACGTGATGCCTATATACAATGATCATGCCTAGATAGTCTCATAATTATTCGCTTTTCTATCAATTGCTCGACAGTAATTTGTTTACCCGCCGTAGAATATCGCTATCATGAGAGAAGCCACTAGACAACACTATGGCCCCCGGGTCTATTCTCAACTTATCAATCTGCATCTACTTTACTTTTTCCGCTTTTACTTTCTGTTCTTATAAACAAAAATACCAAATATATAAACAATCATCTCTATCAGATCTCACTTTCGTAAGTAACCATAAAGGGATTGACAACCCCTTATCACGTTGGCTGCGAAGTTCTCATTTGTTTGTGCAGGTGCGAGGGACTCGCACGTGGTCTCCTACTGGATTGATACCTTGGTTCTCAAAAACTGAGGGAAATACTTACGCTACTATGCTGCATCTCCCTTTCCTCTTCGAGGGAATACAACGCAAGCTCGAGAAGTAGCAAGAAGAATTTATGGCGCCGTTGCCGGGGAGGCTTACGCAAAAGTCATATACCAAGTACCTATCACAAACCCTTACCTTCGCATTACATTTTTTGCCTCTCGTTTTCCTCTCCCCCACTTCACCCTTGTAGTTTTATTTGCCCTTCTTCTGTCGTGTGTTTATCGTTCGCTTGCTTCTTGTTTGCTTGTGTGTGTTGGATTGTTTGCTTGTCACTATGGCTCTCCCTATTAGTGTTGACCCTCACCTCAAGAGGCTGGAGGAGATTGAAAACAATGTTAGACATTTTATGAGTATACAATTTGAGCATAATGACTTTTTCAGAAGTGAGCTTAAAGAACAGAAAAAGTTTATGGAGTATATGAATAAAGACCTTGATGATATGTCTAAGGAATTTTATCGCTTGAAATCTCAGTTTGCTCATCTTGAGAACTTAATTGCCCAAATTTCGGATAAACAGTCCACCTTGATCAATAAGATGGCTGCTAAACCGGAAGAGCATGAAAATAAATATGAAGATCTGAAAGTTATTGATGTGTCTCCTATTAGATCCTTGTTTTCTAGTATAAATCTTGATGAAGATAGGATTCGAGATGATTCTGCTTTAAGGTGTCCCAATGATTCAGAGTTTTTAGATCTTGATGCTAAAATTGTTAAAAGTGGGAGTGCAGAGATTAAAACTTTGCATAGTGATGAACCCACTACTTTGGATTCAAGGGATTCAATTGTGATAATTGCTCTTTAATTGATTGTATTTCCTTGTTGCAATCCGTACTAAACTCTTTGCATGCTTATAGTCAAAATAAATCTTTCACCAAACCCATAGTTGATGCTTTGATGCAATCTTATGAAGAAAAACTTGAGTTAGAAGTTTCTATCCCTAGAAAGATTTATGATGAGTGGGAACCTACTATTAAAATAAAAATAAAAGATCATGAATGCTATGCTTTGTGTGATTTGGGTGCAAGTCCCTCCACTATCCCAAAAACTTTCTGTGATTTGCTAGGGTTCCATGAGCTTGATGATTGTTCTTTAAATTTGCATCTTGCGGATTCCACTATTAAGAAACCTATGGGAAGAATTAATGATGTTCTTATTGTTGCCAATAGGAATTATGTGCCCTTAGATTTCATTGTTCTTGATATAGATTGCAATCCTTCATGTCGTATTATTCTTGGTAGACCTTTCCTTGGAACGATTGGTGCAATTATTGATATGAAGGAAGGAAATATTAGATTCCAATTTCCATTAAGGAAAGTCATGGAACACTTTCCTAGAAAGGAAATCAAATTACCATATGAATCCATTATGAGAGCCACTTATGGATTGCCTTGCAAAGATGACAATACCTAGATCTATCTTGTATCGTGCCTAGCTAGGGGCGTAAAACGATAGCGCTTGTTGGGAGGCAACCCAATTTTATATTTTTTTTTGTTTTTTCTGCTGTTAGGGAATAAATATTGCATCTAGCTTCTATTTAGATGTGGTTTCATGTTTTGTTTGGTGTTTGTGCGAAGTAGAACCTTTGGGAAGACTTGTGTGAAGTTTATGTGATCTTGCTGTGAAAAACAGAATCGTTAGCGCTCGCTAGAATGGTCATCAGATTTTACTGGAGCATGCTATTTTGTTGATTCTTTTTGCAGATGATTAATAGAAAAATTCATCATGTTTACCAATTTAGTTTGATTTTTTTGGAGTTACAGAAGTATGCGACACCTGCAGATTACTACAGACTGTTTTGTTTTTGACAGATTCTGTTTTTCGTGTGTTGTTTGCTTATTTCAGTGCATCTGTGTGTAGTATTGGCAAGTATGGACCATAGAGAAGTTGGAATACAGTAGGTTTAACACCAATATAAACAAAGAATGAATTCATTGCAGTACCTTTGACTAGTGGGTTGCTTTCTTATACTAACGGAGCTCACGAGAATTTTTGTCTAAGTTTTGTGTTGTGAAGTTTTCAAGTTTTGAATATTGCTTTGATGGACTATGGAACAAAGAGTAGCAAGGGCCTAAGCTAGGGTATGCCCATGGCACCCCAAGTAAAATTCAAAGGACAATCAAAAGCCTAAGCTTGGGGATGCCCCGGGAAGGCATCCCCTCTTTCGTCTTCATCCATCGATAACTATACTTGGAGCTATATTTTTATTCACCACATGATATGTGTTTTGCTTGGAGCGTCTTGTATAATTTGAGTCTTTGTTTGTTAGTTTGCCACAATCATCCTTGCTGGACACACCTATTTGAGAGAGTTAAATATGGCCTAGGAATTGTTAGAACACTCTATGTGCTTCACTTATATCTTTTGAGTTGAATAGTTTTTGCTCTAGTGCTTCACTTATATCTTTTAGAGCACGGTGGTGATTATATTTTGTAGAAATTGTTGAACTCTCATGCTTCACTTATATCCATTTGAGAGTCTATTAAAACAGCATGGTAATGTGTTTAGGCTATGAAACTAGTATTCACATGATAGACATCCAATATCAATGTAGTAAAACAATTTCACACTAAGTGCATTGAATATGAGGACAAGTTGGATGCTTGATAATTGTTTTGAGATATGAGGATATTGATATTAGAGTCATGCTAGTGGAGTTATTATGAAATTGAGAAATACTTGTGTTAAGGTTAGTGATTCCCATAGCATCCATGTATGGTGAACCGCTATGTGACGAAGTTAGAGCATGAGGTATTTGTAAAGTGCTAACCTTTGTGTGGAGGTTGGGGGCGCGCGATGGTTAACTCCTACCAACCTCCACCCTAGGAGAATGCGTTGATTGCTTTGTTTTGATGACTCGTAGATTTTTGCAATAATTATATGAGTTCTTATGACTAATGTTGAGTCCATGGATTATACGCACTCTCACCCTTCCACCATTGCTAGCCTCTCTTTTACCACGCAACTTTCAGCGGTACCATAAACCCACTATATATCCTTCCTCAAAACAGCCACCATATTATTCCTCAAAACAGCCACCATACCTACCTATTGTGTCATTTCCATAGCCATTCCGAGATATATTGCCATGCAACTTTCCACCGTTCCGTTCATATGACACGCTTCATATTGTCATATTGCCATTCATGATCATGTAGTTGACATCGTATTTGTGGCAAGGCCACCATGCATAACTTTTCATACATGTCTCTCTTGTTTCATTGCACATACCGGTACACCGCCGGAGGCATTCATATAAAGGTATACTTTGTTGTAGTATCGAGTTGTAATGAAAGTGTGATGATCATCATTATTAGAGCATTGTCCCATGGGAGGAAAGGCTAAATCAATAAAGCTCCTCCGCAAAAAAGGAAGAAAAAAAGAAAGTCCAAAAAAAAGGCCCCAAAAAAGGGGACAATTGCTACTATCTTTTTTCCACACTTGTGCTTCAAAGTAGCACCATGTTCTTCATTGTAGAGAGTCTCATGCTTAGTCATTTTTATACTAGTGGGAATTTTTGTTATAAAACTTGGCTTGTATATTCCAACGACGGGCTTCCTCAAATGCCCTAGGTCTTCGTGAGCAAGCAAGTTGGATGCACGCCCATTAGTTTCTTTTGTTGAGC
Organism: Secale cereale; assembly: GCA_902687465.1. NCBI lineage: Eukaryota > Viridiplantae > Streptophyta > Magnoliopsida > Poales > Poaceae > Secale > Secale cereale. Next base: position 316,302,196 of record LR738711.1, on the reverse strand, counting down.
TTTCATACATATTTAGATCTAGTGCATCCGTTGCATGGCAATCCCTACTCACTCACATTGATATCTATAGATGGGCATCTCCATAGCCCGTCGATACGCCTAGTTGATGTGAGACTATCTCCCTCCTTTTTATCTTCTCCACACCACCTCTCTATTCCACCCATAGTGCTATGTCTATGGCTCACGCTCATGTATTGCGTGAAAGTTGAAAGGTTTGATAGAATAGAATACGAAAACAAGTGCTTGGCTGAAATCGGGGTTGTGCATGATATGAATATTTTGTGTGATGAAGAGGGAGCATAGCTAGACTATATAATTTTGTAGGGATAACTTTCTTTAGCCATAGTATTCTGAGAAGACATGATTTCTTTGTTAGTATGCTTGAAGTATTATTATTTCTTATGTCAATATAGACTTTTATCTTGAATCTTTCAAATCTTAACATTCATGCCACAATTAAGAGAATTACATTGACAAACTTTGTTGGTTAGCATTCCACATCAAAAAAATTGTCTTTATCATTTACCTACTCAAGGACGAGCATGAATTAAGCTTGGGGATGCTTGATACGTCTCCAACGTATCTATAATTTTTTATTGTTCCATGCTATTATTTATGATGTTTTGGGTGTTTAATGGGCTTTGTCATACACTTTTATATCATTTTTGGGACTAACCTACTAACCCAAAGGCCCAGTCCAGATTGCTGTTTTTCGCCTGTTTCAAGGTTTTGCAGAAAAAGAATATCAAACGGAGTCTAAACGGAATGAAACCTTCGCGAGAGATATTTTTGGAGAAAATCACGCACGGGAGACTTGAGAACCACGTCAGGGGAGCCACGAGGTGCCCACGAGGGTGGGGCACCCCCCCCCCTTCCTAGGGCGCGCCCCCCTGCCTCGTGGGGCCCTCGAACGTCCCCCGATGTCCTCCTTCCTCCTATATAAGTCTACGTACCCCGAAACCATCAGCAGCAGAGAGAAAACCCTAATTCCACCGCCGTAACCTTCTGTTCCCGTGAGATTCCATCTTGGAGCCTGTTCCGGAGCTCCGTCGGAGGAGGGATCCATCACGGAGTGCTTCTACATCATCATCATCGCCCTCACCATGAGTTGTGAGTAGTTTACCACAGACCTTCGGGTCCATAGCTAGTATCTAGATGGCTTCTTCTCTCTCTCTGGATCTCAATACAAAGTTCTCATCGGTCTTCGAGGAGATCTATTCGATGTAATCTCTTTTTGCGGTGTGTTTGTCGAGATCTGATGAATTGTGAGTTTATGATCAAGATTATCTATGAGAAATATTTGGTTCTTCTCTGAACTCTTTATGTGTGCTCATAATATCCTTGCAAGTCTCTTTGAATTATTGGTTTGGTTTGGCCTACTAGATCTATAGTTCTTGCAATGGGACAAGTGCTTGGCTTTGGGTTCAATCTTGCGGTGTCCTTTCCCAGTGACAGTAGGAGCAGCAAGGCACGTATTGTATTGTTGCCATCGAGGATAAAAAGATGGGGTTTATATCATATTGCTTGAGTTTATCCCTCTACACCATGTCATCTTGCTTAAGGCGTTACTCTGTTCTTATGAACTCAATACACTAGATGCATGCTTGATAGTGGTCGATGTGTGGAGTAATAGTAGTAGATGCAGGCAGGAGTCGGTCTACTTGTCTCGGACGTGATGCCTATATACAATGATCATGCCTAGATAGTCTCATAATTATTTGCTTTTCTATCAATTGCTCGACAGTAATTTGTTTACCCGCCGTAGAATATCGCTATCATGAGAAAGCCACTGGAGAACACTATGGCCCCCGGGTCTATTCTCAACTTATCAATCTGCATCTACTTTACTTTTTCCGCTTTTACTTTCTGTTTTTATAAACAAAAATACCAAAAATATAAACTATCATCTCTATCCGATCTCACTTTCGTAAGTGATCGTAAAGGGATTGACAACCCCTTATCGCGTTGGCTGCGAAGTTCTTATTTGTTTGTGCAGGTGCGAGGGACTCGCGCGTGGTCTCCTACTGGATTGGTATCTTGGTTCTCAAAAACTGAGGGAAATACTCCGCTACTGTGCTGCATCTCCCTTTCCTCTTCGAGGGAATACAACGCAATCTCGAGAAGTAGCAGGGGGATCTCAGGTTCATCCTCAATAATGGGCCGTGGACCCATAAAGGAGATGCCTTCCTCATGGTGGCGGTGCACAGAAGTGCGAGGCCTGGGAATGTGGAGGTCGCTCTCATGCCAATGTGGGTGTGCATCTACGACGCTCCACCGATCATGATTTTTGAGTCGGTGGCTAGAGCCCTCGGCGCCGAGCTTGGTGAGGTCCTGGAAGTAGATGCAGACAACGAAGGCAAAATTTGGGGCAACTACATGCGTGTCCGCGTCAACCATGACGTAGTTGAACCCATTTGAAATAAGCTAGAGACTTATGATAATGCTGAGGGAAAATTGTATAAGCTGAATGTAAAGTACGAGAGGCTCCCTAGGTTTTGTACTGCATGTGGCCATCTAGGGCATGGGCAACGCGACTGTAAGCTTCCATAGGATCTCCAAGAGATGAGATTCTCGGCGGCATTACGCGCATCTCCTTTTAAAAGAAGTAGCATGAGAGGAGGGGTCATCGTCCCGGATACGAGTAGCGCTCGCCGGTTCCTGCACTTCGAGCCAGAGAACAGGGGTAGCAAAGATGATCTTGTAGAAGAAGGCTCAAGAGAGGTATGGCTGAGTTCCGGAGAAGGTGCTAGCAGACCCATTGGTTCAGGCTGCTATAGAAGTAGTCAGCAGCATCAAGCTTGACTCGGGTAGCGGAGAGGATGGGTGCTGGGGCGGCGCTACTAGCGGCACCCAGAACGTGGAGATGACTGCCCGGACTGGGGCGGTGGATGGCTCAGATGACAAAGAGACTGACAACAACTCATACCCTCCCGATTCTCAGCACCCTGCTCAGGTTTGTGCAACAGCTGGTAAGGGGTGCGTGGAGTCAGGACTTTATTTCCCTCCGGGTTTTGATACCCATCAATCCTATGGACCGAACCAGACACAAGGAGTGGGAGGGGTGATGCAGATGGTGGAGTCATAGTAGCTCCGGGAAATAGGGCAGTGGATGGCCATGGCGAAAAGGCAAACACAGGAGAAGATGCAGCAGTCTACACCGTCGCTGATCCAACTAGGACACCGACCACTGAAACTGATGGCCTGAAGCAAAGAACTGAGGCCAAGAGGGACGAACAAAGCAGCCAGAAGGAAAAAGGGAGTTGATGGCAAACAAAAGTGAGCCAACATTGTATGAAGCTATAGGTGTGGACTGACAGGTAAAGCAAAAGACGTTGAGGCCCTGCAGGTGAAATGAATCCCAGGGGGGAAGGCTAGTGGAAGGCAAGGATCAGTGCTTGGGAAGAGGGGAGATAGAGGCGCGTGCAATGGGAAAGTTGGGGAGGCAGAAACTAACCTGAAGATGGATGACAAGATTAAGAAGAAGAGAGGAACATGTACAGAGGGAGAGGGCAATGGCATGGAGGGCTCAGGTGGCATGAAAGCGACCGGTCCAGGGGCTACCGGCAAACTGATGGGTGCTAATGGCGGCACCCGTCAGGAGCCATGACGGTCCTAAGCTGGAACTGCCAGGGTCTTGGGTAGCCCCGGACAGTTTAGGAACTTGTATGCCTTGTGCATACCTACAAGCCCAAGCTTGTGTTCCTCTCTGAAACTCGGCAAAGCACCTCGTATGTTAATAAGTTGAGATGGAGGCTAGGCCTCAAACACTGTATTGCGCAGCCCGGAAGATGTATGCAGTAAACTGAATAATATGCAACAAGTGCTAAAGGGGTGGGCTGACAGAGATTTTGGCTCCATTATAAAGAAATAACTGAGATTAGGAAGAGACTAAGTGTTCTGTGGAACTACCCTCATGCAGCAACAAATCAGAGAGAAATCAAGAGGCTATCGGCGGAACTCGATGAACTGCTCTTGAGGGAGGAATTAATGTGGAGGCAGAGATTAAGAGCCACGTACTTGCAAGAAGGGGACAGGAATACCAAGTGGTTCCAATGGAAAGCAACCTGGAGGAAGAAGAAGAAGAATGAAATAACAAAACTGAAGAACCAAGAGGGGACGTGGGTTGAGGATAGAGAGGGCATGCATGTGTTAACAAAGGATTTCTTTAAAGAACTGTATAAAAGAGAGGACAGCGTGGTTTCGGGCGAGCTGTTAAACCTAATCAAATGGAGCATAACTAAGGACATGAACAAAGCATTGACAAAACCCTTTTCATCAGAGGAAATCAGTGACTCACTATTTCAAATTGGGCCGCTTAAGGCGCCCGGGCCAAATGGTTTTTCGACACGTTTCTTCTAGCAAAATTCGGTGATGAAAGAGGATGTGATAAAGGGAGTCTTAAGCTTCTTCGATGACGGGGTCCTGCCAGAAGGAGTAAATGATACAGTGTTAGTACTCATCCCTAAAGGAAATAACCTGCAGTCACTGAGAGATTATCGACCCATAAGCCTTTGCAACATCATCTACAAGGTAATTTCAAAATGTCTGGTGAACCGACTTCGGCCTCTCCTGGATGAGATAATCTCTGAAACCCAGAGTGCCTTCATCCCGGGCCGCACGATCACAGATAACATCACCATCGTGTTTGAGTGCTTCCACAAAATTCAACACAGCAGAAACATCCACAACACCCATTGTGCGTATAAGTTGGATTTGACAAGACTAACACCCATCAAAATAGCAAGAAATAGCCCAGGCATATCTAACCTCCTCTTTGCAGATGATAGCCTGATTTTTTTCAAGGCTATAGTGGATCAAGCTGAGACGATGAAGAAGGTGCTGCACACTTTCCAAAAGTGCACATGGCAACTATTAAGTGAGAGCAAGTGCTCCCTCTTATTATGTGATCACTGCCCTACAAACGTCAGAGATGAGATAAAGAGGGTCCTAGGAGTTGTGATAGAATCCTTTGAGAGCAAATACCTAGGAATCCCTACTCCGGAAGGCAGAATGAAGGACGAGAACTTCCAACCTATCATGGATAAATTCGGGAAAAGATGTAACGATGCCTCAGATAAGTTCATGTCATATGCCGCAACGAAAGTGCATGTCAAGTCTAGGGTTCATGACCTACCATGCTACAACATGGGTGTATTCCTTTTCTATAAAGGTTTTTCTGAGAAATATGAGAAAATGATTCGACACTTTTGGTGGGGAGACGAGGAATGCTACCGGAAGGTGCACTGGATGTCCTGAGAACGGATGATACGGCCAAAACGGGCGGGAGGCATCGGATTCAGAGACATGCACCTATTCAACTTAGCTCTCCTAGCCAAACAGAGTTGGAGACAAATATAGTACCCGGAGAGCCTTTGTGCTAGAGTGATTAAATCCAAGTACTACCCCCATGGCAATCTCATTGATACGGTTTTTGCCAAGGATGCAGCACCGGTGTGGAGAGGGATTGAAGCAGGGCTGGAATTACTCAAGAAAGGAATTATTTGGAGGGTAGAAAATGGAAAAAACATCCAGATCCAGAGGGACCAGTGGCTACCTCGGAAGGAAGGCCTTAAATCTGCTACTTTTAACAGGAGATCAAGACTTCGATGGGTTAACCAGCTGATACACCAGGACAACAAAGAATGGAACATGGAGCTCATTAGACAGATTTTTCATGACTTTGGTGCGGAAGAGATTGGTAAAATTCGCATACCAAGGTCAGATATGGAGGACTCTATAGCTTGGCATCACGAAAAGAATAGGGTTTTTTCTGTGAGAAGCGCATACAAACTGGCAGTCTCCTTACAAGGTCAAGTTTATCAGAGCCCGTCAACGTCGTCAAGTGGGGCGCACGATCGGAGCATCTGGGATCTCGTCTGGAAAACAAATGTTCCACCCAAGGTTAGAATTTTTGGTTGGAGAGTGGCAACGAATACTTTAGCAACAAAGAACAAGTTTTAACGGACTATGGAACTGGACAGCACATGTAACATCTGCGGCTGTGAGGTGGAGGATGAATTTCATGCGGTTATTGAATGCACTAAGAGCAGAGCCCTAAGAACCGCCATGAGGAAGGAGTGGGACATCCCACATGAAATATGGTTTCGGCGCATGGGACCTGACTGGCTTCAGCTGCTACTTGCGTCCATCCCTGAGGAATCGCGAGTGCGAGTACTCATGCTCCTCTGGAGGTGCTGGCACCTGCGCGATAACTGTATTCATGGAGATGGAAAAGAACCCATCATGAAGTTTGTTCTCTTTCTCTTGCGATATGAGGAGGACCTGCTAAAAGCTGGCGAAGATCACCCATTGTTTTTAGAGAATGAGGGGAATATACTAACTAGTCAGGATCCTAGCACTCCCGCCCGGATTCATATGCAGTGGACAACTCCAGTCCGAGGCACGATAAAACTAAATCCGACGCATCATTCCTACCTGACAGCGGGGGGGTCCTAGATTGGTGCTGTTGCGAGAGACCATAATGGCCAGATTATTCTGTCGGTGGGCAGACAAGTAGCAAAATTAAACAATGTGGAAGAGGCGGAGATGCAGGCTGCGCTGATTGGCCTCCAAACTCTGGTGAATGCGTACACGGGCCCAGTCGTGTTGGAGATGGACTACAAAGTTATGATTGAAGAGATCATGGACTCAGGGCAGTCCCGGTCCCCATGCTATGGTATCACTCGCGATATCAAGTCAGTGTTGGTTGGATTCGGATCACACCAGTGCTCTTTTGCTGGAAGAAATTGCAACAAGCTGGCTCATGAGCTCGCGGCTACGGCCAAGAGAATATGCGACTTTTTAATGTTTGGCAATGTGCCTGCTAGTCTCATTCCTATGATGTGGGCCGGGTGTAAAAAAAAACTTGAGTAATTTCTTACTCTTTTTTCTCAAAAAAATGTAATGGGGTAAGATTACTACGCTCGTTAGAATCCATCCATGTCCTTCCACAAGGCACAACAAGACTAAATACTCTACATTATGGGCCAACACAACCCAGCCTGTCTGCACGCAGCCCAACAACCCACTGTGTTGTTGCACACGGTGCCTTGGAGTTGTTGGATTCCGCAGCGTATGACGAATACACGAGCGACTGGCGCAATTCTCCGTCGATCGTATTGAAGCATTTAGGGCATGCTTAGGTTATGTGTATTTAAATATGCAGATATTTAATTTACAGGTATAACTTACCAGGCTAGTAGCGATTTCCGGGTGGAAGCAAAACGACGGACGGAGGAGTCTACAGGTGTATTGCTAAGCGAAACCTGGCCTTACCGAAAACAATGTTTGTTAGAGCATGTCCACCCGCGCCCCCAACATTCCCCCAGGGCTCTTTTTAGCGTCGGTGCCAAAAAATCGGCCCAGTCGCGCCTCCAGGACCTTGATTATCGCCGGTTTGGTCCGACACAACAGCCAGCTAAAAGCACAAGTGCTGCGTGGGTGATTTTGGTAATTAATGTCAACATATCCCTTGTTGGACTAATGCCTTTACTATAATGCTCCAGATGTAACACTTTCCAAATATAGCAATATATGAAACTTTGTCTTCATCAATTCCATTATGGGCTCTTCTTTCATTTCGGGTTTCTTCGTTTTGTCGTGTGCGTGTGTGCATTTCATCCATGTCATGTTGTCATGTGCATTGCATTGCATTTGTGTTGTCGCTTGCACCCGGTCCCACTCGTCTCTTCCCGTTGTTCGTTTCGAGTTCCGACGCTCACACACGTGCCTGTGGCATCCCCGAGTCCTTCTTTCGTGTGTGGCCGTGTAACGTTCCCAGAATGACGTGAGACTTGTCGTGTGTTGTTGTTTTGGTACGTGTAGGCCGCCTGTCAAGTTTCGTCGCGTTTGGAGTTCGTTTGGTACTCCAACGGTTAACATAGTGGGCTAAAAGAACCTTTTCTTTAAGGCCCAAGACCCCCTCCACAACAGCCTACAAACCCAGCACAACCACACCCATCATCTCGGTCATCGAATTGTGATCGCGTGGCCGAAAACCGCTCCTCATTTGGAGTTTCCTAGCTCCCAGAAACTATAAAACAGTCCCCATCCCCGAAATCCCGATGCAACCCTAATTTTCCTCTCCCTCCGCGCGCCGGACACATCCGCGCAGCCGCCGGACACGTCCGACCCGCGGCCACCTCACTCCAACCAACCAGAGGCCGCCACGTCACCTCCGCCGCCACATGGCGACCCCCGATTGGCCGGGCCACCTCATCCCACTTCCACCACCGCCACCTCACCCGCCGACCGCCGCACGCCTCGCCGGAATCCCGCCGCCGACACCACCGCCGCGCCGCCACCGCCGCCGTGCGCCTCCGCCGTCGCCGGACCACCCCGCCGCCGGCGCCGGGCCGCACCACCGCCGCCGGCCTCGCCTCCCCACGCACCGCCGCCGCCGGCCTTCTACCGCCGCCGCCGCCGCGCCCCCACGCGCTGCCGCCGCAGTCAAGTTCGGCCACCGCCGCCGCCGAGCGCGGCCGCGCCGCCGCCGCAGTCAAGTTCGGCCGCCGCCACCAAGCGCGCGCGCCACCAACCGCCGGCGCCGCCGCGGCTCGCCCCGCCGCCGGCCTCCTCCGCCTCTGGCCGACCTCCGCCTCCGGTCGCGCCCACCGTCTCCGGTCATCTTCCCCGCCTCCGGCCATCTTCTTCCTCGTCTCCGGCGTCAACTCCGGCGAACTCCGGATCAGGACGAGATCCACCACTCCCTCCATCCAAACACCGCCCCGCATCCCGGATCCCTCCATCCCGCACGAATCCATCCACGTTTGACTTTTGGAGGTATAAAAAACCACTAAGTCCCAGATCTGTAACATTTTGTTGCCTCCTTTGCATGCCCGTAACTTTGTGCTCGTAGATCCGTTTTGTGCACATGATATATCAAATTGATCGTGGTGATGTGCTCTACGTTTTGTTCCATTGTGGCATGCTTGTTTGAGATCATCTAGATGTCCTAATCTCTGTTGCAAGAGTGCTACTTGTTATAAACTACTGCAACTTGTTATTTTCATGCCATGTTTGAGATGTGATAACTTGGTGCATGTTTATCCAAATGAAGCAAATGATATGTCAAAATGTTCATTGTGAAATGATCTACATGATGGTTGCTGTAGCATTCATGTTAGGGTTCATATTGCCATGTTAATCTTGGTTGCAAAAGTGCATGTGGCTGTTAAGTTATGAAACTTGTTACGAGATGTTGATTTGAAGTGCTCTTTGCTATTGATGTGTTTGTCCCCATGTCACATGCCAATATGTTTTAGAATCTCCATCATATGGTCTTTGCTGTGGTGCAAACCATTCTCCATGATATGCCTTGAGGTGACTTAAACATGCTTGTAAACATGCCATGCCAACATAACTGTTTTATACTTAGTGAAATTTCTACTAAGTCTGGAATCTGTCATAACCTGATGCTATGTTTGCTTGATGCCCTAGTCAAATACATGCATGTTTTGGAGTGGACAATGATCATTCCTTGTTGTCCATGTTATTGTCTATCCATCCATGTCCTCAGTCCCTCACTTGCTCATATGGCTTGTTGTAGCTTATTTATTTCTTGCTCCCAAGTTGCTATAAATTATGTCTGTCAGGTTTTTAACAGCGTGATCAATTTGGTGTAGCTTGTAGCTATTGATCCATGCCTCCTATGGAGTTGCTCCAATGGAGTTGTTTGCTGTAGGATATGTCTACTTCATGTCCATGCTTATTGTCATCATGTTTGGGTGTTGTAGCATATCTATTTCTTGCTCCAAAGTTGCTATGTGGCTGTTAATTTCAGCTTTGCATTGTATCTTGTTTCGTGTGTATGTGTTGAACCGTTGCTCCGTTTTGAGCGTGCCCTATATGAAATTTGTGTAATTTTGCATGTAGAATCATAATATCATGTTGTTTACATGTTTGGAGTGGGTTTGCTTGATGTTTGGGTGCATCTTGCACCGTTGCCACGCTTGTCTTGTTTTGCTCATATCTTCTAGACCGTAGCTCCGAATTAAACAAACTTTATATGAAACTTGACTAGAATTTCGCGTAGATCATCATGGTGCATGTTAACTTGCTGTTTAACAACTTTAACTTAAGGTTTGTTCAGATCTGGACCAATTTCATAATATGCATATGAGGACTTACCGGATTAGCTATATGTTGATTCCGGCCTCATTTAAACTTGTTGTTTTGTGTTGTTCTTGTGTGCTTCCTCCCTTGACTTGAAGTGCATCATACTTGCAACATGTTGTTTGTGCATTGCACCTTGTTTGATATCGTACCATGTTGTGTTCTTGTGTTGAGTAGAGCCGGAAGCCGAGACCGAGAACGAGGTTACTACCGAGGTTGAGTACGAGGAGCCGTCTTACGATCCCATCGACGACTCGACATGCAAGATGACCTGACCCAGATATCATTACTATCTTTGCCTATTGCTAGATGTCTCGCTCTTTAGCTTATTGCCTCGATGCCCATGTTTGTTTGTCAGCCTCCTATTGTAACCATGAATCTGTCTAACCACCCAACCTATCAAACCTTTGTTTGGCTACGTAAGCTTCGCTCAGCCCCTCTTATTGCATTGTTAGTTGCAGGAGAAGATTTGAAGATTCTTGCTTCATGTTGAAGTTATTGTTGGGATATCACACTATATAATCTGTTAAACTAAATCATCTATATACTTGGCAATGGGTGGAAGGCTAAGCCTCTTGCTTGGTGATTTGTTCCACTCATGCCGCCCTAGGAACCCTATAAACCGGTGTTATGGTCCTTGATTATGCGTTCCTAACACGGTTGGGGTTATGGGACCCCATCGATAACCCGCTTAGCGCTAAAGCTTTTCCAGCGAGGCCCGACATTGGTTCTACATTTGCCTAACAACTAAAACTTGACGAGGGAGTAACTAACCCGAGGATTAATTAATCAACCCCCCTGGGCCAGTGCTCGATTTGAGTGTTGGTCCAAACTAGAGTCGTGTGCGGTACCCCCCTTGGCAACTTGGGTTTTGGTCATTGTATGCTGTGCTCATCCGGTCGTGGCCTGAGACTAGATACACGCGGCTACTATCAGGGTGTCGGCACGCCGGGAGGTCTTGCTGGATTAGTTTTACCTTAGTCGGAATATCTTGAGCACGGGATTCCAAGAATACTCGGGCCTTCCCACCTTGGAGTTGTGACCCCGCAGATCATGAGCTTGTAATGGGCTAAGTTGGGACACCCCTGCAGGGTTTGAACTTTCGAAAGCTGCAGATGGGAATTTGTTAATATCCGGTTGTAGAAAACTTGACACCATGTTCAGAACACACTACCAGCGTGAGTAACCGTGATGATCATTTTCCGAAAGGGGTTCGGGAAGTGAACACGGTGGGGTTATGTTTGACGTGCTTAGATAGGATCACTTCGTGATCACTTGACGCTCGTGGCACTTCTCTTCTCGCTCTAAACACGTAAGTTAGTGCTAGTGCAGCTGCAACCTTTTATTCTTTTCAGCCTTGTTCCACACCCAAGGCTTAGATAGTTTTGCTACCCGGGAACGGGATTGCTGAGTCCTCCGTGGCTCACAGATACTACCCAACACCAGATGCAGGTACTATGGTGAACTACACAGGTGACGGCACGGAGCTGTACTGGGAGTCCGATGAAGAACGTAGTCGATACTATGTGCACTATCCCGATGATCAGTAGTGGCTTCTACTAGGGGCGATTCGGACCTTGTGGCTTTATTTATTTGGTATCTTTCATTTGGATCTTCGTCCGTAGTCGGACTGTGATGTTATTTGGATGATTATTTGCTTATGTAATGTATTGTGTGACATGGCGAGTGTAAGCCAACTACTCTTTTGCAATTTCATCCCTATTTTTACATGAGTTGTGCAAAGATACCATACTTGAGATCATTCTAGTATGGGCTTATACGTTTAAGTCGTGCCTCGACGCGTAGGAGGTATAATCTCATACTGGGCATTACATTTACCTAGTGTATTTCAGACAAGTTCAACATTGGAGTGGCAAGGACAAGAGGATGTGGAACCCTTTCAAGCTGTCAAGGACAAGAGGATGTGGAACCCCTCCAAGATGCTAAGGACAAAGATTGGCAAAAGCTCAAGACTCTACATTTCCATTTTAGTGATCTAAGATCACATTGAGTCCATAGGAAAGCCAATACTATTAAAAGGGGATGAGGTGTTGCTTAATGATCTGGTTGCTCAAGTGCTTAGTGATATTTCTCCAAAAACCTCAGCCACTTTCTCATATTCCACATATTTCCCAAACCTAAAGTCAAACTTGGCCCCACCGATTTGATCTATCCGGCGCCATCGAGTTCACTTGACATAGCCAGTGCCACCAAACCCCAGACAATTCGTTCTCACCGATATGGTTCTCAGTCTCACCGAGATGACCTCGCAAACTCTCTGTGATCTAGTTGCAATTATTTTGGTCTCACCAAAATGTGTAATCGGCCCCACCGAGTTTGCTTGACCAACTCTCTGTTTGATCCCTTGTTGAAATTGGTCTCACCGAGTTCATGCAATCGGTCTAACCGAGATGAGGTTTTTCCCTAGCCCTAGAACATCGGTCCCACCGAGTTGATCATGTCGGTCCCACCAAGATTCCTAACGTTCACATTTTGAACTGCTTCGGTCTAACCGAGTTCATCTATTCAGTCTGACCGAGTTAGGTCAAATGTGTGTAACAGTTGGATCTTGTGTGGAGGCTATATATACGCCCCACCCCCATCTCCATTTGAGAGAGAGCCATCAAAACATGCCTACACTTCCACTACACATTTTCTGAGAGAGAACCACCTGCTCATGTGTTGAGACCAAGATATATTGTTCCTACCACAAGAATATTGATCTCTAGCCTTCCCCAAGTTGCTTTCTACTCAAATCATCTTTCCACCATATCCAAATCTGCGAGAGAGAGTTGAGTGTTGGGAAGACTATTGTAGGATCGAAGAAGTATGTCTAGAGGGGGGGGGTGATTAGACTACTTGACAATATAAAAAATCTGCCTTTTGATCATGCAAAGTTTTAGGCAGTTTCACAATTAAGATCAAATCAAGTATCACACTACACATGCAATTCTAGAGTATGGGCAGCGGAAAGTAAATTGCACATATAGTAAAGAGAGGTGGAGAGGATCAAACGCAGTTTGGAGACACGGAGATTTTTGTCGTGGTTCCGATAGGTGGTGCTATCGTACATCCACGTTGATGGAGACTTCAACCCACGAAGGGTAACGGCTGCGCGAGTCCACGGAGGGCTCCACCCACGAAGGGTCCACGAAGAAGCAACCTTGTCTATTCCATCATGGCCTACGCCCACGGAGGACTAGCCTTACTCGGGGTAGATCTTCACGAAGTAGGCGATCTCCTTGCCCTTACAAACTTCTTGGTTCAACTCCACATCACGAAGACGGAGGCTCCCAAGCGACACCTAACCAATCTAGGAGGCACCACCCTCCAAAAGGTAATAGATGTTGTTGATGGTGATGAACTCCTTACTCTTGTGCTTCAAATGATAATCTCCCCAACACTCAACTCTCCTCACTGATATGGTTGTGGTGGAACAAAGGATTGAGTGGAAAGCAACTTGGGAAGGCTAGAAATCAAGTTTCATATGGTAGGAATGGAATGGCTTGATCTCAACACAAGGGTAGGTGGTTCTCTTCTCAGAAAGTGTATGGTAGGAGTGGTAGACTTTCTGATGTCTCTCCTCACGAATGAAGAGGGGGGTGGAGGGGTATATATAGCCTCCACACAAAATCCAACCGTTACACACATATTTGAGCAATCTCGGTGAGACCAAAGTGAAAACTCGGTCAGACCGAAAGTTCAAATATAGTGAACGTTGGGGTTTTCGGTGGGACCGAAAATACCATCTCGGTGGGACCGAAAGTGTAAATGATATGAACGTTGGAGTTTTCGGTGGGACCGAGAAAGAAAACTCGGTTGGACCGATTTGAGAAAGGACAGGAACATGCCAGAATCGGTGTGACCGGAAATGCAATATCGGTGAGACCGATTTGAGCCAAGACAGAAGCTTGCCAATCTCGGTGAGACCGATAATGCAAACTCGGTTATTCCGATATGATATCAAATGGTTACAGAAGGTTGGCAGTCCAGATTTCGGTGAGACCGATCTCAAACTCGGATGGACCGATTTTTCTAGGGTTTGGAATATGGCAGAAGTGGTTCATCTCGGTGGGACTGAGTTGGAAGAATCGGTTTGTCCGAGATTACTTATGAGTGTGTATAGTAGTGAAAGGTGCTGATAGTTGAAGGAGCTAAATCACTAAGCACTTGAGCAACCAGATCATCAACACAACCTCATCCCCTTTTAATAGTATTGGCTTTTCCTATGGACTCAATGTGATCTTGGATCACTAAACCAAAAATGGAGTCTTGAGCTTTTGCCAATGCTTGCCTTAGCACTTTGAGGAGTCCACTTCTTCAGTCATCTTGCCATTCCAATGTGACTGAATTTCCTGAAACATACTTGATAAAAGTATTAGTCCAACCACAAAGTATGTTGTCATTAATTACCAAAACCACCCAGGGAGCAAATGTGCTTTCAATCTCCCCCTTTTTGGTAATTGATGGCAACACACTGAAATTATACTAAACAAGACATCAAAGCTTATTGAAAGAAACACAGAATTATCACGAAAGCTTTGACAAGCATGTAGTACACAGGCTCCCCCTACAAGTGTGCAAGATTTTCATAGATTACGGTTTTGGACTACTACAAGCACACAAGAGAGATAAGCAAGATGTGCTACATGCAGCTTGGCTATATGCATCAGAGCAGATGAAAGGAAGTGAGTGATAATGCATATGTGCATGGTGATTTCTTGCAAACAAGTATTTACAAGCAAGTCACCATCATGCACATTCTGCAAGATGCATATACTTACCTTGAGGTTCCTTGGCATTGTACCTGAAGGGATAAACTTGAGAAAACAAGGTTAGATAACACAAGAGTATTCCTTCAACCGACTGCAAGAACATCAAGAGTACCAAGCCAGGGAGAACATGTACAGAGAGTGTCTCATATTGAGCACAAGCTTGAATCAGCAAACATGTCTCCGAAACTAAAAGATTTTCAATGAACTCTGAGAGATTTTGCTTTCCATAAGATATCAATTGTGAAGATTCCTCTAAGTCTTCTCCCCCCAAACTAAAAGATTTCATAAGATATCAGAACAAGGGGTTTTGATGGAAATAGCAAAATCAGAAGAATGATGCCAATTGAGAATGATGTCCAATGTAAAATATGGCAAAGCTTTGATGTGATTCTCTCCCCCTTAAGATAAGATTAATTTTCTTCTCCCCCTAAGTCTTCTCTTCTCCCCCTACTCCCCCTATTCCCCCTAAGTCTTCTCCCCCTTTGACATCAAGTGCCGAAAAGGACAGCAAACTAGGTAGGGCAGGAAAGATGGAAAGAAAGAAAGAGAGAAGTGGGATCCTTAAGAATCACAACAGGGCAAATAAGAACATTCAGAGAAACAATTTGAATTTAAATTTGAGTCTTCTCCTCCTTAAGATTTAAAAATTTGAGTGGAGCTGCAGAAGTTGATGTCCTGGAAGATAAATCGGTGACACCGAAGTAGATGGCTCGGTGGGTCCGAATCCTTTTCGGTTAAACCGAAAGTTTTAAATCGGTGACGCCGAGTTTATTCCAAGGAAATACAGAAATAATTCAGCTCACTTTGCAAGGAAAGTTTCAAAAGATTTGCAATGAATTTGTAAAAGATTTTCGGAGAATTGATTAGAGCCAGAAGGATATTCACAAAGACATAAGAAAAGAAATAAAAAAGATTTCTAGATGAAGTTTTTTTTTGTTTAAAGAAAACTCAATGAGAGAACATAAGAGAAAAACAGAAAGACTCCAAAAACATATGTACTTCATCTAGATAAAGGTCGGCG
The DNA here is from genome assembly GCA_902687465.1 of Secale cereale. Taxonomy (NCBI): domain Eukaryota; kingdom Viridiplantae; phylum Streptophyta; class Magnoliopsida; order Poales; family Poaceae; genus Secale; species Secale cereale. Next base: position 316,286,287 of record LR738711.1, on the reverse strand, counting down.
ACAAAGTCACCTATGTTTGAGTATATTGACTTAGGAGTCAAATGAGGACATTTGATCATAGGTCATACTCATCATTTAAGCTCAAAATGGGGTTGCCATTTTTCGATTAAGCATTTGATGTGATCACATCTTATGAAGCTGCTTGTACTCATGACTTTGAGCAAAGCTCCTCAAAGATGTGAAGAACATACCTTGGGCTTGTTGTTGCTTTACTCATGTAGGTGAACTTGATGTAGGTGCTCATTGAATGTGAAGTTGGAGCGCCATTTCTACTTGTATAGTTCATCTTCCTACATGGGTTAGGCAAGCAAGGAAATACTCGAGGATATCCAAGATGACAAGAGTGAAATACTAGATGTATAAGATGTCAAAAAGGATATGTGGAATTTTGTTCCTTGAACTCAACATCCCTAAGGGGCTAGATACTTGGTTAATGACAAGATTACTCATGATTTGAGTGTGTGGTAATCTTGTGGAATGTAGATCATCCAAGTACCTGCAAAGAGTTAGATGCAATACAAGGAAGCAAATGTGTCCAAGACATATGATCATCATCATAAGAGAAATATCGAGGATTAGTCAAGAGAGCTCATGCCTTGCATGCATCAATGGAGTTATCACTCCAAGTTTGAAGCATCAATGATGTTCAACTCACTCCTCAAACGACAAAACAGTTTCTCATCAAGAGGTTTTGTAAAGATATCAGCAAGTTGTTTGTCAGTACGAACATGCTTAAGATTAATGTCACCCTTGGCAATATGATCACGAATAAAATGGTGACGAACTTCAATATGCTTTGTTCGAGAGTGTTGCACAGGATTGTGTCCAATCTTGATTGCACTCTCATTGTCACAAAGCAAGGGAACACGTCTCACATGTATCCCATAATCTTTAAGCGTTTGTGTCATCCATAGCAATTGAGCACAACACGAACCAGCAGCAATATATTCTGCTTCGGTAGTGGATAATGATACCGAATTTTGTTTCTTGGAGGACCAAGATACAAGGGATCGACCAAGGAATTGACACGTACCCGAAGTTGACTTTCTATCAACCTTGTCACCGGCATAGTCCGAGTCGGAATAGCCAACAAGATCGAAAGAGGCCCTCTTAGGATACCAAATGCCAAAGTTTGGTGTGTGTATCAGGTATCTCACTATCCTTTTAACAGCTTTAAGATGACATTCTTTAGGGGCTGCTTGATATCGCGCACACATGCATACACTCAACATTATGTCAGGACGAGAAGCACAAAGATATAGTAGAGAACCAATCATAGATCGGTAAACCCTTTGATCAACGGGTTCTCCATCTTTTGTCAAGTCATTATGTCCACTAGTAGGCATGGGGGTACTCATACCTTTGCTTTCTTGCATGTTGAACTTCTTGAAGAGATCCTTGGTGTACTTTGTTTGTGAGACAAATGTACCCTCCTTAGATTGCTTGATTTGCATCCCAAGGAAAAATTTGAGTTCACACATCATGGACATTTCATACTTCTCCGACATGAGCTGTCCAAACTTCTTGCTAAAATGAGGGTTAGTTGAACCAAAGATAATATCATCAACATATATTTGGCACACAAATAGTTCACCATTAACCCTTTTCGTGAACAGCGTTGAGTCTATCTTTCCTATCTCAAACCCTTTTTCAAGAAGAAAGCTAGTTAAGCATTTGTACCAAGCTCTAGGGGCTTGTTTAAGACCATACAGAGCTTTGTGCAACTTCTAAACATGATTAGGCTTTTTGGGATTCACAAATCCGGGAGGTTGTTTCACAAATACTTCCTCCTCAATTTCACCATTTAGGAAAGCACTTTTGATGTCCATTTGATAGAGAGTAATATCATGATGATTGGCATAAGCAAGAAGAATGCGAATGGACTCAAGTCTAGCAACGGGGGCATAGGTCTCACCATAGTCCATACCTTCGACTTGTGTGTAACCTTGAGCTACGAGACGAGCCTTGTTGCGGATGACTTGTCCATCTTCATCTTTCTTGTTCCGAAACACCCATTTGGTTCCAATGATGTTTTGATCATCGTTGGGCTTCTCTACCAAAGTCCATACCTTGTTCCTCTCGAAGTTGTGTAGTTCTTCGTGCATAGCGTTCACCCAATCCGGGTCTTTAAGTGCTTCTTCTACCTTCATAGGTTCAATACTAGAGATAAATGAGTAATGCTCACAAAAGTTAGCTAAGCGAGTTTTAGAGCGAGTAATTCTCCCGGAGTTGATGTCGTTCATCATTTGTTCCACGGGATGATTTTTCTTGACTCTTGCTCGAACTCGGGATAGCTTTTGTTGATGTTGTGGCTCAGCTTCCTCATTATCTTCATCATCTTCTTCTTCTTCTTCTTCATTGTTGTTGGTGTTGTCTTGAGGTGGTGGAGAAGGAGGTTGTGGTGGATCTTCTTGTTGCATTTCCTCATCTTGGTGAGTTCCACTTGTGGAGGCCTCCATGTTGCCTTGAGGTTCATCTCGCCGTGAGGTAGGTGGCTCCACATATGTAGATGAGGTACTCTCCTTCACTTCCATGGGACGGATCTTTCCAATAGATAAATCTTGGATTGCTTCCGATGGGTCCTTGTCTCCTACATCAATAGGCATTTGCTCTACTTGCGAGCCATTAGATTCATCAAACTTCACGTCTACCGTCTCTTCAACCTTTCGGGTGAAATTGTTGTAGACACGGTAGGTGTGGGAGTTTGATCCATAACCAAGAAGAAAGCCTTCATGAGATTTAGGAGCAAATTTAGACCGACGATGCTTATCAAGGATATAGCATTTTGAACCAAAGACACGAAAGTATCCCACTTGGGGTTTGTTACCGGTGAGGAGCTCGTATGATGTCTTGCCGAGGAGATTATGAAGATAAAGCCTGTTGATAGCATGACAAGCTGTCTCGACCGCTTCTCCCCAAAAATGTTTCGGTGTCTTGTATTCATCAAGCATCGTTCTTGCCATCTCTATGAGCGTTCGGTTCTTCCTCTCAACAACTCCATTTTGTTGAGGAGTATACGTAGCCGAGAACTCATGTAGAATTCCTTCCTCATCGAGAAAAGAGTCTACATTGGCGTTCTTGAACTCCGTTCCATTGTCGCTCCGAACTTTCTTGATCTTCACCTCAAATTGATTTTGGGCCTTTCTGGCAAAGGTCTTGAAGATTCTCTGAACCTGCGATTTATCATCAAGGAAAAATACCCACGTAAATCTGGAATAATCATCAACTATAACTAGACCAAAGGAGTTACCACCAAGGCTTTTGTAAGCATTGGGACCGAAGAGATCCATATGAAGAAGCTCAAGCGGTCTCCTAGTGGTCATGATGTTTTTCACGGGATGACTTCCACCAACTTTTTTTCCTGCTTGACAAGCACTACAAAGTCTATCTTTGTCAAAGAAAACATCTTTAACACCAAGAATATGATCACCTTTGATCAGCTTGTCTAAATTACGCATACCAACATGTCCTAGCCTTCTATGCCATAACCAACCTTTAGAGGATTTAGCAATGAAACAAGCTCTAGGTTGGGCTTTCTTAGTGAAATCAACAATATATAGATCACCTCTACGGATACCGGTAAAAGCCATGTTTTGATTATCACGTCGAAAGACTTGGCAATCTACTTTGGTGAATAGCACATTGAATCCAAAGTCAGCTAATCTAGACACGGAAAGTAAATTGTATCCAAGGGATTCTACAAGCATGACATTTTGAATAGAGCTATCATGAGATATGGCCAGCTTACCAAGGCCAAGTACCTTACCCTTGGAGTTGTCTCCAAAAGTCACATACTTGCGAGGACCATCGTTCTTTGCAAGCTCTCGAAACATGTCTTTGTCTCCGGTCATGTGATCGGTGCATCCACTGTCAAGAATCCACTCTTTTCCGCCGGACATGTAGTCTCTCAGATTTGCCATAAGATTGAGACTCTTCATGACCTTGTCTAGCTCGGTGTCCGAATCGGAGTAATCATCATCATGCTCATGCTCATCATCATATTGACCCATAGATCGTTCATCATCAACACCAAGGTCAATTTGATAAGTACTTGCATTAGTTTGGTCAATGTGACAATAATCTTCGGAATGCAATGCAATAGCATTTCTAATGATAATATTGATAAGACCGGGATCACCCTTCTTTTTCATAAGATCACGAAGCTCAAAGAAGCATTTATCAAAGTTGGGATCATTGGGGTGCAACTTATCAAATTCAATAGTCTTGTGTAGAATTTCATCAAGACTTCTCAAAGAGTAGTCCGGATAAAGTTCTTCCAAGAATTTCCACATAGCATAGGCACACTCAAAGTTTGTAACAAGATTAAGCAAGTCATCAGGTAACCCTCTAATGATAAGATTTACAGTTCTAAGGTTACGAAGCAAATCAAGCTCTTCATCCATGGTAGGGTGCAAAGGATCAAAAGGAGGCACATAGGGGGTCTCAACATATTTGCACAAATTGTACATCTTAAAGATACTAAGCATTTCAGACCTCCATGAGTTATAGAACCTTCCATCAAGAACAGGCACTCTATGGCTAACACTCCCATCCGTAGACACGTCCATCTTCCTCCAATGGTGTGTAAACCAAAGCAATGGAGACCAATGCTCTGATACCAATTGTAGGATCGAAGAAGTATGTCTAGAGGGGGGGGGTGATTAGACTACTTGACAATATAAAAAATCTGCCTTTTGATCATGCAAAGTTTTAGGCAGTTTCACAATTAAGATCAAATCAAGTATCACACTACACATGCAATTCTAGAGTATGGGCAGCGGAAAGTAAATTGCACATATAGTAAAGAGAGGTGGAGAGGATCAAACGCAGTTTGGAGACACGGAGATTTTTGTCGTGGTTCCGATAGGTGGTGCTATCGTACATCCACGTTGATGGAGACTTCAACCCACGGAGGGTAACGGCTGCGCGAGTCCACGGAGGGCTCCACCCACGAAGGGTCCACGAAGAAGCAACCTTGTCTATTCCATCATGGCCTACGCCCACGGAGGACTAGCCTTACTCGGGGTAGATCTTCACGAAGTAGGCGATCTCCTTGCCCTTACAAACTTCTTGGTTCAACTCCACATCACGAAGACGGAGGCTCCCAAGCGACACCTAACCAATCTAGGAGGCACCACCCTCCAAAAGGTAATAGATGTTGTTGATGGTGATGAACTCCTTGCTCTTGTGCTTCAAATGATAATCTCCCCAACACTCAACTCTCCTCACTGATATGGCTGTGGTGGAACAAAGGATTGAGTGGAAAGCAACTTGGGAAGGCTAGAAATCAAGTTTCATATGGTAGGAATGGAATGGCTTGATCTCAACACAAGGGTAGGTGGTTCTCTTCTCAAAAAGTGTATGGTAGGAGTGGTAGACTTTCTGATGGCTCTCCTCACGAATGAAGAGGGGGGTGGAGGGGTATATATAGCCTCCACACAAAATCCAACCGTTACACACATATTTGAGCAATCTCGGTGAGACCGAAGTGAAAACTCGGTCAGACCGAAAGTTCAAATATAGTGAACGTTGGGGTTTTCGGTGGGACCGAAAATACCATCTCGGTGGGACCGAAAGTGTAAATGATATGAACGTTGGAGTTTTCGGTGGGACCGAGAAAGAAAACTCGGTTGGACCGATTTGAGAAAGGACAGGAACATGCCAGAATCGGTGTGACCGGAAATGCAATATCGGTGAGACCGATTTGAGCCAAGACAGAAGCTTGCCAATCTCGGTGAGACCGATAATGCAAACTCGGTTATTCCGATATGATATCAAATGGTTACAGAAGGTTGGCAGTCCAGATTTCGGTGAGACCGATCTCAAACTCGGATGGACCGATTTTTCTAGGGTTTGGAATATGGCAGAAGTGGTTCATCTCGGTGGGACTGAGTTGGAAGAATCGGTTTGTCCGAGATTACTTATGAGTGTGTATAGTAGTGAAAGGTGCTGATAGTTGAAGGAGCTAAATCACTAAGCACTTGAGCAACCAGATCATCAACACAACCTCATCCCCTTTTAATAGTATTGGCTTTTCCTATGGACTCAATGTGATCTTGGATCACTAAACCAAAAATGGAGTCTTGAGCTTTTGCCAATGCTTGCCTTAGCACTTTGAGGGGTCCACTTCTTCAGTCATCTTGCCATTCCAATGTGATTGAATTTCCTGAAACATACTTGATAAAAGTATTAGTCCAACCACAAAGTATGTTGTCATTAATTACCAAAACCACCCAGGGAGCAAATGTGCTTTCAACTATCACTTGAACCACAAGAGCAAGGAGTTCATCATCAACACACCATTCATTACCTTTTGGAGAATGGTGTCTCCTAGATTGGTTAGGTGTCACTTGGGAGCCTCCGCAAGATTGTGGAGTTGAACCAAGGAGTTTGTATGGTCAAGGAGATCGCCTACTTCGTGAAGATCTACCCGAGTGAGGCAAGTCCTTCGTGGACGTTGGCCATGGTGGGATAGACAAGGTTGCTTCTTCGTGGACCCTTTGTGGGTAGAGCCCTCCGTGGACTCGCGCAGCCGTTACCCTTCGCGGGTTGAAGTCTCCATCAACGTGGATGTATGATATCACCACCTATCGGAACCACGCCAAAAATCTCCGTGCCTCCATTGCGTTTGCACTCTTCAAACCTCTCCCTTTACCTTCATATGCAACGCTTTACTTTCCGCTGCCACACTATTAGAATTGCATGTGTAGGTTTGTTACTTTCTTGCAACTAGCATGTGTTACTCCTTCCTATACTCTTGCTATGTTTACTTGAAATGCTTAATCTTGTGCTAGAGCTCCACCTCAACTTAAGGAATTTTTAAAACTGCTACCTTTCTTGTTCAGTGTCTAATCCCTCCTCTACTCACCTCTTCTCCGATCCTTCCATCGGCGAACCCGAGCCGAACCCAAGCCCCCAAGTGCCGCCTGGGGCGCCGGCCGAAGAGAAAAGGCGAGTGGGCCCGCTCTATCGGTGAGAGGCGGCCTTTTTTCCGCCGTTCCCCAGCTTTTCCTCCTCCATCCCCCCTCCTACCCCTCTTCTCCTGCAATTCTCCTCCATCTCCCCTCCATCCAGCTACCAACCCGCCAAGCCGCCGAAGAAATATTCGGCCCCTCGCGTCGCTGCTGTGATCGATCCCATCTAGCCGAAGCAGAGGAAGTCGAGGATGCCGCTGGCCAAACCGTCGGGCATGGCGAACGCCAACTGGAGGGCAGAGGTTCTGTTCCAGGAGGCTGTTCCCACCGACCAGCGCAACAGGCTCAAAGCCAAGAGGGCACGAAACGTGGCCGCGTCCGCGATGACCGCGGTGGCGGCTACAGCGACGGCGGCTGAGCAGGCAGAGGCGTCTCGCGTGGAGATGATGTACCCACCCGACGGCCCGCAAGCTGCCTGGAGCCAGCAGAGCGTCATGTCGCCGGCCAGCTTCTCGACATCGCCGCATCCCTGGGGGTGCACACCATCGCATGGCTATGCCGACAACGGCGCGCACGATGGATTCAACCCCAACATCACCTTTCCGCAGGGCTAACACACGCCCTCACCCGCGTTCGTCGGCGTCTAGTACCCCTCGTACACCTACTCGCCGTCGGCTTACGCCGCCTCACCGATGCCTCCTATGCGTCGTGGCGCCCTGCTCTTCTCGCAAGCCTCGTCGTCGCATTTCGCCAACCCCGACGCGACTGAAGCCGACATGGACGACATCATCACGAGTGGCTCGACCGCCGCCGCCTCCCCTGGGTTCCAGGCGCAAGATGACACAACAGACCTCGCCAGCGAGATGGACGACGAGCTCGGCTATGGCAAGGAGGCGGGGGAGGAGGAAGAAGAGGAGGAGGAGCCGGCTCCTGCTCCGGCGAGCAAAGGGAAAAAGAAGAAGCGGGGGTCAGGACAGGCGAGCCGCGCGTCAAGTGGACATCCAAAGAAGATGAATGCCTCGCTGAAGCATGGAAGACTGTCTGCCTCGACCCGATCACCGGCACGAACCAAAACACCGATACGTATTGGGAGCGCACCAAGTCGGAGTTCGACGAGAGCAAATTGGTCGACCCGTACTTCGCCACCATCCACATGCAGCGTGGCTCGAAGGCCATGTCGAACCATTGGGCACTCATCCAAACGGCCTGCAACAAATGGCATGGGATCGTCGATGAGGTCGCGGCTCACCCGGAAGGCGACGCCAACGTCGAAGGCCAGGTATGCACAGACGCCGGCTCCCGCTCCCTTTCGTCGTGTGCGTCGCCGACTCTTATTTTTCGGCGCATATGGTTCGAATGTTCGCCATGTACCGCCAGGACAGCGGCATCGAACAATAGTTCAAGTACCTTCATGTGTTCTCTCGGATCGAGAAGTGTGAGAAGTGGGCGGACGTCTGGCGTACCCTCACCAAGGCCAAGGAGACGTACAAGCCCGACGCGCCCACGCCGGGCGCGGCGGATGGGCGCCCCGATGGCAACAAACAAGCCAAGGACGCCGCATCGGCTACCGAACGGCTGCACGCGTCCATCGAACAGTGAGTCACCGACGCCAAGAGCCACTCCGCCCAGAGGGAAGAGAAATCCGAGGCGCGATGGTCGACGTTGATGAAGAACATCGCCGTCAAGCTCGACCTACTCCGGACCAACGTCGTCGCAAAGAAGAGGAACATCGAACTGGCATTCCTGATGGGGACGGACATGTCGACGATGGACGAGCAGGTCAAGGCGTGGTACCTGCCGTAGCACGACCTCATCTTGAACCAGATGTCGTCGACGACCGCGCCCACTCCCACGCCGACCCCTACACCGCCGCCAAGCCCGAGCGATGATGCCGCCACGACGCCCAGCAGAGAAGCCGCGCCGACGCCGCCTAGCCCACCCACGCCGACTGCAGTCCCCGACGCCGGAGGACACCGCCTTTGTTTGATGCGTTGCTACGCGTCCTTTCTTTTTCTTTTTGAACGCCGAACTGATTGATCGCTGAACTGTGACATGGTGATCGCGGAATTGGCAGTGTTGATCACCGAACTTGCGGCATCTTTTTGGTACCGGGAAACGTAAGTTTGAATTTATATGCATCTTGGAGGTGAAACCTAGGGACGTGACCGAGAATTAGATCGCCTGCAAGACAAAAAAGCGCCGGGCGAAGAGTGAAAATATCACGGGTGGATGCGCTGGGGGCCGAATTAGTGGAGGTGCACGTCTTTTGTATAGCCACTTCACACATTTCCGTGGATTCAGACCCGTTAGGTAGGCGGAGGTCCACCTGGCCCTAATCGCACCGAACCGAAGTGTGTCTTACTAGTTTTTTCTTTGTTTAGAGGTGTCTTACCAGTAGTACCGGTGATCGCTTACGGAACTCTATTACACCCTCGCTGATGTAAGGGGCCCATCACAACTGGGCCTACAGGTCATAATAAGAGCCGAATGCTATGATCATATCACATGTCAGCGAGAAAAGAAAAGAGGAGGAAAAAAAAGACGCTCGCCGACGGCAAGGCGATCTATCTCCTTACGCCACCACCTCCAGTCTCGAGAGTCCAGATCCAAATCCGAACCCTAGCCCCCACGCGCTCTCATGGATAATTTCTTCAACTCCGTGTTCTCCGCCGCCCCCGCCGGCGAGCACGAGGAAGAGGAGGGCGAGGGGGAGGGGGGGGAGGGCGAGCAAGCAGCGGAGAGGGACGGGGGAGGCGATTCTGGTGGCGGGTGGAGCTTCGGTGGGCTGATGAAGACACTCGCCGAGGAGATTGAGGGGCAGCGGGAAGAGCAGGATGAGGGCGGGCAAGGCGGCAAGGCGGCAGTGGAGGAGGTGCAGGGGGAGGAAGGGGGTGGCTCCGGCGACGGATGGAGTTTCGCTGGGCTGATCAAGACGCTCGCGGAGGACTTGCCTCAGCGGGACGAGCAGGAAGCCGCGGAGGATGAGGAGTACGAGCAAGAAGCCGAGGCTCCGGAGGAGGAGGTGGGGGAGGAGGGTGTTTCCGGCGGTGGGTGGAGCTTCGGAGGATTGATGAAGACGTTCACGTCGCGGTCGGAGTCGGTGCTCGAGGGCTACCGCCGCGACCTCCAGGACCTCGGGTCTGGCCTCCGCGTCGAGACCACGGCACTTCGTGCAGCCGCTGCGCGGGCTGCGGCTGCGCTCCCTGGCGCGCTCGAGGCCGGTGCGTCCGTCGCTTCTGACAGGCTCGAGTCCGTCGGACAGGCTGTCGATGACCTTGGGGCCGCCGCTGCAGGACTTCTTTCTCATGCCAACGAGGCGCTCCGATCTGTGGACGCTGATGGCGAAGATGCGACCGGCGACGGCTCATCCCAACTCTCTGAGTCCGCCTCCGGAGCCTCCTGGCGTTCGTCCCTTCCATCCAAGAAATACACCCGTTTCGAGGCACATGTTCTGGCGCTGCGTGCCGACCCTACCACGTTCACCGAGGAGCCTGAGGACGCCGAGGGGTTCAGCAGGTGGCAGGAGGCATTCAGCGTCGAAGAGAGAAATGATGAGATTGAAGGCGTGCTCAGGGAGAGTCCTGGGTTGGAGAGCTTCGTGGAGAGGCTTGTGCCCTCGGTGGTAGCCTATGACATGTTCTGGTGCAGGTATTTCTTTAAGGTGGACAAGCTCAGGCAAGCAGAGGATGTCCGCACCAAACTTGTAAGCAGGGCCATGTCGAAGGAAGACGAGGAAGAACTCAGCTGGGAGGTCGATGATGACGACGATGATAACCAAGGTGATCACACACAAGGCACTGTCACAATACCAGATAAGAAAGAGGAGCAAATCGTTGAGTCTGTTAGCCATGAAGCACTGGTTGAGGGGAAACAAGAAGTAGCAGTGAATGAAGCGGAAGATAAGGAGATGGTTTTGGTACCGCCAAAGGATGATAATGGTGAATCCAGCGGTAAGGCATCGACACCAAAGTCAAGCAATGGCACCGGGCAGGAAGAGAAGACTGAAGCTGGCGACTCATGTAAGGAGAGTGATTTATCACTAGTGTCTCGACCATCAGTGCAGGAGGAAGATCTTAGCTGGGAGGAGATTGAGGATGTTGGTGATCAGGATGAGAAGAAAGCGGGGAGTCCACGGTCAAGCCCTACTGGCAAAGTGGATGATATCCGAAAACGGTTGAACTCTGTGGAAGACGATGAAGACCTAAGTTGGGATGTTGATGAGTAAGAGAAAGAAAAAATAGCGCACTCCTAAACCGAGTGCTCTAAAAAGCCTCAAGTTAAAGATGTTTCCATAGTTTTAACCTGTTTGTTCTCAGATGGGATCCTGTTGGTGTTCATAAAAATTCTCTTGGAGTTCTGTCTTACAATGTGAATATTGTGATGGTACACTGGCAATTCAAATTCAACGGGGCTGTATTTTGATTACCCCCGGTAGTGTTCTTCTGTTATGGTTAATAACTTGTTTGTGGTTAGTGTCCACTTATTTTTTGTTGAATCATTACGAGTTTCCTGTTTGAATGTGATACATTAGATCATTTGCATTACGCACTGATGGTGACCGGTTTACCGAGCATGCTTTCGATATAGGTGGTTGCTATGTATTCAGCTGTTGCTTACTGAAGGTAACTTGACTGGAGTTCATAGGTTGTTCTGCACTCCTGTCTCACATTTGCAGTGCTTGAAGGCCATTAGGAAATTTGGTTTCATATAAAAGACTACATTTTTACTGACGTCGTCATATCTTTAGGTTGTTTGTTTCCATCTCTTCAATTTGTCTTTGGAATTGCTGTGATACGATCGTCGTTCTTCCTTCCTGCTGATGAAACGATGTGAAATTGTATCCAGTTTCAATATAGGTAGTAATATTGGTTCGTTGCGAGGATTGTATCTCTATTTTCAGTTTTTAGTCACCTTTCTTTTATTGGAAAAATATTCCATTAACCAATGTCGCGATACAAAATCCGGCAGATGCTCCGTCCAAACAGTGGCGGGCAGAGCTGCGCGGAAACCAAACTGCGCTAAAGCATGCACTACTGAATCACACTTTCTACGGCAGAATACAAATTCAAAACGATCAAAGTGTGCAAAGCATATACTTCGAGCTTTACGGAACAACACACCTAGCTCCCCTTTATCAGCAATGTACCCGTGCGTTGCCCTGTGAAGCAATTGTTATTTAACACAAAACAAGAGGACCATGCTGGACAAATCTTGATGCAAAACCTCGGTTTGGATGATTATATGAGGACAGTAGTATCCCCAGTCCAACAGAGTTCACGTTCTGGACTTAAACACCGGTTTTGGCAGGGTTTTGAAGCGGTACATGGAGGAAAGTGTTTGGTCGCCTGGCAAAGAGTGTGCAGGCCCAAGGAGCTAGGTGGGCTCGGGCTGCTCGATCTACATCGACAGGGCCTGGCCCTGAGGCTGCGATGGGAGTGGTTATGGCGCACCAACCCGAGCCGGCCGTGGCATGGACTCCCGTTGACCAAGGACCCGCAAGTCCAGGCGGCCTTCGACAGCTTAGTTCACTGGAAATTAGGAGAGGGGACCAAGATGCTATTCTGGAAAAACAGATGGATGGGAGGAGCGACGGCAAAGGAGATCGTGCCGGAAATCTGAAGCAAGGTTCGTACGCAGATTGCCAACGGAAAAACAGTGAAGGAAGGGCTGCTCGGCCACCGATGGACGTCGGATATCTCTGGATTGGTGCAATTTACTAGGTTATGGGAGATTGCGCTGGCTACAAGGTTGGATCCCAATCTGCATGACGAGGCGGTCTGGACTTGGAACGCCAAGCAAGTTTACACATCGGCCTCGGCCTATCGGATGTTTTTCAAAGGCGCAATCAGTGTTACCTTCGCAATGTGGATTTGGAAGTGCTGGCCGCCACTTACTTGCAAAATCTTCCTGTGGATGGCAATTCAGTACAGGATCTGGACTTCAAATCGTCACTCAGACATGGGTTCTAGGATGCTATCTCACCATGCTACCTCTGTGACCAAGAAGAAGATACCGTCGACCACCTCCTTATCAAGTGCGTCTTCTCGCGACAAGTGTGGCACATGTCACTATCTAGGACGAGGTTCGACCCCGGCCTAGCCCCTATGGCCGATGACAAGCTGGAGCAATGGTGGGGAACTAACTGGAAAAGGATCCCTAAGGAGACCTGGAAAGCGTTCGATTCATTCGTGATTCTAGTATGCTGGCACTTATGGAAGCAAAGGAACAACGATGTATTTCACCCGGCAGGCCAGCCGGCAACGGTTGCAGAACTTGTCAACAGGATTTTGGAAGAGCTTCGCATGTGGGCGATAGCCGGTGGGAGAGGAGTAAGTGATCTGTTGTGAGGAGTTAGCGTAGTGTGTGGCGTTGGAGTTTGTCTGGCCTCGACCGACTTGTGGCTGTTGGCAACACTTTAAACCCTCTTGTACATTGTTTTCTCTTTTCTTCTATAAAGTTAAGGTACGCAATTTGCATACTCTCGAAAAAAGATTTAAACACCGGTGCTTACATTTTTCTGGATTTATTTCAGGCCTTTCGGCGATGAGCGTTCAGTGGGAGAAGACACTCTCGTCGACTATGAAGCTGTCTGTGGCCACTTCGTGAATCTCAAGATGATGTGCCGGCTCAGTCTCTCGGAGGTGCTTATAGGGGTAGGGTGTGCGTACCCTCGTTCATAGGGGTGAGTGCACATGCGTATGTATAAGTGTTTGTGTCTGTGCTAAAAAAACAAATAGACAAAATATGATTATGTTTTATTTATAAAACATATATTTATACCATTTCTTAAACTTAATTATGTGTCCGTGATTGATCTGCTTTATTAGGTTACCAAGGATTGGTTCGATGAAATCAAAAGGTGAATGAAAAACCGGGGAAATCGGCGAGGGGCGGGAGGATGGGAGAAGAGGCGATGGGGAGAAATTTAATTGAAATAAAAACTTTAGGTACCTTTTAAGTAAAAAATAAGTAGAGATAGAGACTAAATGACACCCCCACGGGCGTTGCTGTAGGATACTAAAATCCCTAGGAAGTGTACGTATAACAAAGAGAGAGGTGAATCATCTATACCAATATGGAAAATTCAAACGGGAAAATCATTAAATCATGCTAATCCAACGATCCATATTGTTTCAATGATGACAGTTTAACATGTTTAGTGCGCAATTAATATCACACAAAGTATCAACGTCTACCGTCTACACTATCCACGTAACTAAAGCATAATTGATTTGTGAGTTGTTGGTAAAATATGCTATGTCATCAACCAACATCTTAACATACAACTACTTCAATAGATTGTATCTAGTTTGCCCAATATGATGTGAGATAATAAATAAGGCGCTCTCTCATTCTATATTGAAGCTTGTGCAAGGGGTGTTGGTTCAAACTAACCATAATGGGAGTAACTTCAGCAGTAACATCGAGTCCAACTCAACAAATTTACTTATGTGGCCATGAGTTAATGAGGAGAGAGGTAATTTAAGTAACTTAGCTAGTTACTGTAACATCACATGTCCCAATACAATATGAGTCTATATACTACCTCCTTTCCGGTTTATAAGGCTTGCACATATATTTAGATTGAAAAATAAACCAACGTAATACAAGTTATCTATCACAAAAAATATATCATCAGAAACTTCAAATCTTCTACTTTTTAATGGTGTAATTTTTAGACTATACAATTCATTTTATGTTGGTCAAATTATAGACCTAGGGATACGCGCACGCCTTATAAACCGGAAAGGAGGTAGTATAACCTAATAAATGAACCTTTGCAAGGCACCACACTTATGTTACTATCCACTATGAAGGTAATAACATAGTGTATGGATATGTGTATGTTACTGGTATATGTTAGAGCATGGTTAATAGTATAGCCAGTTGCTGGCTATATGATCATGCCATGCCATCTATAGCCTGCCTTATAGTTGACAAGTACAATAGATGCATACAAATTTATACTACTTTGTTCATACATGGCCCACCTCCTCCTCTCACAAACAACCGTCTGTTAGTGAGTAGCCCGCTTCTTTTTTCTCTCTCCTCTTCTCTCTCTTCTAACTCATCACAAATATAATATTTAAAGTCTTACAACCCGCCAATGTCATCCTATTATACTTGCTCTTACTCTCCATTGTGGCTAGTCTCATGTACATACAATTTTACTCTCTTTTCTCATTTATTGCATGACACATCACCAAAAATCCTATAGGGCAAAGTCTATCAACAACTATCTTACAACCATTGAAGATGTCCTTAGAGCATGGTTAATAATACAACCAACGGTTGGCTATAAGGAGTTGTCATGTCAGCTACAACTAACCTCCTAACCGGCATGTACAATAGTAAGTTTTAAATGTGTACTAGTTTATCAATAGTTGGCCCACCTTACATCCTCAGAAAGCGTCTTGGGTCTCGTGTTGAAGCTGGTTATTAACCAAGAGCCCGCTTCTATTCTCTCTCATCTCCTCTCTCCTCCAACTACGCAAAGATATATTATTCGATTCCTTATAGCCTTCTTATGTCATACTATTGTACTTGCTCTTAGAGTAACATAGGTAGATACCATATCATAATTAATGTTATGCTATTGTATGTCATGCATGGCAATAAATAAGATAATCTATGATACTACTCTATGATACATGCACTATAAAGGTAGTATCATACACTAATATCATATGTATATGATATTCCTCACTATGAGTAGCCTTACATGTGGTGCGTTGTAGCAGATTCCCAATAGAACTCTCCATATACCCGACTTGACAAATGGACCACACCTGTATGTGGGCCATTCTTATTTTATGCCCCCTCTCTCTCACTTGCATCTCTCGGGCAAGGCGCTGGCGGATTCATTAAGTTGACAGTGGTGGTACACTGCGGTGTCGGGCAGCTGCGAGTCATGCAGTGGGCGTTGCGATGGATGACGCTCGGGTCGGCAGAGCTAACCGTCTAGCGATGGTGCAACGACTGGCAGCTTGACAACCCATGTTGCGCGTCCTGGACCCCATGGGAGCGGTGTTGCAGCAGGAAACGATGATGGTTGGCCGACTACGACCCGACGACGTTCGTGAAAAGAAGAAGGTGGCGCGGCGGCTGGCGGTGAAGCTTCAGGACATTGGCTCCCGTCAACGACAAATGGTGGATAGGGAGTCTGCTGGAGCAGGTTTTTTTTGCCTCAACTCTCCCTATGTGTGAATTTTTTTGGGAATAGGGAGTCTGCTGGATATGCTCTAATATTGTCAGTCACGTTGGTTCCCTGCCCTATAATCAATTACCCTGTAAATAAATACAAGAGAGGTAGAAGGCCCATTCCACCCACGATCGGTCAAAAACTACTCATGTTGCCGTTATTTCATCTCCCTCATCCATACGAAAAATATCACCATTGCCAGATATAACCAACTCGGGCCAGGCCCAGGAGTTCACCTCAAAGCTCGAGACCTTATGCTCGTGTAGCACCACCATCAAAGTCACACATGTGTTATCGCCATCAGTTTAATGCGATCCCAATAGCTACATGTGACGTGTGACCGTCACCGCTCCACAATCATCCCTCTGCGTGAAGCCTTTGTCTATAGTTTGTATCTCACCGCCGAAGTCAACCACCGGTGTCACCTATGGGGCCACATGCCCCTTGTGGTTCGGCATGGGGATGTCACATTACACAAAGAGCAGAGGTAGTTAGGCAGCACGACGACGAGGCTCTGGTGTTTTTACCCAGGTTCGGGTCGCTAGGAAGCGTAAAATCGTACTCCTGCTTTCGTGGATTGGATGAAGGAACACAAAGACACACAACGCTCAAGCCCGGCAAGGTGGCATGGGGGATAGCTGTTACGCGAGTACAAGTGTGACACCCCGAGACCGGTGCGCCAGGTGTCAGCCAGTCATTCGTCGCCGTTGCCATGTCATCTGCTTGCGTGCGTATCCTTACCTTGTCATCATGTGTGTTGCATCAGCATGTTTTCGAAACTTGCATCCGCCCGAGTCCTCTCGTCCTTTCCGTTGTCCGTTGTGAGCCAGACACACTTGCACGCGCCCGAGGTGCCTCCGAATATTTATTTTATAAGTGGCCGAAAAATGTTCTCGGAATGGGTTGAAACTTGGCGTGTGGTCTTATTATAGTGTAGACAGGCCGCCTGCCAAATTTCATCGCATTCGGAGTCCGTTTGATAGCCCAACCGTTAAATATAGCAGCACTAGCCGCCGGTATAATCGTCGGACGTTTTCGGTCTCCGAAAAACCCCGCGGGCCTCTCTCCCTCTCCTCTCACCTCAGCCCAACTACTCTACACAGCCCACTAATTCCCTCTAGGCCCAGCCTACTCCCCTTCGCTTCGTTGCCGTTGGATCACGATCCAATGGTTCTGGAACGCTCCAAAACCCCCCAAACCCTACCCGTTTGCCTATATAAACGCCCCCAACCTGCCATTTTAGGCCCCCTAACCCTAGTTGCATCGTTTTCCGTGCCGCCCCACTCCTCCACCTCCACATGGCGCCGCAGCAGCCTCCTCCCACGCGCCAGGCCCCCGGGCCCGCGCGCCAGGAACCCGAGCGCCCCGAGCCTCCTCCTGCCCGGCGCTCTGCCCCGCCGCCGTGTGGATCCGTCGTCCTCGCCGGTCCTTCGACCTCGCCGCCAGTCCCGAGCCCCCGCCCGAGCGCCGCCGGATCTCTGCCTCCCTCGCCTTGCCCCAGGAGCTCGCCGTTGGCCGGAGCCAGGCCATTCAGCTCGCCGCCACCGCGCCTTTTAGCTCGCCTGCCACCGACTTGGAGGTCGCCTCCGGTCGGATCCCGCACCCCGACCCCGGATCCGTCGTCCCAAGCCTCGGATCCCTCCATTCCGGCGGGCCTCCGATGCCCTTGCCTCGCCGGAGTCCAGTGATTCTTCCGTCGTCGCCGTCTGTGGCTGGCTCGGGGAGCGCCCGACCTCCCGCTGGGCCTGCCTCGCTCCTGCAACCGCTCCAGGCCCAGCCTCCGCGTGGGCCACAGCCCAGCCACGAGGCCCGGCCGATCTGCTACCTCCTTCCAGTCCCTGGTCACGTGGGCCGGCCCGACCGCCCCGGCCCAGCTGTCTTCTCCCCCTCCGTCCTGGGCCCGAGGCCCGCTCTGGTGAGGACACCCCCAGCCTTATCTCCCTCCTGTTCGTGTTTTATCTATTTAGCGCTCGTGTGTTTTTTCCCTTGTGTAAAATCTGCTAAGTCTTTTATTCTGCCAGCATTTTTGTTGCATCTTTGCATAGTGATAACTTTCTGTGTGCATGTCCAAATTGAGTGTATGATATGTCAAAATGATCGTGGTGATATGCTCTACACTTTGTTCCATTGTGCCATGCTCATTTGACTTCATCTAGATGCTTAAATATATGTTGCAAGAGTGCTACTTGTTATAAACTGCTGCTACTTGTTATTTTGTTGCTATGTTTGAGATATGATAACTTGGTGCATGTTTATCCAAATGATGCAAATGATATGTCAAAATGTTCATCATGAGATGCTCTACATGTTGGTTGCTATAGCATGCTTGTTTGAGTTCATATTGCCATGTTTATCTATGTTGCAAAAGTGCATGTGGCTGTTAGGTTTTGTAACTTGTCACGAGATGCCTAGTTGAGGAGCTCGTTGCTATTGATGTGTTTGTCCCCATGTCACATGCCTAGATGTTTTAGAATCTCCATGATGTGGTCTTTGAGGTGGTGCATTTAACTTTCCATGATATGCCTTGTGTTGTCTTAAACATGCTTGCAAACATGCCATGTTGTTATTGCTGTTTTAACACTTAGTGAAATTTCACTAAGTCTGGAATCTGTAATATCTTGATGCTACGTTTGCTTGATGCCCTAGGCAAATCCATGTTAGTTTTGGGGTGGCCTTTGATCATTCCTTGTTGCATATGTTGTTGTCTATCCATTAATGTCCTTACTTGCTCATTTGACTTGCTGTAGCTTATTTAAATCTTCCTCCCAAGTTGCTATAAAATATTGCTGTCAGGTTTTTAGTGTCATGATCAAAATGTTGTAGCTTGTTGCTATTGATCCATGCCTCCTATGGAGTTGCTCCAATGGAGTTGTTTGCTGTAGGATATGTCTACTTCATGTCCATGCTTCTTGTCACCATGTTTGAGTGTTGTAGCATATATATTTCTTGCTTCCAAGTTGCTACGTGGCTGTTAATTTCAGCTTGTTGTTATATCTTGTTTCATGTGTATCTTTTAGCCCGTTGATCCGTTTGGGGTGTTCCTTATATGAAACTTGTGTGATTTTTCATGTGGAATCATAATATCATCTTGTTTTCATGTTTGGAGTGAGTTTGGTTGATGTTTGGGTGCATCTTGCATCGTTGCCACGTTGTGCTTTCTACCTTGCCATGTAATGCTTCCTGTATAGACTTGTTGTGCTTCCTGTATAGACTTGTCATGCATCATACCTTGCCATGTATTGCTTCCTGTATATATTTGTCATGCATCATACCTTGCCATGTAATGCATCATATATAAACTTGTGTTGTTTTCTGTGCTTCCTACCTTGCCATGTAATGCTTCCTGTATAGACTTGTTGTGCTTCCTGTATAGACTTGTCATGCATCATACCTTGCCATGTTATGCTTCATAGACTTGCTGTGCTTCCTGTATAGACTTGTCATGCATCATACCTTGCCACGTATTGCTTCCTGTATATATTTGTCATGCATCATACCTTGTCATGTAATGCATCATATATAAACTTGTGTTGTTTTGCTGTGTTTCCTACCTTGCCATGTTTTGCTTCCTGTATATACTTGTTGTGCATCATATGTAGGCTTGACGTGCATCCTACTTGGTAGTGCATATTGTTATGTTCTTGTGTAGTGTGTTTACCGTATTGCTTACTTCTTCTCGTTAGTTCTTGTTCCGTTGCGTTCGTGAGGATTCGATCGTCTACCCGTGGTTCTTCTTCAAGGCTTCTTCTCCGTCTTCATCATGGATCCGTTCTTTTTCCTTGCGGGATCTCAGGCAAGATGAACATAACCTTGGATACCTTTACTATCATTGCCTTTGCTTAGTTGTCTCGATGCTATAGTTATATGTCGCGCTACCCATCTTATTGTCAGCCCCTCTCCTTGTTGCCATGAAACCTCTAACCTTGACACCTTCCTAGCAAAAACCATTATTTGGCTATGTTACTCGCTTGCTCAGCCCCTCTTATAGCGTTGTTAGTTGCAGGTGAAGATGAAGATCGTTCCAGGTGGGAACTTGTTGTTGGAATATCACACTATCTATTATTATTATTATTAACACACCTATATACTGGGCATGGGTGGAAGGATTGGCCTTTTGCTCGGTGTTTTGTTCCACTCATGCCACCTTAGGCGCCGATAAACCGGCATTATATTCCTTGATTTTGCGTTCCTTACACGATGGGTATATGGCGACCCCTTGACAGTTCGTCTTTGAATAAAACTCCTCCACCAAGGCCCAACATCGGTTTTAATTTGCTCATAATAACAACTTAATTAAATAATTAAATTGCATAGGGAGTTAGCGCTACCCCGAGGATTCTTTCTACATAGCAGGGGGGGCCAGTGCTGATGGTGTTGGTCCCAAACGGGGGTTATGCGGGGCCACCACGGGGAAACTCGAGGTTTGGTTTTACCTGTAGGATCACCCATCCGGTCGTGGCCTAAGACGAGATACGCGCGGCTACTATCAGGGTGTCGACACGCCGGGAGGTCTTGCTGGACTTGTTTTACCATTGTCGAAATGTCTTGTGCACCGGGATGCCGAGCCTGATCGGATTTCCCTAAGATAAGGGGTGATGATATTATATTTATCACTTCAGCTGATCGTGAGAGCTTGTGATGGGCTAAGTTGGGACAGCCCTGCAGGGTTATGATCTTTCGAAAGCCGTGCCCGCGGTTATGTGGCAGATTGGAATTTGTTAATGTCCGGTTGTAGAAAACTTGACAGAGGATCCGAAGTAAAACACACAATTGTGTGAGTAACCGTGACTGTCTCTTTTCACTTTGAGAAGAGAACACGGTGGGGTTATGTTTGACTCGTATGTAGTTCAGGATCTTTAGCGATCACTGCTAGTTGCGACCGTTTGCGTAGAAGCTCATCTTATTCTTGTACTTGTAAGTTAGCCACCATACTTTTGCTTAGCCGCTACTGCAACCTCACCATTTTACCTCTTCCTACCTATTAAGCTTTGATAGTCTTGTTACCCATGGTTATGGGATTGCTGAGTCCTCGTGGCTCACAGATACTACAACAATAGTTGCAGGTGCAGGTTTCCGATGTCTTGACGTGAGAGCGTTGATCGTTGTGTTGGAGTTCTTTCTTCTTCTTCTTCTTCATTCTTGGGTTAGGTTCCGGGTCGGCAGCCTGGGATAGCAGATGGATGTCGTTGTGCCTTTTTATGTTTGTATCCGTAGTCGGATACTTGTATTGATATTGTTGTATTCATGTGACTTGTATGTATTGTTGTATCCCCCATGTATGTATGTAATGGTACGATGTAATGATATCCATCTTGCTAAGCGCCCGAAATGCGGTTGTGCCCCAATCACGTAAGTGTCACGTGATCGGGATATAATCGCATCTTGGGCCTGACAACAAGTGTCCAAAAGTCTGGATCTTTAGCTAGGTTTCATAGAGCCTCCTTTTATAGCTCAAGGGGAAACCACAGTGGCAAAACAGACATTATCTAATGATTAGATAGCCAACAATACTATCATACCTAATTTTGGCACTTAGGAAAAAATGCCATAAGTGCTATCTTAGGTGGCGTGCGGGGATGCATTCCCGGCAAGTTGTTACCACCGCTTTAGCCAACTATTTCTTATTATCTTGACATGCCTCTAGATGGGTGTCAAAGGGGTGTAATCTATCCTCCAGAAAGCCCCCACACACTTAGTGAGAGCCGCTTAGCTGCCTGAGGGCTCGACACACATCATAAGTGACTGGCATTGCGATGCAGTGGAGCGGTGTCAGATCGGCTCGCGCCTGCCGGGGGATGGCTTGCCAAGCCTTCTCGGAGACGTGCACGTTCGGTCCCCGACAGGCACCAGGGACGTGGCTGGCATGGTTTCGGCCCATTCTAGGCCGTTGCTTCGACCCTGCCGGCGTTGCTTAGCCAGCGGAGTTGGCTTTTCTTGGAGTCTTGATATTGAATGCTGGTTTTGTCTTCTTGATGTGATCCTTGATCTCACGGCGAGCGGCTTCTCTGGCTTGGTCTTGGTTTGATTAAGCTTGCATTGATGGGTTTTGCTATTAATATATGTGCATAAGTCAGGGGCACTAGGTACCCAAGTCTTAGTGCACCGACAGGAGCCCCCGGATCTGGCCCAAACGAACTTACTTAGCATCGTTTGGCCATGCCCAAAATTTATGCACATGCGCGCAATGTAAGGGAGTAACTGCCAACTATTAGTCAGAATTCCCCCACTACCCAGGCCGTTTCCGCCACACGCGCCGCATGCATTGCGGGAAGTTGGCGGTGGGCGCGCATGACTTAAAGACGCGGGAGTAGCAAAAGCTGCATCGTTAGGGATTGGAGCAATGGGGCGGTTACCTGTTCACCTATGATCATGGGTAGTGGGATTGTTGGAGATGGGAGGCCACCTTGGAGTGAAGGAGAGCCAGCCCCCGTTCCCTCCCCTATAAATTGGGGGTCACAACAGGCGATGCTCATCCATCATCTTCTCTTCCTCAATCGCAGGCTCAACTAGCTTGGCCTTCTATTTCTCCCCTTATAGGACGCATCCGTCGACACCATGACAAGGGGGCGAGGATGACCCCCATCCTCTGCAGCAGCGACAAGAGTTTCCCTCGAGAACATGCCATTGCTTCAGCCGCAACAGCGGAGGCCAGTTCCAACGCACGAGGCAGGAGCGTTGGGTGAGGCCGGTGCCGGCGTGGGGCTCGCGGTCGAGGGAGGCGGAGTGGCGCGCTGATGACCCATGAGTGTATGTGATCTATTGCAATCCTTTCGATAAGTAAGAGTGTCCAACACAACAAGGAGCAGAAGGAAATGACAAGCTGTTTTCAGCAAGGTATTTTCTGCAAACACCAAAATTATCGGTAACAGATGGTTTTGTGATAAGATAATTCGTAATGGGTAATAAGTAACAAGTGTAACAAAGGTGCAACAAGGTGGCCCAATCCTTTTTATAGCAAAGGACAAGGCTGGACGAACTCTTATATAAAGTAAAGTGCTCCGGAGGACACATGGGAATTATCGTCAAGTTACTTTTCGTCATGCTCATATGATTTGTGTTCGTTACTTTGATGATTTGATATGTGGGTGGACCGGTGCTTGGGTGCTGTCCTTACTTGGACAAATCTCCCACTTATGATTAAACCCTCTCGCAAGCATCTACGACTACGAAAGAAGAATTAAGATAAATCTAACCATAGCATGAAACATGTGGATCCAAATCAACCCCTTACGAAGCAACACATAAACTAGGGCTTAAGATTCTCTCACTCTAGCAACCCATCATCTACTTATTACTTCCCAATGCCTTCCCCTAGGCCCAAATAATGGTGAAGTGTCATGTAGTCGACGTTCACATAACACCACTAGAGGAAAGACAACATACATCTCATCAACATATCGAACGAATACCAAATTCACATGATTACTTATAACAAGACTTCTCCCATGTCCCCAGGAACAAACGTAACTACTCACAAAGCATGTTCATGTTCATAATCAGAGGAGTATTTAATAGCATCAAGGATCTGAACATATGATCTTCCACCAAATAAACCAACTAGAATAAACTAAAAGGAGTAATCAACACTACTAGCAACCCACATGTACCAATCTGAGGTTTTGAGGCAAAGATTGAATACAAAAGATGAAATAGGGTTTGAGAGGAGATGGTGTGTCACATCCCTAGTTTAGTACTTGCAATAGGACTAGCTAGAGTGTGCATCATGTCTACTTATCAAAGAAACTTGAAATGGGAATGACAGAAACCCCAGCACCCCTCTCCTAACAACTAGGGTTTGATAAAATCTTTTCCAATGTACCCAAAATGCCCTTCAAAAATGTTCATCATTTCTGCCTTGGTCTTAAACCTCTGCCAAAAATGGTGCACAATTTTCTAGGACATCCAAGGGCTCTGGATTAAATCATATGGTATTTGAATTTGGGCATTTAAATGTTATAAAATATTTTAAATGCTCAAATAATCATAAACTATAATGTTCCATGCTGTTCATATTATATACAGTGGGCATGACAAGTTTTATGAGTTATAAAAATGTTCTGGCATTTTTATTAATTAAACAAAGTTGCAAAACAAATGAAACACAAAAGAAATAGGAAAAAGAAAGAGAGAGAAAGCGTTTACCTTGGGCCCAGCACTGTTGCAGGCCGGCCCAGCCCACCAGCCCCGTTCTGTCGCCTTCCTCCTTGCGCCAGAAGGCAGCGCGCGTGGCCACCGCGCGCCGGCACGCGCCCGGCCACCTCCACCCTGCCTGCCTGCCTCCCCGACGGCCTGGACGTCTCCCTACGTCGCCACACAGCTGCCTCGACCCCTCTCGCACTTTCCCCTCGTCCCCATCGCCTTCCCCTGGCCCTCTCCCTCTCACCACCGAGCCGCTCGTCGCCGCCGCTCGCCGTTGCCGCACCTAGACCCTCCCCCTCGTCCCGTGACCGTGTCCAGAAGATTCGCCGCGACGCCCTCTACCTCCTCGTTGAGCCACGGATCACCGGGAGCCCTGCAACGCCTTCACGCCGTCGTCCCCAACCTCGGATCGCCGGAGCACCTCACCGTCGATTAAGAAGCTGCAGAGCGTCCCCGACCTCTCCGTCGAGCTCGCTAGCACCGCTGTGAGCTCCTACGCCGTATCCCTCCTTCCTCTGCGTCGTTTGCGCCGTGTAGCTGCCGCTCCGTTGATCACCGAAACCCATCACCGCCGCGCTTGCCGCCGACGATGCTCCGGTGACCATTTGGTCACGGACACATGTCCATCTCGCTCGCCGCAGCATGTAGACGAGCTAGGTACCACGCACGCATCGCCTAGGCCACCGTAGCTGCTTCTCCATACACGCCTGAACGCCGGCCGCCGCTGTCGAGCTCGTTGCCGTCGTCTCCAGCCACCACAGGTCCGGCGACCACCACCGTTCGACGCGCAACGACAAGGGCTCTCCAACTCGCCCAACCGCGGCTCGAACCGAGCCCTGTGGACGTTTTCCGAAGCACGCCGCCGTGTCTGGCCTCGCCGGCGCCACTTCGCCGGCGAGTTTGACTCGTTTGACCGGGGCGTTGACCACCCCTGGGTTGCTGACGCGTGGGCCACCCCTCCCCTAATTAGCTAGTTTAATTAATTAAATGTTAATTAAATTAGTTAGTTAGTTTAGTCACTGACCCGTGGGCCCAGACCCCACTGACCGCTAATTAGTTTTAAGTTTAACACTAATTAACTTTGTTAATAGCTGTGACACTGACATGCCGGGCCCACATGTCATGTTTGACTTGGACTAGCTCCTGTTGACTGACTGACGTTAGCATGATGTCATGCTGACGCAGTAAAGGATTTTCTGGGATTTTTTAGATTTAAAAATAATTCAGGAAATTCCAGAAAATCCCTAAACTTCAAAAAATCATATAAATTCAACAGTAGCTCAGATGGAAAAGATTTATATATGAAAAATGATCAGAAAAATCCAATCTTTCCAATGGAACTGGTTTCATGCATGTTTGAGCATGTTAACCTTGCTGTATACATTAAAACATGATAATGCACTTATTTAAATAATAGCTAAAGTGCCAATTTGAATCTTTGATTCAAATAAGCTCAAACCCTTCTGGTTATAGTTGCATTAGCCCAACACACATGCATCTTGCCATGTCATGAGCATGCATCATGTTGTTGCATTTGTGTGTTTAATGATTGTATCGCCGGTATTCTCTGTGTTAGGTCCTGCTCCCGAGGATACTGCTGCGTATCCAGTTGAAGAGCAGTACCCGACAAGCACTTTGTCAGGCAAGCAATCATTGATCATTCCGATACAAACCCAATCTCCTCGATCCTGCTCTCTTTTACTGCATTAAGGCAACAGCGTGTGAACTGCTACTTGCTGCGGTAGTTGAACCCTATTCCCTTGCATGACCTGTCATTGCCACAGTAAATAGTTGAAACCCACTAGCATGTGTAGGAGTTGATTGAGCCATGTGATGTGTGATCCACCATGCTATTTGTTTATGTTGCCTGCTATGCTTAGAGATGTGTCAGGTCTGGTTCATCTGGTGGATCAGAGTGAAATGATCATACCGATAAAGAGAAGGAAGTGTGGAATACGCTTGGTAAAGGTATCGATGAAAGGCCATGTAGGAGCACATGGTGGGTTGTTTCATTGGAATCGTCCATAGGACCCGAGATCTGTATGTGTGGTTCAAGTTACAGCTACTACCACACATTGGGATCCTTAATTGACCCTCTCGGCTTATTAATTACCCTCGATCTCTGTCCAGGAGTTGCAATTAGTTTCTGGTGTTTATAGTTTACTGGAGGTCGTGCACAACGCTGACCCTCGGGGTGGGTTGTGATGCGATAGGTACGTGGCACGGTGTACCGGTTGCCTGTTTCGTGACTCGGGAACCATGTACACATTGTTTGGGGCCGTGAGCGACACCCCGGCCGGATCTCCCCACGGATGGAACCCAAATAGGAGATAAACCTGGACGAGAGACTTGAGTAGTTAGTCAGGTCGTGGCCGACACCCTCGCTGGGCTTCCGCTTGAAGGTTGCCGAGTACATGTCGAGTAAACGGCGATAAGTGGTGAAAGCGTGTGTGAAGAGGTACACCCCTGCAGGGTTATCAATCTATTCGAATAGCCGTTGTTCGCGGTACGGACTACTTGGTTACTCTTACAGTTCATAGACAAGTTGATGGATACTACTAAAAGCCTCAAGATAAGTGTGAGTGCCGTGGATGGCCCTTCCGTAGGATGACGGAAGAGGATCCTCGGTGGTGTATTGTTGTGGTGAGTAGAGGACTCGTGTTCATATAACATCTTGCAATCTGTTGAGAGTTGTAGTATAGGTTAGCCAAGAGTCAAAGCTGGCTTTCTGCTATGAACTCCACTACCCCCTTTGATAATGTTGCATGTATGATAGGTTCTGTGATAAGACTTGCTGAGTACCTTTGTACTCATGTTTGCTTAATAACTGTTGCAGAGGAGAACCCTGCCCCTGCTGATGGGTTCTACATAGACGTTGACGTCGACGAGTAGCTTGACACCCAGACGGAGATCTGGAGCTTGTGAAGGGCCTTGTAGATAGCCAGGCTTCACCAAGCCTGTTTTATTTTCTAAGTTGTCTGTACTCAGACATGTAGCTTCCGCTTGTGCTTGTATGACTGTATGACGTGAGTGTTGGGTCATGTGACCCCTACCTGTATGGATATGTTATGTATGGCTCTTGGAGCCTCTTAAATAAAGTACTTTGAGTCATAGAGTTCTGTTGTGATGCAATGTTGTATTTGCACATATTGAGCATATTGTGTGTATGGTTGAAATTCTTGGTATGTGTGGGATCCGACACCTAGTTGTTTTCCTTTGGTAGCCTACCTTACAGGGAAATGCCTCCTAGTGATTCCAATGAGCCTTGGTAGCTTGCTATTGCTCGGAACACGTAGGCTGGCCGGCATGTGTCCTTCTTCGTTCCTGTGTCTGTCCCTTAGGGGAAATGTCACGCGTTGTTCCTTTAAGTCCATGTAGCTTGCTATGACTTGGGTTCATACGTTGATGACCGACACGTTCGTTGCTGGGTCATGGATGCCTGTCTCTGTAATTTAGTGCCACTTTTGGTTTATAACTAGCCATGTCGGCCCGGGTTCTCTGTCATATGGATGCTAGCGACACTGTCATATACGTGTGCCAAAATGCGCAAACGGTCCCGGGCCAGGTAAGGTGGCACCCGTGGGGTTACGGTGCGTGAGGCCGCAAAGTGATATGACGTGTTACAGCTAGATCGGTGTGACTTAGGATCGGGGTCCTGACAGCGTTGGTATCAGAGCTAGACTGCCTGTAGGTTTCTCAAGCCAAACTGGTTGATGTTGAGTCTAGAAAAATTCTTAGTTATATGTAGGGGAATTGATTGTGGAAGGGAACTTAAGGCTCTTTTTACTCCTTTACCTTATGCCCTTCTGATCTGAGTCAGTCTATTCTTTCTACGGGGATTTAGGATTAGGCCTCTTATCCTTTCTAGGTTCACGTGTTACTAATCCGTAGACTCTTAGGATTGTTGGTTTCAAGCCTCAGTTCAGTTTCTATCCTTTTAGTATGATGATTGTTGGACCCGGAACCTTGATATGGAATTGTTGAGTGGCTATGCTATCAATTGTTTGATGTCTCAAATCTTTGTTTGAGCATTTACAGTTGTTATGCTGCCCGATTTCTTCCAGAAACACTAATGCCTTTGCATTATTTCGTGTTTCAGATGTCTGGCCGCATTCCTCACCAAGTGGTTCGTTTGACGCGGTGCATTAATGTGCCCGGTCACACGGCCATGCTAGTCCGTGTGCTGACTGAGACCGGTTATCGCTGGTATCCCGAGTACACCATGGAGGAACAGTACCGGGATTTCAATCAGAGTCAGTATTTCTGCACAGTCCGGATATACCCCTCATATCCCGGAGCTAACGACCCCATCCATTGGTCTTATGGACTCGGGGTTACCATCGAGATGGCAGTGCAGGATGCCGCCTATTCGATGATGACCATTCTCCGGGCTAGGCATGCCCTGTTGCTGAACACTGAGTTCTGTTACATGCCAGCCTCACTTCCCGGAGAAGAAGGCTACTACACTGGTCTGTATACTGATGCTGCTCATGAAGAGCCACTGCTTCAGACTACTGTTTAGATGCTGGAGGATAGGGACCGTGAGGTCCGTGCCCTCCGAATGGAGCTGTATAACACTCGAGCCGCCCACTGGACTACTTTGACACGGCTTGCACCTGCTGTGCACGCCAGATATCTGGACATGCAGGATTTGTACCCCGTGCGGACTCGTCTGCCTGATCGCATGGATTGGCGTGACGTTGGGGGTATTACACCTCCACGTGGGCGTCGGTTACCACCAGCATCGGGACCGAGGCCACATCCATGTCCCTATGGTCCACAGCCTTCGAGCGCTCGCGAGTTTCAAGATCCGTCTGTTCCACTTCCAGGCTACGGTGGTAATCTTTACGAATATTACTACGGGAACGTCTGAGCTAGACCGTGGTAGTAGTAGTATTGTAGTAGTTGTATTTCCACAGTCCTGCGCGTCTTGTGGAATATGACTTAGTGTGTACTAAGTTCCGGAGGTGTAGTTAAATAATGTATAGGAGCTTGGAATGTCTCTGATGGGATGTATCGTCTTTCACCGCAGTTGTACTTTAGCCTTGGCTTGTACTAAACTATGTATGGTGTGTATGACCACTGGTGTATATATAGCAGTTTCTATATTACCATGTCGTACGGATGAACATCTCTGCATTCCGTGTCATCATTACATTCTGCACTTCTATGTCAATTTTTTTGCCATCCTTGTCTAAACCGTTGTTTTGTTTTCTTAGGATGGTCAACACTCGCAACACTCCTGCTGCTCAGGAGCAGGGTGAGGCTAGTGGGGCTAGAGATGGAAATCTGCCCCATCCACCCTCCTTGGCGGAAGTTATGCTCGAGGCAGAACGGAACAAGAGAGAGACCAACCGTCTGCTGGAATGCATAGAGCAGAACACTGGGTTCCGTCAGAGGAATGACGTGGTGTCAATCAATGACTTTATCAAGATGTGCCCAACGAAGTTCCATCACTCCACTGAACCTCTGGATGCGGATGACTGGCTACGTAGTATCACCCACAAGCTACACTCTGCCCGTGTGGCCGAAGCTGACAAGGTTACCTACGCTGCCTACCATCTTGAGGGCCCTGCCAGTCTTTGGTGGGAAAACTTTGAAGCTATGCGTCCTGCTGGCCAAATCACTACTTGGGTTGAGTTCAGTGAGGCATTCCGTGAACACCACATTACGGAAGGTCTCATGGATCGCAAGCGGGAGGAATTCTGCAATTTCACCCAGGGCCGGTTAACTGTGGATGGCTATAGTCGCGAGTTTGGCAACTTGGCACGCTATGCACCTGAGGAAGTATCCACCGATGCCAAGAAGCAGGCGAGGTTCCGCAAGGGACTCAGCCCTGAACTCCGCCGAGATCTACGTCTGCACGAGTGCACTTCCTTCCAGAAGTTGGTAAACAAGGCTATCAGTGCTGAAACGGGCCAGACCGACTTCGAGGCCACACGCAAGCATCCTCGAGACTTTGGTTCCTCATCCGGCTCTGGCTCTCACAAGCGCCGTGTGTGGGTTCCTAACACTGCTCTGCCACCCAAGTACACACCGAGGCCATCCTATGAGGTGCCTCGCCCAACTCAACAGTATGCACCTGCTAAGACCTATGGAGGACCACCTTCCAACTTTGCTCCACGCACTAGCACTGTGACATGCTTCAAGTGTGGAGAACCAGGGCACTACATGCGTGAGTGTCCTCAGAACCAACCGGGAAAACCCGTTGGCCGTGGTAAGTCAACCGGCAAGGTGAATTATGTCAAGCCAATCCCCACTGCACGTGGTCATGTCAACTATGTCTCTGCTGAGGAATCCTATGAGGATCCTAACGTCGTCCTTGGTACGCTTCTCGTTAACTGCCATCCGGCATCTGTTCTTTTCGATACTGGAGCATCCCATTCGTTCATATCTGAAAGCTATGCCCGAATGCACAACATGACTTTTTGTGACATGCCTACTTCCATGGTTATTCAAACTCCTGGTTCAAAGTGGCAAACCTCTAGGGTAAGCCATGGAAATGAAATCCTTGTTGATAGACTTGTTTTCCTAGCATCTCTAATCGCTCTCAAGTCCTCGGACATAAACATCATCTTGGGTATGGATTGGATGACAACTCATTACGCCAAGATTGATTGTTATACTAGGACCGTTCAACTTACACATCCATCCGGCAAGATAGTCAATGTCTTGACCCGAATGGCTGAGCGTCAGCTCTACTCTCTTAATGCCAGCCCTCTACCAGAACTCAAAGATATCCCGGCAGTCCGTGACTTTCCGGATGTTTTCCCAGAAGAACTGCCAGGAATTCCACCTGACAGAGATGTCGAGTTCGTGATAGATCTTATCCCTGGAACTGTCCCAATCTCTAGGAGACCTTATAAGATGGCACCACTAGAATTAGCTGAGCTAAAGAAACAACTCGATGAGTCCTTGCAAAAAGGTTTCATCCGTCCTAGTTCTTCCCCTTGGGCTTGCCCCGTCCTCTTCGTCAAGAAGAAGGATGGAACGGAGCGGATGGTTGTAGATTACCGACCTGTCAATCTGGTCACCATTAAGAACAAGTATCCGCTTCCCAGGATCAACGACCTGTATGATCAGCTCGCTGGATCCTCAGTCTTCTCTAAGATGGATTTGAGGTTGGGTTACCATCAAATCAAAATCAAGAACGGGGACATTCCTAAAACGGCTTTTGTTACTCGTTATGGCCAATATGAGTACACCGTCATGTCCTTCGGATTAACCAATGCCCCAGCTACCTTTTCTCGGTTAATGAATTCTATATTCATGGAGTACTTGGATAAATTCGTCGTGGTATACCTCGATGATATACTCATCTATTCCAAGAACAAGGAAGATCATGCCGAGCATTTAAGGCTGGTATTGACAAAACTCCGAGAGCACCGCCTTTATGCCAAATTTTCCAAATGTGAATTTTGGTTGCCAGAAGTGACCTATCTATGTCATGTGATCTCTGGCAAGGGTATTGCTGTCAATCCCGAGCGAGTTCAAGCCGTCCTTGATTGGACTCCCCCTGAATCGGTCAAGCAAGTTAGGAGTTTTCTTGGCTTAGCGAGCTATTGCCGACGCTTCGTTGAGAATTTCTCCAAGGTTGCTAAACCTCTAACTGAACTCCTCAAGAAAGATAAAAAGTTTGAGTGGACCCCACAGTGCGAGTCCAGTTTTCAGGAATTGAAGAGACGCCTCACATCTACACATGTACTGGTACCACCAGACTTTTCCAAGGATTTTATTATCTACCGCAACGCCTCGCGACAAGGACTAGGTTCCATACTCATGCAAGATCGTCAAGTGATTGCATACGCATCTCGACAGTTGCGTCCACATGAGGATAACTATCCTACTCATGATCTAGAGCTTGCAGCTGTAGTCCATGCACTCAAAACATGGCGACATTACCTCCTTGGTAATCGCTGTGAAATCTTCACTGATCATCAAAGTTTGAAGTACATCTTCACCCAACCGGATCTAAACCTCATGCAAAGACGTTGGGTTGAGTTGCTCACAGACTACGACTTAGGAATCACCTATACCCCTGGAAAGGCCAATGTCATGGCTGATGCGCTAAGTCGTAAGTCTTATTGTAACAACTTAATGTTACAACAAGGTCAACCACTTCTCCACGAGGAATTCCGTAAGCTTAACCTTCACATTGTTCCTCGAGGATTCCTTTCCACCCTGGTGGCGAAACCTACCCTTATGGATCAAGTCATAGTTGCCCAGCGGTATGATAAAGGCATATCTCGGATCAAGGAGAACATTGCTAGCGGAGTTGCTAGAAGTTTCTCTATGAATGATCGAGGTGTTGTGTACTTCGAGAATCGCTTGGTGGTACCCAAGAAACAACAACTACGGCAAATGATTCTTAAGGAGGCTCATGAATCTCCTCTCACGATTCATCCCGGTAGTACCAAAATGTATCAGGACCTACGTCAGAGATTCTGGTGGACTAGGATGAAGTGAGAAATCGCTCAATTCATTGCTAACTGCGACGTTTGTCGTCGAGTTAAAGCAGAGCATCAACGGCCTGCTGGCACCCTTCAACCTTTAGCTATTCCTGAATGGAAATGGGACAAAGTCGGTATGGACTTCATCACCGGGTTTCCCAGGACCAGGAAAGGGAATAATGCTATCTTCGTCGTTATCGACCGCCTCTCTAAAGTAGCACATTTCCTGCCTGTTCGAGAGAGTATTACCGCTAGCCAGCTAGCAGACTTGTATGTCTCTCGGATAGTATCACTTCATGGTGTGCCGTTGGAGATTAACTCAGACCGTGGAAGTATTTTCACTTCACGATTTTGGGAAAGTTTCCAGAATGCTATGGGAACTCATCTTTCTTTCAGTACCGCCTTCCATCCCCACTCAAGTGGTCAAGTGGAACGAGTCAATCAAATTCTGGAAGACATGCTTCGAGCCTCTGTCATCTCTTTCGGTATGGATTGGGAGAAGTGTCTTCCATTTGCCGAATTTGCTTATAACAATAGTTATCAAGCCAGCCTGGGTAAAGCCCCCTTCGAAGTTCTATATGGACGAAGGTGTCGAACACCTCTTAACTGGTCAGAAACCGGGGAAAGACAATTCTTTGGCCCGGATATGATCCAGGAAGCAGAAGAGCAAGTTCGCATCGTTCGTGAGAAATTGAAAACAACCCAGTCTTGCCAGAAGAGCCAATATGATAGTCATCATAAGGCTGTGACTTTTGAAGTCGGCGATAAGGCTTACCTTCGGGTTACTCCTCTTAAGGGAACCCATCGCTTCGGTATCAAAGGCAAATTGGCCCCTCGTTACATCGGTCCTTTTCGCATTCTCACCAAACGAGGAGAAGTTGCCTACCAATTGGAACTACCTCCGCACCTATCCAGAGTTCATGACGTTTTCCACGTTTCTCAACTCAGGCGTTGCTTCTCGGATCCTATCCGCGGAGTGGACCACGAAACACTTGATCTCCAGGACAATCTCACATATCGAGAATACCCCGTTCGTATTCTTGATCAAACCGAGCACACCACCCGAAGCCACAATATCAAGTTTCTCAAGGTTCAATGGTCACATCATTCCGAGAGTGAAGCTACTTGGGAAAGGGAGGATCGTCTTCGACTTGAGTACCCCACCCTCTTTCCGGAGGAACCCGAATCTCGGGACGTGATTCTTTTAAGTGGGGGTGAGTTGTCACATCCCTAGTTTAGTACTTGCAATAGGACTAGCTAGAGTGTGCATCATGTCTACTTATCAAAGAAACTTGAAATGGGAATGACAAAAACCCCAGCACCCCTCTCCTAAAACTAGGGTTTGATAAAATCTTTTCCAATGTACCCAAAATGCCCTTCAAAAATGTTCATCATTTCTGCCTTGGTCTTAAACCTCTGCCAAAAATGGTGCACAATTTTCTAGGACATCCAAGGGCTCTGGATTAAATCATATGGTATTTGAATTTGGGCATTTAAATGTTATAAAATATTTTAAATGCTCAAATAATCATAAACTATAATGTTCCATGCTGTTCATATTATATACAGTGGACATGACAAGTTTTATGAGTTATAAAAATGTTCTGGCATTTTTATTAATTAAAAAAAGTTGCAAAACAAATGAAACAGAAAAGAAATAGGAAAAAGAAAGAGAGAGAAAGCGCTTACCTTGGGCCCAGCACTGTTGCAGGCCGGCCCAGCCCACCAGCCCCGTTCTGTCGCCTTCCTCCTCGCGCCAGAAGGCAGCGAGCGTGGCCACCGCACGCCGGCACGCGCCCGGCCACCTCCACCCTGCCTGCCTGCCTCCCCGACGGCCTGGACGTCTCCCTGTGTCGCCACGCAGCTGCCCCGACCCCTCTCGCACTTTCCCCTCGTCCCCATCGCCTTCCCCTGGCTCTCTCCCTCTCACCACCGAGCCGCTCGTCGCCGCCGCTCGCCGTTGCCGCACCTAGACCCCCCCTCGTCCCGTGACCGTGTCCAGAAGATTCGCCGCGACGCCCTCTACCTCCTCGCTGAGCCACGGATCGCCGGGAGCCCTGCAACGCCTTCACGCCGTCGTCCCCAACCTCGGATCGCCGGAGCACTTCGCCGTCGATTAAGAAGCTGCAGAGCGTCCCCGACCTCTCCGTCGAGCTCGCTAGCACTGCTGTGAGCTCCTACGCCGTATCCCTCCTTCCTCTGCGTCGTTTGCGCCGTGTAGCTGCCGCTCCGTTGATCACTGAAACCCACGCCGCCGCGCTTGCCGCCGGCGATGCTCCGGTGACCATTTGGTCACGGACACATGTCCATCTCGCTCGCCGCAGCACGTAGACGAGCTAGGTACCACGCACGCATCGCCAAGGCCACCGTAGCTGCTTCTCCATACACGCCCGAACGCCGGCCGCCGCTGTCGAGCTCGTTGCCGTCGTCTCCGGCCACCACAGGTCCAGCGACCACCACCGTTCGACGCGCAACGACAAGGGCTCTCCAACGCGCCCAACCGCGGCTCGAACCGAGCCCTGTGGACGTTTTCCGAAGCACGCCGCCGTGTCTGGCCTCGCCGGCGTCACTTCGCCGGCGAGTTTGACTCGTTTGACCGGGGGGTTGACCACCCCTGGGTCGCTGACGCGTGGGCCACCCCTCCCCAAATTAGCTAGTTTAATTAATTAAATGTTAATTAAATTAGTTAGTTAGTTTAGTCACTGACCCGTGGGCCCAGACCCCACTGACAGCTAATTAGTTTTAAGTTTAACACTGATTAACTTTGTTAATAGCTGTGACACTGGCATGCCGGGCCCACATGTCATGTTTGACTTGGACTAGCTCCTGTTGACTGACTGACATCAGCATGATGTCATGCTGACGCAGTAAAGGATTTTCTGGGATTTTTTAGATTTAAAAATAATTCAGGAAATTCCAGAAAATGCCTAAACTTTAAAAAATCATATAAATTCAACAGTAGCTTAGATGGAAAAGATTTATATACGAAAAATGATCAGAAAAATCCAATCTTTCCAATGGCACTGGTTTCATGCATGTTTGAGCATGTTAACCTGGCTGTATACATTAAAACATGATAATGCACTTATTTAAATAATAGCTAAAGTGCCAATTTGAATCTTTGATTCAAATAAGCTCAAACCCTTCTGGTTATAGTTGCATTAGCCCAACACACATGCATCTTGCCATGTCATGAGCATGCATCATATTGTTGCATTTGTGTGTTTAATGATTGTATCGCCGGTATTCTCTGTGTTAGGTCCTGCTCCCAAGGATACTGCTGCGTATCCAGTTGAAGAGCAGTACCCGACAACCACTTTGTTAGGCAAGAAATCATTGATCATTCCGATACAAACCCAATCTCCTCGCTCCTGCTCTCTTTTACTGCATTAAGGCAACAACGTGTGAACTGCTACTTACTATGGTAGTTGAACCCTATTCCCTTGCAATACCTGTCATTGCCACAGTAAATAGTTGAAACCCACTAGTATGTGTAGGAGTTGATTGAGCCATGTGATGTGTGATCCACCATGCTATTTGTTTATGTTGCCTGCTATGCTTAGAGTTGTGTCAGGTCTGGTTCATCTGGATGATGGATCAGAGTGAAATGATCATACCGATAAAGAGAAGGAAGTGTGGAATACGCTTGGTAAAGGTATCGATGAAAGGCCATGTAGGAGTACATGGTGGGTTGTTTCATTGGAATCGTCCATAGGACCCGAGATCTGTATATGTGGTTCAAGTTACAGCTACTACCACACATTGGGATCCTTAATTGACCCTCTCAGCTTATTAATTACCCTCAATCTCTGTCCAGGAGTTGCAATTAGTTTCTGGTGTTTATAGTTTACTGGAGGTCGTGCACAGCGCTGACCCTCGGGGTGGGTTGTGATGCGACAAGTACGTGGCACGGTGTACCAGTTGCCCGTTTGGTGACTCGGGAACCCTGTACACATCGTTTGGGGCCGTGAGCGACACCCCGGCCGGATCTCCCCACGGATGGAACCCAAATAGGCGATAAACCTGGACGAGAGACTTGAGTAGTTAGTCAGGTCGTGGCCGACACCCTCACTGGGCTTCCGCTTGAAGGTTGCCGAGTACACGTCGAGTAAACGACGATAAGTGGTGAAAGCGTGTGTGAAGAGGTACACCCCTGCAGGGTTATCAATCTATTCAAATAGCCGTTGTTCGCGGTACGGACTACTTGGTTACTCTTACAGTTCATAGACAAGTTGATGGATACTACTAAAAGCCTCAAGATAAGTGTGAGTGCCGTGGATGGCCCTTCCATAGGATGACGGAAGAGGATCCTCGGTGGTGTATTGTTGTGGTGAGTAGAGGACTCGTGTTCGTATAACATCTTGCAATCTGTTGAGAGTTGTAGTATAGGTTAGCCAAGAGTCAAAGCTGGCTTTCTGCTATGAACTCCACTACCCCCTTTGATAATGTTGCATGTATGATAGGTTCTCTGGTAAGACTTGCTGAGTACCTTTGTACTCATGTTTGCTTAATAACTGTTGCAGAGGAGAACCCTGCCCCTGCTGATGGGTTCTACATAGATGTTGACGTCGACGAGTAGCTTGACACCCAGACGGAGATCTGGAGCTTGTGAAGGGCCTTGTAGATAGTCAGGCTTCACCAAGACTGTTTTATTTTCTAAGTTGTCTGTACTCAGACATGTAGCTTCTGCTTGTGCTTGTATGACTGTATGACTTGAGTGTTGGGTCATGTGACCCCTACCTGTATGGATATGTTATGTATGGCTCTTGGAGCCTCTTAAATAAAGTACTTTGAGTCATAGAGTTCTGTTGTGATGCAATGTTGTATTTGCACATATTGAGCATATTGTGTGTATGGTTGAAATGCTTGGTATGTGTGGGATCCGACACCTAGTTGTTTTCCTTTGGTAGCCTACCTTACAGGGAAATGCCTCCTAGTGATTCCAATGAGCCTTGGTAGCTTGCTACTGCTCGGAACACGTAGGCTGGCCGGCATGTGTCCTTCTTCGTTCCTGTGTCTGTCCCTTAGGGGAAATGTCACGCGTTGTTCCTTTAAGTCTATGTAGCTTGCTACGACTTGGGTTCATACGTTGATGACCGAGACGTTCGTTGCTGGGTCATGGATGCCTGTCTCTGTAATTTAGTGCCACTTTTGGTTTATAACTAACCATGTCGGCCCGGGTTCTCTGTCATATGGATGCTAGCGACACTGTCATATACGTGTGCCAAAATGCGCAAACGGTCCCGGGCCAGGTAAGGTGGCACCCGTGGGGTTACCGTGCGTGAGGCCGCAAAGTGATATGACGTGTTACAGCTAGATCGGTGTGACTTAGGATGGGGGTCCTGACATGGTGCTAGTGAAGATGTTGGTGGAGATTGACCTTCCCTCGATGATAGGATCGTTGACGATGACGATGGCTTCGAGTTCTCCCTCCTGGAGGGAAGTTTCCCCGGCAGAATAGCTCCGCCGGAGCCCTAGATTGGTTCTGCCCAAGTTCCGCCTTGAGACGGCGGCACTTCGTCCCGAAAGCTCTCTTTTGATTTTCTTCCAGGTCAAAACACTCCATATAGCAGAACATGGGCGTCGGAGGCTGGCCAGGGGGCCCACAAGCCCTTAGGGCGCACCCCCAGGCTTGTGGCCTCCTGGTGGCTCCCCTTGTGGATATTCTTCGCCCAGAATTTTTATATATTCCAAAATAATTCTCTATAAAATTTCGAGACATTTGGAGTTGTGCAAAATAGGCCTCTAAGAATTGCTCCTTTCCGGTCCAGAATTCTAGCTGTCGGCATTCTCCCTCTTCATTTTAATCTTGTAAAATAAGAGAGAAAAGGCGTAAGTATTGTACCATAATGTGAAATAACAGTCCATGATGCAACAAATATTAACATAAAATCATGATGCAAAATGGACGTATCAACTCCCCAAGCTCAGACCTCGCTTGTCCTCAAGCGAAAGCCGAAATCTCTAATCATGACCACATGTTTAGAGATAGAGGAGTCGATAAAATAAAATACGGACATGAGGGCATCATGATCATATTTAGAACAACAAGATATTATCATATAATATCTTATATCAAAGTGATAATTTATTCACAATGTAAAGTATGAATTACAAACCTTATTGAGAACTAACAAACTATGATCTCAGTCATTGAAGCAATCGCAATTGATTCTAACATCGGAAAGAGTCAATGTAAGAGCTTTTATAGGAAATTCACATACTCAAGCATCTCTTAATCTTTCATAATTGCCGATGCTCATGCGATACTTCTGAGATCAACCCTTCAATCGAACACATAAGAAGATCGGGGCTTACAATTTCACCTCCCAACAATTTACCTCGAGGGTAATGTAAAAAATAATAGTTTATGATCTTCTACATCCGCATGGATATATGTATTTAGATATTTCTCTAAGATATTGTGCTTGCCAAAATATCAAAGTAAAAAGGCAAGGTGAAAACCACCATAACTCTAGTATTTAAGGTAGACATTAAAATAAAAGATAGGCCCTTCGCAGAGGGAATCACAAGTTGTTATGCGCTTTTTTGTTAGATGGACAAAATCTTAATGCAAAGGAACGTCACTTTGTATTGCCACTTGTGATAGAGACCTTTATTATGCAGTCCGTTGCTTTTATTTCTTCCCAATCACAAGATTGTGCAAAGTTTATTTTCCTCACATTAAAAAAGAGCACATATTTAGAGAGAATTTTTTATTGCTTGCACCGATGACAACATACTTGAAGGATCTTACTCAATCCATATGTCGATATAGTGGAATCTCATGGCAAAACTAGGTTGAAGGTTTTTGGATGCACAAGTAGTATCTCTACTTAGTGCAGACTTTTTTTGGCTAGCATAAGAGGGAAAGCAAGCCCAACATGTTGGAGGATCTATGACAATATAACTTCTGTTCAGATATAAAGAAACATAACATATTATGTTGTCTTCCTTGTTCAACATCAACCTTTTAGCATATAATATTTTAATGAGTACTCTCAATGACAAAAGATGTCCAAGATAGTATATTTATATGTGACACCTCTCTTTCTTTATTACTTCATTTTAATTGCAACAATGACCAAAACTATGTTTGTCAATCCCCAACAAGTTTCTTGTCACATACCTCTTATATGTGAAGTCATCACTCCCCATGATCAAAGCAAGAAAGCAAGGCCCTCAACTGAAAACTACTCTTTATTATATAACTCTTGGATTTGGTTACACATATAGATCACTAATCGAAACAAAAAGACTAGATCATACTAAAACTTTTATTCTATCAGATAGAGATATAACCAAAAGGATCGAACTAAGATTAACGATAAAGGTAAAGGTGTGATGGTGATATAATACGGAGGCACCTCTCCCAAGCTTGGCACAAGCCAAGGGGAGTGCCCATACCCATGTACTCAAGTCTCCTTCTTTGGTGGTGGTGATGATGATGGTGAGGAAGTCAGAGGCTTGTCCTCCGTCTTCCAAGACATAGGCTCACCATCATAGAAGGACGAACGAGTCTCCGGAATTCTCAAATCTGCAGCCAAACTCATCTTGTTAAACCTATGTTCATACTCACAGTTTTGGTTTTGCAGGTCATAGATCTGGGCTTGGAGATGCTCATTTTTCTCATGAAGATTGAAGAAAGCCTTCCCAATATCTTTCGTGTCCTGCTTGTGGTCACAGGTAAATTCCGTGATCATGGAGTGGGTGGCGTTGAGTCCCCGTTCCATCATCCCTTGGCACTTGAAGACATCCTGCTCCAACGCTTCAAGTCTGGCCTCCATGCTTCCGGTCCTCCTTGGCCCTTGAACATCCCTGATGTGAAGCACCCCATCGTGTGGCTCAATGGTTTTACTATAAAAAAAGACACATCTGTGACATTTTGGCCCGGACGAAATTCTTTTTGTCATGCTTATGACACTTCTATGATGATAATTGTGACAAAACCCGGTATCATCATAGATCCGGTGGTGTGACACCCGAATAATTAAACTACAATAATCCCAAGTTAATGGTGTCTAGTCATCAGTATTACTGTTGCTAATCTCACTTGAATCGAAACCGGTCCAAA
This sequence comes from Secale cereale, assembly GCA_902687465.1. Classification (NCBI taxonomy): domain Eukaryota; kingdom Viridiplantae; phylum Streptophyta; class Magnoliopsida; order Poales; family Poaceae; genus Secale; species Secale cereale. Next base: position 316,245,508 of record LR738711.1, on the reverse strand, counting down.
TTAAAATTTAAAATGCAAGTCAAATATTTATTTCTTCAAACAATAAAACTAAAATGTTCACCTTATCCTAAAAATTCCCCTGATCATTGTTATGTTGAAACCAACCTCATTTGAATTCCCAAAATGCCCCTGGGAATTAATTTTGTGGTCCAGCAGCAATTAAATTGGTATTTGCAATTTCTAAAAATGGTTAGACCACTCCTTTTGACCCCATACTTTTTGTCCCATCTCAATATATTATGTTAGAATTATGTGCCAAGTTTTGTTCACAACAAAACTCATTTGGTACTAAAAGAAAATGCAAAACTGAGGCTAAATATAATAAACAGAAAAGATGAAGGGAGAGATAAAATGAAAAATAAAAAACTAATCCTACTGGGCAACTTGGCCCATTTAGCTATAACAGGCCCAGCCCACCTAACTCATCCCCGGCCGTGCTACAGGAGTTGGGGGGATCGTGGAAGCCATCCATGGCGCCCCGGCCAGGTGACGGCCATCCACGGCCTTCCCCCTCGTCTACAAACCCCGACACCCCTCTCCCCAAACCCTAATCCCCTCCCTCGTGCCCCCGGCTCCTCTTCCCTCCTCACTTGTCCTCTTCGTCGAGGGGGGAGAAGCACCCAAGCCCCCTGTTGCCGCCCGCCGTCGCCCACCGCGGCGACCGCCTCCCCTCGTGCTCCTCTGACTGGTCCTGCTCCTCCACCGGCCTGCTACCTCTACGTCGACGCGCACGAGCCGAGGAGCCTCCCAGCACCGGATCCACCCCGTCTTCCTCATCGGGTAACCGCTGCCTCCCAAACAGCTCCGGCTTTCCGTGCGGTCCTGCTTGACCACGGAGCCTCCATGTGCTCCATTGTGAGTCTCTGCCCCCTCTCTTCTTAGCTCGATCCCAAGCCCTAGTCAAGCTGCTGATGCCGTCGGAACTCTGTTTGCCACCGCGTAGGAGCTCTCTGTTGGCGCGAGCTCGCCTCCCCGTCGTCCCGCCCGTCCCCGGCCATGACCGCATCCCCTGAACGACGCGGCCCCGCTTCCCGCCACCGGTTGGCCTCGCCTGGCCTCACGCTGCCGGTACCGCCCTGTCCCCTCCACATCGCCATGCCGCTATCTGCGCGGGCTCGCACCGCCCCACCCTGCTCATCGCCTGCACCTGCCACTGTTGCCCGACGACGCCGCTGCCGTACTTGCTCTCCTCCGGGGCGTGCACTGCATCCGCCGCTGCTGCACGCCGTCGTGTCGCGCTGCACGTCGCCATCACTGTGTGCTGTTGCTGCGCCGGTGCCGCCCCTGCTCGCTGCTGACTTGCTGCTGCTCCGCTGCTGCTGCCGCGCACCGACCTCGCCTCCCCTTGCAGGCGCGGCTGCCTCTCCCCAGCCTCCCTCTCCCCGCTGCGCCGCGCAGCTCTCCCGCTCCACCGCAGCCGCCCGCCACGCTGCCTCCTCCCTATCGCGCCCGCATAGCCACGGCCGCTCCCCACTACTCTGTTGCGCCCCCCCGCGCGCCCTGTGCTCTGTTGCGCCCCGTCCCAACGGCCGCGTCTGCCGCTGCCCCCCGGCTCGCTGCCCCGCCGCTCACCGCCGGCGGCCGAGGCTACCGGCTCTGCCCGCCGTGGCCGTCGCCCATGGTGGCCTCGGTCTCGGGCGCCCACGCCCATTGCCTGTTAACCGGCCCCACTGGGCTGGCCTTGTGCCACTGCTCCTACCACTCGCCGCCGCCGGCTGGGGTTATCGGCTCCGCCCGCCGTGGCCGTCTCCCTTGGTGGCCTTGGTTGCGGGCGCTCACGCCCATTGCCCGTTAACTCGCCCCGCTGGGCTGGCCTTGTGCCACTACCAGCGGGCCCCAACGCCTAGGCCCTTGTAAAAAAGGATTTTAATAATAATAATTAATTAATTAATTAATTACTTGATTAACTAACTTAATTAATTTGATTTAGTTAAACTAATTAAAATTAATTAGCCTAATAGCCTAGTTAGACTAAATTAAATAGTTAATGAAACAGTCAATGACAGGGGGCCCCACCTCCTGTTGACGAGTCAAAGGTTGACTGGTCGAGGACCCCCCGGCCCACCTGTCAGCCAGTGGGTGCACTTTTGTGCACCTTGTGCTGGGTTCCCCTAGCAATTTAATCATTATTTTCAAATAAATAATGATTTTGGAATATTGTTTAAATCTTTGAAAATTCATAGAAAATAATCCGTAACTCTGATGAAAAAGTTTTATACATGAAAGTTGCTCAGAACGACGAGACAAATTCGAATACGCGATCTGTTCTTTAGCCACACGTCCCTAGCATAGCAAACATCGAACTTTTCCCCTCTGGTTCGTCTATCCAAAAATGCCGAACCCCGGGAAAACTTTCCCGGATGTTATCCCCCTACGCCGGTATTGTGTAGCACTGCATTAGAACGCCCCTAGCTCTGCCTGTAGTCATGTCATGCATATATGTGCTTGTATTTAATGTTTCTTCCCACTCTTCTTCTCCGGTAGATCCCGGGACCACTGCTGATGTCCCTATGATCGACTACGTCATCGACGACCCTTCTTCCCTTTCAACGGAGCTTCCAGGCAAGCCCCCCTTGATCATCTGGATAACACCCATTCCATTCTCGCATGCTTGCATTAGATTTTGCTACTATAATTAATTGCTCCAATTATGATGCATAGCCTGCTTTTGTACCTACTATTGTTACCTACATGTTTATCCTAAACTGCTTATTATAGGTTGGTTGGTGATTCACCAGTGATCCCCACCTTGTCCCAGTTGCCCCAGCTTGTTGACCGACAACTCGAACAACATGATCGATGGCCATAGACATCACTTCATACCCCTTTAGTTCTACGACTCTGCATATTTACTATCGGGTGCCGAGGGTGATACCTCGTAACACACTCCTGATGCTAACTCTGTAGTGTAGCTATTCGGTCATGGTCATCGAGGGTGATTCCTCCTTCACCACTTCCGATACGACTATGTCATGCAAACCCTCAAGTGTGAACCTTGAGGGTGATTCCTCTTAGTTCGCCTTGACGGTCACATTGAGTGGAATACATCGAGGTTGATTCCTCGGGTTTTCCTCCTTGATGTTTTCGACACACGGTTACCTTGACTTTACTTCAGTTCCTTGTGAAAGGCGGGCGGGCCCGGAGAGCACCCACAAGATGTTATAGTGGCGGCTGTTTAGCGATATCACCCAGGAGGGGGTGGTAGCTCCGGACTTGTCCCGACAATCGTCACTTATTTTAATAATGCACTAGCATGTTTGGGTATTTGTTCTAAGTTGTCCACTGGCCTATACGCATTAACCGCCATGCGAGAATAGTTATGGGCCTCGGCGTTGTGGTATCAGCCAAAGCTTTGTCAGACGTCCAGTTCAGCATTGTGGCATGGTCGAATCACGCTGACCATCCGAGGTGGCGCTGGTATTCACCCTACGCACAATGTCCCGGAGTGCAAAGGGCGATGGGCCCAAGACCTTTGAGCGCTTAGGATGTTGACAGGTGGGGACCTATCTGCTGAGTCTAGGTAGGGTCGTGACGTGTTGATCTTCCGAGGCCGGGCATTGACCCAGAAAAGTGTGTCCAACTAGAGATGATCGAGCGTGTGTAAGGTAATGTGGTGCACCCCTACAGGGAAGTTATATATTCGAATAGCCGTGTCCACAGTAACGGACGTTCAGACCTGTATCCTGATCTACAATAACTAGAAATGGATACTTGAGATAGGTGATGGATATGATGGCTCCAAGTTTGCTTTCTCACAGTGAGTCGAGGAAGGATCTCTGGGCGATATTGTTACAACATGCTTGATAATTATAAAATGCTATTCTTTACTCTGCTAAGTGCTGCAAGATGGTGGTTTCTAGAAGATGTTGGTCTTCAATAGGCTAGGCTTTTCCCCTTCTCTTCTGGCATTCTGCAGTTCAGTCCACAGATACAGCTCAGTCCTTTGATACAGATGCATACTTAGTTTAGATCTGATGCTTGCGAGTACTTTGGATGAGTACTCATGGTTGCTTTGCTACCCCTTTCCCCCCTTCTCTCTTCTTTCCGGTTGTTGCAACCAATTGGTGGATCCCAGAAGCCAGATGCCACTACCGACGGACACGAATACCCCGATGGTGCCTACTACTACGTGGAGACCGATGATGACAATGAGTAGTTAGGAGGTCCCAGGAAGGAGGCCTTGCCTCTTCGATCGTTGATGTTTGTGCTAGACTTCTTAAGGAAAACTTGTTTAACTTATGTCTGTACTCAGATATTGTTGCTTCTGCTGACTCTTGTGTATTCGAGCCCTCGAGGCCCTGTCTTGTAATATGAAGCTTGTATTATTTTAACTTGTGTCTAGAGTTATGTTGTGATATCATACCGTGAGTCCCTAATCTTGGTCATACACATTTGCGTGCATGATTAGTGTACGGTCAAATCAGGGGCGTCACAGGTGGGCTCCTACTTCTATGACAAAAATTCATGACAGAAAATGGGATTTTCGTCCCGGGCAGGTCGGAGACGCACCTGCATGACGTCCCGGGCAGGTCGGAGACGCACCTGCATGACATTCTATGGGCCGTCCATGACGAAAAAATCATGGTAGAAGCAAGGGCAAGGAAAATTCCGGGGAGTTCCCGGTTACGATGGGGTGGTCGGGGTGGGGTGATGCACGAAGGTTTCCGTGTTTCTCTCGTATATGTACGCGTGTGTGTGCGAGGCACTGGCTCTAACTAAAGACGAGCAAGGTGTTCCCTTACTGAACCCGAGCAATTGCACTAGCTACGTTACTGAACCCGAGCGATCGATCCCTTGGCCGTTAATTGAACCTGAGCGATTCCTTTGCTACTTCTGCTAACTGAACCCGAGCGATCGCTGCTGCTGCTTACTGAAGCCGATCGAACTTGCTGCCTCTTGATGAACAGTGAACATGGGGGTTGGTTGAACGAGTCGAGACGTACATGGTTGGGGTTGGATGAACAGTTCCTTGTGGGGCTTGGATGAACAGGACCCCGTGGTAGTAGGCGGTTGCCGCTGGATGAACAGGACCCCGAGAGGTGGCCGCCACAGCCGAGCTGGCTGGGGGTGGATGAACATGACCCCGTGGAGGGCTGGTTGAACAGTAGCTGGTGGACAGTTGGATGAACAGTAGCTGGTGGAGGCAGGAGGAAGATGTGGTGGATGAATAGTGCAGGTGGAGGCTGGAGTAAGTCGACAGTGGGTGAACAGTCGCCCGTGGAGTCCCGTTTTGCGGTACGCCACACCCCTCCCTAGGAAGAAGACCCCCGTTTTGACCGTAGCGCTCCAACACAAGTCCATTTCCTCCGTTTTGCGGTACGCCAGACCCCACCCGATGAACAGGATCCCATTTCGACTGTAGTCGGTCAAGCTGAAGGTCGTTTCCTTTGTTTTGCGGTACGCCATACCCTTCCTGATGAACAAGACCCCGTTTTGACTGTACACACTCGAGGAGAAGGTCATTTCCCTCCGTTTTGCGGTACGCCACACCCCGTTTCGGCTATTCCGTCCAAACCGGTTGGCTCCCAATGAACACAAAATGTTCCGTTTCCTCCCGATGAACACGATGATGTTTCTCCGTTCCGACCCCGTGGTCGGCTACCGATGAACACGACGCCATTGCTGCCATCTCCATATGTACGGGACTGCATGTCCGTACGTATGCGCGACTACATGCTCGAGACCCCGCATGTATGTACATATGTTCCCGTAGTTTTTGGAGCGTGGTTGTACGTACGTGCACGTCATTTAGCATGGCTGTACGTACGCCCCATATCGCTCCTTACTAGTCCTTGGTTCATCACTGCAGAGAGACTGATCGACCGCTATGTACGTACACATTCGGTACTAGACAGATTACGCTACGTACGCTTCCACCGGGTGGGTCCCAGCTGTGTGGGAGGACAAGGAGGCACTTCCCTGCATGCAAAGATATAGCTGGTGGGTCCCAGCTATCAGGGTGCAATCATTATTTTTTGGCCGTAATAAGGAGGCACTTCCGGTGGGTCCTGTGACGCCCCGAGACCAATGCGCCAGGTGTCAGCCAGTTATTCGTCGTCATTGCCATGTCATTTGCTTGCGTGTTGCTCTTTGCCATGTCATCATGACATCATGTGCATTTCATCATCATGTTTTCAAAACTTGCATCCGTCCGAGCCCGCCCGTCCTTTCCGTTGTCCGTTCTGAGCCCAGACACACTCACACGCGCCCGCGACGCCTCGGAATATTTATTTTATGAGTGGCCAAAAAACGTTCTCGGAATGGGTTGAAACTTGGCGTGTGGTCTTATTATAGTGTAGACAGGCCGCCTACCAAATGTCATCGCATTCGAAGTCCGTTTGATAGACTAACGGATATATATAGCGGCACTACTCGCCGGTTAATTCGTCGGACATTTTCGGTCTCCGAAAACCCCCGCGGGCCTCTCCCTCTCTCTCTCTTCTCATCCCGAGGCCTTTCCCCACAGCCCACTAACCTCTTCTAGGCCCAACCAACCCCTTCATCCGATCGGAGCTGTCCGATTGGCATCCGAGGGCTCCAAAAAGCCCCCAAACCCCTAACCCTAGCTACCCTTGCTATATATAGACCCCTCCCTTGCCAAATATGGACACCTACTCCTTTCCCTACCTCCCAGCAGCCTCCCACCTCGCATTCCGTGCCCAGCCGCTCTGGATCTGCCACTTGTCGCCGCCAAATCCTTCAGCCACCTCGCCGTTGCAACTTGTTGGCATCCTATTGGCCAGCGCCGCTAGCCGCGCACCGCCCGACCAACCGGAAGCCGCCGCGTGGCGCCCGAGCCTCCCCACGCACCAAGCCCGTCCCTGGCCCGCCCCGGGCAAGATCTGGGGCCGAGGCTCGCACCGCGCCGCCGCGACCGAAGCGCCCCTCTGCGCCCGACGAACCTGCACCCCGACCTGCTCCTCCTTCCGCTCGATCCCGAGTAGGATCGGAGCGTCGCTGTCGCGCCTCCTGCCGACGACCCGAGCACCTCGCCGCCCGCACCACGTCGCCGACCCCGCCACCACTTCCTCCGCCGCCTTAATCCCCAAGCTCCACCACGCAGGAGCAAGGAGGCCGCCGCCATGGACGACCTCGAGCTCCACCGCGCCGGGCGACGCCTCCAACCGCCGGGAACCAGCCCCCCCTCACCGGATCCGGCATGGATCCATGCCCCGCTGCCTGTTCCCGGCCTCCGCGCTGCCCTCGCGCCTCGTCCGAGGTCCAGCCGCAGCCGGTGGTGCCGCCGCCGTCATTCACCTGCTCGGGGACAAGCAGACGCACGCGCAGCGCCACATGGGCCACGGCCTTCCCGGCCTGCTGCGTCGGCCGCATCCTAGCTCCACCGACAGGCAAAGAGGCCCGTGGTGAGCAGCCCAACGCCCAGCCAGATTCAGCCCACGTTGTTTTTTTCTCTTTCTAGTGTTTTTTCTTTTATCCGCAGAACAACAGTTTTACAAAAAAGACCCCCAACTTCATTCATTTAATAACTCACAAACCCTGCATCATATGTAAAAACGTGAGATATGTAAAATGCTCCGAATTTTGTCTAGTTTCATAATATGCTACTTTCATCCATGATAAAAATTATTAAAATTGATGTTTGCATTGTTTTGCTTAAATAACAGGTTAAAATGGTTTAATTCATAACTAAATAACCGTAGCTCCAAATTTAATAAACTTTATATGTAAATGGGGTGAAAAAATGTGTAGATTAACATGGTGCACTTTGCTTTGCTGTGTAACAACTTTAAAATGTGGTAATAGGCAGAACAGTACCAAATTCATAAATATGCACATGGGGGTTTTCCGGAATTGTTGTTTGTTGTTCCGGCCTCATTTAAACTTGTCTAAGTAGTTAGCTTAATTTTGCTTCACCCCTTGACATGTTAACAAACATCTAATCTTGTCTTGTAAATAAATGAGAGTCAATTAAATAAATAAAATGTGGTGTTTCGTCAATATGCAACTCATTGCATATTGAGCTCCACTTAACTTGTAGTTTTGTTTGTGCACTTTGCCATGCCATGCATATTTAAACCGGACACGCATCATACTTGGTTGTGCGTCATATGCCATGGTTATGATATGTGTGTTTATCATGTTGTTTGCTTCTTTCCAGTATGCTTCTCTCGTTAGCTTTGGGTTTGTTCCGGAGTTGTGAGGATTTGTTCGACTATTTCTTGGACCCGTTCTTCTTCTTTGTGGAATCCCAGGCAAGATGACCATCACCTTGGATACCTTTACTATCATTGCCATGCTAGCTGTCTCGATGCTATCGTTATATGTCACGCTACCCATCATTTATTGTCAGCCCTCTCCTTCTTGCCATGTAACCTCTAACCTTTGACACCTTCCCAGCAAACCATTGTTTGGCTATGTTACCCGCTTGCTCAGCCCCTCTTATAGCATTGCTAGTTGCAGGTGAAGATGAAGATTGATCCATGTCGGATCTTGTTGTTGGTATATCACAATATCTATTATTATTATTAACACACCTATATAATGGGCATGGGTGGAAGGCTTGGCCTTTTGCTCGGTGATTTGTTCCACTCATGCCACCTCAGGAGCCGATAAACCGGCATTATGTTCCTTGATTTTGCCTTCCTTACACGGTTGGGTATATGGGGACCCCTTGACAGTTCGTCTTTGAATAGAACTTCTCCAGCAAGGCCCAACATTGGTTTTAATTTGCAACATAATAAAAAGTTAATTAATTAATTGCATAGGGGGTCATGTCCCCGGGTTCTTAATTCTACATAACAAGGGGGGCCAGTGCTGATGGTGTTGGTCCCAAACGGGGGTTATGCGGGGCCACCATGGGGAAACTCGAGGATTGGTTTTACCTGTAGGATCGCCCATCCGGTCCTGGCCTGAGACGAGATACGCACGGCTACTATCAGGGTGTCGGCACGCCGGGAGGTCTTGCTGGACTTGTTTTACCATTGTTGAAATGTCTTGTGCACCGGGACTCCGAGTCTGATCGGGCTGTCCCTAAGATAAGGGGTAATATTATTATTACTTCTGCTGATCGTGAGAGCTTGTGATGGGCTAAGTTGGGACACCCCTGCAGGGTTATGATCTTTTGAAAGCCATGCCCGCGGTTATGTGGCAGATTGGAATTTTTTAATGTCTGGTTGTAGAAAACTTGACAGAGGATCCGAAGTAAAACACACAACCCTGTGAGTAATCGTGACTGTCTCTTTTCACTTTGAGAAGAGAACACGGTGGGGTTATGCTTGACTCGTAGGTAGTTCAGGATCTTTAGCGATCATTACTAGTTTGCGACCGCTTGCGTAGATGCTCATCTTACTCTTGTACTCGTAAGGTAGCCACCATATATTGCTTAGCTGCTGTTGCAACCTCACCACTACCCTTTTCCATATCCATAAAACTTTGCTAGTCTTGATACCCATGGTTATGGGATTGCTGAGTCCTCGTGGCTCACAGTTACTACAACACCAGATGCAGGTTCAGCCGAGAATGGTGCAGGAGATGGATCACAACTTCACCGAGAGTTCGATGAAGAGTGTGGCCGTATGTTTGTGACGTTTTTCGACAATCAGTAGTGGTTCCTACTAGGGGTGATCGGGCCTTGTGGTTGTGGTATCTTTCTCGTTTGGATTTCGTCCTTAGTCGGACCCTGTGTTTTGGATGAATGTATGTTATTGTATTATTGTGTGACGTGGTGAGTGTAAGCCAACTATTTTACTATTTCATCCCTCTTTTACATGAGTTGTGCAAAGATACCACTCTTGAGATCATTCCAGTATGATATTATGCCTTTAAGTCGTGCCTCGACACGTGGGAGGTATAATCTCATACTGGGCATTACAAGTTCGTATCAGAGCCTTCTCCGACCTAGGAGCCCCCACTTATTGATCGAATCGTTGACGGTTGAGTCTAGGCACACACTTGAAAATGTTTTCAGTCCTATATATATCGGAGAGTAGGATTTCTTTTACTCCTCATCTCTTTTCACTCTGGTGAGGACTCCTGACGATTACTTATCTCTTCTACTCTCAAAAATTCACTAATTTTTTTTAGGATCACGCGAGTATTGTTTGGATTGTTCCGATGTCTTTGTGACAACAACATTGTTCTCGATGCCTCCTGTCATTTAGGGGTTGTGGCAGTGTCCCGGGGAGTTGAGCTCCGAGGTGTTGTCGTCACAAATGCATCGCAACGGTTCTAGAATACTTAAGACGGCCGACATCAGAAACTCTTCTATGCGGTTAGTGGTGAGATAACCCCGACGTCACCCAGTACTGGTGGGATAGTTCGGGAGTATTGCCATAGCTTGTATAGCAGATGCGTTTCGAAGGTCCGAGGTAAACGGTTTCCGAAGATGACTGGTTATGTGTTGAAGGATGGATACAGCTGGATGTAGGATTAGAGTTGATTGCGCGGTGCTTCCCCTGTATCCCCAACACCCGATTGCATAACCGGAAACTTTCGGAAATTAATAGGTGGGTTCATCTAGTAGTTCGTAGGCATTCCTCCAACGAATGCATGATATGGAGTTCGGGGTTCTACATTGAGTGAAGTGGTTTTATGGGCGTTTTTTCTGATCGGGAGTTGCATCTTAAAGGGTCCTTGGCTATGCTGATCCGGGGGTTGCAAAACCCTTTCGTAACACGTTCCATGAGCTTTCAACACGAACATGTGGAACGAAGCTTCTATCTTGTATTTGTTCTATCTCCTCCTTGTTGTTTTTATTTACCTTTTGTTCTCCCAAGTGGCTTCTCGACAAGTGTTGTACCATTAAGCTTATGAAATTCATTCGTTCAATTCTCTGTTCGAATGATATTGTGAAGATTATGTTGCAACATATCTATCCTTTGTTTTTGTTTTGATTCTAGTATTCGAGTTGCTTCGATGTCAAATGTAGATTCCATACCTTTCCTAATTGGTGTTCTCATATTTCTATGGGAGTGCTAATCCTTCTTGATCATCGAGATTGTTATGTTAAATTCTTTTCAACTGGCGTGCTTCTCTTCAAGTTAATCTGATCCTTTCATTATGTGCAAGACCAATTCTGGGTTTTCTCAACGGTGTCTATTTCATGCATCCCAAGTTGTCTTTGTTTTTCCCCACCCTCCCACCCTTCTTCTTCTCGGAGCCAGAAATTCTTAAATGAAATATCCATTTTATTAATGTGATGTTTCTTCATTCGTTTTGTTCAATTTCATTATCCGGTGATTTCTCAGGAAGATGCTCAGGAAACTTCAAGTTCATCATTCTTTTGTTCTCAAATTCTGCCAGTGGATGTAATTCAAGCTTGGTGTTGATCATATCTGTTCCTCTTGTTTCATTTTTTTTCACATGTTGGAATTTCTTATGCAAGTCTCTCCTGTTTATTCAACTCTCTCTAATTTCTCTCCGGAGTGTTCAAGATATCTCGGAAGATTCGTGTCTCCATTCTTAATCCGCTCAAGATATTTTGAGGACTGTCATCTTATTCAAGCCATTTATTTCAACCGGTGCAATATCTCTTAAGCAATCTTTTTCAACGGTGATTTCTTTAGTGGGCCCTAACCCATAGGTCTTTTTCCAGGATCTTACCTGACTCTTCTAATTTTTTCTGGAGTTATTCTAAAATTCTTTTCAAAGTGTGACGTAACAATGATTTCCATCAGTCACATGCCTTCTCCAAGCTTGTTTTCAATTATTTCCATCTTTAGCTCCACCTTCCTCTTGTCATTCGTCTGGAGTATCTCGAAATTCTTCATGGCATTTCTCGTCTTCATTCTCAACATTTGAAGACCGGAGAAGAGTTTCTCTTAAATCTTGGCCCGTTCTCTTGAAGATTCGTGGTTCTAGCTTCATACCATCCTCACAAGTGTTTTCGATTGTGAGAATTCTTTTTAGAATAATCCGAAGCATTTCATGAATCCTCTCCATTGTGATCCTCCGAAGGCCATCATTCAGAAGATTTCTTCGTTCTCAGTTTTCAAATTTGTCCTCCAACTATTCTTAATTGATGCCTCTTCGTTCGTCTCCATATTCTTACGATGGTTCATTCAAGATTTCTCTTCCTTGTTATTGTATTAATTCATTTGTTCTTTTCATAATCCTACCGGTGACTCGTTGAATACTTTATCAAGTTTGTGCGAGATCTCTCTTTAATTCTTGCAACAAGAATAAGTAGTATGCCAAATCCATTGCTTATCGTCAATTTAAATTGATGAAGGATATGCATAACATAATTCTTATTCTAGCTTCTTCCAAGAGATTAATTCCTCCCTTCGGAATTTGTTCATGATGAATAAATTCTAATCCCAAGTCCTTTCATCTTCTTTTCCGGAGCTCCAAGTTATTGCAATTATATCTTTGCAAAGCTCCATGTAAATAATTGCAAGGCTTCAATCTTATTCTTTTCATCTTTCACTTCTCGTCCTTTTATTACCGGAGTTCTTCATGGTGGTTCATCATGATTTAATTCATCCTTCAAGTGTTCTTTAAGATTCTTGTTGGAGCTCAAGCATTCTTCATCTTACATTTTGAAGTGTAATTCTATCTACCTTATCTTTTGAGGTGGTTGTATGTCATTTTTGACAATTTCCCTTCATGTTTCATGATTCACAAGTTATCAAGAATGAAGTATATAAACCCATCATCCTTATTTCTCAGGAGATCCTTTCAACCTCCCATTTTGTTTGTTGGATTTATCTTGGGTTGTATTTCACCAAAAAGCTTTCCCTAAGGATTGTTTCTATTTATGGTGCTTATAAATAACCCAAGCTTTTCATTTATCCTCTCGGCGAAATAAGTTTTTCGTCTCCTTGTTGATCTCAATCCAACAATTGGTTTCCGTTAGTGGATGGTGGTCACCTCATAATTTTGAGATGTTTTCCATAAGTCCACATCAAGCTTATTCTTTTCGTTGTTGAATTTCCAACAACTCCGTTCAACCCTTCTTCGTAAGGATGATTTTCAAATTCGGTTGTGCGATAAGTTATTATTTTCTTCTCCGTTCATTTCTCTCATTGATCTAGCATCTATTCTTTCGTTCTGGAGGCTTTGCGATATTGCTCTCTTCGAAACATCATCTTGTCATATCAAGATCATGCTCTTGTCCTTTCCAGTCCATTTAACAGGAGTGTCGTGACCTCCATTCTAGTTCTCTCATCTTATCAAGTTTTGACTCTCTTAACCGGAGTGCTGTCTGAAGCCATTCTTACCCTTTGCGTCATTCTTTCAATTGTTTTGGAGGTTAAATTCCTTCCATTTTCAGTCGGAGTGCTGTCCGAGTTATTTCATTCTCATTCATTCTCTGTCTTGTTTTAACCGGAGTGGTCTCCATAACTATCTTGTCACTTAACTTCTTGGTTCTCGTCGTATTCCTATACCTCTTGTCTAACGGAGTGTTTTTCAATTTCGTTATCTCCGTTATTTTCTGTCATTCAAGTTGTCCAACCCTCCAAGGTTCATTGGTTTCACTCGTTTGTCAAGAAGCAACTTTGTTTTACCTCTTCCTTTATTTTCTTTTATCCGGTGCCATCTCCAGGATCTCGGGTCGAGATCCTCTATTAGTGGGGGAGAGTTGTGACGCCCCGACCGATGCGCCAGGTGTCAGCCAGTTATTTGTCGTCATTGCCATGTCATTTGCTTGTGTGTTGCTCTTTGCCATGTCATCATGACATCATGTGCATTTCATCATCATGTTTTCAAAACTTGCATCCGTCCGAGTCCGCCCGTCCTTTTCGTTGTCCGTTCTGAGCCCAGACACACTCACACGCGCCCGCGACGCCTCCGAATATTTATTTTATGAGTGGCCAAGAAATGTTCTCGGAATGGGTTGAAACTTGGCGTGTGGTCTTATTATAGTGTAGACAGGCCGCCTACCAAATTTCATCGCATTCGGAGTCCGTTTGATAGCCTAACGGATATATATAGCGGCACTAGTCGCCTGTTAATTCGTCGGACGTTATCGGTCTCCGGAAACCCCCGCAGGTCTCTTCCTCTCGCTCTCTATCTTCTCATCCCGAGGCCTTTCACCACAGCCCACTAACCTCTTGTAGGCCCAACCTACCCCTTCATCCGATCGGAGCTGTTCGATCGGCATCCGAGGGCTCCAAAAAGCCCCCAAACCCCTAACCCTAGCTACCCTTGCTAGATATAGACCCTCCCTTGCCAAATATGGACACCTACTCCTTCCCCTACCTCCCAGCCGCCTCCCACCTCGCATTCCGTGCCCAGCCGCTCCGGATCTGCCACTTGTCGCCGCCAAATCCTCCAGCCACCTCGCCGTTGCCACTTGTTGGCATCCTATTGGCCAGCGCCGCCAGCCGCGCACCGCCCGACCAACCGGAAGCCGCCGCGTGGCGCCCGCACCTCCCCACGCGCCAGGCCCGTCCCCGACCCGCCCCAGGCCGGATCTGGGCCCGAGGCCCGCACCGCGCCGCCGCGACCGAAGCGCCCCTCTGCGCCCGACGAACCTGCGCCCCGACCCGCTCCTCCTTCCGCTCGATCCCGAGCAGGATCGGATCGTCGCCGTCGCGCCTCCTGCTGACGACCCGAGCACCTCGCCGCCCCACACCACGTCGCCGGCCCCACCACCACTTCCTCCGCCGCCGGAATCCCCAAGCTCCACCGCGCAGGAGCAAGGAAGCCGCCGCCATGGACAACCTCGAGCTCCATCGCGCCAGGCGTCGCCTCCAACCGCCGGGAACCAGCCCTCCCTCACCCGATCCGGCGCGGATCCATGCCCCACTGCCCGTTCCCGGCCTCCGTGCTGCCCTCGCGCCTCACCAGCGGTCCAGCCGCAGTTGGTGGCACCGCCAATGTCATTCACCTGCTCGGGGACGAGCAGACGCACGCACAGCGCCACATGGGCCACGGCCTTCCCGGCCTGCTGCGTCGGCCGCAGCCCAGCTCCACCGACAGGCCAAGAGGCCCGTCGTGAGCAGCCCAACGCCCAGCCAGATTCAGCCCACGTTGTTTTTTTCCTCTGTCTAGTGTTTTTTTCTTTTATCCGCAGAACAACAATTTTACAGAAAAGACCCCCAACTTCATTCATTTAATAACTCACAAACCCTGCATCATATGTAAAAACTTTAGATATGTAAAATGCTCAGAATTTTGTCTAGTTTCATAATATGCTACTTTCATCCATGATAAAAATTATTAAAATTGCTGTTTGCATTGTTTTGCTTAAATAACATGTTAAAATGGTTTAATTCATAACTAAATAACCGTAGCTCCAAATTTAATAAACTTTATATGTAAATGGGGTGGAAAAATGTGTAGATTAACATGGTGCACTTTGTTTTGCTGTGTAATAATTTTAAAATGTGGTAATAGGCAGAACAGTACCAAATTCATAAATATGCACATGGGGGTTTTCCAGAATTGTTGTTTGTTGTTTGGGCCTTATTTAAACTTGTCTAAGTAGTTAGCTTAATTTTGCTTCACCCGCTGATATGTTAACAAACATCTAATCTTGTCTTGTAAATAAACGAGAGTCAACTAAATAAATAAAATGTGGTGTTTCGTCAATATGCAACTCGGTGCATATTGAGCTCCACTTAACTTGTAGTTTTGTTTGTGCACTTTGCCATGCCATGCATATTTAAACCGGACATACATCATACTTGGTTGTGCATCATATGCCGTGGTTATGATATGTGTGTTTATCATGTTGTTTGCTTCTTTCCGGTATGCTTCTCTCGTTAGCTTCGGGTTCGTTCCGGAGTTGTGAGGATTTGTTCGACTACTTCTTGGACCCGTTCTTATTCTTTGTGGAATCCCAGGCAAGATGACCATCACCTTGGATACCTTTACTATCATTGCCATGCTAGCTGTCTTGATGCTATCGTTATATGTCGCGCTACCGATCATTTATTGTCAGCCCTCTCCTTGTTGCCATGTAACCTCAAACCTTTGACACTTTCCCAGCAAACCGTTGTTTGGCTATGTTACCCGCTTGCTCAGCCCCTCTTATAGCGTTGCTAGTTGCAGGTGAAGATGAAGATTGATCCATGTCGGATCTTGTTGTTGGTATATCACAATATCTATTATTATTATTAACACACCTATATACTGGGCATGGGTGGAAGGCTTGGCCTTTTGCTCGGCGATTTGTTCCACTCATGCCACCTCAGGAGCCGTTAAACCAGCATTATGTTCCTTGATTTTGTGTTCCTTACACGGTTGGTTATATGGGGACCCCTTGACAGTTCGTCTTTGAATAAAACTTCTCCAGCAAGGCCCAACATTGGTTTTAATTTGCAACATAATAAAAACTTAATTAATTAATTGCATAGGGGGTCATGTCCCCGGGTTTTTAATTCTACATAACAGGAGGGCCAGTGCTGATGGTGTTGGTCCCAAACGGGGGTTATGCGGGGCCACCACGGGGAAACTCGAGGATTGGTTTTACCTGTAGGATCGCCCATCCGGTCGTGGCCTGAGACGAGATACACGCGGCTAGTATCAGGGTGTCGGCACGCCGGGAGGTCTTGCTGGACTTGTTTTACCATTGTCGAAATGTCTTGTGCACCGGGATTCCGAGTCTGATCGGGCTGTCCCTAAGATAAGGGGTAATATTATTATTACTTCTGCTGATCGTGAGAGCTTGTGATGGGCTAAGTTGGGATACCCCTGCAGGGTTATGATCTTTCGAAAGCCGTGCCCGCGGTTATGTGGCAGATTGGAATTTGTTAATGTCCGGTTGTAGAAAACTTGACAGAGGATCCGAAGTAAAACACACAACCGTGTGAGTAACCGTGACTGTCTCTTTTCACTTTGAGAAGAGAACACGGTGGGGTTATGCTTGACTCGTAAGTAGTTCAGGATCTTTAGCGTTCATTACTAGTTTGCGACCGCTTGCGTAGATGCTCATCTTACTCTTGTACTCGTAAGGTAGCCACCATATATTGCTTAGCCACTGTTGCAACCTCACCACTACCCTTTTCCATACCCATAAAGCTTTGCTAGTCTTGATACCCATGGTTATGGGATTGCTGAGTCCTCGTGGCTCACAGTTACTACAACACCAGATAAAGGTTCAGCCGACAAATGATGCAGGAGATGGATCAGAACTTCACAGGGAGTTCGATGAAGAGTGTGGCCGTATGTTTGTGACGTTTTTCGACGATCAGTAGTGGTTCCTACTAGGGGCGATCGGGCCTTGTGGTTGTGGTATCTTTCTCATTTGGATTTCGTCCGTAGTCGGACCCTGTGTTTTGGATGAATGTATGTTATTGTATTATTGTGTGACGTGGCGAGTGTAAGCCAACTATTTTACTATTTCATCCCTCTTTTACTTGAGTTGTGCAAATATACCACTCTTGAGATCATTCCAGTATAATATTATGCCTTTAAGTCGTGCCTCGACACGTGGGAGGTATAATCTCATACTAGGCATTACAGGTCCCCGCTGTCAGGTGGAGGAATCATTATTTTGCGTGTAATAAGGAGGTTTCCTTGCGTGCGGCCGTGGACCTAGCTGTCGGCCTCTCCATGTACCATCCTCTCCGATGGATGTTGTTCGTTGACCATGTTGACCACGCTGCACCGAGAGCACCAATGCGGTGAACGACGTCGAGGCCTAGGAAGGGAACGACATGGAGCTGGGGAAGACTCGACATTTGTTTCCCACACGGAGGGGAGTACGAGGGTTTACTGGTTCATCTGCCGTCACTCGAGAATAACATAAGGTGTGGGTGAGTAGAGGGATGGGCAGGTCATCGATTGGGTGTAGGGTGGAGCGGTGAGGCCCGCGCAGCAGCACATCCGCCACGGGAGGTAGGAGCAGGTGGCACGGCCGGCGCTGGTTTGGGCGGCTGGAACAAGAAGACTAGAGGTTGAAGAAGAACAACGACGGTTGGATTAACATCCAAGGGTCACTTCAGCTAGAATCATTTGCTGACTAAGTTGACAAAGCCCCGCGTACGCGTCAACTTAGTAGGCCCACAACTTAGCAGGGGGGTCAGTTTTTTTACGCGTAATAAGATGGCATTTCCTTGCGTGCAAAGATGTAGCTGGTGGGGCCTAGCTGTCAGCGAGAGGAAACTTTTTTCGCGTAATAAGGAGTCACTTGCTTGCGTGCGAAGATGTCGCTTGTGGGTCAAACCTGTCAAGGGGAGAAATCATTTGTTTTCGCATAATAAGGAGGCAATTGCTTGCGTGTGGCCATGGACCATGTTAGTCCCTACTGTAAAACCCTACTTCCTGCTTTGGTGGATTGGCCTCGGGAGGGCTTGAATATGGATGAGTACAGTGGTTCCTTAGCTCAGGAGGAGAGCTCAGGAGGGCCAGGAGGCAAGGGTTCTTGCTCCTTTGTGCGAGGGCAGAGTTTCTGGATCTGATCCCCCTCCATAGTGGAGATCCTAGCTACGTATATAGGCGACCAGGGTCCTCTTCCCCCAAAATGTTTAGGCATGAAGGGATCCCACAACGGCCATTTTGAGCGGGAACACAAGAACGTTCCTACCCTGAGAAAAGCAGTCTTCGCCTACAAAGGGATTCGGTGATGACGCGGTGGTGGGCTCGGTGGTGACATCCTCCCTGTCGTCCTAGCGATCTTCGGTCTTGTTGCACTGAAGGGGAAACCTTTGTCCTGCTCCTCGGGAACCTGCGCCTGCGCTGTCTCCCTTGCACCAAAACAGCAACTGCACCGCTGGAACGCGCTGGCACGCGCTGGCGCGGTGCGTCACTGCTTGCATCACTGCCTCCTCCCGAGGCAGCCTTGGCCTTGGATTCTCCGCCCCTCCGGAGCAACCTAGCCGAGGCCGCTCCTAAGGGGGTCTTGACATCCTTTTCCTCGCGAGGTCTAGCCCTCGCGAGGTTCTTGAGCAGCTGGTCGATCAGCTGGGTCGTACCAGGCCGTGGCAGGAGCGCACTGCGGCCCGCAGACAGACAAGTCTAGATACCCTGGTTCCCAGGACGCCGACAGTAGTCCCCGGGCCCAAGGCACACGCGGAGTTGGCTTCGAGGCGAAGCCTTAGTCGAGGACAAAGCGCCGCGGGCCCCAAAAGGCTGCGGGCCAGGCTGGCGCGCGACGGTTGGATGGGACGTAGGCGACTCCGCTTCCCACGCAGTCTTGGTAACCGTGTGACTTGACAACTCCTCGGCGCAGACGACGGGGTTGTTATGGCTGTGACACTAGTGACTGGCGGTTGGGATCCTCCGCCCTATAAATGGGACTAGGGGCGGGAGCCCCCAAGCCATCTTCAAGCCAGCGCCGTCTGCCTCCTTGTTTGCTCTCCGCTCTCCTTCTTGCCGCGAGGTCTCCATGGCACCGCCGAGGAAGCCATCCGCCGCGGAGAAGGGGAAGGCCGCGAAGGATTTGGCTTCACCGCTGTCAAAGAGGGGCCGCGGCCGTGATGGGAGAGGAGGCGCGAGGCGGTGTTTGGCGGTCGTGCGTCCTCCGCGCCCGTAGCTCCACTCCTTCGACGTGTCGTCGGAGTCCGTGGTGTGGGCGAAAAAGCCTGGCGGCTTGTGGCTCCGGCTTCCCCGCTCGTTCGGCAACGTGCTACCAGCCGGAGGCCCGGGCAGCGTCTGGATACAGACCGACGATTGCTGCAGTGGTGCGTCCTGGGTGGAGGTTGATGTGGCTCCTGTAGCGTGGCTGGCAATCGTTTGCGCGCGCGCGCCGGCTGCATGGGAGGTGTACGCTCCACTTCAGGTATGATGGCGCCTCAACGCAGTTCGTCAAGGTCTTATCAAAGGAAATGATGTGCCTTGGGTGCTGTCCTGAAGCTCATGAAGAAGAGGACGGCGGGGACGGCATCCAGCGGAGTAGTTCCTCCTCCGGAGACGATCTTGGTCCTGGGGGGCGCCGCAGGTCCCCCCTCTGTGGCAGCAGCAGCTCCTCCAGCAGCGGCGGCTATAACGAGCCACCGTGCCGCCGAGATCGGCTCGGCGAGGGGAGGGGGTCGTTGGGCCGCCGTGGCTCGGTGATGCAGGAGGAGTTGGGAGACTCCGACTGAGTGAGAGCGGCCTCTGCTTCTTATTTTTTTTCTTCACTTTCCTCCTGTGTCAAAATTTTAAGTTGCCTCGAGAAGGCGTCTAATGGACTATGACATATGTATGAAGCGAGAACTTGCTATCATATTTTTGGTCTGGGTGAGATTACTTAGCTTATGTGTTGCGATGTCTTGAGGCGAAGTGGTCCTGACTCATTGGCGTCATGAGCCCCCGTCGGGCCATGAGGATGGCTGAGTTCGGAGAACCTGCGTAGCCCCCGAGTATGGGTGATCCACTAAGAGCTGCTGAGAGCGTCGAGCGTGGATTAAGGCACCAAGGCCTGAGCCGGAGCCTGAGCAGGCTTGGCCAGGCGAGGTCACGGGACTGTGGCATACGAGAGCCGGGATCGGCCGTGTCCCAGCCTCCACGCGTGAGGCACGCGAAGGAGGGCAAGCGGTGCAGCCCCTTCTTAACAAGCTGAACTTAAAACCGGCGAGAAAAAATCCCAATCAAGACTTCCAACCAAATGCAAGAAACACGAGAACTTCATAGCATGGGGTAGAGGAAGGGCTGATATCCAAGGAAGTAGAAAAGGCTGATAGCCAAACACCAAGCGAAAAAAGGAAAAGGTCGCGTCCGACCCCTACACTACGTCTTCTTCCCAGCGTGGAGCTAAGGACTGCCACTGGGACGTGGGTGGGAGTCCCATATGATGGCCCATAGGCAACGCTCAGGAGACTCCGAGGCGTGTACAACCCCAACTCATTATTACGTGAGAGTGTCACGAGCGGAGACCTTCACGGGCACGGAGCCTTGATTAAGGATAGAACCTCCTGAGGTGCTCAATGTTCCAGGAATTCTAGAGAGGTATCCCATCCTGCGTCTCCAGGCGCACGGCACTAGGCCTAGAGACACGGGCGATTCTGAACAGGCCCTCCCACATGGGCGAGAGCTTGTGTAATCCCTCCCTGGAGAGGACCCGCCTCAGGACCAAGTCACCAACTTCAAGTGTTCTTGCGCGGACGCTACGGCAGTGGTACCGCCGCATCACCTAATAATATCGCCCCGCCCTGAGGGCAGCTCGGCGGCGGCCCTCCTCGTCGAGCACGAGGTCCGTCCGCCAGGCGGCGTCCTGGCATTCCTCATTGAAAGCCAAGACCCGTGGGGTGCGATGCTTGACCTCGTGAGGGAGGACCGCCTCCGCTCCATAGACGAGAAATAAAGGAGTTTCTCCCATGGATTTGGTAGCAGTGGTTCGGATTGACCACAACACAGACTGGAGCTCGTCGATCCGGCCCCTGCCGCAAGCCTCGAGCTTCTTCTTAAAGCTGCGCGTCTTGAGGCCACGCAAGACTTCCGCGTTGGCGCGTTCGGCCTGACCGTTGCTCCTAGGGTGAGCCACCGAGGTGTAGCAGATCTGTGTTCCAAGGTTAGCACAATATGATCTGAAGAGATTGCTTGTGAACTGCGAACCATTATCTATGATGATGCGGCTGGGGACCCCGAACCGCCTCACGAGGCCCTGGATGAACTTGACGGCCGACCCGGCTGGGATCGCGCGAACATGCTCCACCTCTGTCCACTTGGTGAATTTGTCGATGGCGATGTATAGGAAGCGGTAGCCCCCCGATGCCCGGGGAAATGGACCGAGGATGTCCAATCCCCAGACCGCGACGGGTCAGGAGAGCGGGATCGTCTGGAGGCCCTGCGCTGGCTGGTGGATCTGCTTGGTGTGTGCTACTTCTCAAGCTTGCGTTGTATTCCCTCGAAGAGGAAAGGGAGATGCAACACAGTAGTGTAAGTTTTTTTGTCAGCTTTTGAGAACCAAGGTATCAATCCAGTAGGAGACCACGCGTGAGTCCCTCGCACCTGCACAAACAAATAAGAACTTCGCAGCCAACACGATAAGGGGTTGTCAATCCCTTTACGGTCACTTACGAAAGTGAGATCTGATAGAAATGATAGTTTGATATTTTTGGTATTTTTGTTTATAAGAACAGAAAGTAAAAGCGGAAAAAGTAAAGTAGGTGTAGATTGATATATCGAGAATAAACCCAGGGGCCATAGTGTTCTCTAGTGGCTTCTCTCATGATAGCGATATTCTACGGCGGGTAAACAAATTACTGTCGAGCAATTGACAGAAAAGCGAATAATTATGAGACTATCTAGGCATGATCATTATATATAGGCATCACGTCCGAGACAAGTAGACCAAAATGATTCTGCATCTACTACTATTACTCCACACATCGACCGCTATCCAGCATGCATCTAGTGTATTAAGTTCATAAGAATAGAGTAACGCCTTAAGCAAGATGACATGATGTAGAGGGATAAACTCAAGAAATATGATATAAAACCCATATTTTTATCCTCGATGGCAACAATACAATACGTGCCTTGGTGCCCCTACTGTCACTGGGAAAGGACACCACAAGAGTGAACCCAAAGCCAAGCACTTCTCCCATTGCAAGAACTATAGATCTAGTAGGCCAAACCAAACCAATAATTCGAAGAGACTTGCAAGGATACTATAATCATACATAAAGAGTTCAGAGAAGAACAAAATATTTCTCATAGATAATCTTGATCATAAACCCACAATTCATCGGATCTCGACAAACACACCGCAAAAAGAGATTACATCGAATAGATCTCCTCGAAGACCGAGGAGAACTTTGTATTGAGATCCAAAGAGAGAGAAGAAGCCATCTAGATACTAGCTATGGACCCGAAGGTCTGTGGTAAACTACTCACAACTCATAGTGAGGCAATGATGATGATGTAGAAGCACTCCGTGGAAGATCCCCCCTCCGGCAGAGCTCCGGAAAAGGCCCCAAGATGGGATCTCACGGGAACCGAAGGTTACAGCTGTGGAACTAGGGTTTTCTCTGTTGTTCTGATGGTTTCGGGGTACGTAGGCATATATAGTAGGAAGGAGGGCACCGGGGGCCAAACGTGGGGCCCACGAGGCAGGGGGGTGCGCCCTAGGGGGGGCGCCCCCCACCCTCATGGGCACCACGTAAACCCTACTCCGTGGTTATCAAGTCTCCCGTGCGTGATTTTCTCCAAAAATATCTCTCCCGAAGGTTTCATTCCGTTTGGACTCCGTTTGATATCCCTTTTCTGTAAAACCCTGAAACAGGCAAAAAAAGCAATCTGGACTGGGCCTTTGGGTTAGTAGGTTAGTCCCAAAAATAATATAAAAGTGTATGACAAAGGCCATTAAACATCCAAAACATCATAAATAATAGCATGGAACAATAACAAATTATAGATACGTTGGATACGTATCAAGCATCCCCAAGCTTAATTCCTGCTCGTCCTCGAGTAGGTAAATGATAAAAACAGAATTTTTGATGTGGAATGCTAACCAACATAGTTTGTCAATGTAATTCTCTTAATTGTGGCATGCATGTTCAGATCTGAAAGATTCAAGACAAAAGTCTATACTGACATAAGAAATAATAATACTTCAAGCATACTAACAAAGCAATCATGTCTTCTCAACATACTATGGCTAAAGAAAGTTATCCCTACAAAACCATATAGTCTGGCTATGCTCCCTCTTCATCACACAAAATATTCATATCATGCACAACCCCGATTTCAACCAAGCACTTGTTTTCATACTCTATTCTTTCAAACCTTTCAACTTTCACGCAATACATGAGCATGAGCCATGGATATAGCACTATGGGTGGAATAGAGAGGTGGTTGTGGAGAAGACAAAAAGGAGGGAGATAGTCTCACATCAACTAGGCGTATCAACGGGCTATGGAGATTCCCATCAATAGATATAAATGTGAGTGACTAGGGATTGCCATGCAACGGATACACTAGATCTAAAAATGTATGAAAGCTCAACAAAAGAAACTAGTGGGTGAGCATCCAACTTGCGTGCTCATGAAGACCTAGGGCATTTGAGGAAGCCCATCGTTGGAATATACAAGCCAAGTTCTATAATGAAAATTCCCACTAGTATATGAAAATGACTAAACATGAGACTCTCTATCATGAAGAACATGGTGCTACTTTGAAGCACAAGTGTGGAAAGAGATAGTAGCAATTGTTCCTTCTCTCTTTTCTCTCATTTTTTGGAGGGGCTTTCTCTTTTTTTTATTAGCCCCTCTCTATTTTTTTGGGGCCATCTCTTTTTTTATTGGCCTTTCCTCACATGGGACAATGCTCTAATAATGATGATCATCACACTTTTATTGATTTACAACTCGATATTACAACTCGATACTAGAACAAGTACGACTCTATATGAATGCCTCCGGCGGTGTACCGGGATGTGCAGTGGATCAGGAGTGACATGTATGAGAAATTATGCATGGTGGCTTTGCAACAAATACGATGTAAACTACATGATCATGCATGGCAATATGACAATATGATGCGTGTCATATGAATGGAACGGTGGAAAGTTGCATGGCAATATATCTCGGAATGTCTATGGAAATGCCATGATAGGTAGGTATGGTGGCTGTTTTGAGGAAGGATATATAGTGGGTGCAAGGTACAAGCGAAAGTTGCGCGATACAAGAGAGGCGAGCAATGGTGGAAGGGTGAGAGTGCATATAATCCATGGACTCAACATTAGTCATAAGAACTCATATACTTATTGCAAAAATTTACGAGTCATCAAAACAAAGCAATCAACGCATGCTACTAGGGGGAAGGTTGGTAGGAGTTAACCATCGCGTGCCCCCAACCTCCACACAAAGGTTGACACTTTACAAATACCTCATGCTCTAACTTCGTCACATAGCGGTTCACCATATATGCATGCTATGGGAATCACTAACCTTAACACAAGAATTTCTCAATTTCATAATAACTCCACTAGCATGACTCTAATATCACTATCCTCATATCTCAAAACAATTATCAAGCATCCAACTTCTCATCATATTCAATGCACTTAGCGTGAAAGTTTTTACTACATTGATATTGGATGTCTATCATGTGAAGACTAGTTTTATAGCCTAAGCACATTACCATGCTGTTTTAATAGACTCTCAAATGGATATAAGTGAAGCATGAGAGTTCAAAAATTTCTTCAAAATATTATCACCACTGTGCTCTAAAAGATATAAGTGAAGCACTAGAGCAAAAACTATTCAACTCAAAAGATATAAGTGAAGCACATAGAGTGTTCTAAAAATTCCAAGGCCATATTTAACTCTCTCAAATAGGTGTGTCCATCAAGAATAATTGTGGCAAACTAACAAGCAAAGACTCAAATTATACAAGACTCTCCAAGTAAAACACATGTCATGTGGTGAATGAAAATATAGCTCCGAGTATAGTTACCGATAGATGAAGACGAATGAGGGGATGCCTTCCCGGGGCATCCCCAAGCTTAGGCTTTTGGTTGTCCTTAAATTTTACTCGGGTTGCCTTGGGAATCCCGAAGCTTAGGCCTTTGCTACTCTTTGTTCCATGGTCCATCAAAGCAATACTCAAACCTTGAAAACTTCACAACACAAAACTTAGACAAAATCTCGTGAGCTCCGTTAGTATAAGAAAGCAAACCACTTATCAAAAGTACTGCAATGAATTCATTATTTGTTTATATTGGTGTTAAACCTACTATATTCCAACTTCTCTATGGTTCATACTTCCCAATATTACTCATAGATGCATTGAAATAAGCAAACAACACACGAAAAACAAAATCTGTCAAAAACAGAACAGTCTGTAGTAATCTGCAGGTTTCACATACTTTTGTAACTCCAATAAATTCAAACTAAATTGGTAAACGTGAGGAATTTGTATATTAATCATCTGCAAAAATAATCAACTAAATATAACGCTCCAGTAAAATCTGATGACCATTCTAGCGAGCACTAATGCTTCTGTTTTCCACAGCAAGATCACATAAACTTCACACAAGTCTTCCCAAAGGTTCTACTTGGCACAAACACTAAACAAAACACAAAACCACATCTAAACAGAAGCTAGATGCAATATTTATTCCTAAACATAAGCAAAAACAAAACAAAATAAAATTGGGTTGCCTCCCAACAAGCTCTTTCTTTATAGCCATTAAGATAGGCTTGAGAATTCAATGATGCTCACATGAAAGATAAGAATTGAAGCACAAAGAGAGCATCATAAGGCACGTGAAAATCACATCTAAGTCTAACATACTTCCTATGCATAGGCATTTTATATGCAAACAAATTATCAAGGCAATCAATGCCTAGCATATGGAAGGAAGAAGAAAGAAACAATAGAATTCTCAACATAATGAGAGGTAATTTAGTAACATGAAGATTTCTACAACCATATTTTCCTCTCTCATAATAACTGTATGTAGGATCATAAGCAAATTCAACAATATAGCTATCACATAACATATTCTCAACACGATCCACATGCATGCGAAGTTGACAATCTTCCAAAATAGTGGGATCAACATTAACTAAAGTCATGACCTCTCCAAACCCACTTTTATCAAAAATTTCATAAGATTGAACATTCTCCAAATATGTGGGATCTAAAGTTGAGACTCTTCCAAACCCACTCTCAATATTATTGCAAACATGATCAATCTCATATATATCATGGGGCTTAAATGAATTTTCAAGATTGTAAGAAGCATCACCCCAATCATGATCATTGCAACAAGTAGTGGACATAACAATACTAGCATCCCCAAGCTTAGGGTTTTGCATATCATTAGCACAATTGACATTAACAGAATTTATAATAACATTATTGCAATCATGCTTTTTATTTAAGAAGCTATCATGAATCACTTTTTCTTTTAACAATTCCTCACAATTTTCAGATTCATTAATTTCAAGCAAAACCTCATAAAGATAATCTAGTGCACGAAGCTCACTAGCAATTGGTTCAACATAATTGGATCTCTTAAAGAGATTAGCAAGTGGATGGGGATCCATAATTTAGCAAGCGAAGATGCAAGCTAATAGGGGGCACATAGCAACACAAGCAAATAGAAAGTAAGCGAACGGTAAACACACGGCAAGAAAGAAGGGCAAATAAAACAGCAAGGGTGAAGCGGGGGAGAGGAAAACGAGAGGCAAAAAATGTAATGCGAAGGATAAGGGTTTGCGACAGGTACTTGGTATATGACTTTAGCGTAAGCCTCCCTGGCAACGACGCCAGAAATTCTTCTTGCTATTTCTCGAGCTTGCGTTGTATTCCCTCGAAGAGGAAAGGGAGATGGAGCACAGTAGCGTAAGTATTTCCCTCAGTTTTTGAGAACCAAGGTATCAATCCAGTAGGAGACCACGCGTGAGTCCTCGCACCTGCACAAACAAATAAGAACTTCGCAGCCAACGCGATAAGGGGTTGTCAATCCCTTTACGGGCACTTACGAAAGTGAGATCTTATAGAGATGATAGTTTGATATTTTTGATATTTTTGGTTATATGAACATAAAGTAAAAGAAGAAAAAGTAAAGTAGGTGTAGATTGATATGTTGAGAATAGACCCGGGGGCCATAGTGTTCTCTAGTGGCTTCTCTCATGATAGCGATATTCTACGATGGGTAAACAAATTACAGTCGAGCAATTGATAGAAAAGCGAATAATTATGAGAGTATCTAGGCATGATCATTTTATATAGGCATCACGTCCGAGACAAGTAGTCCGAAACGATTCTGCATCTACTACTATTACTCCACACATCAACCGCTATCCAACATGCATCTAGTGTATTAAGTTCATAAGAACAGAGTAACGCCTTAAGCAAGATGACATGATGTAGAGGGATAAACTCAAGCAATATGATATAAACCCCATCTATTTATCCTCGATGGCAACAATACAATACAATACATGCCTTGCTGCCCCTACTGTCACTGGGAAAGGACACCGCAAGATTGAACCCAAAGCCAATCACTTCTCCCATTGCAAGAACTATAGATCTATTAGGCCAAACCAAACCAATAATTCGAAGAGACTTGCAAGGATATTATAATCATACATAAAGAGTTCAGAGAAGAACAAAATATTTCTCATAGATAATCTTGATCATAAACCCACAATTCATCGGATCTAGAGAAACACACCGCAAAAAGAGATTACATCGAATAGATCTCCTCGAAGACCGATGAGAACTTTGTATTGAGATCCAAAGAGAGAGAAGAAGCCATCTAGATACTAGCTATGGACCCGAAGGTCTATGGTAAACTACTCACAACTCATGGTGAGGCAATGATGATGATGTAGAAGCACTCCATGGAAGATCCTTGATAACCCACAAGTGTAGGGGATCAGTTGTAGCCTCTTTCGATAAGTAAGAGTGTCGAACCCAACGAGGAGCTAAAGGTAGAACAAATATTCCCTCAAGTTCTATCGACCACCGATACAACTCTACGCACGCTTAACGTTTACTTTACCTCGAACAAGTATGAAACTAGAAGTACTTTGTAGTTTTTGTGGGATAGGTTTGCAAGAATACAAAGAACAAGTAAATAAAACTAGAGGCTATAATATAAAGAAACAATACAGTTAATGATAGCGAGTGTGGAGAAGTGGTGGTAGGAGTTGCGAAATTGCCCCTAAGCAATTGACTACGTTACTAGACCGATAGCAAGTTTTATGTGGGAGAGGCCACTGCTAGCATGTCATCCCTTACTTGGAATTCTATGCACTTATGATTGGAACTATTAGCAAGCATCCGCAACTACTAACGTTCATTAAGGTAAAACCCAACCATAGCATTAAGATATATTGGTCCCCCTTCATTCCCGTATGCATCAATATCTACGCTAGGTTGAAGCTTCTGTCACTCTTGCCCTCCAATACGTAGTCCTATCAACATACAACTAACCCTATGGTGTGATCCACGCGCACGCTCATATGATGGGCACCAAAGGACAGCAACATAACCACAAGCAATTTAAATCAATCATAGCAAGTCATCAATCACCGATAGGACAACGGTAATCTATTCAGACATCATAGGATGGCAACACATCATTGGATAATAATATGAAGCATAAAACACCATGTTCAAGTAGAGGGTACAACGGGTTGCGGGAGAGTGGACCGCTGTAGATAGATGGGGGAAGGTGATGGAGATGTTGGTGAAGATGACAGAGGTGTTAGTGTAGATCGCCATCACACGATGATGGCCCCGCTAGCACTCCGGTGCCACCGGAAGTGAGGGGGAGAGAGCCCCCTCCTTCTTGTTCTTCCTTGACCTTCTCCGTAGGTGGGAGAAGTG
This sequence comes from Secale cereale, assembly GCA_902687465.1. Classification (NCBI taxonomy): domain Eukaryota; kingdom Viridiplantae; phylum Streptophyta; class Magnoliopsida; order Poales; family Poaceae; genus Secale; species Secale cereale. Next base: position 316,216,387 of record LR738711.1, on the reverse strand, counting down.
TTTCCCCTCTGGTCCATGGCATCCATGGTGGTGGAGGGGCAAGAGCCCCTCTGAGATTGGATCTGTCTATCTGTTTCTCTCTTTTTCTGCGTTCATAGATTCTGTCCCTTCACCGTTTCTTATATTCCCGGAGATCAGTAACTTCGATTGGGCTGATTTTTTGACACGAATTTTATCCAGATATTAGCTTTCTTGCGGCGAAAGAAGGGCATCAACAGCCTTACGGTGTGGCCACGAGGGCCCAGGGCGCGCCTGCCCCTGGTGGGCGCCCCCCTGCCTCGTGGCCCACCCGAGCATCGTTTCATGTTGGTTCCGCTTCCCAAAATTCACATATATTCCAAAAATAATATCCATCCGTTTTTATTCCGTTTGTACTCTGTTTGATATGGATATTCTGCGAAACAAAAAACATGCAACAAACAGGAACTGACACTGGGCACTGGATCAATATGCTAGTCCCAAAAATAGTATAAAAAGTTGCCAAAAGTATATGAAAGTTGTAGAATATTGGCATGGAACAATCAAAAATTATAGATACGACGGAGACGCATCAGCATCCCCAAGCTTAAGTCCTACTCGTCCTCGAGTAGTTAAATGATTAAAAAGATAGATTTTGATGTGGAATGCTACCTAGAAAAATCTTGATCATGTAATCTAATCATGGCATGAATATTAAGACTATAACATCCCAAAATTCTAAATTTTGGAATGTTATAATAAATAGATAGTTTGATTGCTTGTTTGATGTGCTGTGTGAAATTGAGTGCAATTGAAACTATTGAAAGTTAAATGAGAGGGAATAAAATGACTTTCCCAAAAATTTCACTTTGCATTTTGATCTCCGGGAATTCAAATTCTTTTCATCACAAAACCCTGGAGTGATGATAATATGACTTCTTCCATTTATTAAATGAAAAAGGGTTTTGAAAGGATTTTGACTTTCATCCTCGAAATATTTTTGATTCAGAAACTTTAAGCAACTCAATGATTTTCCCGAGAGAAGATAAAATGACTTCTTCAAATTATAGGAAATATGAGTTGGAAGTTTTTCTGAAATTTTTCTGGAACTCAATTTCAAATATTGAGTTATTTGGTTTTTATTCAAATTATTTTTTTCCAAAAATAAATTACATGGAAAATAGGGTAACATGATTCCCTACAGAGGAAAATTGGAGAGAAATAAATTTGAAGTCTTTTGGTATTTCTAAAATGTTTTTATTGGTTTTTCTTGCAGCAATAGCACCTTTTGATTTATTGGAATTTGTGGGCATTTTATTTGACAGTAGAAAAATGTCCATCTTGTAGGATTTCTTTTTCTGCAAATTCTGTTATATAATATGCCTATAAGGTATTTTTATTTATTTTGTTTTTATTCGTTTTCTATGTCTGTTAAAAGAAAAATGTTTTAAAAAAATCTTCTCTGGACTGAACCGACCGAGCCAACTCGGCCAGGCCAGCCGGCCCAGCCGCTCGCCTCGCACCGTCCTCATCCCCGACGGGACTCCACCACCGCCTCGGCGTCCGTGCATCGCACGCCACCGCCTCCCCTTGCCCGTCCCGCAAGAAGCCCCCCCTATAAAACCTGTCGCCGCCGCCCCGTTCCTCTCCTCTCTCCCTCGCTCTCGCTCGCGCCACCGCCATCGCACAAAGCCGCCGCCGTCGCTTTTGCCGCCGCCTCCGATGCAAGCTTGCCGCCGCTCCTCGCCTTAGCCGCTGCCGCCGCCCCGCGTTCGCCGCTGCAGCCGCCCGCAGCCGAGCTGCCGCCGCCGCCCCGCGCGCCCCACGCCGCGCCTCGCTCACCGGAGCTGCACCGCCCCCGCCAGCCTCACCGGAGCTGCCGGAGCCAGCCGCCGCGCCCGATCCACCCCGGTTCGCCCGAGCCGCACCGAAGAACCGCGCCCGATCCGCCGGTTTTTCTCCCCAAACCGCTAGGTATAAGAAAACCCCTGGTTTTCTGTTAAAAATTTGGTTTTGTTTTTTTAGATCTATTTATCTAGTGAACGTTCACCCTTTAGGACTAGAAAACGAACATTTGTTCGTTAAGTTTTTCTTTTCTGTTTAGTTTTCGGCCAGGGACCTCTCTGTAAATATTTTATTTGCAGTTTAGCCCCTGAACTTCAATCGGCCACAACTTTTTGCTCGTTGGTCCAAATCCAACGAAACCAACGCCCACATCTTCATTACGATCCCCTCTTTCCAGTAATACAACTTGAACATGTTTTTGAAAGTTTTAAAATTTGAATTCAACTATTTTTAGGTTCAAACTTCGTTTGATCATAACTTGAGTTTCATAACTCCGTTTGAGTTGATTCTTTTTGCAAATCGAAGCTCTTGACCTAAACTTTCTGATAAGGCCAAATTCACATAATTTTGGTACTGTTGAAATTGTTTTATGTTTCAAGAGTCATTCATTTGTTTTTAAAGTTTTTCAAAGTGCTTCGTTCTTTCTGATTTGCTAAGTGATTGCTTATGTGTGGTTACTATTGCTTGCTTACGATAGATTGACCGGAGTGTGACGAGTAGAGCTATCAAGAGTTTTGAGTGTGAATCATCTTCATCAACATCGCATGCAAGTTCACACTTTGATCATATTTTTCCAATACCCAGTTTTCATTGCATTAGTTATATCCTCAAACACATTGCATCAGTAGGATCAATTAACTTGTTGGACTGGGAAGTAGATTGAGGTAGAACCTATTACCTGCATTATTTTCAAACCCTTGGGAGTTACTTCTATGTTTGTTGTTAGGTTATGCTATGCTCGTAGACGTGGATTGGGTGAGTGTATCCATGACAGATGTGAGATTGTTAATTAATGGTTCAACTTAAGGTGGCAACTTTAACACACATCTGGGTGGATTGAGGCACCTGGGTATTCCAGCGATTGCCTGTTTTCTTTATGGACCCCCCACCCAGGCTCAAAGGGATCATGAGATTATTCATACTAGAAACTTCCGTGTGCAGCCACAAGCTATTATGGGCTCTAGCATAGGATACTAAGTTGTGCGAAATCTTACAGTGGTGGACTAGCATATGTAGGGGATGTAGGTTGGTACGGTCCACCTGGACGTAAGGTGCTAGTGCTTCTGAAAGACTGTGTCTCGGTCATCCATTTCTCAAACAACATGTAGTGCGAGAATTCCAACGGAGGCGATCGAGTCTTGTGGGGAAAAGTGCACAAACCTCTGCAGAGTGTACAAACTAATCATGATTAGCCGCGTCCCCGGTTATGGACGTCTTGAGTATCTAGTACTTGGATTATCATGTGAATCTCATCATGTGACTTTAATTAATTTTGTTGGGTTTTAATGATGATGTTTAATTGGGATTAAGAGGGTGTCTACACTCTCAATGTTTAACAACCACCATGATAGTTAAAATAAAAGTTGTTTCTTTGTTGTAGGGAAAAATTGGCTTTACGCAAAAACTTTAACCTTACAGCCTCCACCAGCCAAATATGCATGTAGTTGTAGGCTTTGTTCATCATTATCATTAAAGTGTGAAATTGCCAGTACATTCAATGTACTGACCCTTTGTGGTTGCAACGTCTCATGTTGCAGGATTATCTTACGACGAGTAAGTGATACGTTAGGACTATGATTTCTACACTCAACTTTGCCGTTGGTGTTGATGGGAATCCACAACCTTGTTACTTTCGCTATTTTGGATTGAGGTAATAGTATTTACGTTACTTTATACATGTGATTTACCTCTGTTATAAATCCTCGAGTACTAAGTGTGTCAGCATACCGATCCAGGGATGACACTTAAGCACAGAGACTTGATCCATTCTGGTCGGGTCGCTACAAGATGGTATCAGAGCACATGTTGACTGTAGGACGTGACCCTAGAAACTAGCAAGCCCATAGGAAAGGATTTCTCTAAAACTTTCTTTTCAAAAAGATTCTTATCTCTCTTCTTTTCTGAGCTTTGTCGAATCTTCCCTTTGACCTTAAATAGTTAGACAATACTCTTTACCATTTGGACAACTTCGGAGTAAAGATGAGTTCACTATGCATTGGAAGTGTTGAAGCTACAACAATGGATACTCCAAAGATTTGAAGAGTTGGCGACTTTGAGGAGATGTTGACCTTTAGAAGACCAAACCCTTGTTATGTACTTACATTAGATATGATGATTGTGAGCCGTCATTTGTTTGATGTTTTTCGATGGCCACAAAATAAAACCCGTCTTTTCAAAAACATTTGTTTGTATTAAGTGTATCTCTCTCCATCTCCTGAATCTCATCCCAAAACCCTTGGACCCAATAGAGGATGAATGAAGATAGACTTGTATTCTGTGGAACGATGACCCAGCCGGAGGCAGAGCTATGGATACAAAACATGGAGGATCACTTCAGGAAAAATCTGGTTGCAAGGAAGTATGAGGTTCAATACGCTCTTCGGTACTTTACAAAAAGTGTTGTAACATGGTGGAAGACGCATCAAGCCATACAAGGATGTAATGGAGCAGAAAGTTGGGAGGAATTCAAGAAGACTCTGTTAAAATCCCGTCTCATCCGAGAGCGTGGTGACAACCCGAAGAAGAAGCCTTGTGCCTGTAGGATTTGTGGAGAAATCGGACACAACCAGGAGGAGCACAAGGATGAATGCCCAAATTGTGAAGAAAGTCACCTAGCTGAAGAATGCCCAACTAGGCAGATTACTTGTTTCTTGTGTGAAGGGACCACCCACTACCCTGCTGAGTGTCGCATTTACCCCATGGTGCAATGAACTATCCAGCAGAAGAAAGAAGCAATGAAAGAAGCACTCGAGGAAACCCTAAGTGAATCCGCGATGGAGGAAGATATTGACGACCCTGATGGAGAAGGCCTAAATAGATTTTTGTCCCGTGCTTGCTATTCATGTGGAGAAGAAGGACGTCTTTCACAGTATTGCATGAAGGAAAGCCATGAGTATCTGGGAGACTTCCCGACAGAAGAAGTGGAGTTTGATCCACAAAAGATAGAAGAATTGACAGGAACAAAGAAGACGAAGAAAAGAAAGAGCATGTATCCCCAGAACAACCCAATTTCGGTGAAAAATGACCTGAGTCACCTCACATGTTTTAGGTGCAAGGATTTAGGTCATTATGATAACAACCGCCCAACCAGGAAGCGAAGAATCCAGTGTACCAGGATAGTCACCATGAAGCCCTAGATCTGTATTATGACATTAGTTTACACAACAAGGAAGTAGAGCCTTTTGCCAAGAGAAGGTTCAGACCGGAGGAAAGATGAATTAGCATAGTTGAGATCTGGATACTGGAATGGAGCATGTAGCTAAATATGGAATACACTTTTTTTTACAATGTTAAGTTGAGTTATGGAAAGAACATCGTAATGGTTTGGGAAGCAATAGAAGTTGAGATATTTGGAATCTCATTGTTATGAGTTGTTGGATGAATGTTAGTGCCTCTGTTGCTAGCCCACCCAGACTAAAACCTAGAACCCATGAACCATTTGACCCCAAACCTTTCTCGGAAAAACGAACCCATTTTACGAAAGGATGTCTGTATGTTGTCCTGAGAACCCCTTCTATCTTATACCCGTAGATGACAACCCTATGCGAGTCTTTTCTCAAAGGCCCGGAAACAATCATGACCCTGACTAGCGATCAGGATTACCCAAAGATCCTGAAGGACATGATGAAGCATATTCACCTGGAAGGAGATGCAGTTTACAAGGGTTATCCCTTCATGGAGAATGGAGTTGAACTTTGGTACGTGGAGGTACACCTCCATCATGTGAAAGGAGATTGCCCAAAGACTGTGGGTCAATATTTTTTCATCTCCCGAGTACCACAATCTACATTCTTCGACTCTGTTCATGAAGCTGCTATGGAGGCCATATGTCAGATTGGAGAAATACTCGAAGCAAGACTTCGTTATACCCAGGAATGCCTGAGTAAGGTGCAGGCAGAGATGAGGGAGATGAAGCACACGACCAATAGGACGAAGCAAAAGATTGATGATTTCAAGAAGTACATTGCACAGTTCTAGTGGGACTGAAGCGTCCTTAGCTAGGACAAAGTAATAAAGATGGGAGGAATGTTTGACCATACCCAACTAGGTGGATGGAAACATTTTTAGTGAAGCACCTTTGAAATTGAAGTGTCGAATACTAGTTCAGGAGATAATAAGAGATTTGATATGAGGAGAATACGGATTATGGATGAACCAGTTCATTTTGTTTAGTGCTACCTTACTGTGTGAAGCCTGGACCCATAGGAAGGAAACGGTTTCCCCAAATAGTGGAGTTCGCCCAAATAAGTTGGAGTTTATGTTTGATATGAAGCTTACGCCAAGGTTGTGAAGGAAATAAGTATAATTGGATTTTAAGAGGGTGTAATGCTGAAGTGGGGAGCTATAGTGACTCCAAGGATGGAATAAGAATATACAAGTTCGGAAGTGGACCCAAGCTGAGGACCTAAGGAGGCTACGTAATCATAAGGGAACCACGAGACTTGTCAGTAGTAATATGTTTCTGCTGTAGTGAAGGAGTACACTTTGCTAGAGATTGTCCCAAGGAGAAGGAGACTTGTGCTAAGTAGTTAAGTTGAAGCCTGCAATGGAAATGCAGTAGAACGTAGTAAGTTGAGAATCAATACAATTAGCATCTTCGAAATTGATTGGAATTTTATGAGTTGTTACTCTATAGTGATGAGTGAAGACACGATACATGGATCAAGATTTTGAAGAAAACTAGTGTTATTCATTTTAAGTGTGGTATCACCCAACACCGTTACCCGAATACACTAGCTGGTGGTTAGTTACGTCAGACTTGGAATTGACTGCCCAAGGATGAGTGTGCGTAATTACACTCTGTTTTGAACCAAGAGAAGTAAGGGATAATTGGATGGATTCCCAAAAACCAAGGAAGTTGGATGTCGGAAGTATGATCAGTGGCAACCCGATGATGAGACCAAGTGTTACTAGTGACAAGTTGGAGGTGAGCCATAACCCACAGGCCCCAGGACCTGTCAAGAAAGCCAGCTCACTCTTGCTGAAGGAAAACCTCTGGTAGAAGTTACGACTTTGTCAACAGACGAACGTATAGGTGTTTACGCTAAACCCGAGGGCTGGGAAGAAACGATAGATGATTGTTTGGCTTGTAGAATCAATGGAATTATCCGAACTCAGTTCGTCGACAAGATGAAATTCTGCAAGCTTGTGAGTATGACCGAGTGTTAGAATTCAAGATTCACTAAACCATATACAAGGTAATGATTTGGGTGCAGGATGGATTGATCACCATACCGACTTACTCTTATTATTCGCCTCTGTTATACGGGATGGTAAATCTGAGTGACTTACCTATAGTAAAGAGACGACGATGACAAAACCTTGTTTAAACCTTAGAATGGTATAGAAAGTTCTCCTTGCATGAGGCAGTTGTTGCCAACCGTAGGTCATACGGTGAGAATGAAGCCCAGACCCGTTTTCCGCAGGGACCCAATAAATTATTTGATGACCACCATGAGATATCGATATTTGTTTAGTATGGGCGCCAGACCTGTCAGCTAAGAGGAACCAGTCTCGAAAGAACCTTACCAGGATGAAAGGACACAAGAATTGAGGACAAAGGTTATGCCACTACCGAAAGAGCCCAGAGAAGGAATTATCCCGAAGATTTGAGAAGACCGACACTGTCAACAATAAGGATGGAGTACTTCAGTTTTGAAGGAACCGTAACCATCATTCTAAGTGTGGTAGCACCCTAGGCCACACCAATCAGTGGATTGGTTAGAAGACCCCCAAACCCTAACCTATTTCTTGCTAGCCTCTCCGAATCTCGAGGACGAGATTCATTTTAAGTGTGGTAGGTTTGTAACATCCCAAAATTCTAAATTTTGGAATGTTATAATAAATAGATAGTTTGATTGCTTGTTTGATGTGCTGTGTGAAATTGAAACTTTTGAAAGTTAAATGAGAGGGAATAAAATGACTTTCCCAAAAATTTCACTTTGCATTTTGGTCTCCGGGAATTCAAATTCTTTTCATCACAAAACCCTGGAGTGAAGATAATATGACTTCTTCCATTTATTAAATGAAAAAGGGTTTTGAAAGGATTTTGAATTTCATCCTCGAAATATTTTTGATTCAGAAACTTTAAGCAACTCAATGATTTTCCCGAGAGAAGATAAAATGACTTCTTCAAATTATAGGAAATATGAGTTGGAAGTTTTTCTGAAATTTTTCTCGAACTCAATTTCAAATATTGAGTTATTTGGTTTTTGTTCAAATTATTTTTCTCCAAAAATAAATTACATGGAAAATAGGGTAACAAGATTCCATACAGAGGAAAATTGGAGAGAAATAAATTTGAAGTCTTTTGATATTTTTAAAATGTTTTTTATTGGTTTTTATTGCAGCAGTAGCACCTTTTGATTTATTGGAATTTGTGGGCATTTTATTTGACAGTAGAAAAATGTCCATCTTGTTGGATTTCTTTTTCTGCAAATTTTGTTATATAATATGCCTATAGGGCATTTTTATTTATTTTGTTTTTATTCGTTTTCTATGTCTGTTAAAAGAAAAATATTTTAAAAAAAATCTTCTCTAGACCGAACCGGCCCAGCCAACTGGGCCAGGCCAGCCGGCCCAGCCGCTCGCCTCGCACCGTCCTCGTCCCCGACGGGACTCCACCGCCGCCTCGACGTCCGTGCATCGCACGCCACCGCCTCCCCTTGCCCCTCCCGCAAGAAGACCCCCCCTATAAAACGTGTCGGCGCCGCCCCGTTCCTCTCCTCTCTCCCTCGCTCTCACTCGCGCCGCCGCCATCGCACAGAGCCGCCGCCGTCGCTTTTGCCGCCGCCGCCGCTGCAAGCTTGCCGCCGCTCCTCGCCTTAGCCACCGCCCGCAGCCGCGCAGCCGAGCCGCCTCCGCCGCCCCGCGCGCCCCACGCCGCGCCTCGCTCACCGGAGCTGCACCGCCGCCGCCAGCCTCGCCGGAGCTGCCGGAGCCAGCCGCCGCGCCCGATCCACCCCGGTTCACCCGAACCGCTTTGAAGAACCGCGCCCGATCCGCTGGTTTTTCTCCCCAAACCGCTAGGTATAAGAAAACCCCTGGTTTTCTGTTAAAAATTTGGTTTTTTTATAGATCTATTTATCTAGTGAACGTTCACCCTTTAGGACTAGAAAACGAACGTTCGTTCTTTAAGTTTTTCTTTTCTGTTTAGTTTTCGGCCAGGGACCTCTCTGTAAATATTTTGTTTGCAATTTAGCCCCTGAACTTCAATCGGCCACAACTTTTTGCTCGTTGGTCCAAATCCAACGAAACCAACACCCACATCTTCGTTACGATCCCCTCTTTCCAGTAATACAACTTGAACATGTTTTTGAAAGTTTTAAAATTTGAATTCAACTTGTTTTAGGTTCAAACTTTGTTTGATCATAACTTGAGTTTCATAACTCCGTTTGAGTTGATTCTTTTTGCAAATCGAAGCTCTTGACCTAAACTTTCTGATAAGGCCAAATTCACATAATTTTGGTACTGTTGAAATTGTTTTATGTTTCAAGAGTCATTCATTTGTTTTCGAAGTTTTTCGAAGTGCTTTCTTCGTTCTTTCTGATTTGCTGAGTGATTGCTTATGTGTGGTTACTATTGCTTGCTTACGATAGATTGACCGGAGTGTGACGAGTAGAGCTATCAAGAGTTTTGAGTGCGAATCATCTTCATCAACATTGCAGGCAAGTTCACACTTTGATCATATTTTTCCAATACCCAGTTTTCATTGCATTAGTTATATCCTCAAACACATTGCATCAGTAGGATCAATTAACTTGTGGGACTGGGAAGTAGATTGAGGTAGAACCTATTACCTGTATTATTTTCAAACCCTTGGGAGTTACTTCTACGTTTGCTGTTAGGTTATGCTATGCTCGTAGACGTGGATTGGGTGAGTGTATCCATGACAGATGTGAGATTGTTAATTAATGGTTCAACTTAAGGTGGCAACTTTAACACACATCTGGGTGGATTGAGGCACCTGGGTATTCCAGCAATTGCCTGTTTTCTTTGTGGACCACCACCCAGGCTCAAAGGGATCATGAGATTATTCATACTAGAAACTTCTGTGTACAGCCACAAGCTATTATGGGCTCTAGCATAGTTGACTAAGTTGTGCGAACTCTTACAATGGTGGACTAGCAGATGTAGGGATGTAGGTTGGTACGGTCCACCCGGACGTAAGGTGCTAGTGCTTCTAAAAGACTGTGTCTCGGTCATCCGTTTCTCAAACAACATGTAGTGCGAGAATTCCAACGGAGGCGATCGAGTCTCGTGGGGAAAAGTGCACAAACCTCTGCAGAGTGTACAAACTAATCATGATTAGCCCTGTCCCCGGTTATGGACGTCTTCAGTACCGACCGTGTGAGGAACGCATAATCAAGGAACATAACACCGGTTTATACAGTTCCTAGGGCGGCATGAGTGGAACAAATCACCAAGCAAGAGGCTCAGCCTTCCACCGATTACCAATATATAGATGATTTACTTAAGAGTTTATATAGTGTGATATCCCAATAAATACTTCAACATGAAGCAAGAATCTTCAAATCTTCTCCTGCAACTAGCAATGCTATAAGAGGGGCTGAGCGAAGCCTACGTAGCCAATCAAAGGTTTGCATAGGTAGGGTGGTTAGACAGATTCATGGTTACAATAGGAGGCTGACAGACAAACATGGGCATCGAGGCAATAAGCTAAAGAGCGAAACTTCTAGCAATAGGCAAAGATAGTAATGATATCTGGGTCAGGTCATCTTGCCTGTCAAGTCGTCGATGGGATCGTAAGACGGCTCCTCGTTCTCAACCTCGGTAGTAACCTCGTTCTCGTACTCGGTCTCGGCTTCCAGCTCTACTCAACACAAGAACACACGAGGCACGAAATCAAACAAGGTGCAATGCACAAACTATAGGATGCACGTATGATGCACTTAGGATGCACTGCAGATGCACTTAGGATGCATAACATGTCAAAGTAGGAAGCACACCAGAACAACACAAGAAACATGACAATATGCTCAAGCAAGTAGGATGCAAGACAGATCTATTTAGGATGCAAAACATGGCAAGGTAGGAAGCACAGAGAAACAACAGGGTCAACCTTAGATCGGTCAACGCGGGTCGGCGGAGCGGGTCAACGCGGTTGCGGGTCGCGGGCGAACGCGTGCGGATCCGCGGGCCCGCTAGGGTTCGTCCGATCCGGCCGATCGGGATCGGGCCGATCCGGCGCTGGGGCTCGATCGGAAGCTGGCGAGGGTGGCGGACCTCGATCCGGCCGGCGGGAGGCCCTGCGGTGGCCGGCGCGGGCTCGACGGCGAGGTGTTGAGAGGAGGAGGTGGCGACCTGTGGAGCCCGGCGGCGGCGCGGGTGTAGCTCTCGGCGCGGCGGCGGGGTATGGCGAGCGACGGCAGCGGCGTATGGCGAGGCCGGCGTCGGCCTGTCGCCGGGGCGGTGGCGGCGCGCCCGGCTGGCGGCGGGGTAGGTGCAGGAGGCGGAGGGAGCTCGAGGAACGCCGCGTCGTGTGGAGGTGACAGGCCCGGAGGGCGGCGACGGCGGGCCGTCTTCAGGCCTCGCGGGCCCGGACGGCGGCGGGGAAGTGAGCACGGGGCTGGACCAACGGGGAAGCGACAAGTGGCGGCGGAGGTCCTAGTCGGACATGTCCGGCCCGGCAGCGAAGTGTCCGGTGGCTGCGGGGAGGAGAGAGCTAGGGTTTTTGGACGAAAATGAAGGGGTGGACGTTTTTATAGGCACAAGGAGCTAGGAGAGTCCAAATGGGGAGCGGTTTTCGGCCACGCGATTACAATTCGACGACCGAGATGATGGGAAGGGTTGTGCTGGGTTGGTGGGCTGTTGTGGAGGGGGTCTTGGGCCTCAAAGAAGAGGTTCTTTTAGCCCACTTGGTTAATCGTTGGAGTACCAAACGACCACCAAACGCGACGAAACTTGACAGGCGGCCTACACCTATCAAAACAACATCGCACGACAAGTCTCACGCCATTCCGGAAACGTTACACGGCCACACATGAAAGAAGGACTCGGGGATGCCACGGGCATGTGTGAGAGCATCAGAACTCAAAACGGACAACGGGAAGAGACGAGTGGGACCGGATGCAAGTGACAACACAATGCAATGCAATGCACATGACAACATGACATGGAGGAAATGCACACACGCACACGACAAAACGACGAAACCGAAAAGAAAGAAGAACCCAGAACGGAAATGATGAAGCCAAAGTTTATATATTGCCATATAAGGAAAGTGTTACATCTGGGGCATTACAAACTCTCCTCTACTACGAAAAGATCTCGTCCCGAGATCTAGGACTGGAAGAAGGAAGGATACTTGGAACGAAGGTGATCTTCTCGTTCCCACGTAGCTTCTCGGTCGGTATGGTGTGACCACTTAACTTTCAAGAACTTGATTGACTTGTTGCGGGTCTTGCGCTCGGTTTCTTCATGAATAGCAACGGGGTGCTCTCGGTTAGACAAGTCTTGTTAAAGATCATTCTCCTCGAACAGAATGGTGCGTTCAGGTGTCTTGAAGCACTTGCGGAGTTGAGACACGTGAAACACATCATGAACATTAGCGAAGTTGGAAGGGAGCTCAAGTTGATAGGCTAGATCACCTCTTTTGCCAAGGATCTTGAAAGGGCCCATGTATCTAGGAGGAAGTTTTCCTTTGATACCGAATCTTTGGGTTCCTTTCATAGGAGAAACACAAATATAGACATGATCACCAATGTCGAAAGCCAAATCATGATGCTTGCCGTCATAGTAGCTCTTCTGACGCGACTGATCGGCCTTGAGATTCTCACGTATGACTTTGCACATTTCTTGGGCTTCTGAGATCAAGTCATTGCGAAGAAGTTGACGTTCACCAGTCTCGGACCAGTTGAGAGGGGTACGACACTTTCAGCCATAGAGGATTTCAAACAGAGCTTTGCCGGCACTTGCTTGGAAACTGTTGTTGTAAGAGAACTTGGCAAACAGAAGACAGTCTTCCCACTTCATGCCAAAAGATATGACACAAGCTCTGAGCATGTCTTCTAGGATCTGGTTCACTCTCTCGACTTGACCACTAGTCTGAGGGTGAAACGCAGTGCTGAAACGGATCTTAGTCGCCATGGCAGACTAAAAAGAGTCCCAGAACTTGGATGTGAACAAACTTCCATGGTCTGAGGAGATAACTTGAGGAATGCCATGTAAGGACACAATTCTGGAAGTGTACAACTCGGCCAGTTGAGGTGCATTGATGGATTCTTTGACTGGAAGGAAGTGAGCTACTTTGGTAAGCTTGTCAATCACCACAAAGATAGAATCATTCCCCTTCTTGGACTTGGGAAAACTAGTGACGAAATCCATTTCAATGTGGTCGAATTTCCACTCGGAATAGGAAGAGGTTGGAGAAGACCGGCTGGACGTTGATGCTCTGCCTTTACTCTTCTGCAGACATCACATTCATTCACGAATTGGGCAATTTCATGCGAGTCCACCAGTAAGATTGCTTGAGGTCTTGGTACATCTTGGAACTTCCAGGATGAATCGAGCGGAGGGAGTCATGTGCTTCGTTCATTATGAGCTTCCTGAGATCACCCTTGGGAACCACAAGTCTGTCCTCAAAGAACAAGGTATCTCTATCATCAACGCGATAGCACTTGTATTTGGGAGTACCCTTTGCAATACCATGTTTGACTTTCTGCACCATAGCATCACTGAGTTGGGCCTCATGGATCTGATCTTCCAAGATAGGAGCAACTTGAAGATTTGCAAGAAAGCCTTGCGGAACAACTTGGAGGTTGAGCTTCTTGAATGCTTCACAAAGCTTAAGCTGGAACAGCTTGACAAGGAGACTGTTGCAATATGCCTTTCTGCTCAAGGCATCTGCAATGACATTGGCCTTGCCAGGTGTGTATTCGATGCTTGGATCATACTCTTGGATCATTTCAACCCAACGAGTCTGGCGAAGGTTCATGTTCGGGTGTGTGAAGATGTACTTCAAGCTCTTGTGATCGGTGAACATGTCGACTTTTCTGCCCAACAGAAGGTGTCTCCACGTGATCAATGCGTGTACCACAACTGCTAGATCGAGATCATGTGTGGGGTAGTTCTTCTCACTTGGCTTCAATTGACGAGAAGTGTATGCCACAATTTTCTTGTCCTACATTAGCACACCACCAAGTCCTTGAAGAGAAGCATCACATAATACTTCGTATGGCTTGGACTCATCTGGAGGACTAAGAATCGGAGCAGAGATGAGCTTTCGTTTGAGAGTTTCGAATGCCACATCACAATCCGGAGACCAGTTGTACTTGACATTCTTCTGCAGCAAGTTGGAGAGAGGCTTGGCAATCTTGGAGAAGTTCTCAACGAACCTTCTGCAATAGCTAGCAAGACCAAGAAAGCTTCGGAGTTGCTTGACGTTCTGAGGAGGTTCCCAGTTGACAATCGCTTCAACTTTCTCGGGGTTGACCGCAATACCGTCAGCAGAGATGATATGGCCCAGATACAAGACCTTATAGAGCCAGAATTCGCACTTGGAGAACTTGGCATAGAACTTATGTTCACGGAGTCTGTCGAGAACCAGACGAGGTGCTTTTCGTGATCTTCTTCATTCTTGGAGAATACCAAGATGTCATCCAGATACACAAGCACAAATTCGTTGGTGTAGGGGTTGAAAATGTAGTGCATCATTCTCGAGATGGTGGGTGGAGCATTTGCGAGGCCAAATCACATGACTGTTTATTCATAGGACTCGTAGCTTGTTCTGAAGGCAGTCTTGTGGATATCTTCTTCATGAATGCGGATCTGGTGATAACCCATCCGGAGATCGAGCTTTGAGAACACTTTAGCTCCTTTGAGCTGCTTGAACAATTCATTGATGTTGGGGAGCGGATACTTGTTCTTTATTGTCTTCTTGTTCAATGGCCTGTAATCAACGCAAAGGCGCTCCGTGCCATCCTTTTTCTTGACAAATAAGACACCACAGCCCCAAGGAGATGTGCTAGGCCTGATCAGACCCATACGCTCTTGCTCATCGAGCTGTTTCTTCAACTCCTTCAACTCTTCAGGGGAGAGCTTGTACGGACGCCGGCATGCTGGCTTAGTACCAGGCTCGAGTTCAATGACAAATTCAACTTGACGATGCGGAGGCATGCCTGGAATCTCTTCAGGGAAAACATCCTCATATTCATTGACCACTGGAAGTTGAGAGATGGCATTAATCTCGCCCTTGTCATTGAGAGAGAATAGCCTGATTGTGTTATCTCGAGAGGCGAAGATAATCACGTCTTCGTTGGAATGAGTAAGCTTGACTTCCTTGTTTGCACAATCAATGTGAGCATCATGCTGAGAAATCCAATCCATCCCGAGAATTAGATCAATGTCGGAGTTGCCGAGAACAACCAGTTTAGCCAGAAAGCGGTAATCACCCATGTGAATAGATACATCCGGAGCATATATATTAGAACTCATACGTCTCCCCGGAGAAATAACTTGCAACTTCTGAGGTAAGCTTTTGATGTCAACATTATGCTTGGATGCAAAAGGTTGAGACATGAAAGAACATGATGCACCCGAATCAAACAACACTTTTGCAGGAATAGAGTTAACTGGAAGGTTACCAAGTATCACATCTGAAGATTCTCTGCTTGAGCTGCATTCATCAGATTCACTCTTGCATGCTTGGGATTGTGCTTGACAATAGCAGTGCTGACAGGTGGAGGAGGCAGAAGGCGCCTTGGGTTGGGGCACTTGTTAGCATAATGACCCTTCTGAGTGCACTTGTTGAAAACCACTTCTGAGAGAGGACGGTGATAAGGAGCACTTGACTCGGAAGCTTGAAAATGATTCTTTGACTGATTGCTTGGGTTGGGTGGGTGGGAGAAACCACAGCTACCAGAATTCTTGTTGTTGTTGTTGTTGGGAGCTCGGATCACTGGAGGAGGTAGAAGCCAAAACTTCTGTTGCTTTGCGACCACTTGGGAAGAAGAGGAGTGAACAACATCTCTGATCCTCTTTTTGGAAGCTTCCATCTTGAGCTAGGCTGGCTCTTGCTTAAGTGCCATGTTATAGAATTGATCAAACTCATCAGGCTCGAACAAGGTGAGAGCTAGTTGGAGTTCATCCTTCAGACCTCCACGGAACTGATAGATCTTGCTCTTGGGATCTGGGATGTCTTACTTGGCATAGCGGGCAAGGTTCTGGAACTTGACATTATATTGGTAGACTGTCACACCCTACATTTTGTATCATGTCTTTTGCATTAATAAAGCATGAAAATTTGGACCAGCAATTTTTTTTGGCATCATTTGGCTTTTATTTGGATTTGAGTTTTTCTTCCTGTGTTTTTCATGTGCTCATTAAAGTCAACTATTACCTCTTGTAGAATTCATCTCCTTACCCAAAACATCTTCCCAATGATCATACCAAGTGTTTATAGCAGTATAGTATTTTCTTATAAAATTAATTTGGCCAAAATGTATTTTCAAAAATTAGTATTCCAAAAACCCCTGAATCGAGGTTTGCACTACAAGTACTTGATTTAGGGTGAGAAAATTATTTCAAAGAGTATATTTGAAACCTAGTAGATATAGGACTCCCAGAAACCACAAAATTATAATTTTAAAAGTCATTTTCCTATTTTATTAAAAAGCTTTTTCTTAAGGCCAGAAATGGTCTTTAATAGGGAAAATTTATTTAATTAATTCAAAAATATTTGCCAAAAATTCAGGAAGACTCATAGGACATATATTGTCCATATATAAGAGTTTCAACACTTTGTCATGTTCAAAATAAAGGGCTAATCCCTCAGAAACCCTTTCTGGATATTTCAAGCTTTTGCAATATTTACAAAGGAAATATTCTCCAAAAATTCGAGGGAAATTCTGTCATGTCATATATGACATATTTGATGATCTTGCCAAGACCCATGCCTTGGGAAGCAAGAAAACATCATCAAAACCCTTCAAAACCATTTTGTCCATATCTGAAGTTTCAGCAACTTTACATTGCCAAACTTGTCCAAATGCCCTCAAACTTGGTGCACATGCTAGAATGATCTAATAAGGCATCTAGACCAAATGGCACAAGCTTTGGAGAAGGGAAACTTGATCAGAGTACCCCAAAACCATTTCTGTTCAAATTCAAATTTGAACAACTTTACATTACCAACTTTTTACCTAGGGCTTCAAACTTTGTGGGCATGATCATAACCCGAAATGATGACACTACACCAAGTGGTGCATCAAGGGGAGATGATTAGATTGACTTAAACATGGTAAAACCATTTCTGTTGATTTCTAGGGTTCACCAAAGTTACATTGGCAAGTTTCTTCAAATGAGCCCAAACTTGGTGAAACACCCTATTTCCATATGACATTTAATCCTGTTAAGTTTCATAGCTAGTGGAGATCATTTGCTTGCCCAAAACATAATCAAACACCTTCTGCCATCTTACCAAAACCATCATCTTGACCTCTTTTACTAATTACCCTTGACTCAACTTTCTACCATAGCCTCACCTAGTTACCTTCTACCTCCAGTAACCCCCCCATGACCAGAGTTCAATGATTGAAGAGTGAAAAACCCAATTTACCTTGCTGGACAGCCCAGTTCTTACCATCTACCAGCTTCCCTCCTCTCTCACTAGACATCCAAGGCATCCAAGGCCACAACCCGATTATTTACTTCATGCTGGACCCCCAGACACAACGGACGCGCCCAGCTAGCGAACGACATGCCATGGCATGCAGTAAGCACGCTCCAGAGCGCGCTACATTGCGCACCCGCACCATAGCCTCGCCCAATCCGTCGCCCCCGACCACCAAAAGCTTCCCCCTCGCGCCGTTCGATGCG
>LR738711.1:316129115-316198393 GCA_902687465.1 Secale cereale | reverse complement strand
CCCCCCGCGTTGTCCCCCTCCTCCTTCTCCCTCTAGTGGACGTCCTCGCACGCGCGCCGACCGCCCGCGAGCTCCAGTCGTCGGCTTCACACGTGCGCAGCTCCAGAAGCATCCCCCGCTCCCCCTCTTCCTCTCCTCTGCCCTGGAACTCGTCCAGCAACACCGCAGACGCTTCCTCAGCGCCTCCCGTGCACTGTGGCGATGAGCAGAGGCTCGCCGGCGCACAGGTCCAGGGCACCTCGCCGTCCGCCTATAAATAGGCCCCCCGAGCCCCTCCTCTCCTCACCAGTCGCACTCTCCCTCTCTCAATCTACCCCCAGAGCTACTCGCCCCACTCCAAACCCGCCCGAGCTTGAGATCGAGCTCGAGCTCCGCCGCGGCGGCTCCCCGTCGCCTGCTCGCTACAGGCCACTCTAGCCTTCTCTCTCGCTCGATCTAGCACCACAGCATGTCACTGATGCATTTCCCCCTCTTTCCCCTCTCTGCAGCTGCCGGAATCGACCGGAGCAGCATCCGCACGAAGCTTCTCCGCCGCGTGACCTCGCCGTCGGCGACCCAGGCCACTCCGGCGACCCGCACCACCTCCACCAGACCGGCGACTCTCCCCTGGATCCATTCCGGCCCTTAGCTCGCCCCGCCGTGCCCCGTAACACCGCCGGTGAGCTCGCCGACTCTCTGCCGGAGGGTTAGGGATGACAGGCGGGCCCCGCTTGTCAGCCTCCCCTCGCCCTCGCTCCTCTCTCCTCTCACTGACGCCGGGCCCCGCCCGTCAGGTTTGAAAAACCCTGGCGCGTGCTGGCGCCGTGCGGTGGGCTGTTTTCGCCCTGGGCCGTTGCACTGTGGCCGTTCTGGCCCAATGGCATAGAGCCTTTTTCATTTTTCTTTTCTGTGGGATTTCAAATAATTCCACAGAATTAAATATATATCCAAATGAATTAATTCCAGTTCCAAAAAACTTGTAAAAATCCAACCTATTTAATGATGTCACTTTCACACATGTCCATGGATCTTTTCTGTTCTGTTCAAATTTAAATTCATATTTGAACATTAAAACTTCTGTTCAAATATTCTTAGACCCCATTCTGCCACTCCAAAACTCAAACTGAGAACTTTTGCCATCTTAGTTTTCCCTCTAGTATTTAACAAAAATAAGTTGACATTTTTCTGAGCACTTTGATATTTCTGTTTTTATTGTGGTCTTATTTTCCCGTTGTTATTTTGCGACGATTAGATACCGTATTTGACGAGGTTGCTGAAGAAGAAGGAGGGGAAGGATTTTAAGACTTTGAAGACCAAGCCAATCCAGGCAAGCAGCTCTTTAAACATGATACCCTTGTGTTCTTCGGAACCCATTTACTTCCGAATGCATGATGATAAGAATGACGGTGGTGACCTAGTTGAGAACCACCACATGATGCATGCTTTACTCATGATCTTGCTATGTGCTAGATGCAATGCAAATGATTAGTAGTGATGCTTAGTGATGCATGTGTGCCATGAAACCATCGTGGATGCATTCTTTTCAAAAACCCCATCGGGTGCCCCTAATGCCCGAGGGTGATGTTCAGTTAGGTCATCACTTGAGGAAGAAGTGATGTGCCAATAAAGATCTTGTGCATGGGTGAAATGATGGATTAGATTTATGTGTGACTACCGTCCCAACCAAACATGTGCAACCACTCTACCCCTTATGGGACGGGGCTTTATTGATTACTTAGGCCGATACTAGCATGGTGCCCACATTACTAGTGACGGGAAGACTTGAGGTCTTTCCCGGGACGGGGTCGTGCTCGGATAGGCGACCATGACTGTTTTCACAGGGCACCAGACACACCGTTGGTCCCTTCGTGTACGCGTGACATTGAAAATAGGGCAAGTCCCATGATCTATTGTTTGTACTCGAGGGCTGTGCACCAACGAGTGGACCCTATGTTAGTGTCGTCTAAGGAAAGATAATGACCGGGTGCTTCCCCCGAGTACTTGAGGTACTGCGGGATCGTGGGTGACACGAAAGCTTCTCGGATCTTGTGGGTAAAGTGCACAACCTCTGTAGAGTGTAAAACTATTAGAATAGCCGTGTCCACGGTCATGGACAGTTGGGTGGTGCTACTTAAACTATGTCCAGAATTTTACTATATCGGTGAAAGTATGTGATGAGTCAAGGCGGTGACTTGACTCGTTGAGTGGAATCCTATTCATGTTGATATCGGTAACCTGTCCTCGAGGTTACGTGAATTTATTGATGCATATACTTGATGGTAGAATATTTATTCTAGCTCGTAGCTAGATTGCTCATTGTTGTACAATTGCATTGTTACTTTGAACCAAATCATGGGTTGCTTGCGAGTACATTCAAAGTACTCATTGTCTTGCCACTGGTTATTTAATTGGCCAGGCATGGAAGAGCAGGAATATGAAGAAGAATTCTATGGAGATGAACATGCGAACTAGGACGCTATCCCAGTCAGAATGCCTGTAGGGTTAAGGCAGATGGCATGGGTTCTACTTATCTTCGAAGACTTCCGCTATTCGAGTTATTTGCTATTCAGCCCTTGAGGCTTTATCTATGTAAGACTTGGCCATAATGGCCATAATTTGTGTAAGACGGTATGTATGGATGTAAGACTCTTGTTATTCAGCTTCTGTGTGTTCAGTGAGCACTGATCTCTGGGATCACTGTACACGTGCATTCGGTGATCTCGACTCCTAAGTCGGGATTCCCACAGAGCTGGTATCAGAGCCATCCTGACTGTAGGAAGCCTTAGTTAGCATGGGCGTTAGTTAGATGAGACCCCTTTTTCAAAAACCTTCTGAACCTCTCTTCTTTTCTAAACCTTACCAGCCTGGGATATCATCAGCTTATTAACCTCTCCTATTCAACCTTTGTAGATGGCCGCTGTACCTGAGGAGCACCTGACCACTGGGTTTCCCCTGCTTCTCGAGGATAGCCTCCAGGAGTGCCAGTTCCACCGAGCGCCCATCCTCACCTACCTTGAGCATTGGGTTAGCGACACTGAGGTGGAGTACCATGTGGAAGTGATCGTGAAGGCGAACGATCCTCCCACTAGTTGGTTCTTCGAGGGACCCTATATGGCAACACTACCTCTCGCTGTCGAGGCTGCTGCACTCAAGGCACTAACCCGTCTCCGCGAGCTTCTTCCGGAGATGGCAGCCAAGATGACTACCCGCTTCTTGCCTTACGAAGGAAGGTGAAGATGAGAGCAACGCACTAGCCCCTCCACTGAAGGAAGGACTCCCACTTCGATTCCAGACCTACTTCAGTCTATGTGCCGACAGCTTGGCATAAGATTTGGCGTCGGAATCGATGAAGCTCCGAGAAGAACTTCACAAGACCAAGGCACTTCTTCGTCGAGCACAAGAGAAGACAGATAGGATCAAGAAGGAAGGAGCACCTCTCGGATAGTCCGCTATCGCGTACCGAGGCGGAAGGTCCTCCGGAGATGTATCTTCCAAGGATGAAGAACCACCTCGGCGACGCCGTATGACGGCAAGGGAATATCGCAAGCTTTTCCCTGCACCACCGACGAAGCACCATCGTATCCAACTCCTCCACTCCCCCACACCCTCAAGTGACAAGGGGGCCCAGACAGATGAAGACAAGGAGAAGACCCAGAAGAGCCAGAATACGCGACCGAGCATTCCGCCGCTTAGGCATTATTCGGAACTCGGATATGCCAGTTCGTGACCTCTACGGTAGGATAGGTCGTGTAACCCCTATGCGCAGTCGAGTCCTTGTATGGTTCATATGAAACCATCTAGTGTTGCTTTTGTTGTGTTTGGATGTATGTCGTATTCTTCCTTCGGGAATATGTAAACGACTACATCACCCATTTGAATTTTAATGAATGTGTTTGGCCCTTTTCGCCCTTGCATGGTTTGATTAGTGTCACACCCACCCCCTTACTAGGCACCCATCTTTATTGCTTTCCCTCTTCCAATCATGAGACCTTTTGCCGCTCCAACAGGATGCCTGTTGTAACTCGTACTGGTACCTCTACCCAGCAGCCTGAAGCCGGAGCATCCGCTCAATCAGAGGCATGCCACGACCAAACCAACGACCAAGCTCCACCACCACTACCTCCTCCGAACATGGACATGGCTCAGCTTCTCCAAGATTACTGAGAGGAACGCCAAGCCAACACCGCAGCCCTTCAGTTGATTGCTCAAGCTGTCACCAACAACCGCCAGCCGGCGGGGAATGGCAATGGACGTTCCACATTGGCATAGTTCAAGAAGCATGCACCGCCAACCTTCATCGAGACTGCTGAACCCCTGGACGCAGACGACTGGGTCCGCACCATTAAGGACTTGCTGGAACTAGTCGGATGCATCGAAGACCGCGAGAAGGTGGCTTATGCAGCCCACTGCCTCAGGGGGACTGCTAGAGCTTGGTGGGATGGATTCAAGGTCATGCATGCTGGACAAGACATCACTTGGGACAACTTCAAGGCAGAATTCCGCAAAGCCCACATTTCTTCCGGAATCATGGCTATCAAAAAGCGTGAATTCCGAGCCCTGAAGCAAGGAAGTGGCACTGTCAAGGAGTACATGCAGAAGTTTAGTGTTCTGTCAAGGTATGCCCCTGAAGATGTCAGCACTGATGCTTAAAAAAAGGGAGCGCTTCATGGAAGGCCTCAATCAGACTCTGCAGTACTCGCTTGTCGTGTGCGACTGCCCAACCTTCCCTGACTTGGTGAACAAAGCACTCATGCTTGAGGACAAGCGGCGTGCTCTGGAAGACACTCGCAAGCGCAAGATGGTCAGCAAGGGAAGTTCCAGCAACCAGAAGCCTCGCCCGTGGCAGTCAGCCCCGGTCAAGCCAACCTATCAGCAACCAAGAGCTCCTGCACCCCGCACCAACTATCAGCCTCAGTAGTATGCCAACCCAAGACCAGCAGTCAACCCCAATAATAGTGGTGGCAACAAGATCAATAATCCAAACCAAGTCACTTGCTTTGGATGTGGTCAGGCGGGACACATCTCAAGGGTGTGCCCCAACAAGAAGCCTAATGCCCCGCGCCCCAATGCGCAGAACCCAGGACAAGGCCGCGGGATGCCACCAAGGAACCCAGCTCCTCGAAACCCGCCTAACCATGGGAAGGGGCGTGTGAATCACGTCACTGCTGAAGAAGCCAAGGAAGACCCGGACATCGTGCTGGGTACGTTCCTTGTCAACTCAGCACCTGCAACTGTCTTGTTTGATTCTGGAGCCACGCATTCATTTGTCACTCAAAGATTTGCATTAAAAAGTGGCATGACCCATACACCCCTGAATAACCCCATGCTGGTACAAACCCCCGGAGCAGAGATGATAGCCAAGATAGGCTGTAAAGGAGTCAGTATTACCATTAACGGTGTAGACTTCCTAGCAGACCTCATCATCCTAAGATCACAAGGCTTGGATGTGATCTTAGGGATGGATTGGCTCAGTAAGCACCAAGGCTTATTAGACTGTGCCAATCGGACTGTCACTGTGACCAATGACAAATGAGTCGAAGTTAAGTTTGCTCCCAACTCCTCTTCCGCTCAAGCCGTTCCAGTCAACTGTCTGTCTGAAGTTGGGCTGGAGCAAGTATCGGTAGTATGTGAGTATCCCGATGTCTTTCCGGATGAGCTACCGGGAATGCCCCCTAACCATGACATTGAGTTCATCATTGAGCTCGTGCCCGGGGCAGGACCCATCTATAAGAAGCCTTATAGAATGGGGACGGAAGAATTAGCCGAGTTGAAGAAGCAACTGGAAGAGAAGCTGAGGAAGGGATTTATCCGCCCAAGTGCCTCCCCTTGGGGATCACCTGTTCTGTTTGTGGCAAAGAGGGATGGTACCATCCTCTTATGCATTGACTATCGCTCCCTCAACGAGGTTACAATCAAGAACAAGTATCCGCTCCCCAAGATCGAAGATCTGTTGGACCAGCTCAGCGGAGCCAAGGTGTTCTCCAAGATTGACCTCAGATCTGGGTACTACCAGCTGAAGATCACACCCCAAGATATTCCGAAGACAGCATTCGTAACCAGATATGGCCTGTACGAGTGCACAGTCATGTCCTTTGGGTTAACCAATGCCCCAACTTACTTCATGTATCTCATGAATAAAGTCTTCATGGAATATTTGGACAAGTTTGTTGCTGTCTTCATCGATGACATTCTTGTCTTCTCGAAGACGGAGGAAGAACACGAGCAACATTTGAGGATGGTCCTAGACAAGCTTCGAGAGCACCAACTATACGCCAAATTCAGCAAGTGTGAGTTCTGGCTGCATAAAGTTGGATTCTTAGGTCATGTCTTAACCGAAGAAGGATAGTCAGTTGATCCCACGAAGATCGAAGCTGTGACCCAATGGCAATCTCCAACGACCGTCAAGGAAGTCAGAAGCTTCCTCGGACTTGCGGGCTATTACCGCAAATTCGTGGAAGGATTCTCTAGCATTGACCTGCCGATGACTCAGCTCCTCAAGAAGGACAAGAAGTTCGAGTGGACGCCAAAATGCGAATAGAGCTTCCAAGAGTTCAAGAAGAGATTGACCACCGCCCCAGTTCTGGCAACACCTGATATTCACAAGGAGTTCGTGATATATTGTGATGCCTCTCGAACCGGATTAGGAAGCGTTCTGATGCAAGAAGGCCGAGTCATAGCTTACCTCTCCAGGAAGCTACGACCTCATGAAGAGAACTACGCTACTCACGATCTTGAGTTAGCAGCAGTGGTTCATGCCTTGAAGACATGGCGGCATTACCTCCTAGGAAAACGGTGTGAGATATACACAGACCACAAAAGTCTGAAGTACATATTCACCCAAAAGGAATTGAACATGAGGCAACGAAGATGGTTGGAACTCATCAAAGACTATGACCTCAGTGTTCAATATCACCCCGGGAAGTGGTGGCCGATGCCTTAAGCAGAAAGGCTTGCTCCTTGAATGCCTTAATTCAAAAGAGGCAGCCAACCCTGTTTAAGGAGCTCGAACAATTCAGTTTGGAATTGGTCACCCCTGGATTTCTGGATCATTTGGAAGTCAAACCAACCCTGATGGATGAAGTCAAGAAGGCGCAAGGTGGGCACGCAAGCATTGAAGGCATCAAGAAGAAGATGAAGTTAGGTAAGGCCCCAGTATTCTCCGAGGACGAGCACGAGATTGTGTGGTACAAAGGCCGCATCCGCGTACCAAACAAGATGGAGCTGAAGAACATGATCCTGCAAGAAGCCCACGACACTCCGTATTCCATCCACCCTGGAGGAACCAAGATGTATCAAGACTTAAAGGAAAGATTCTGGTGGCACGGGATGAAAAGAGAGATTGCAACCTATGTTGCAAAGTGTGATGTGTGCAGAAGGGTCAAGGCTGAATATCAGCGACCCACTGGATTGCTCCAACCACTCAAGGTTCCTGAGTGGAAGTGGGATAAAGTCGGAATGGACTTCATCACTGGATTACCAAGGTCAAATAGAGGACATGACTCCATCTGGGTCATAGTCGACCATTTGACCAAGGTGGCCCATTTCATTCCTGTCAAGACTACTTATGATGGCAACCGGCTGGCAGCTCTCTACATCGACAGAATCGTAAGCCTTCACGGCGTTCCCAAGGAGATTGTGTCAAATCGAGGAACCCAGTTCACCTCAAGGTTCTGGAATAAGTTCCAAGAAGCCTTGGGAACCAAGTTGTCTTTCAGCACGTGTTTCCACCCACAGACCGGAGGTCAGACAGAACGAGTAAATCAAATTCTCGAAGACATGCTCTGAGCCTGTGTCTTGGCATATGGACCCAAGTGAGAAGATTGCCTCCCTTTTGCCGAGTTCTCCTATAACAACAGTTATCAGTCGAGCCTTCAGATGGCACCATTTGAGGTGTTGTACGGACGCAGATGTCGCACACCCCTCAACTGGTCAGAGACTGGAGAAGGGCTAGTCTTTGGACTGGATATTGTCCGCAAAGCGGAAGAGCAAGTCCAACTAGTCAGAGAGCGTTTGAAGGCAGCCAAGTCAAGGCAGAACAGCTATGCTGACACTCACCGCTGGAGTATGAGTTTCCATGTCGGAGACCATGTGTACCTGCGGGTAACTCCTCTAAAGGGAACCAAGCGTTTCCACGTCAAGGGGAAGCTCGCACCAAGGTTCATTGGACCCTTTGAGATCACTGCACGACGAGGAGAAGTGGCTTACCAGTTGGAACTACCACCTGAGCTATCCGATGTGCACAACGTATTCCATGTGTCACAACTCCGGAAGAGTCTCCAAGTTCCGAACAAGCCTGATCTCTACAAGGATGTTGATCACCAAGCCATTGATCTCCATCCTGATTTGACCTACCGAGAGAAGCCCATTCGCATTCTGGACGAAGCAGAACGACGGACGCGAAGCCGCACCATCAAGTACTTCAAGGTCCAGTGGAGCAACCACGCGGAAGCAGAAGCAACCTGGGAACATGAAGATTATCTTAGATCCGAGTATCCCGATCTCTTTTAAGACCTAGTTTAGGAATCTCGGGGACGAGATTCTTGTAAGGGGGGTAGGTCTGTCACACCCTGCATTTTGTATCATGTCATTTGCATCAATAAAGCATGAAAATTTGGACCAGCAATTTTTTTTGGCATCATTTGGCTTTTATTTGGATTTGAGTTTTTCTTCCTGTGTTTTTCGTGTGCTCATTAAAGTCAACTATTACCTCCTGTAGAATTCATCTCCTTACCCAAAACTTCTGCCCAATGATCATACCAAGTGTTTATAGCAGTATAGTATTTTCTTATAAAATTAATTTGGCCAAAATGTATTTTCAAAAATTAGTATTCCAAAACCCCCTGAATTGAGGTTTGCACTACAAGTACTTGATTTAGGGTGAGAAAATTATTTCAAAGAGTATATTTGAAACCTAGTAGATATAGGACTCCCAGAAACCACAAAAGTATAATTTTAAAAGTCATTTTCCTATTTTATTTAAAAGCTTTTTCTTAAGGCCAAAAATGGTCTTTAATAGGGAATAATTATTTAATTATTTCAAAAATATTTGCCAAAAATTCAGGAAGACTCATAGGATATATATTGTCCATATATAAGAGTTTCAACACTTGGTCATGTTCAAAATAAAGGGCTAATCCCTGAGAAACCTTTTCTGGATATTTCAAGCTTTTGAAATATTTACAAAGGAAATATTCTCTAAAAATTCCAGGGAAATTCTATCATGTCATATATGACATATTTGATGATCTTGCCAAGCCCCATGCCTTGGGAAGCAAGAAAACATCATCAAAACCCTTCAAAACCATTCTGTCCATATATGAAGTTTGAGCAACTTTACATTGCCAAATTTGTCCAAATGCCCTCAAACTTGGTGCACATGCTAGAATGATCTAATAAGGCATCTAGACCAAATGGCACAAGCTTTGGAGAAGGGCAACTTGATCAGAGTACCCCAAAACCATTTCTGTTCAAATTCAAATTTGAACAACATTACATTACCAACTTCTTACCTGGGGCTTCAAACTTTGTGGGCATGATCATAACCCCAAATGATGACACTACGCCAAGTGGTGAATCAAGGGGAGATGATTAGCTTGACTTAAACATGGTAAAACCATTTCTGTTGATTTCTAGGGTTCATCAAAGTTACATTGGCAAGTTTCTTCAAATGAGCCCAAACTTGGTGAAACACCCTATTTCCATATGACATTTAATCCCGTTAAATGTCATAGCTAGTGGAGATCATTTGCTTGCCCAAAACATAATCAAACACCTTCTGCCATCTTACCAAAACCATCATCTTGACCTCTTTTACTAATTACCCTTGACTCAACTTTCTACCACAGCCTCACCTAGTTACCTTCTACCTCCAGTAACTCCCCCATGACCAGAGTTCAATGATTGAAGGGTGAAAACCCCAATTTACCTTGCTGGACAGCCCAGTTCTTACCATCTACCAGCTTCCCACCTCTCTCACTGGACATCCAAGGCATCCAAGGCCACAACCCGATTATTTACTTCATGCTGGACCCCCCAGACACGGCGGACGCGCCTAGCTAGCCAACGGCATGCCATGGCATGCAGTAAGCACGCTCCAGAGCGCGCTACAATGCGCACCCGCACTGTAGCCTCACCCAATCCATCGCCCCCGACCACCTCGTGCTTTCCCCTCGCGCCGTTCGATGCGCCTCGGCGTCCACAACTCCCCCTGGCGCTGTCCCCCTCCTCCTTCTCCCTCCAGTGGACGTCCTCGCACGCGCGCCGGCCGCCCGCGAGCTCCAGTCGTCGGCTTCACACGCGCGTAGCTCCAGAAGCATCCCCCGCTCCCCCTCTTCCTCTCCTCTGCCCTGGAACTCGTCCAGCAACACCGCAGATGCTTCCCCAGCGCCTCCCGTGCACCGTGGCGACGAGCAGAGGCTCGTCGGCGCACAGGTCCAGGGCACCTCGCCGTCCGCCTATAAATAGGCCCCCCGAGCCCCTCCTCTCCTCACCAGTCGCACTCTCCCTCTCTCAATCTACCCCCAGAGCTACTCGCCCCAATCCAAACCCGCCCGAGCTCGAGATCGAGCTCGAGCTCTGCCGCGGCGGCTCCCCATCGCCCGCTCGGTACAGACCGCCCTAGCCTTCCCTCTCGCTCGATCTAGCACCACAGCACGTCACTGATGCGTTTCCCCCTCTTTCACCTCTCTGCAGCTGCCGGAATCGACCGGAGCAGCATCCGCCCGAAGCTTCTCCGCCGCATGACCTCGCCGTCGGCGACCCAGGCCACTCCGGTGACCCGCACCACCTCCACCAGATCGGCGACTCTCCCCTGGATCCATTCCGGCCCTTAGCTCGCCCCGCTGTGCCCCGTAACACCGCCGGTGAGCTCGCCGGCTCTCTGCTGGAGGGTTAGGGATGACAGGCGGGCCCCGCCTGTCAGCCTCCCCTCGCCCTCGCTCCTCTCTCCTCTCACTGACGCCGGGCCCCGCCTGTCAGGTTTGAAAAACCCTAGCGTGCGCTGGCGCCGTGCGGTGGGCTGTTTTCACCCTGGGCCGTTGCACTGTGGCCGTTCTGGCCCAGTGGCATAGAGCCTTTTTCATTTTTCTTTTCTGTGGGATTTCAAATAATTCCACAGAATTAAATATATATCCAAATGAATTAATTCCAGTTCCTAAAAACTTGTGAAAATCTAACCTATTTAATGATGCCACTTTCACACATGTTCATGGACCTTTTCTGTTCTGTTCAAATTTAAATTCATATTTGAACATTAAAACTTCTGTTCATATATTCTTAGACCCCATTCTGCCACTCCAAAACTCAAACTAAGAATTTTTGCCATCTTAGTTTTCCCTCTAGTATTTAATAAAAATAAGTTGACATTTTTCGGAGCACTTTGATTTCTCTGTTTTTATTGTGGTCTTATTTTCCCGTTGTTATTTTGCGACGATTAGATACCGTATTTGACGAGGTTGCTGAAGAAGAAGGAGGGGAAGGATTTTAAGACTTTGAAGACCAAGCCAATCCAGGCAAGCAGCCCTTTGAACATGATACCTTTGTGTTCTTCGGAACCCATTTACTTCCGAATGCATGATGATAAGAATGACGGTGGTGACCTAGTTGAGAACCACCACATGATGGATGCTTTACTCATGATCTTGCTATGTGCTAGATGCAATGCAAATGATTAGTAGTGATTCTTAGTGATGCATGTGTGCCATGAAACCCTCATGGTTGCATTCTTTTCAAAAACCCCATCGGGTGCCCCTGAAGCCCGAGGGTGATGTTGAGTTAGGTCATTACTTGAGGAAGATGTGATGTGCCAATAAAGATCTTGTGCATGGGTGAAATGATGGATTAGATTTATGTGTGACTACCGTCCCAACCAAACATGTGCAACCACTCTACCCCTTATGGGACCGGGCTTTATTGATTACTTAGGCCGATACTAGCATGGTGCCCACATTACTAGTGACGGGAAGACTTGAGGTCTTTCCCGGGACGGGGTCGTGCTCGGATAGGCGACCATGACTGTTTTCACAGGGCACCGGACACACCATTGGTCCCTTCGTGTACGCGTGACATTGAAAATAGGGCAAGTCCCATGATATATTGTTTGTACTCGAGGGTTGTGCACCAACGAGTGGACCCTCTGTTAGTGTCGTCTAAGGAAAGATAATGACCGGGTGCTTCCCCCAAGTACTTGAGGTACTGCGGGATCGTGGGTGACACGAAAGCTTCCCGGATCTTGTGGGTAAAGTGCGCAACCTCTGCAGAGTGTAAAACTATTCGAATAGCCGTGTCCATGGTCATGGACAGTTGGGTAGTGCTACTTAAACTATGTCCAGAATTTTACTATATCGGTGAAAGTATGTGATGAGTCAAGGCGGTGACTTGACTCGTTGAGAGGAATCCTATTCATGTTGATATCGGTAACCTGTCCTCGAGGTTACGTGAATTTATTGATGCATATACTTGATGGTAGAATATTTATTCTAGCTCGTAGCTAGATTGCTCATTATTGTACAATTGCATTGTTACTTTGAACCAAATCATGGGTTGCTTGTGAGTACATTCAAAGTACTCATTGGCTTGCCACTGGTTATTTAATTGGCCAGGCATGGAAGAAGCAGGAATATGAAGAAGAACTCTGTGGAGACGAACATGCGAACTAGGACGCTATCCCAGTCAGAATGCCTGCAGGGTTAAGGCAGATGGCATGGGTTCTACTTATATTCGAAGACTTCCGCTATTCGAGTTATTTGCTATTCAGCCCTTGAGGCTTTATCTATGTAAGACTTGGCCATAATGGCCATAATTTGTGTAATACGGTATGTATGGATGTAAGACTCTTGTTATTCAGCTTCTGTGTGTTCAGTGAGCATTGATTCTGGGATCACTGTACACGTGCATTCGGTGATCTCGACTCCTAAGTCGGGATTCCCACATAGACAGTCATTGAGCCTTGCTTCAGGTTGCGGAATTGCTCACGCATACCCTTGATGACACTTGTTGGAATGTGGTGAGAGCAAAAGTCCTTGCAGAAGTCATCCCAGGAGATTACACGTCCCTCTCTGGAATCTTTGTACTGCTGCCACAATCAGCGGCTTGGTCCTTGAGTTGGAAGGCTGCAAACTTCACATAGTCCTCGGGCCTGACGTTACTGCACTCGAAATGCTTCTTGATATCTGTTATCCAGTCTTCAGCATCAAGAGGGTCCACACAGTAACTGAATGCCTTTGGTTGGTTTGCCAAGAACTGGTTGAGTGTAGCAAAGTGAGGTTGGTTGAACAAATTGCCTTGGCCTTGGTTCCCATGAGCACCCTGATTTTCTTGATTTGCTTGAATGTTCTGCATAATTTGCAAAAGCATCTGGGTGTTCTGGTTCGTCGCTTGCATAATTGCTCTCCAGGCCTCAGACGGAGGAGGAGGGGAAGGAGGACGATCAGGAACCTCTTCACCCTCTGGGTTAGCGTTGGGAGCCTTTTTTGGAGCCATCCTGAATGAGATGACAACTATTAGCCATTGGTTGAAAGAATATATATAAGCTGAATCAACGGCTAGAAATTGCAACATAGTCTTCACAAGAACATTCGAACAACAATGAACGAATGTAATCCACAGTTTAATGATAACAACAATCTTCACGAGAAGCCACTTGGGAGAACAAAAGGGAAATAAAACAACAAGGAGCAGATAGAACAAATACAAGATAGAAGCTTTGTTCGACATATTCGTGCTGAAAGCTTATGGAACGTGTTACAAAAGGGTTTTGCATTCCCCGGATCAGCATGGCTAAGGACCCTTTAAAATGCAACTCCCGATCGGAACAACGGCCATAAAACTATTTCACTCAATGTAGAACCCCGAACTCCATATCATGCATTCGTTGGAAGAATGCCTATGAGCTACTAGATGAACCCATCTATTAATTTCCGAAAGTTTCCAGTTATGCAATCAGGTGTTGGGGATACAGGGGAAGCATCGCGCACTCAACTCTAATCCTACATCCAGTTGTATCCATCCTTCAACACATAACCAGTTAATTCCGAAAACTGTCTACCTCGGACCTTCAAAACGCATCTACTATACAAGCTATGGCAATACTCCCGAACTACCTCCCCAGTACTGGGTGACGTCGGGGTTATCTTGCCACTAACCGCATAGGAGAGTTTTCGATGTCGGCCGTCTTAAGTATTCTAGAATTGATGCAATATATTTGTGACGACAACACTTCGGAGCTCAACTCCCCGGGACACTGCCACAACCCCTAAATGATAGGAGGCATCGAGAACAATGTTCTCGTCACAAAGACATCGGAACAATCCAAACAATACTCGCGAGATTCCTAAAAAAAATTTGGTGAAACTTTGAGAGTAGAAGATACAAGAGTAATCGTCAGGAGTCCTCACCAGAGTGAAAAGAGATGAGGAGCAAAAGAAATCCTACTCTCCGATATATATACAAGACTCAAAACATTTTTAAGTGTGTGCCTAGACTCAACCGTCAACGATTTGATCAATCAGTGGGGGCTTCTAGGTCGGAGAAGGCTCTGATACCAACTTGTAATGCCCATGATGGGACTAGACCTCCTACGTGTCGAGGCACGACTTAAAGGTATAAGCCGATTCTGGAATGATCTCAAGTTCGATATCTTTGCACATCTCATGTAAAAATAGGGATGAAAAGCAAAAGAGATAGTTGGCTTACACTCGCCATGTCACACAATACATTACATAGCAAATCATCATTCAAATAACATCACAACCCGACTACGGGCGAAGATCCAAAAGAAATATACCAAAATACATAAAGCCACAGGTTCAGATCGCCCCTAGTAGAAACCACTACTGATCATCGGGATAGTGCACATAGTATCGGCTACGTTCTTCATCGTACTCCCAGTACAGCTGTGTGCCATCACCTGAGTAGTTCACCATGGTACCTGCATCTGGTGTGGTGTAGAATCTGTGAGCCACGGAGGACTCAGCAATCCCGTTCCCGGGTAGCAGAACTATCTAAGCCTTGGGTGTGGAATAAGGCTAAAGAAAGAATAAAAGGTTGCAGCTGCACTAGCACTAGCTTACGTGTTAAGAGCGAGAAGAGAAGTGCCACGAGCGTCAAAGTGATCACGAAGTGATCCTATCTAAGCACGTCAATCATAACCCTGCCGTGTTCACTTCCCGAACCCCTTTCGGAAAAAGACCGTCACGGTTACTCACGCTGGTAGTGTGTTATGAACATGGTATCAAGTTTTCTACAACCGGATATTAACAAATTCCCATCTGCCACATAACCACGGGCACGGCTTTCGAAAGTTCAAAACCCTACAGGGGTGTTCCAACTTGGCCCATTACAAGCCCACGATCCATGGAGTCGCAACTCCAAGGTGGGAAGACCCGAGTATTCTCGGAATCCCGTGCTCAAGATACTCCGACTAAGGTAAGACTAATCCAGCAAATCCTCCCGGCGTGCCGACACCCTGACAGTAGGCGCGCGTATCTAGTCTCAGGCCACGACCGGATGGGTGAAGCTACGGGTTTTTACCAGCCCTCGAGTTCCCCCAAGGTGGCCCCGCAGGCTCCCCATTTCGGACCAACACTCATGTGGAGCACTGGACCGGGGTTGTTGATTAAGAAGAGGGTGAATTACTCCCTATGCAAGTTTTTAGTTGTTTAGGCAAATGGAGTACCAATGTTGGGACTTGCTGGAAAAGACTTAGCGCTAAGCGGTTTATCGAGGGGGTCCCATAACCCCAACCGTGTGAGGAACGCATAATCAAGGAACATAACACCGGTTTAAACGGTTCCTAGGGCGGCTGATACGTCCAAAACGTATCTATAATTTCTGCTTGCTCCATGCCACTTTTGGGTGATATTGCTATGATATTCATACACTTCCATACACTTTTGATCATATTTGGACTAACTTACTAATCCAGTGCACCCCAGTGCCAGTTTCTATTTTCGGCTGTTTTTGTATTTCAGGTTTTCACGTTTCGAGAACTTCCCAGAAAAATCCAGAAAAATTATATAAAGAAACAGCGATTCGGAAACAACACTGCGTCCGAAGGGCAGCCTGGGGGGGGGCACAGGGGCTCCAGGCGCCCTGTGGGCGCGCCCCCCCGGGCCGCGCCGGGGGGGCGCCTGGGCCCCCCGAGGCTCCCCCGGTGCCCTACTATGGCATATATTTAAAGGGTCCTCCGTAACCCTCAGAATAGGACTTCTTTTTGCGATCCCATCTCTGTTCCGCCGCCGCCGCCGCTTCCAAGATCGGGAGCACCAGGAGAACTCTTCCCGGCACCCTGCCGGAGGGGAGGATCACAACCGGGAGCTTCTCCACCACCATGGACGCCTCCCGGATGACTCGTGAGTAGTCTCCCTTGGACCATGAGTCCATGACCAGTAGCTATGTGATGTTCTCCTCCCGTTCTTGTGCTTCACTAATTAGTCCTCGTGAGATGCCCTACATGATCGAGGCATCTATGTAATCCTTATGCTGTTGCTATGTTGAGTTTGCTGGGATCCGATGGATTATGGGATTATGTTCAGATTGATCTTGAGTAATATATTTGATTCACCTCTTTTATATTTTAGTTCATAAGTAATTCTTGCATGTTCTCCGTTGTTATTTATTGCTTTGGCCGAGTAGTAAGTAGTGACTCCAAGAGGGAACGTTATGCTCGATTGTGGGTTAATGCCCCTCGATGACTAGCTTGAGTGACAGAAACATGAGTCTAGGGGATGTGCTGTTGCCACAAGGGGGAAAACAACGGTGCTTGTGCCCGCGGGTGCAAGGATTGTTTACTTTACGCAAAGTTCTTTTAATGCAGTTGTCTGTTGCATTGAGTTTACACTATGGGTGGGACTCGCAACTTAATACTAGCGAGATGTTCTGGATAGATATCTCAAGGTGGATGATTAGTAGTAGATATTGATGGATTTCAGTCTACTTACTTTGGCGTACCGCCCATGCTTTGAACCTCAACCTTTCTTGCAATGTAGTCAGCATTGGTTTGCGTTCGTGGTCCTGTCAATTGCCCAGCTGTAATTTGTTTACCTCACATAGCTGTTTTATCGTCTTTTGGGAGAGAGACATCACTAGTGAACATCATGAGACTCCGGTCCATATTACCATCATTGATCACATCCACTATTTACTTTTCGCTATTTACTTACTATTGCAAAACACTATCTATCACTACTATCATATTGCTTTTAACCCTTTGTGAACTACAAGGCCGGAGAGATTGACAACCTCTCTGTACTCGTTGGGAGCAAAGTTATTTGTATCTGTGTGCAGGTCCACGTTGATTGCTAATTGCGCTGTTAGCAGTTGACACCTACTTGTTGAACCTAGGAGTCTCTGGGGATTCGATCCTTGGCATCTTTGCTAGGGGAAAACACTTCTACTTACTGCATCTTACACCTTCCACTTGGGGTAACCAACGAGGGGTTCGAGGCCCATCAGCGGCATGAGTGGAACAAATCACCAAGCAAGAGGCTCAGCCTTCCACCCATTACCAATATATAGATGATTTAGTTAAGAGTTTATATAGTGTGATATCCCAATAAATACTTCAACATGAAGAAAGAATCTTCAAATCTTCTCCTGCAACTAGCAATGCTATAAGAGGGGCTGAGCGAAGCCTATGTATCCAATCAAAGGTTTGCATAGGTAGGGTGGTTAGACAGATTCATGGTTACATTAGGAGGCTGACAGACAAACATGGGCATCGAGGCAATAAGCTAAAGAGCGAGACTTCTATCAATATGCAAAGATAATAATGATATCTGGGTCAGGTCATCTTGCCTGTCGAGTGGTCGATGGGATCGTAAGACGGCTCCTCGTTCTCAACCTCGGTAGTAACCTCG
This sequence comes from Secale cereale, assembly GCA_902687465.1. Lineage (NCBI taxonomy): Eukaryota > Viridiplantae > Streptophyta > Magnoliopsida > Poales > Poaceae > Secale > Secale cereale. The sequence goes on along the minus strand of LR738711.1, from coordinate 316,180,559 downwards.
TTCTCGTACTCGGTTTCGGCTTCCGGCTCTACTCAACACAAGAACACACGAGGCACGAAATCAAACAAGGTGCAATGCACAAACTATAGGATGCATGTATGATGCACTTAGGATGCACTACAGATGCACTTAGGATGCATAACATGTCAAAGTAGGAAGCACACCAGAACAACACAAGAAACATAACAATATGCTCAAGCAAGTAGGATGCAAGACAGATCTATTTAGGATGCAAAACATGGCAATGTAGGAAGCACAGAGAAACAACAGGGTCAACCTCAGATCGGTCAATGCGGGTCGATGGAGCGGGTCAACGCGGTTGCTGGTCGCGGGCGAACGGGCGCAGATCTGCGGGCCCGCTAGGGTTCGTCCGATCCGGCCGATTGGGATCGGCGCTGGCGCCTCGATCGGAAGCTGGCGAGGGCGGCGGACCTCGATCCGGCCGGCGGGAGGCCCTGCGGCGGCCGGCGCGGGCCCGGCGGCGAGGTGTTGAGAGGAGGAGACGGCGGCCTATGGAGCCCGGCGGCGGCGCGACTGTAGCCCGCCGCGCGGCGGCGGGGTATGGCGAGCGGCGATGGCGGCGTATGGCGAGGTCGGCGGCCGTCTGTCGCCGGGGCGGCGGCGGCGCGCCCGGCCAGCGGTGGGGTAGGTGCGGGAGGCGGAGGGAGCTCGAGGCACGCGGCGTCGTGTGGAGGCGATGGGCCCGGAGGGCGGCGGTGGCGGGCCCTCCTCGGGCCTCGCGGGCCCGGACGGCGGCGGGGAAGTGGGCACGGGGCTGGACCAACGGGAAGGCGACACGTGGCAGCGGAGGTCCTAGTCGGACATGTCCGGCCCGACGGCGAAGTGTCCGATGGCTGCGGGGAGGAGAGAGCTAGGGTTTTTGGACCAAAATGGAGGGGTGGACGGTTTTATAGGCACAAGGAGCTAGGAGAGTCCAAATGGGGAGCGGTTTTCGGCCACGCGATCACAATTCGACGACCGAGATGATGGGAAGGGTTGCGCTGGGTTGGTGGGCTGTTGTGGAGTGGGTTTTGGGCCTCAAATAAGAGGTTATTTTAGCCTACTAGGTTAACCGTTGGAGTACCAAACGACCTCCAAACGCGACGAAACTTGACAGGCGGCCTACACGTATCAAAACAACATCACACGACAAGTCTCACGCCATTCCGGAAACGTTACATGGCCACACACGAAAGAATGACTCGGGGATGCCACGGGCACGTGTGAGAGCGTCGGAACTCGAAACGAACAACGGGAAGAGACCAGTGGGACCGGATGCAAGTGACAACACAATGCAATGCAATGCACATGACAACATGACATGGATGAAATGCACACACGCGCACGACAAAACGACGAAACCGAAAAGAAAGAAGAACCCAGAACGGAAATGATGAAGCCAAAGTTTATATATTGCCATATAGGGAAAGTGTTACATCTGGGGCATTACAAAAATTTTCATTTTCTTCCCTCAAAATCACTTCAGAGAAGTATGCTCCAAAGCAACCCCTAGTTTTCTTGCTCCTAAAATCCTCAATAAATTCACAAATGTTCTTTGAACCCTAGGGAACCTCCCTGAGCAAAAATATTGCATAACTTTTTGGAATATTTTTGCTACAGAAAATCATTTTTGTTTTGGACAGAATGGCCACATTGCACATCAAGTATATTTTCCCTTCATCTTTTGGGGACGATCCTTTCTAAGCTTCATTACCCTCCTAAGAGATTGCTAAACCCCAAAGCACAACCTTTATGTCTCACTAGATTTTTTGCACTGAAGCTCACAAGTTTCTATCCAGAAACTTGCCAGGAAGAAACCCACTAACACAGTTCACCTGTGACCCAGCCAACCGTGCAAAACAAACAAAACCACTAAGGACTACATGCCAGACATGGTGTTTGCGCTTAGCTCAGTCTGATGCCAAAATTCACGCGGTGACCACGTTCGTCCAAGGGGGTTGGCATGCGGCCAACGCACTCTGCAGTGTGCCATCATCTCTGTTTCGCACGTGCTCGCTGTCCCGGCCAGTGCACCTTGCCAAACTATGCCCCATCCTCGCTTGCACCTCCTTAACTCTGCCTTGGCGCTCGCCGACGCCGGAGCTCGCCGCAGCGAGCATGGGCACGACGCGACCAAGCCAACAGTGCGCCCGTGCCCATGGGCTCGTCGCGTACTGTGCTCCTGTGCTCGCCGCTGTTCGCCTACAGTTCCTGCGTGATTCCAGGCACCTTCTCCCTCTCTCACTGACGCCATTCGTCACCGGGTGCCACTCCAGAGAGGTCCGGCGAGCTCTCGATCCCCGCCTCGGCCTTCCCTATAAATAGAGCCCCCAAGCTCATTTCTCTCCACACACGCTCTAAACACACCTCCACAATGCCGTAAGAAGCCGCAGCCCGGCCGGGCAGGCCTCTGGCCGCTGTCCCTGCCCCGAGCTCGCCGGAATCCTCGTTCAGTGCCCCCACCCTCTCCAGAGCCGCTGGAGCTCTACTGACTTCTCCGGCATGTCCGTGGTGGTCCACTGGTGCATGCTGGTGCTGTTGGAGCTCCTGGACTGGCCCTGCCTCGCCGGAATCGCCATCTTCGACGAGCTCCTCCTGTTGCCCCCGCTGGAGAGCTCCGTTCCGACCCCGTTCGGCCACCCCTAGCCATGCAACGAGTACGGACATGTGCCCCTCGATCTCCTCTCCATTCCTATCCTCTCAGATCTCGTCACCGGGCACTCCTCGCCGGAGAAAGCGCCACCGTCGCGCCGCCCGACTCTGCTTCTCTCCCCCTCCCCTCTGACCTGACCGCTAGGGCCCGCTGTCAGCCACTAGGGGCACGCCCAAAGCAGTATGAGTGGTGGCGCCCTGCTGGTTTACCTTCAACGTCACTCCCTCTCTGGTTTTCTTTTATTCAAATTAATTCAAATTTGACCAGAACTTTGACCTCCTGTAACTTTTATTCTACAAGTCCAAATGAGTTGATTCTTTTTGCATTGTGTTCTTACTGGAAAATCCTACCAGCACACCCAAGATGAGATTTTTCTCCGCTGTCTAGAATTTATGGTAATTTTCAGAAGTGTTCTTGATATTTTATTTTTGCCCTTTGGTTTATTTTCAGACTGTGAAATTTGTCTTGAAGGCATCCAGGAGGAGTGTGAAGCTCCGCTGCACTAAGGCAAGCCACAACAACATTTTCATGGTGTCTTTGCAATACCCATGATTTTTCACTTGAATATATATGATATTCATTGCATATAGCATTAAAATAAATAATGCTTGTGTTATTTAGTTTGTCATCATCAAGATGCTTAGTTAACAAAAATGAATGCTTGAACTAGTGAGATATCGCTTGAGTAGTTGAACTAAGTAAGTTTGTTATGACAATAGTAATATGAGCATCGGTATTATTTCCTTATATGCATGATGAGTTTCGTATGATAAATCCTAACTAAAAAGTGATTAATCTAGATGACCAGTATGTAAGGACTAGAAATGTTGAAAGATGAGTTTGTGCAAGTAGAACTTTGAATGAGGTTCATCTGTTGTTTCTAAGTGATATGTGATGCATGATATATGGTTGCATAAGCATGGCATATAGTGACTCGAGCATTTTATTTCAAGTTAAACCTGATGATAATTGAACTTGAACATAAAGTTGGTCGGGTCATGGTGCCACTGAATCGGGCTGACAAGTGCAACCACATTTGCCTTAGTATGGGGAGGCCGTTAGTCGTCCCGTTGTCATGCCTTTTGTTGGTGCATCCAATGAGGGAAGGTTATGGGCGTGTGTTACCCTGGCTCGGTAAGAAGACATAACCTTGTGAGCCTGTTGTTGTTATGGTACCTTGTCCCCATTTGGGACCGTTTATTTGCCAGGACGGTGGCCGTTTTGCCTTTGGTAGGCTGGGGCCACCCAGGACTAAGCCTAGTGGGGAGTTGGTCGGAGTGGCTGAAGAGTGTCATGGCAATGGGAGAGTTATGTCGGAATGCCGTTGGTCCACCCGAATGGGAGTGCAAGGCCATGGGTTCCATGGTGTGGGTAAAGTGCGCTACCTTTGCAGAGTGTATTAATCTATCGATAGTCGCGCCTGATAACCCACAAGTATAGGGGATCGCAACAGTTTTCAAGGGTAGAGTATTCGACCCAAATTTATTGATTCGACACAAGGGGAGCCAAAGAATATTCTCAAGCATTAGCAGTTGAGTTGTCAATTCAACCACACCTGGAAGACTTAATATCTGCAGCAAAGTATTTGGTAGCAAAGTAGTATGGAAATAACGATAACGGTGGCAAAAGTAACAGTAGTAGTTTTTGTAGCAATTGTAACAGTGGTAACAGAAAAGTAACTAAGAAGGATCAATATGTGAAAAGCTCGTAGGCAATGGATGAGTGATGGATAATTATGTCGGATGCGATTCCTCATGCAACAGTTATAACATAGGGTGACACAGAACTAGCTCCAGTTCATCAATGTAATGTAGGCATGTATTCCGAATATAGTCATACATGCTAATGGAAAAGAAATTGCATGACATCATTTGTCCTACCCTCCCGTGGCAGCGGGGTCCTATTGGAAACTAAGGGATATGAAGGCCTCCTTTTAATAGAGTACCGGACCAAAGCATTAACTTAGTGAATACATGAACTCCTCAAACTACGGTCATCACCGGGAGTGGTCCCGATTATTGTCACTTCGGGGTTGCCGGATCATAACACATAGTAGGTGACAGTTGACTTGCAAGATAGGATCAAGAACTCACATATATTCATGAAAACATAATAGGTTCAGATCTGAAATCATGGCACTCGGGCCCTAGTGACAAGCATTTAGCATGGCAAAGTCATAGCAACATCAATCTTAGAACATAATGCATACTAGGGATCAAACCCTAACAAAACTAACTCGATTACATCGTAAATCGCATCCAACCCATCACCATACAGCAAGCCTACGATGGGATTACTCATGCACGGCGGTGAGCATCATGAAATTGGTGATGGAGGATGGTTGATGATGACGACGGCGACAGATTCCCCTCTCCGGAGCCATGAACGGACTCCAGATCAGCCCTCCTGAGAGAGATTAGGGCTTGGCGGCGGCTCTGTAGCATAAAACGCGATGAATCATTCCCTCTATTTTTTCTGCCCGAACGTGAATACATGGAGTTGAGTTGAGGTCGGTGGAGCTCCAAGGGGCCCACAAGGCAGGGGGCGCACCCAAGGGTAGGGTGCGCCCCCACCCTCGTGGCCAGGGTGTGAGCCCCCTTTGGTTGATTCTTTCGCCAGTATTTTTTATTAATTCCAAAAAGTGGCTCCATGAAGTTTCAGGTCATTTCGAGAACTTTTATTTCTGCACAAAGATAACACCATGGCAATTCTGCTGAAAACAGCGTAAGTCCGGGTTAGTTCCATTCAAATCATGCAAGTTAGAGTCCAAAACAAGGGCAAAAGTGTTTGGAAAAGTAGATACATTGGAGACATATCAGCCCCCACGAATAAGGGCCCAGTTCTTAAGTAAGTCACACCATGGATCAAATTTCATAAAGAAATCTTGCACACTAAGTTATTTGCATTGCACTGGTTGAATCATGATGATGTCAGTGAGGCTGACTGTTGTGGTATCATTTGTGATCCGTGAGTGATCACCGTTTGGTTACAAGGTAACTCATTGAACCAAGTATGGTTCCGTTTGTGATCCGTCATGGTCACCGTTCGGTTGTGAGGCAACCTGTTGGTAAGGGAGAGTCCGAGTGACTCAGTACAGAAGTTTGGTTTCACTGCATGAGTAGCATGTTGTTGTTCGCATTTAACTTGACTAAATGTCAAGATATTGTTTGTCATTATGGTTATGCTTGATGTGAGATTGCAAGTACATTCAATGTACTGACCTGGCGTGTTGTGCCAGATTTCAGGAAACTCTAATTGGATCGGAGTGCTGCCGTGTCTAGACCGTGTCCACATTGGTGTCCCTGTGCCATGGAGTCCCGCTACGTCATTGTTCCGCTGCCGTGTAGATGTCGTTCTCGAGGCCTCTTGATGTTCACTAAATAATGTACATATTGTTCAGCCGCATCGAGTGTGCCGCTTGGCCTCGCTACTTGATGTAATATCACACTATAGTTCTGCTAGTTTCAATAAAGCGGTGATTTTCTATACCAAGATGTTGTGTATTGCCAGAAGACATGATCTCTGGGTTAGAAATGCAAGGTAAACCAGTTGCTCTGAGCCGGGGTGCCACATGAACTTAGTAGGCTCACAAGCGATTATCACATCTTTGGCCGAGAGCATATAGCCCATTTGCGATTTCTAATAATTTACAGCCGATTTCTTAATTCTAATGGAATTTACTACAACCTATATATTTTTTGTTAATATTGCAGCACATTTTTCTAGCCAGGACAACGGTTTATAATTTCATCCAAATTTCCCACATTTTCATGGGATCCGATATATTATTTATTCCAAAATTACGAGCCACCTTATATCTAATTTCAAAATAAAATTATATTAGGTAAAAAATTAAACAAAATTTTGTGCGCAACTATTAATGAAATTAAAAGTTTAATAATCCAAAAAATGCAATGCGTGAGCTCCCCGCCCTCTCACGATGTTCCCTCAAAAAATCCAGAAAAATATAATTTTGAAACTGATTACCTGTTCGGAGCGTTTTTTTTGTATTTACAACATATTTTTTATAATTATAGCTCATTTATTATTTTAAACCGATTTTCTTGGCAAGCCTAATGCGTCCCTCGTAGGAAAGATTTGTAGCCCAGCGGGCCGGAGAATAACAAGTTGGCATGGGTTGGGTATTCCTCTAGAAATATATAGCTGGGCCTGGGCAAGCCATTTTCACATTGAAAAAATATTATCTGGGCTACATATTTGGTGGACATAAAATAATAGCCTGGGCTAGACGGGCCATAGCCCACCCAGTTGATACCCTGCTCCTCTGAAAAACAACAAAAACATCGGTCGAAAGAAATTTTGCTCACCCCTCAAAAAACAAATACTGCTCGAGCTGCTAGGTCCCAGCTGTCAGCCGCTCCTTGTGCAATTATCTCGTTTATTGACTACTAGTCAATGTGTACGTGTAGTGCATATTAATTTGGAAGTATATTAAGTGCATGCGGATATTAATTAGGATATTATTTGCGTGTTATTATGTGATTAGCACTATAATTGGCATGATATTAACTGCACGTTTAACGTGTTGAGCGCTCGACATTGAAGCAGTCTAGGTCATTGGATTGACATGATTTGATGGCTGAGATTAATTGGATCTGCCCCTTTGGGTCATTCTTTGAACACCCATTGGGTCTTTTTATATTTGTATAGATATAGATATATGTTGATAATGTTGTTGTTGTAATTGTAGTAAGGAGGCACTTGCGTACGTAAGACTATGGCCCGGGTGTGTCCCTACTATCATCCTCTCCACGTAAAGTCATCTCTCGATTCCTCATGTTAGTTGACCATGTTGACAATGCGAGATAGCGGCGGCACGATGAGCGCAACAACTCGAAGGACGGTGGACAGGGCCTCGCAGTGGGGCCCTAGGGATGGTCTGATACAGCGCCCGCTGCTCATTCAGGATGCCAGGATCATCGGGCCACATGTCTACGATGGCATTGTCACCCCCTTATTCTCCCTCGATTCGTCCCTCCTCGAGCCGGTGCTCGTTAAGGATACAAAGATTGAAGCACTGGTCCTCCTGTGCTTGCCGGAATGCCGATTCCGGCGGTGCTGGTAGCTCTTCCATCATTAGGGCGTCGAGGTGCGGCCACACCTGCTCTATGGTGAACAAGGCATGAACCGGCTTGGGCGGTGGCGCCGGCTCCTGGTCAGAAAGCCTCATCCATCGTCTGGTTGTCATCGGTGAGCTCGAAGAGCTCGCTGGTGAGCCAGCATGTCCGGCTGCTGGAACAGACCGCTGCCATGCACGAGTCTGACCGTGCTGGCCCACCCAGACCCCCTACCTCGCCCGCGCGCGCTTCCCGCCCGAAATGGTTAGCGCCGTCTTCACCGCTTCCCGGTGCAGGAGACTGCTCCGTGTTCAAACGACACAACTGCCATCCATCCGCCCATTGGCCGCCCACATTAATGACGTGTGGTTGACGAGGCAGCTACTTCAACGCCATCCGCCCGTCCCTCTATCGCCCACCATTGCTGTATAAACTACTGCCCCAGCCATAGCCATACTCATCCGCCTATGTTCCCTTTCTCCTCGCCACACCACTCTCACCATGGCTTCGTTGCTCTCCATCGGTCTCTGAGACAGGCGGAAAACAGACTAGGAGAACGACGGCGTCCGAATGGTGAACGTTGTCGTCGAGGAGCCGGCGCCAACCTCCTCCTCCGCGCCATCCTTGTCGGTGCATTGCACCTTGACCATCGGCGAGGCCCATGCCCAATACATGGACATGGTGAGGCGGGAGGGAGAGGAGAAGTTCCGGGAGGCAGAGGCCGATGCCGCCTACAACCAACGGCTCCTCCAGGAGCACCTACAGGCGGAGGAGCAGATCGTCGCGGAGCGGGCGGAGCAGGAGGCGCTGCTCGAGTCGTACCGCTCCGCCCGCGAGAGCCGCCTCGAGCGCTGGCGGTACCGCATGCTGGTGGTAGAGGTTGCGGCTGCCTACAAGGAGGACGATGAACCTGGCGACGTGTTGTTTGGCGACACCGACGACGGGGCAGAGGACTTCACCGAAAACATCGAGGCAATTCCCCACCGACAACAAGCTGGAGGACTTCGCCGGCTCTGCTGAGTCCTCGCCCCATCGGGAACGAGGCAGATGTAGCGACCAGACCTCAAACAGTCTGATCTCTGTGCATCAGTGTCATCCCTAGATCAGTAATGCTGACACGCACAGTACTCGAAGGATTTATAACAGAGTAGCAATCACACACTTATTACATCGATAGTCCAACGATGAATTTATTACAAATAATATGGCTGAAGGCCATCTAACACGATAACAGCGAAAGGCTTGGAAGATAAGTGAGTCCATCAACTCCAACGGCATCACTGAGTATAGAACCATGACTTAAAAGGGCATCTTACTCGTCGTTTGAAAAGTCTGCAACATGAAACGTTGCAGCCCGAAAACGGGTCAGCACATGGAATATGCTGGCAAGGTAACACAAGAGAATGCAATGAAAGTAAAGCTATACTATATGCAATATGGCTGGTGGAAAGCTCTATGGTTAAGTTTTTGCGTAAAGCCAATTTTTCCCTACTTCAAAGGAATAGATTTTAATTAACTATCATGGTAGTTGAAACATCGTTGAGAAGATAGACATCCTCTCAACCCCAATTAAAATAATCATTAACCCAACAAAATTAATTAAAGTAACATGATGAGATTCACATGATAATCCAAGTACTAGATACTCAAGACGTCCATAGCCGGGGACACAACTAATCATGATCAGTTTGTACACTCTGCAGAGGTTTGTGCACTTTTCCCCACAAGACTCGATCGCCTCCATTTGGTTTCTCGCACTGCATGGTGTTTGAGAAACGGATGACCGAGACACAGTCTTTCCGAAGAGGTCCCCTTAACCAGATAGATAGGCCGGTACACCTACAAAACCCACTACATCTGCTAGCCCCTCATGGAAAGGTTTCCCACAACTTGCTCAACTATGCCAGAGCCCATATTGGCATGTGGCTGCACACGGAAGTTTCTAGTATGAAAAATCTCATGATCCCTTTGAGCCTGGGTGGCGGTCCAAAAAAACAGGCAATCACTGGAATACCCAGATGCCTCAATCCACCCAGATGTGTATTAATGTTGCCACCTTAAGTTGAACCCTTTATTAACAAACTCACATCTGTCATGGATTTCACTCAAACCCAAACCACGTCTACGAGCATAGCATGTCCTAACAACAAACGTAGAAGTAACTCCCAAAGGTTTGAATGTAATGCAGGTAATAGGTACTACCTCAATCTACTTCCCAATCCCAAAAATTAATTAATCCTACTCATGCAATGTGTGAGGGTTGGACTAATGCATTGAAAACTGGGTAATTGGAAAGTATGATCAAAGTGTTACTTGCCTTGCTGATGATCCGCAAAACCTAGAGACTCAAAGTAGCAAGTGGCGCACTCCGGGTACTCTATCGCAAACAAACAAGCATACAATAAGTACTTAACTAATGCACGGGTAAAACTCAAATAAGAGATCTAACCAGAAAGTTCAACTTAAGAACTCCGGTTTGCAAAAAGAATCAACTCGAAAGAAGCAACGAAACTCAAACTGCAAAAGAAACGAGCTTCGGTTTACTAGTTGGCCTAAAGTCAAATTTTACAGTAGCCAAAACTTTGTTCAAGTTGATTAAACGTAAAGAGGGCATCGATACGAAGATTTGGGATTTTGAATCACCTGATTCCGGCTCTCGAGCGAAAAAAAAACGAAAAACAAGATCAGGGCCGAAATCGCGATCGGAATAACCGCGGATAAATACCCCGAAAAAGAAAACTGACGAACAGGCTAACGAACGAACGTTCGCTGTCTGCGGTTAACTAACGAAAACCGTTCGTTAAAACGAACGTACGGATGAACGTTCGCTAAATAACTAAACCGAAAGAAAAACCGAACCGATCTAATCTAATAAAAAAACGAATCTACGGTTTTCTTACTAAACCGATCGGTTTCTAAAAAAACCGATATACCTCGACGACGAACTCCGGCGACGGCGGGCCGACGGCAGGGTGCTCCGGCGAGGCGAGGCGGCGGCGCGGCGGTGGTTGTGGGGCAGCGGCGGGGCGGCGGCTGCAGGCGGCGGCGGCGGCGCTAGGCGGCGGGGCGGCGTGCGGCGACACGGCAGTCGGCGACGGCGGCTAGTGCAAGGGGCGGCGGCGGCTAGGGCAAGGCGAGGCGCTGGGCTGTGGAGATTCGGGCCGGGGCACTGGCTTATAAAGCCCAGAGTCCTGGGCCTTCACGACTCCTAGTCGGTTTCCTGTTTTTTTTACATAGAGTCCTGGCGCAGAAAAACTAACGAAAGAAATACCAAACAGACTCCAAAATTCCCGAAATAAATTTTCACCTGCCTCTAATAATATTTAGGACAAAGTGAACATTTTTCCCGGACCTAAATGTAATTTTGAAAAACGGGCATTTTTCCTATGCAAATAAATCCACAAATAAATCCAGAAAAATACCAAAAGTGATTTTAATATTTTTCCTCCAATATTTCTGTTATTTTGGAGAAGTCATATTATCTCCGCTCATATATTGTATTTAGAAATATTTTTAGGAGAGAAAAATAATTAGAATCACACTGTCCTCGTACCGGTATTCGAGCGAACTCAAATACATAAATGATAAAATTCCCAACTCTCTCCGTAGGTCCTTGAGCTGCTTAGAATTTTGAGGAATGCCACGAACAAAATGCAAAAAGAATGAAATGCAATATGAACTATGTATAACATTCCAAATTAAAAATTTGGGATGTTACAGCACAGAATATTGTTGGCTCCACTGTGGCCCCTCCACGCCGACAACAAGAGAGAGGACTTCGGCAGTTCCACTGAGGCCCTGCCCTGTCAAGGCCCAGCGCCATCGGGAACAAGGCAGAGAACATCGCCGGCTCCGCCGAGGCCGCTCCCAGCCGGCAACAAGCCGACGGATTTCACCGGCTCCGCCAAGGCCCCACCCCGTCGAGGCCCTGCCCCGCTGGCAGCGTTGCAGAGGACATCACCGGCTCCGCCGAGGCGCCGCCCCGCCAGACAAGAGATAGAGGACATCGGTGGCTCCGTCGAGGCCCCACCCCACCCCGCTGGCAATGAGGCCGTGCCACACGGAAAACGAGGAAGAGTAGAATACGATATGTCGCCACCGCTCGGGTCCAAGTAAGGCCCCCACTCATACCCTCCGGTTGAAGCCAAGCTTGCCTGGTTGAACATCGACATCCGATTAACTGCTCGGCGGCGACGCGGAGTTGGACAGCTTCGCTTCCCGTGGCTCCGGAGATGGAGCTAGAGATGAAGCTTCAGTTCTTGGGCTCAGCCGGACACGTGGAATGGGTGCCGGTAATCATAGATTAGGTTAATTAATTAAATCTCCAGAGCCGGATGAGCACATCTTTTTTGTTGAAGAATGTTTGAATTGTAATGAAATCCGGCATGTTTATATGATAGCATGCTGTGTATGAACGAATTTAGACTAGTTAGTTTGAATTCTTGTATGAGTTGGAACATTGAAAACGATAGGTTCTAGCATTATTCTCAGGACACATGGTGTTCACGTCATTTGCAGCAGTCTCACACTTCCAAAAAGTTTGAGCAGCTTTTCAACATGCCTGTACATTGCAATCAAACTCACGGGCCTGGCAATTCAGAGAACAACAATTGATAGATGATTATGCATCTCAATTTGTCACACGTCAGAGCCCAAGAACTGAAGACACAAATAAAGAAAATCGAGCGATGCATCTCAATAATTCACACGTTTGAGTACTTTACAACTGAAGACACAAATAAAGAAAAATCGATTGATGCTGCTGACGGCAAAGGGCGTCCTATTCCAAACTATTAAATGCACGTATTCTTGCTAACATCAATGAGCAAAATTTGACAAGTTTGTTCCATTCCAAAATATCAATAGCATGTCTTCTTGTGAACATCTATGAGCAAACTTTGAGAAGGTTTTCTCATTCCAAAGCATCATCTGCCTACTATTCTAGAATGGGCAGGGTTTGCCATCAGTTTGCACAATGGCATGTCACCTTGTGCTATATAAACCACATGTTCTTTTGTGTAGTTCCACTAAAAACCGACTTCGCATGTACCTTGTAGGATTTCACCTCTATATGTTCAACGCCTTCAACATATCAGCACCATCAGAACATTTTGTGTAGTTCCCACTAAAATCAAGCTGAGCATCCTTGTTAGCATAAATACAAAAAAAGTGATTAGTCTGAAGCAAACTGAATTATGAATTTACAGTTTAAACATGCACCTACATGATCCAAGCAGAGCATACATTTTAAAAAATGGAACTCACCAGAAAGAATCCTACAACAACATTATATTGGCCATTACAGCAACTAAGATGGAGATCTGTGAGTCCTTCTGAGCCGAAGTTAGTTTGTTCTTGTGGGCAGTAATGTAACCATCCTGCAACTGCTCCCTTCTGATAAGAAGAGGCTTCACTTCTTCACCCCGGCATAATCAGAACTAGGCACTTCACGTACTCCATATTCTTATTCAGGGGAGTATCATGTTGTGCAAAGACAATACAACAACTATATGCTAGCATCCCTGTTTGCTCGGAAAAAAAGAAAAGGAAATACTTCAAACAACCATTACATTAAAGCCAAATGCCGGCACCAACCTTTGTCGGGAGTCTTATTGTGTAGAGCATATAGGTGAAGCACTTCTCCGGAGCCATCCGTTATTATCTATTGTGGTTGCCATGCTTACCATACACTCCTCGATTAGATTAATGTTTCTGACATCTTCTTGTGCCGTTCTACTAAAATATATGTTATCTTCAAACATGATCCCTGTTTTAACAAGTAGAGGTAATTACATATTACATTAAGAATGGCATCAAATCACCGTGGCAAAACAATTGCTCGTTCCAGCCATAGCAATAAATTAAGATGCAAAATTATATCAGTACTTGTGTCATCACAGTTCCAATGCTTCATTACAACATCGGGAGTTGATTTTTGTTCTTCTTCCGCTTGTCCTTCCCATTCGTCACTTGGTTTGATAACAGACAAGCTTCGCCTACAATGCAAGATTTGGCATGTCAATTAGGGAGCACAAGTATAGAACTAAACAACAACATTAATTTTCTGATGACAGTAGCAAAATAGAGGCCAACAGTTGTGTAATATCATTATCTTACCTCAATGAGATATTACGGTGCACATACAGATTGGAAGTCTGGTCTCCTTTTGTGCATTTCACTAAAATCAAGCAACATTACCATATAAGTAGCACAACATATGAAAGCACACTGCATAATCATGTGGAAGAAGGCCGGTACTGACATCTCATGAGGCAGAATTCAAACAATTCACACAAAGAAGATCTTAAACAACTTTGCTAACACGGATAGAAGTGCAATATCCTCTTGTGCAGTTCCACTAAGATCAAGAAATCAAGAAACATTGTCGGTGTGACATTTTAGTTGAACTGCACAAAACACTGTAAAAACAAAAATGTTTTGTGCAGTGCCAAAAAAGGTCGCAATAAGAACGAGGTGAAGTAGATAACCCTATTTACACAGAGGTGCAAAGGAAACAATTACTGGTCAATGACGGTGGATGACACATGAGCCCATAAAAATAAGAATCTAACTTATCTAAATAGGAAAGAAAGCAAGATAGTAGAATTTCTCATGTAGTGCCATTGATTCATATTAACACAGAGATTATATTAATAATAAAATTCATTAAACATTTGCTTTTAACAGTGGCATTGCTTCAATTTTCCAGCGGCATTATTAGATTAACAACAACTATAGAGTTTTATGGGATAGTGGACCCACCAGCACCATGTGCATCTACCGATGTATAAAGGGGTGATGCACAGTCTGTTGCAAAAAACAAACAAGCAGCATATTTGTGTTGGTCCCATTTTTGTTCATTTTAGACACCTTTCCCTGTGTGGGGGCAACAAATCTAGTCCTGCTAAAATTCTACAACCTTGCCCCCACCCATAGAAAGATCAGTTCCTTACATATGTTTGTAATGTGTTTGTCATTGTTTTTCCTTTTCGACAACCATAGGTGTTGGATAGCTAGTATGTACTACTTTCTCCCCTTCCTTTTCTCTTTGAACCACGTCTTAGATTCATGCTATACAACTTTCCCAAGTACTTTCATGTTTGATCCAACACCTAGATTTGAGTGAAGAAGCGAAAAATCCACATGCAGCTAGAGCAATGCATGTGGAATAAGTAAATTATACCTTAAGGTTCTGGGGGTGTGGCTTGGTGGGCGACTGAAGGCTGATCTGCCCACACTATTCTAGGCAACATGGAAGCAGGGGCAAGAGGCCCTACCGCACCGTCGCTGGGTGAAAAAGAACAACAGCGTCGGCAGTGGATTCCCTCCCTCGCCGATGGCGATAGCATTCTTTTCCGGCAGACGGGATGCTGCCGGCTCTTTGACTAGCAGTGAGGGGAGAGAGGCCAACACAGTCTTGTTTAGATCTGGAGAGGGTGAGAGTGTGAAGAGAGCAACTGCAAGCATTGAGGCTCTAGCGTGTATATATATGTTGGAGAGTGTGTGCAGAGAGCAAACCCTAGAAAACAAGCGCTTAGGCTGCAACATATATATTTATCTTTTTATCTCCATAAAAATCATTTTAAATTGTGCACAAAACGGAACTCTTTATTTAATTACTACCTTCGTCGCAGTTTATAGGGCACGCATCAACAATCTCTCAGACCAAGGTGATCGGTGATTGGACTAAAAATAGCATCGGGACTTATACCATGGCGCCCAGTTACTAGAGAAATTAATGCGTACACACATGCATGGAGTGCTTTCAGGCCCTGTTTGGTTCATAAGTCCGAGGACTTTTTTTAGTTCCAACTTATAAGTCCCAAGTCCCTAAAAAGTCCCTACCTATTTGGTTCATGGGACTTAACATGGACTAGAAGACCATATTACAACTATAAGTCCCTACAAGTCCCTCCTTGAGAGTCTTATTTCATAAGTCCCAAATGCCCACTTTAAGTGCCTATAAGTCCCTCCTATTTGGTTTAGATGGGACTTATAGGGACTTTTTAAGTCCCTAAACCAATAAGTCCCTGGAAACAAACACCCTCTCAGTCCACATACACGCATGCCTGCATTTATTCCACCATGTGTACACACCTGCATGGAGGGAAAATTGTGGGCTTGATTGCGGTTATGATGCCCTAATTAATTGGGCATTAAACCAAACGCGCCTAAAATCCAGTCGGTGGTGGAAATGCATGATAATTGAAGCGCTCGCTGTAAACTATGATGGAGGGCAATGCTTAATACGTGAAAGAAATTTAACGCTCGAAGGAGTCAATTCACAATTAATGCTCCATGCCCCCCAGTCGCACTTACTATCGTTCACGTGTGGTACACGGCCCTCCGAAGTGAACAACAACTAAAACTGCATGCGACATGGAGGCATTGCCAGTGTTGTGCGACCCGATACCCAAACAAGCCAAGGCAAGGCAAGGCGCGATCGGAGGTGGCCGAAATGCTCCAAATCCGGCAGCTGCGTGCGTCAAATCATGTGGCCGCAGTTATAGTGGTTGACCGCCGGTGCATGAACATGTGTGTGCATGTGTGTGTGCGTGTGCGTGTGTGTGTGTGTGTGTGTGTGTGTGTGTGTGTTTATTTTAAACATCGTGTGCGTGTTAGAGAGAGACACATCGACCTACGTAGTACTACTACGATTTAGCCGGGAGAGTCGGCGCATGCTCTTGTTTCTGGGTGTTCGGTCAGGACAGCAGCCATGCCCGCTCCTGACCACCCTGGCCCACCCAAACCCCTCCATCGGCCACGTGCGCTTCCTGCCTGAACGGTCAGCACCGTTCCATAGAATCGGTGCCGCTTTCATGCTCGGGTAGAGCGGACGCGACCTCTCACTGGCGCCTCATTGAAGGGAGAAGCGGATTCAAGAGTGATGGTTGCCTCGTCCGTCCAATGTACTATTGAATGATTTGACGGCTCATTGGTCGTTATTACTAAGATGGTACCACCGTGCTAAGTCTTAGTTGCATTGTACACTTTACTTTGGTGCATGACACGTGTACCAGATGCTGGATGTCCCACGTTTTGGAAAAAGGAGGTAGAGTGTCTCCACTCTTTACAATTTCCTCCACTCTTACAGCGGAGGAGTGCGAAAGCAGCAAAAACATGGCAGCTTAGTGATTACATGGCACACCTCACACTATCATCATATTTTCTGGACACCGTGAGACACCTAAATCTTTAGTATATAGTATGTACTGTAATTTCTCAGTGAGATAAATTTGTACAATGCTATGACGCTTCCATCTCATGTTTCATGTATCTGGCGTCCAAGATTGCCCCGTTGCAACATACCATCAAATATAAAGGAGACTAACATGCATGCTATCGGATCTCAATGATTCACAGATCGTAGCCAATATGTACTCCCTCCGTTCCAAAATAAGTGTCTCAACTTTATGCCAACTTTACTACAAAGTTGTACTAAAGTTGACACTTATTTTGGAATAGAGAAAACTAAAGAAAAAATGATCCATGAAGTCCCTAGGCCTTGAACCCTAAACCCTAACAAGGCTTTAATTTGTTGGCTACGTTGAACCTTCTTAAGAAATGAAGTTTGCAACCCTTTGACCATCGGATCATTTTGTGCAGTTTCACTAATATCGAGATGAGAATCCCTGTGGCAAAAAAATTGAAGAAGCATGATTATAATAAGACTAGTTGGACTAGTTGATGAGACATAAACTCATCACAAATATAGTCGAAGCGCAGTAGAGGTACGTGCGGGGCAAAGAAGTAGAGAAATATCCACATGGAGCGATGTGGGTAGCTGGGGAAGTGGTGCAAGGCAGTTGTAAAGGAAGTTGTACCTGAGGGATGTCGGGATGTAGCTAGAGGAGGGCGGCGGGAGGTGGAAACTACCCACGTTGTGGCAGTGAGCAAGGGATGAGGGCAACCGGACTGGCTTTGTGAGAGAGAACGGCGGGGACCCCTGATCCAGACGCGCCGGAAGTGGGTTTTCACCGTCGGCGATGGTGACCTGATCTACACAAAGAATCCACCCCTTCCCCCGGCGGATATGATCCGCCCGGATGTTAGAGATGTGGCCACAGTCGTTTTGTGTGAGGGGGGGGGGTGTAATGAGAGCAACCCCAGCAAGCAACCGTGTAGGCTCATGGCTATGTATATAGTGGAGCATTTTCTTTTTCTCTCCATATGAACCTATTTATATTGCGTACGTGCCACTGACGATTTTTTTTAATAAATAACGCATCACCGTTCATTCGTGGTTCCTGACCCTCCATTAAGTGGGTAACTCTAGACGCGTCAAATTATCACGTGGGCTGCATCATCGTATAGAAATGAGCTCCACCGTGTCACGTGTGTGGTTGGGGAAGACGCAAAGAGTGCTACTACTATGTGCGTGGGTGCGTGCACCTGTTCTCTTCGAGCATGGTTATTAAAAGAGGTAAATACACTGGGAGTCATAGAACTTGCACGTAATGGTCAGTTTGGTGCATAAACTTGTAAAATACGTGTTTCTGGTCATCAAACTTGCACATGCGTTCATATACGGTCACATTTCACGTATGCGAGCGTATCCGTGGCTTACTTGGCATGCCAGGGCCCGTTGTCAACTGCTGTTGAAAGTGCTAGTTATTGACTAGAGGGGGGTGAATAGGCGATTCTTATGGAAGTCTTCAAAACACGAGGTGTTTGAAGACAAACAACCAAATTGAACCTATATGATATGCATAGGAAGATAAACTACACTATACAAGCCATAGTCAGGTAAGAAATATAGTGAAAGCAGTAAGACTCATAGCAGCTAGGTAGAACAGATCGGAATGGAAGACAGAATGAAGCCGAACAGGTAATAGTCTTCACACGGTGATGTCAAACAGATCAGGCGAGCAAGCAATGAGTTCAGAAAGACAAACTGAAATTTAAATGAGTTGGAAGATAGAACAAGTAGCTTGGTGAAGACAAGGATTTAGTAGACCAGTTCCAGTTGTTGTGACAACTGTACGTCTGGTTAGGGAGGCTGAGAATGAACTCAGAAGACTGCGTCTCACCTTATTCCCCTTGAGCCAAGGACACCCAATCCTCGCCCAATCACTCAGGTAAGTCTTTAAGGTAGACTTGCAAACCTTCACAGACTCCGTTCATTGGGGATCCACAATGACTCTTGGATGCTCAGAACGTGATGCCTAACCGGCTGGAGGATGCATAGTCCTCAAGTAACAAGTGTTCAGGTCACGCAGACAGAAAGAATTCAGTGATGCCTAACACTCTTTGGCTCAGGGTGTTTTGGGCTTTGTCCTCGCAAGGATCTCTCTCTCAAAGGCTACGTAGGTGGGTTGCTCTCAAACAACAAAAGTTGTGTACTAACTCTAAGCAGCCACCAATTTATGGTGTAGGGGGTGAGCTATTTATAGCCAGGAGGCAACCCGACATGATATGTCCGAAATGACCCTGAGTCAACACGTGTCCAATGGTCAGATTTCAAACACACGCGGTAGCTTGGCTTGGTCTACAAGCAAAGCTGACTTATCCAACTCTGGATAAGATTTCCTCTCATAGTCTTCGCTTGAAGACATAGGTTTTGGTTGAGCATCACTTCAGTCATCTAACTTTGTTCACTTGCACCCCACTTAGTAGTACGGTGGTTGATGACCCACAAGTATATGGGATCTATCGTAGTCCTTTCGATAAGTAAGAGTGTCGAACCCAATGAGGACCAGAAGGAAATGATAGGCATTTTTCAGTAAGGTATACTCTGCAAACACTGAAATTATCGGTAACAGATAGTTTTGTGATAAGGTAATTTGTAACGAGTAACAAGTAATAAAAGTAAATAAGGTGCAACAATATGGCCCAATCCTTTTTGTAGCAAAGGTTAAGCCTGGACAAACTCTTATATAAAGGAAAAGCGGTCCCGAGGACACATGGGAATTATCGTCAAGCTAGTTTTCAGCACGCTTATCATTCGAGTTCATTAATTTGAAAATTTGACATGTGGGTGGACCGGTGCTTGGGTACTGCTCTTCCTTGGACAAGCCTCCCACTTATGATTAACCCCTATTTCAAGCATCCACAACTACAAAAGAAGTATTAAGGTAAACCTAACCATAGCATGAAACATATGGATCCAAATCAGCCCCTTACGAAGCAACACATAAACTAGGGTTTAAGCTCCCTTCCTTGGACAAGCATCCCACTTATGATTAACCCCTATTGCAAGCATCCGCAACTACAAAAGAAGTATTAAGGTAAACCTAACCATAGCATGAAACATATGGATCCAAATCAGCCCCTTACGAAGCAAGACATAAACTAGGGTTTAAGCTTTTGTCACTCTAGCAACCCATCATCTACTAATTGCTTCCCAATGCCTTCCTCTAGGCCCAAACAATGGTGAAGTTTCATGTAGTCGACATTCACATAACACCACTAGAGGAAAGACAACATACATCTTATCAAAATATTGAACGAATACCAAATTCACATGACTACTTATAGCAAGACTTCTCCCATGTCCTCAGGAACAAACGTAACTACTCGCAAATCATGTTCATGCTCATAATCAGAGGGGTATTAATATGCATAAAGGATCTGAACATATGACCTTCCACTGAATAAACCAACTAGCATCAACTACAAGGAGTAATCAACACTACTAGGATCCCACAGGTACCAATCTGAGGTTTTGAGACAAAGATTGGATACAAGAGATGAACTAGGGTTTGAGAGGAGATGGTGCTGGTGAAGATGTTGATGGAGATTGACCCCCTCCTAATGAGAGGATCGATGGTGATGACGATGGTGACGATTTCCCCTCCCGGAGGGATGTTTAACCGGCAGAACAGCTCCGTCGGAGCCCTAGATTGGTTCCGCCAAGGTTCCGCCTTGAGACGGCGGCGCTTTGTTCTGAAAGCTTCCCTCCGAGTTTTTCCAGGGAAAAAGACAACTTATACCAGAAGATGGGCATCGGGGGGGCTGCCAGGTGGCCCACGAGGCAGGGGGCGCGCCAAGGGGGTTAGGGCGCGCCCCCACCCTCGTGGACGGTGGGTGGCCCCCCTTTGGTGCTTTCTTCGCCCAATATTTTTAATATATTCCAAAACCAACTCTCATGGAGTTTCAGGAATTTTTGAGTTGTGCATAATAGGTCTCTAATATTTGCTCCTTTTCCAGCCCAAAATTCCAGCTGCTGGCATTCTCCCTCTTCATGTAATCCTTATAAAATAAGAGAGAAAAGGCATAAGTATTGTGACATAATGTGTAATAACAGCCCATAATGCAATAAACATCGATATAAACGCATGATGCAAAATGGACATATCAACTTCCCCAATCTTAGACCTCGCTTGTCCTCAAGTGGAAGGCGATATCGAAAAATATGTCCACATGTTTAGAGATAGAGGTGTCGATATAATAAAATACAGACATGAGTGCATCATGATCATTCTCATAACAGCAACACACACATATATACATACATACATACATACATACATACATACATATATATATATATATATATATATATATATATATTGTCATATGATTTCTTATGCTAAAGTAACAATCGATTTCACAATGTCAAGTATGAATCAGAAACGTCATTGAAAACTAACAAACTATGATCTTGGTCATTGAAGCAATTGCAATTTAAATAACATCGGAAAGAGTCCATATAAGAACTTTTCAGCAAGTCCACATACTCAACTATCATTTAGTCTTTCACAATTGCTAACACTCACGCAATACTTATGGGTATGGAGTTTTAATCGGACACCGAGAAAGATAGGGGCTTATAGTGTTGCCTCCCAACCTTTTACCTCAAGGGTGACTGTCAACAATAATAGTTTATGATAACTTAGATCCAATTGGGTATATATGTCATGATCTTTCCAACACAATGTGCTTGCCAAAGGATAAAATGTAGAAAGGAAAGGTGAAGATCAGCATGACTCTTGTATAAGGTGTAAGACAAGAATAAAAGATAGGCCCTTCGCAGAGGGAAGAAGAGGTTGTCATGTGCTTTTATGGTTGGATGTACAAAATCTTAATGCAAAAGAACGTCACTTTATATTGCCACTTGTGATAGGGACCTTTATTATTCAGTTCGTTGCTTTTATTACTTCCATATCACAAGATCGTATAAAGCTTATTTTCTCCACACTAATAGATCATACATATTTAGAGAGCAATTTTTATTGCTTGCAACAATGACAACTTACTTGAAGGATCTTACTCAATCCATAGGTAGATATAGTGGACTATCATGGCAAAACTAGGTTTAAGGATATTTGGAAGCACACGTAGTATCTCTACTTGGTGCAAAGAATTTGGCTAGCATGAGGGGGAAAGGCAAGCTCAACATGTTGGATGATCCATGACAATATACATTAATTCGGATATAAGAAAACATAACCCATTACGTTGTCTTCCTTGTCCAACATCAACTTTTTAGCATGTCATATTTTAATGAGTGCTCGCAATTATAAAAGATGTCCAGGATAGTATATTTATATGTGAAAACCTCTCTTTCTTTATTACTTCTTATTAATTGCAACGATGACCAAAACTATGTTTGTCAACTCTCAAGAACTTTTATTCATCATTCTTTTTATATGTGAAGTCATTAGTCTTCATGAGATCAATATGATCTCATTAATTCTCCCACTTTTTTCGTTCTTTTTGTTATTATCTCAAGATCATAGCAAGATAACCAAGCCCTCGGCTCAAGACTAATTTTTATTATATATACCTCACGGACTCGAATACATAGAAGGATCATAAAGCAAATCTCAAAACTAGATCATACTAAACTTTATTATACTAGACCAAGATATTACCAAAAGGATCGAACTAAGAAAAATGGTAAACATGGAGGTGTGATGGTGATACGATACCGGGGCACCTCCTCCAAGCTTGGCAGTTGCCAATGGGAGTGCCCATACCCATATGATTATGTCTCTTTCTTCGGAGGTGGTGATGTGATATTCTTGGCGATGATACCCCTCAGGATATGATTCTCCTCCTCGAGCTTATTGACTTGCTGCTTGAGGTCCATTATTTCCTTACGGAGCTTACCCATGACGGATAAAGCTCCTTTCATCCAAAGATGTTGCATAGCTGCGGGAGAACAAGTAACACTCTTTTTCATATTTTCATAAGAAAGAAATCTGACATTGGAAGGGATGAACGAGTTTGGAATAGCTAAGCTCTGTAGTTCCCCCATCATGAATCTGGCTCAAAAACGAGCAGTAACTTCTTGATCCTCCTCCATGTCATCTATCCTTTTCAAGTCGGCCTACATCTCTTCCTCCGTTGATGGCCCAAAGTTGTCAGCATCGCTGTTTGCTCGTGGTCCCGGTGTCGGATGAGACACCCGACACTCTCCAGCTGACTCTTGAGAAGACATCTTGCTCTAATCTGCGACCGAAATAGCTCGAAAACGGAGGGTATTTGCGTGATACGATGGTCAAAACCTTCGTGAAATTATATAATGATTTTTTACCGACTGAAAGAAGTATCATGCAAGAAAACGGAGTCCGGAAGGCACACGTGGTGCCCACGAGGCAGGGGGGCGCGCCCAGGGGGTAGGGCGCGCCCTCCACCCTCGTGGATTCCTCGTGTCCCTTTCGGACTAGTTCTTATTTTCCTATTTTCTTAAATATTCCAAAACGGAGAAACATTGCTATTAGAACTATTTTGGAGTCGGTTTACTTACCGTACCACATACCTATTCCTTTTCGGAGTTTGAAACGTTTTGGAAAGTGCCCCTTATGTATTCCTCCGGGGTTACGGTTTCAACGACATTAGTTTCAACATTTATGGGATTACCTGAGATATAATGTTTGATTCTTTGACCGTTCGCTACCTTTGGATTTGTGCCTTCGAAGTTGTTGATTTTTATGGCACCGGAACGATAGACCTCCTCGATAACGTAAGGACCTTCCCATTTACAGAGAAGTTTTCTTGCCAAAAATCTTAAACGAGAGTTGTGTAGCAAAACATAATCACCTAGGTTAAACTCACGTTTTGTATCCTTTTGGCATGCCATCTTTTAACTTTTTCTTTAAACAATTTGGCATTCTCATAGGCCTGGGTTCTCCACTCATCAAGTGCGTTAATGTCAAATAGTCTCTTCTCACCAGCAAGTTTGAAATCATAATTCAGCTCTTTAATGTCCCAATACACCTCATGTTCTAGTTCGAGAGGTAAGTGACATGCTTTTCCATAAACCATTTTATATGGAGACATATCCATAGGATTTTTATATGTAGTTCTATAAGCCCATAATGCATCATCAAGTTTCTTGGACCAATTCTTTCTAGATCTATTTACAGTCTTTTGCAAAATTAAGTTCACCTCTCTATTACTCAGTTCTACTTGACCACTGGACTATGGGTGGTATGGGGATGCAATTCTATGATTAACATCATACTTAGCAAGCATTTTCCGAAAAGCACCATGAATAAAATGTGAACCACCGCCAGTCATTAAATATCTAGCGACTCCAAACCTCGGAAAAATAACATCTTTAAGCATCTTAATAGAGGTGTTATGATCAGCACTACTAGTTGGAATAGCTTCTACCCACTTAGTAACGTAATCAACAACAACTAAAATATGTGTATATCCATTAGAGGAAGGAAACAGTCCCATATAATCAAAGCCCCAAACATAAAATGGTTCAATAACAAGTGAATCGTTCATAGGAATTTCTTGACGTCTACTAATATTACCAATTCTTTGACATTCATCACAAGACAGGACAAACTTGTGGGCATCCTTGAAGAGAGTAGGCCAATAAAAACCGGGTTGCAATACCTTGTGTGCGGTTCTATCTCCAGCATGGTGTCCTCCATATGCCTCAGAGTGACACTTGCGTAGGATCTGTTCCTTTTGATTCTCAGGTACACAACGCCTAATAACACCATCTACTCCTTTATAAAGGTGTGGGTCATCCCAAAAGTAATGTCTTAAATCATAGAAAAACTTTTTCTTTTGCTGGTATGTGAAGCTAGGTGGTATAAATTTAGCAACAACGTAATTAGCGTAATCAGCATACCATGGAGCAGTACGAGAAGCATTTATGATAGCCAATTGTTCATCGGGAAAACTATCATTAATAGGTAGTGGGTCATCAAGAACATTCTCTAACCTAGACAAGTTGTCTGCAACGGGGTTCTCAGCTCCCTTTCTATCAATGATATGCAAATCAAATTCTTGTAGTACGAGAACCCATCTAATAAGTCTAGGTTTAGCATCTTTCTTTTCCATAAGATATTTAATAGCAGCATGATCAGTGTGAACAGTTACTTTAGAGTCAACAATATAAAGTCTGAACTTATCATAGGCAAATACAACTACTAAAAATTCTTTTTCAGTAGTAGCATAATTTCTCTAGGCACTGTCTAGAGTTTTACTAGCATATTGGATAATATTTAATTTCTTATCAACTATTTGTCCTAAGACAACACCTACATCATGACCGTTAGCATCGCACATAATTTCAAAGGGTAAATTCCAATTGGGTGGTTGGATAATAGGTGCAGAGATCAAGGCTTTCTTAAGTATTTCAAATTCTTCTACACAATCATCATCAAAGACAAAAGGAACATCTTTTTGTAAGAGGTTAGTCAGAGGCCTAGAAATTTTTGAGAAGTCTTTAATGAACCTCCTACAACAATCGGATGACCAAGGAAACTTCTTACACCTTTGATGTCCTTAGGACAAGGCATCTTTTCAATAGCATCAGCTTTAGTTTTATCAACTTCAATACCTCTTTCAGTAGATTTATGCCCCAAGACAATACCTTTATTAACCATAAAGTGGCACTTCTCCCAATTCAAGACAAGATTAGTTTCTTCACATCTCTGCAAAACTCGATCAAGGTTGCTCAAGCAATCATCAAAACAAGTTCCATAAACGGAAAAATCATCCATGAAAAACTCAAAAATCTTTTCACAAAAATCAGAGAATATAGCCATCATTCATGTTTGAAAGGTAGGAGGTGCATTACATAAACCAAAAGGCATACGTCTATAAGAGAAGGTACCGAAAGGGCAAGTAAAAGTGGTATTTTCATGATCATCTTTTGACACAGGTATTTGAGAGAAACCATAATAACCATGTAGAAAGCAAAAATGTGTATGTTTGGATAATCTTTCTAGCATTTGATCAATAAAAGGTAAGGGGTAGGATCCTTTTTAGTAGCTTTATTTAGTTTGCGAAAATCGATTACCATCCTACAGCCTGTGACAATTCTTTGTGGGATCAATTGTCAGGCCCAAGATGCGATTCTATCCCGATCACGTGACACTTACGTGATTTGGGCACAACCGCATTTCGGGCGCTTAGCAAGATGGATATCATTACATCGTACCATTACATACATACATGGGGGATATAACAATACATACAAGTCACATGAATACAACAACATCAATACAAAGCATCCGACTACGGATGCAAACAAGAAAAGAACAAAGACATCCATCTGCTATCCCAGGATGCCGACCCGGAACCTAACCCAAGACTGAAGAAGAAGGACTCCAACAAAAGAACAACGCTCTCACGTCAAGTCATCGGAAACCTGCACCAGCAACTGTTGTTGTAGTAACTGTGAGCCACGAGGATTCAACAATCCCATAACCATAGGTAACAAGACTATCAAATCTTAATGGGTAGGAAGAGGTAAAGTGGTGAGGTTGTAGTAGCGGCTAAGCAAAAGTATGATGGCTAACTTACGAGTACAAGAATAAGATGAGCATCTACGCAAACAGTCGCAACTAGTAATGATCTCTAAAGATCCCGAACTACCTACGAGTCAAACATAACCCCACTGTGTCCTCTTCTCAAAGTGAAAAGAGACAGTCACGGTTACTCACACAGTTGTGTGTTTTATCTCGGATCCTCTGTCAAGTTTTCTACAACCGGACATTAACAAATTCCAATCTGCCACATAACCGCGAGCATGGCTTTCGAAAGATTATAACCCTGCAGGGGTGTCGCAAGTTAGCCCATCACAAGCTCTCACGATCAGCTGAAGTAATAATAATTATTACCCCTTATCTTAGGGAAATCCGATCAGGCTCGACATCCCGGTGCATAATACATTTCGACAATGGTAAAACAAGTCCAGCAAGACCTCCCGGCGTGCCGACACCCTGATAGTAGCCTTGCGTATCTCGTCTCAGGCCACGTCCGGATGAGCAATACGTACAGCAACCGAAGACCCCAGATAACTGGCTGGCACCGCAAGTCGCTCTAGTTTGGGACCAACACCATCAGCGCTGGCCCCCCTTCTATGTAGAAAAGAACCTCTAAGGAGCGTCCCCCTTATGCAATTTAATTAATTAATTAAGTTGTTATTATGAGGCAAATTAAAACCAATGTTGGGCCTTGCTGGAGGAGTTTTATTCAAAGACGAAGTGTCAAGGGGTCCCCATATGCCCAACCATGTAAGGAACGCAAAATCAAGGAACATAATGCCGGTTTATCGGCGCCTACGGTGGCATGAGTGGAACAAAACACCGAGCAAAAGGCCAAGCCTTCCACCCATGCCCAGTATATAGGTGTGTTAATAATAATAATAGATATTGTGATATTCCAACAACAAGTTCCCACCTGGAACGATCTTCATCTTCACCTGCAACTAACAACGCTATAAGAGGGGCTGAGCAAGCAGGTAACATAGCCAAACAATAGTTTTGCTAGGAAGGTTTCAAAGGTTAGAGGTTTCATGGCAACCAGGAGAGGGGCTGACAATAAAGATGGGTAGCGCGACATATAACGATAGCATCGAGACACTAAGCATGGCAATGATAGTAAGGGTATCCAAGGGTATGATCATCTTGCCTGAGATCCCGCAAGGAAGAAGAACGGATTCATGAAGAAGACGAAGAAGAAGCCTTGAAGAAGAACCACGGGTAGACGAACGAATCCTCACGAATGCAACGGAACAAGCATGAACGAGAAGAAGCAAGCAACACGGTAAACACACCACACGAGACAAGACAATATGCTCAACCAAGTATGATGCAAGACAGTTCTATATAGGATGCACTACAAGTCTATACAAGAAGCAAAACATGGCAAGGTGGGAAGCACAGAAAAACAACACAAGTCTATATATGATGCAATACATGGCAAGGTATGATGCAAGACAAGTCTATACATGAAGCAATACATGGCAAGGTAGAAAGCACAGAAAAACAACACAAGTCTATATATGATGCAATACATGACAATGTATGATGCAAGACAAGTCTATACAGGAAGCAATACATGGCAAGGTAGGAAGCACAGGAAAACAACACAAGAACATGACAATATGCTCAAGAAAGTATGATGCAAGACAAGTCTATATATGATGCAATACATGGAAAGGTAGGAAGCACAGAAAAACAACACAAGCAAACAAGTTTAAATGAGGCCGAAAACTACATATAATAAAACCGGTAAGTCCTCATATGAAAGGTTTGAAATTAGTCTAGATCTGAACAACCCTAATGTTAAAGTTTTAAACAGTAATTTAACATGCACCATGAAGATCTACATGAAATTCTAGTCAAGTTTCATATAAAGTGTGTTTAAAACGGAGCTACGGTCTAGAAGATATGAGCAACACAAGTCAAACAAAGCAACGGTGCAAGATGCACCCAAACATCAAGAAAACTCACTCAAAACATTAAAACAATATGATATTATGATTCTACATGCAAAATAACGCAAGTTTCAAATAAGGCACACCCAAAACGGAGCAACGGGCTAAAAGATACACATGAAACAAGATATGACAACAAGCTGAAGTTAACAACCACATAGTAAATTTGGAGCAAGGAATATATACTCTACATCACTCAACCATGTTGAGAAGAAGCATGGACATGAAGTAGACATATCCTACAGCAAACAACTCCATTGGAGCAACTCCATAGGAGGCATGAATCAATAGCAACAAGCTACAACATTTTGATCATGATGCTAAAAACCTGACTGTAATATTTTATAGCAACTTGGGAGCAAGAATTAAATAAGCTACAGCAAGCCATATGAGCAAGTAAGGGCATGAATGGATAGACAACAACATATACTGCAAGGAATGATCAAAGGCCACCCCAAAACTAACATGGATTTACCTAGGGCATCAAGCAAACATAGCATCAGGATAAGACAGATTCCAGACTTAGTGAAATTTCACCAAGTGTTAAAACAGTTAAGTTGACATGGCATGTTTGTAAGTATGTTTAAGTCACCTCAAGGCATATCATGGCAATTGGTTTACACCACAGCAAAGAACACATCATGGATATTCTAAAACACCTAGGCATGTGACATGGAGACAAACACATCAATAGCAACGAGCTCCTCAACTAGGCATCTCGTAACAAGTTCCAAAACCTAACAGCCACATGCACTTTTGCAACAGAGATTAACATGGCAATATATACTCAAACAAGCATGCTACAACAACCATCATGTAGTACTCTTCACAAGGAACATTTTGACATATCATTTGCATCATTTGGATAAACATGCACCAAGTTATCATATCTCGAACATGGCAACAAAATAACAAGTAGCAGCAGTTTATAACAAGTAGCACTCCTGCAACCGAGATTAGAGCATCTAGATGAACTCAAACATGCATGGCACAATGGGACAAAGTGTAGAGCATATCACCGCGATCATTTTGACATATTATTCACTCAAAACGGATAAGCACACAAAAAGTTATCACCATGCAAACATAGCAACATTATATGCATTTTCTGGGACTTAGTGAAAAAAGGGGCAACCTCGGGATGGACATGACCGGTCCAGTCGGACACATCCGTCGGCTAGGGCCCGCGTGGCAGCGTCTTAGTGAGGTGGCGGACATGTCCGGGGCTCCTCCCGGACACGTCCGGGGCTGCAGCGGCGGTAGGGTCCACTGACAGTGAGAGGGGTCAATGCGGAGTGGGTAGCGGAGGCGGATCCGGCCCGATCCATAGGAGGACGGGAGGCCGGCGGCGGCGGGGGCTCCGGTCC
This sequence comes from Secale cereale, assembly GCA_902687465.1. Classification (NCBI taxonomy): domain Eukaryota; kingdom Viridiplantae; phylum Streptophyta; class Magnoliopsida; order Poales; family Poaceae; genus Secale; species Secale cereale. The sequence continues at coordinate 316,150,823 of LR738711.1, read as the reverse complement.
GGCCGGAGGAGGAGCTCCGGTGAGCTGTGGCCGGCAGGGCGGTGCGGGATCCCGCCGGGGGAGTGGCTGGCGGCGAACCAGAGGACGGCGGCGGGCCCGGACCCAGGCGGCGGGCCCGTGAGGACCTAGGCGGCGGGGCGGAGAGCTGAAGGCGGCGAGTCTACAGGATCTGGCGAGCTCGAAGGTGGCCGGCGGGGGATCGGCCGCTGCGGAGGCGGCGGCGCCTCGAGGGAGGAACGGCGCGGCCTGACGCTCGGGCGAGCGGCGCGTGGCTCGGGCCCGACGCGGCCCAGATCGAGCCCGAGCGGGCCGGTCGCGGGCTGGCTGTGGTGGAAACGCCCAGGGGGCGCGGGCGACGTGGATTGCCCAGCTGGCAACCGCTGGTTGGCCAGGAGGGAGTGGCCGGCGGTGGCTGGCAACTCCGGGCGCGCCAAGTGGCGGGGCATGGGCGGCTAGGCGCGGAAATGGAGGCTGGTGGCGCGAATTGTCAGGTGGAGGAGGCTGGGAGGTTGGGGAAGATGCTAGGGATGCCCAAAGTGGCATGGAGGGGTCTATAAATAGACATGGGGACTAGGGTTTGGGGGTTTGGTGGGGTTTTTGAGCCCTCCGATCGCGATCCGACGGATCCGATCGCGAGGTGAGGTAGGATGGGCCTAGGGGAGGTTAGTGGGCTGTGTAGGAGGGGTTGTGGGGAGAGAAGAGAAGAGGCCCACGGGGTTTTCGGAGACCGAAAACGTCCGACGAAATAACCGGCGACTAGTGCTGCTATATATATCCGTTGGGCTATCAAACGAGCTCCGAATGCGACGAAACTTGACAGGCGGTCTACCTACACTATAATAAGACCACATGCCAAGTTTCAACCCATTCCGAGAACATTTCCCGGCCACTCACAAAATAAATATTCGGAGGCACCGCGGGCGCGTGTTAGTGTGTCTGGGATCAGAACGGACAACGGAAAGGACGAGGGGACTCGGGCGGATGCAAGTTTCGAAAACATGCTGATGCAATGCACACGATGACATGGCAAAATGCAACACGCAAGAAAGATGACAAGGCAACGTCTACGAATAACTGGCTAACACCTGGCGCACCGGTCTCGGGGGTTCACAACACTCCCCTACTAACAAGAGATATCGTCCCGAGATCTTAGGAACGAGACGGAAGAGAGAAGGAAGAACAAAGTTCTTCAAGGACAAAAGAGTGAAACCAAAGGACGTTGAGGGGCTGAGCCACTTGAACGGAAGAATGCAATGAAGATGAACGAGATGAGAAGCTCCGGTAAAAAAGGAAACAAGGCAAACAACGAGAATCGAGAGCTTAAGTGACAAGAGAGAGACAACAAACCACTCCGGTTAAAAGAGATAGAAAAGGAATTAAAACGAAGGAATTCAGGCAGCACTCCGACTGAAAATGGAATGAAATAGCACACGGTTGAACAAGAATGGAATAGGACAAGAACCTGAGAAGATGGAACGATACTCGACGAGAGTAACAACTCAAAGCCTCCAGAGTAATTGAAATAATGGAATTAAAAGAACGGAGAAGAAGGTGACAACTTTCACGACGAGTGAATTGAAAGAGCATATATATGATAAGGTTTGAACGGATTTGTTGAGCAAATCAACAACAAAAGAATAAGCTTGTTGTGGACTGATGAAAACATCTCAAAACTTGAGGTGAATTACTGCCGCAACGAAAGATTGAAGAGATGAGGTGAGGGAAGAAATGCAAAACTCCACTTCAAAGAATACAGAGGATTTATTTGCATTCGAGAGGCAAAAGAATAAGAATGCTTGAGCTGCTCCAGAAGAATTAGATGAACGATTGACGAATGATTTGAATTGCGATGAACCTCCATGAAGAACTTCGGTAACAAAAGGATGATGAATATAGAAATGACGGATGAAAAGAATAAGATAAAAGCCTTGCAGTGATTTGACGGGGTTCCGACGAGAAGGTCGAGAAAAAAACTGAGCTCCGGAAAAGAAAAGAATAAAGCACTTGGAATTAGAATTTATTCATCCAGAATAGACTCCGAAGGGAAGGATTAACAACTCGATGAAAAGAATAAGAATTATGTTATGGTTATCCTTCACCAATTACATTGATGAACAATGGATTCACATCCTACTTCTTCTCGCTGAAAAGATTAAAGCGGGATACATCGCGAATTGTGAAAATCTTCATGAAACACTGGTAGGATTGCAATGAAATGAATGGATTGATATGATAACACTGGAAACGGACTCTTGAGCGAACCATCATAAAAATTGAAGTCGAGTCAAGAAAATGAACGAACCACCGTAAAGAATAAAATTGAGTGAAGAACAAGAATGACCACCGTAAAGAATGAAATTGAATGATGCAAGAGGACAAGCCACCGTGAAGAGTTGAGATTGAGTGAACACAAGAGAATGAATCTCCGGGAAGAATAAAGCACTTGAGGACAATTTGAATGACGAGAACGAAGAGATTGTGACTGATTACAGAATACTTGAACGAAGCACCGGACGAAGTGGAACGAACGAAGAGGCATCGATGAAGAATATTTGAAGGACGAAGTTGAAAACTAAAAACGAAGAAATCTTCTGAAATGATGGCCTTCGGAGGAACACAAAGAAAATAATTCATGAAATACTCCGGAAGAATGAAAAGAATTAAGGTTGAACCAGAGATGAAAAGAAATAAAAGCGATCTTGAAGAAGGCATATGACCGATGGAATCCATACTTACGTCACACTAGAAAAGAATTTCGAAACACTCCGGGAAAATAGAAGAGTCAGGTAAGATCCTGGGAAAATACCTGTGGGTTATGAGCCCACCGAAGAGAAAACCCCGTTGAAATGGAATGCAAAGGAGATGATGCACCGGAACAATTGAAAAACTCGAATGAGGGTGACAACCTCAAATTAATTGGAACACGGACAAATCTCTTGAGATGTCTTCAAAACTCCGGAATAATTAAATGGCGAGAGGCGAACGAGCAAGAGAAATATCCGAGCCGAGGGAAAAATATGAACAACACTGAATACTTGAATTGAATCCACCGGAAAATAAGAAGAGGTGAAGAATATCAAACGAGAGGAGAATTCATCGGAGAAGAAAAGAGAAGAATGATGACGAACTAGAGGAAAATTCACAAGTTGAATTAACTGATGAAAGAAAGCAAAGAATTCACACGAGTAGGATGGATACTCGGTTAAGGACTCCGGCTCCGAGAAGCAAAAGGGTGGGCGGGTGGGAAAAGAAACAACACAACGGACGAGAAAAAACACCGTTGGAAGGAAAAGAACTGAGGATTGAACTTGCAAATAATAAGAGGGTTGAATCCCCTTGACGAGAGATGCACCAGATGAAAGAACTGGCATCGCAACTAACGAAAACTAACCGCGAGATCCTAAAAAAATTGAAGGGGAAGAGTGGTAATTCAAAACACCTACGTCAAGATTCCTCACCAGAGCGACGAAGGGGCAGGGGAGTAAAAAGAATTCCTACTCTCCGATATAACTAGACTCCGAAAAAGTTTTCTGCTAGACTCGACAACGGCCAAGATACAATCAATCAAGGGGGCTCCTATGGTCGGTCGAGGCTCTGATACCAACTTGTCGGGCCCAAGATGCAATTCTATCCCGATCACATGACACTTACGTGATTGGGGCACAACCGCATTTCGGGCGCTTAGCAAGATGGATGTCATTACATCCTACCATTACATACATACATGGGGGATATAACAATACATACAAGTCACATGAATACAACAACATCAATACAAAGCATCCGACTACGGATGCAAACAAGAAAAGAATAAAGACATCCATCTGCTATCCCATGCTGCCGACCCGGAACCTAACCCAAGACTGAAGAAGAAGGACTCCAACAAAAGAACAACGCTCTCACATCAAGTCATCAGAAACCTGCACCTGCAACTGTTGTTGTAGTAACTGTGAGCCACGGGGACTCAGCAATCCGATAACCATGGGTAACAAGACTATCAAAGCTTAATGGGTTGGAAGAGGTAAAGTGGTGAGGTTGCAGCAACGGCTAAGCAAAAGTATGGTGGCTAACTTACGAGTACAAGAATAAGATGAGCATCTATGCAAACGGTCGCAACTAGTAATGATCGCTAAAGATCCTGAACTACCTACGAGTCAAACATAACCCCACCATGCTCTCTTCTCAAAGTGAAAAGAGACAGTCATGGTTACTCACACAGTTGTGTGTTTTATCTCGGATCCTCTGTCAAGTTTTCTATAACCGGACATTAACAAATTCCAATCTGCCACATAACCGCGGGCACGGCTTTCAAAAGATCATAACCCTGCAGGGGTGTCCCAACTTAGCGCATCACAAGCTCTCACGATCAGCTGAAGTAATAATATTTATTACCCCTTATCTTAGGGAAATCCGATCAGGCTCGGCATCCCGGTGCACAAGACATTTCGACAATGGTAAAACAAGTCCAGCAAGACCTCCCGGCGTGCCGACACCCTGATAGTAGCCGCGCGTATCTCGTCTGCGGCCACGTCCGGATGAGCAATACGTACAGCAACCGAAGACCCCAGATAACTGGGTGGCACCGCAAGTGGCTCTAGTTTGGGACCAACACCATCAGCACTGGCCCCCCTGCTATGTAGAAAAGAACCTCGAAGGAGCGTCCCCCTTATGCAATTTAATTAATTAATTAAGTTGTTATTATGAGGCAAATTAAAACCAATGTTGGGCCTTACTGGAGGAGTTTTATTCAAAGACGAAGTGTCAAGGGGTCCCATATACCCAACCGTGTAAGGAACGCAAAATCAAGGAACATAATGCCGGTTTATCAGCGCCTAAGGTGGCATGAGTGGAACAAAAGGCCAAGCCTTCCACCCATGCCCAGTATATAGGTGTGTTAATAATAATAATAGATATTGTGATATTTCAACAACAAGTTCCCACCTGGAACAATCTTCATCTTCACCTGCAACTAACAACGCTATAAGAGGGGCTGAGCGAGCGGGTAACATAGCCAAACAATGGTTTTGCTAGGAAGGTTTCAAAGGTTAGAGGTTTCATGGCAACAAGGAGAGGGGCTGACAATAAAGATGGGTAGCGCGACATATAACGATAGCATCGAGACACTAAGCATGGCAATGATAGTAAGGGTATCCAAGGGTATGATCATCTTGCCTGAGATCCCGCACGGAAGAAGAACGGATCCATGAAGAAGACGATGAAGAAGCCTTGAAGAAGAACGAGGGTAGACGAACGAATCCTCCCGAACGCAATGGAACAAGCACTAACGAGAAGAAGCAAACAACACGATAAACACACCACACGAGACATGACAATATGCTCAACCAAGTATGATGCAAGACAGTTCTATATAGGATGCACTACAAGTCTATACCGGAAGCAAAACATGGCAATGTAGGAAGCACAGAAAAACAACACAAGTCTATATATGATGCAATACATGGCAAGGTATGATGCAAGACAAGTCTATATAGGAAGCAATACATGGCAAGGTAGGAAGCACAGAAAAACAACACAAGTCTATATATGATGCAATACATGGCAATGTATGATGCAAGACAAGTCTAAACAGGAAGCAATACATGGAAAGGTAGAAAGCACAGGAAAACAAGACAAGAACATGACAATACGCTCAAGCAAGTATGATGCAAGACAAGTCTATATATGATGCAATACATGGAAAGGTAGGAAGCACAGAAAAACAACAGAAGCCAAAAAGTTTAAATGAGGCCGGAAACTATATATAATAAAACCGGTAAGTCCTCATATGCAAGGTTTGAAATTAGTCCAGATCTGAACAAACCTTATGTTAAAGTTGTTAAACAGCAATTTAACATGCACCATGAAGATCTAGACGAAATTCTTGTCAAGTTTCATATAAACTTTGTTTAAAACGGAGCTACGGTCTAGAAGATATGAGCAACACATGTCAAACAAGGCAACGGTGCAAGATGCACCCAAACATCAAGCAAACTCACTCCAAACATGAAAAAAATATGATATTATGACTCTACATACAAAATCACACAATTTTCATATAAGGCACACCCAAAACGGAGCAACGGGCTAAAAGATACACATGAAAAAAGATATGACAACAAGCTGAAGTTAACAGCCACATAGCAACTTTGGATCAAGAAATATATACTCTACAGCACTCAAACATGGTGACAAGAATCATGTACATGAAGTAGACATATCCTAGAGCAAACAACTCCATTTGAGAAACTCCATAGGAGGCATGGATCAATAGCAACAAGGTACAATATTTTGATCATGACGCTAAAAACTTGACAGTAATATTTTATAGCAACTTGGGAGCAAGAATTAAATAAGCTACAGCAAGCCATATGAGCAAGTAAGGGCATGAATGGATAAACAACAACATATACAGCAAGGAATGATCAAAGGCCACCCCAAAACTAATATGGATTTTTCTAGGGCATCAAGCAAACATAGAATCAAGATAAGACAGATTCCAGACTTAGTGAAATTTCACCAAGTGTTAAAATAGTTAAGTTGGCATGGCCTGTTTATAAGCATGTTTATGTCACCTCAAGGCATATCATGGCAATTGGTTTGCTCCACAACAAAGAACACATCATGGAGATTCTAAAACATCTAGGCATGTGACATGGGGACAAACACATCAATAGCAACGAGCTCCTCAACTAGGAATCTCGTAACAAGTTACAAAACCTAACAGCCACATGCACTTTTGAAACAGAGATTAACATGGCAATATGGACTCAAACAAGCATGCTACAGCAACCATCATGTAGTACTCTTCACAAGGAACATTTTGACATGTCATTTGCATCATTTGGATAAACATGCACCAAGTTATCTTATCTCAAACATGGCAACAAAATAACAAGTAGCAGCAGTTTATAACAAGTAGCACTCAAGCAACCGAGATTAAAGCATCTAGATGAACTCAAACATGCATGGCACAATGGAACAAAGTGTAGAGCATATCACCACGATCATTTTGACATATTATTCACTCAAAACGGATAAGCACACAAAAAGTTATCACCATGCAAACATAGCAACATTATATGCATTTTCTGGGACTTAGTGGGAAAAAGGGGCAACCTCGGGATGGACATGTCCGGTCCAGTCGGACACATCCGATGGCTGGGACCCGCGTGGCAGCGTCTCAGTGAGGTGGTGGACGTGTCCGGGGCTCCTCCCGGACACGTCCGGGGCTGCAGCGGCGGTCGGGTCCACTGGCAGTGAGAGGGGTCAACGCGGAGCGGGTCACGAATGCGGATCCGGCCTGATCCATAGGAGGACGGGAGGCCGGCGGTGGCGGGGGCTCCGATCCGACCGGAGGAGGAGCTCCGGTGAGCTATGGCCGGCAGGGCGGTGCGGGATCCCGCCGGGGGAGTGGCCGGTGGTGAACCAGAGGACGGCGGCAGGCCCGCGGGGACCCAGGCGGCGGGGCGGAGAGCTGAAGGCGGCGATTCGAAGGGATCCCGCGAGCTCGAAGGTGGCCGGCGGGGGATCGGCCGCTGTGGAGGCGGCGGCGCCTCGAGGGAGAAACGGCGCGGCCTGATGCTCGGGGCGAGCGGCGCGCGGCTCGGGCCCGGCGCGGCCCAGATCGAGCCCGAGCGGGCCGGTCGCGGGCTGGCTGTGGTGGAAACGCCCAGGGGGCGCGGGTGACGTGGATTGTGCAGCTGGCAACCACTGGTTGGCCAGGAGGGAGTGGCCGGCGGCGGCTGGCCACTCCGGGCGCGCCAAGTGGCGGGGCATGGGCGGCTCGGCGCGGAAATGGAGGCTGGTGGCGCAAATTTTGAGGTGGAGGAGGCTGGGAGGTTGGGGAAGATGCTAAGGATGCCCAAAATGGCATGGAGGGGGTCTATAAATAGACATGTGGACTAAGGTTTGGGGGTTTGGAGGGGTTTTTGACCCTCCGATCGCGATCCGACGGATCCGATCGCGAGGTGAGGTAGGATGGGCCTAGGGGAGGTTAGTGGGCTGTGTAGGAGGGGTTGTGAGGAGAGAAGAGAAGAGGCCCACGGGGTTTTCGGAGACCGAAAACGTCCGACGAAATAACCAGCGACTAGTGCCGCTATATATATCCGTTGGGCTATCAAACAAGCTCCGAATGCGACGAAACTTGACAGGCGGTCTACCTACACTATAATAAGACCACGTGCCAAGTTTCAACCCATTCCGAGAACATTTCCCGGGCACTCACAAAATAAATATTCGTAGGCACCGCGGGCGCGTGTGAGTGTGTCTGGGCTCAGAACGGACAATGGAAAGGACGAGGGGACTCGGGCAGATGCAAGTTTTGAAAACATGCTGATGCAATGCACATGATGACATGGCAAAATGCAACACACAAGCAAGATGACAAGGCAACGTCTACGAATAACTGGCTGACACCTGGCGCACCGGTCACGGGGTGTCACATCAATTCATCTTTATCATTAGGAACAACAGCAATACCTCCCTTCTTAGGGACACAATGGACACCACTTACCCACTGGCTATCAGCAACATGTTAAATTAGACCTGCCACTAGAAGCTTTAGTATTTCTTTCCTTACCACTTCTTTTATCCTAGGTTTTTACCATCGTTGGTGATCAACAACCGGTTTAGCGTCTTTCTCCAATTTTATTTTGTGCTGACATAGAGTGGGACTAATGCCCTTAAGATCATCAAGAGTATATCCAATAGCAGCATGATGCTTCATCAGAGTTTTCAATACTTTCTCTTCTTCTTCCTCTGAAAGGTTAGCACTAATAATATCAGGATATATCTTATTTTCATCAAGATAAGCATATTTAAGGGTATCAGGTAAAGGTTTGAGCTCAAACACGGGATCACCCTTGGGTGGAGGAGGATCCCCTAGGATTTCAACAGGCAAGTTGTGTTTCAACAAGGGTCCCTGTTTAAAGAATACTTCATATATTTCCCTTCTCTCATTACTAAACATATCATTTTCATGGTCTAGCAAATGTTGTTCTAAAGGATCGTTAGGAGGCACGGCAATAGAAGCAAGACCAATAATTTCATCCTTACTAGGCAATTCTTTATCATGGGGTTGTCTACGAAAGTTAGCAAAGTTAAAATCATGAGACATATCCCCTAATCCAATAGTAACAATATCCTTTTCGTAGTCTATCCTAGCATTGACAGTATTCAAGAAGGGTCTACCAAATATAATGGGACAAAAGTCATCTTGTGGGGAGCCAAGAACAAGAAAATCAGTAGGGTATTTAAATTTCCCACACAAGACTTCAACATCTCTAACAATCCCAATTGGTGAAATAGTATCTCTATTGGCAAGCTTAATAGTAACATCAATACCTTCTAACTCAGCAGGTCCAGTATCATGCATAATTTCTTCGTATAAGGAATGATGTATTGCACTCGCACTATCACCCATATCACATAAACCATGATAGCAATGATCTCCTATTTTAACAGAAATAATAGGCATGCCTACAATAGGTCTATGTTTATTTTTAGTATCGGGTATAGCAATTCTAGATGCTTCATTACAGAAGTAAATAACATGCCCATCAATATTATCGACCAAGAGATCCTTAACTATAGTAATACTAGGTTCAACTTTAATTTGCTCAGAGGGTGTAGGTGTTCTAGTATTATTCTTACGAACCATAGTTGAAGCTTTGGCATGATCCTTTATTCTACCAAGAAAGGGTGGTTTCTCAATATAAGCGGTAGGAACAATAGGATCAACATTATAAGTGATAGTCTTTTCTTCAACTTTAACATGTTTAACTACTTTTACTTCAATGGGAGGATGATATTTAAACTACTTCTCCTTAGGGAGATCAACATGAGTAGCAAATGATTCACAGAAAGAAGGTACTATCTCATAGTCAAGTCCGTATTTAGTGCTAAATTCACGAAAAGCATCGGTATCCATAAAAGATTTAACACAATCAAACTTAGGTGCTATACCTGACTCCTTACCTTCGTCGAGATCCCAATCTTCAGAGTTGTGTTTAATTATTTCCAATAAACCCCATTTGAATTCAATAGTCTTCATCATAAAAGAACCAGTACAAGAAGTATCGAGCATGGAGCGATTATTGAGAGAAAGCCGAGCATAAATTTTTTGAATAATAATTTCTCTTGAGAGCTCATGATTGGGGCATGAATATAATATTAACTTAAGCCTCCCCCAAGCTTGAGAGATACTTTCTCCTTCACGAGGCCAAAAATTAAATATATAATTACGATCACGATGAACCTGATGCATAGTTTAAAACTTCTGATGGAATTCCAGTTTCAATCGGTTGTAGTACCATGATCCAATATCATCGCATAGCCTAAACCATGTCAATACCTTTCCCTTCAAAGATAAAGGGAAGACCTTATTCTTGATAACATCCTCGGGCATACCTGCAAGCTTAAATAATCCAGAAACTTCATCCACATAGATTAGGTGCAAATCGGGATGCAATGTTCCATCTCCTGTAAAGGGATTAGCTATCAGTTTTTCTATCATACCCGAAGGAATTTCAAAGTAAGAATTTTCAGTAGGTTCAATAGGTTGAGGAGCAACTCTTTGCTCTACTGGTCAGGGTGAATATACCCCGAACAAGCTAATCAAAGGATTATGTTCCGTAGTAACAAGTGATAGTAAATTTTAGCACACTATATAAATTTTTCCTTATGAAATTCCCTTTACCAAAGGCGCTTCACTCTCCGACAATAGCGCCAGAAAAGAGTCTTCATGACCCACAAGTATAGGGGATCTATCATAGTCCTTTCGATAAGTAAGAGTGTCAAACCCAATGAGGAGCGGAAGGAAATGATAGGCAGTTTTTAGTAAGGTATTCTCTGCAAGGACTGAAATTATAGGTAACAGATAGTTTTGTGATAAGATAATTTATAACGAGTAACAAATAATAAAAGTAAATAAGGTGCAGCAATATGGCCCAATCCTTTTTCTAGCAAAGGATAAGCCTGGACAAACTCTTATATAAAGGAAAAGCGGTCCCGATGACACATGGGAATTATCGTCAAACTAGTTTTCATCACGCTCATATCATTTGCATTTGTTACTTTGATAATTTGATATGTGGGTGGACCGGTGCTTGGGTACTGCCCTTCCTTGGACAAGCATCCCGCTTATGATGAACACATAAACTAGGGTTTAAGCTTCTGTTACTCTAGCAACCCATCATCTACTAATTACTTCCCAATGCCTTCCTCTAGGCCCAAACAATGGTGAATTCTCATGTAGTCGACATTCACATAACACCACCAGAGGAAAGACAACATACATCTTATCAAAATATCGAACGAATACCAAATTCACATGACTACTAATAGCAAGACTTCTCCCATGTCCTCAGGAACAAACTTAACTACTCACAAATAATGTTCATGTTCATAATTAGAGGGGGTATTAATATGCATAAAGGATCTGAACATATGATCTTCCACCGAATATAGCATCAACTACAAGGAGTAATCAACATTACTAGCAACCCACAGGTACCAATCTATAGGGTTTGAGAGGAGATGGTGCTGGTGAAGATGTTGATGTAGATTGACCCCCTCCCGATGAGAGGATCGATGGTGATGACGATGGTGATCATTTCCCCCTCCCGGAGGGATGTTTCCTCGACAGAACAACTCCGCCGGAGCCCTAGATTGGTTCCGCTAAGGTTCCGCTTCGATACGGCGGCTCTTCGTCCCGAAAGCTTCCCTCCGATTTTTCCAGGGCAAAAGACACCTTATACCAGAAGATGGGCATCAGGGGGCTGCCAGGTGGCCCACAAGCAGGGGGCGCGCCCCCACCCTCGTGGATGGTGAGTTGCCCCCCTCTGGTGCTTTCTTCACCCAATATTTTTAATATATTCCAAAACTGACTTTCGTGGAGTTTCAGGACTTTTTCAATTGTGCAGAATAGGTCTCTAATATTTGCTCCTTTTCCAGCCCAGAATTCCAGCTGTCAGCATTCTCCCTCTTCATGTAATCCTTGTAAAATAAGAGAGAAAAGGCATAAGTATTGTGACATAATGTGTAATAAGATCCCATAATGCAATATATATCGATATAAAAGCATGATGAAAAATGGGTGTATCAGTAGTTCCTATGGCTCGAGGAAGAAGAAAAGTAAACTATGAAAGGAACTATGTCTTCGCACTCCATAATCTTCAAGTGAATGTCTTTATCGCCATTATCTTCAATGTGAATGTCTTCACGAACCACCATTGTCTTCAATGTCTTCATACATTTTTCGGGGTCATCTCTGGTAGGTAAACCGAATCAATGAGGGACTACTACCTATGTTATCCTGCAATTCTCACAAACACATTAGTCCCTCAACCACGTTTGTCGTCAATACTCCAAAACCAACTAGGGGTTGCACTAGATGCACTTCCAATATCCCCCCTTTTTGTGATTGATGAAAAACTGGTTGAAGTTTTCAACGGGGATATAAATATGTGAATGTTAAAGAACGCGATCATTGTCTTCATGAAATTGAAAGGGATCCGCTTGAAGATGTGCATATAATTATTTTGCCTTTGAATGCAAATGCACACGATATATTTTGCTTTGTGGAGATATCCCTCAATCTTATGAAGACAATTCATCATGCATACAAAGATGTATTGAAGATAATGATATGCTTAATGAGAAATGGGCGCCTGCTGGATGATTTCATGCACATAAAATAGATATTCAACAACACAATAGAAACACCGGAAAATGTAGCAGATGTTCCATCAAGTTTTAAGTGTTATAACTAAAAAACCAATAGTTCAAGAACGAGAGTTGTAAGAACTTAGCAAAAATAAGCACCCGACCCATATATGGACTCGCTTGAAGACTATCAACACATATGATTCTCCCCCTTTTGTCAAGAATGACCAAAATGGTTTGAAGACCTAGAGTGTCTACTCGTTCCCATGAGGTTTTGGTGAAGATGTTGGGGCAGCAGGGTCGGCGTTGGAGTTGGGGAGTGCAGAGGGGCCTGATGCAGAATCTTGGTGCAGTGAAGCCATCGCTGGTGAAGTGGCGTCGTCTTCTTCATCTATGACTCGAGCAACAACAGTTGGAGCCGAAGATGAATAATCAGAATCTTCAATGGATGGAGTGCGACACTAGGTTGCTGACTGTGGAGGCTTGGAGTCAAATTTGAACTTCTCAGTGAAGATCATCATCAGAACAAAACATTGTGAGGCTCTTTTGGGACCACCAACATGCTTCATTGGCAACAAATGAGTTCTCGGTTGCCAGGTTTGATTTCGATTGACATCAATGAGAAGACTTTGCATCTGGCACTTCAGCCAGTCCTGATGCCTGTCCTGCTTCTCGTGAAATGATACAAGAAGCTCTCTGTCATTCAGGACATGAGGAGGCTTCTGAGGCCTTTGAGCTACCGTGCTGGCTGTTGCATCAATGTTGGCACGATGCGGTTGATGAAGCTGACCAGCAAGGGGACCAGCAGTAGCAGGAGGATTAGGCAGATGAATGCCTTCAATGGGTTGAGTGAAGCTTTGAAAGGTGGAATTGTCTTCACGTATGGGCTTCTTGGTGTCGCGTGATATCTGTGGCCACCTGTGGGACCAGGAGGGTGCTTGCTGGTTCGGCAGGGGGACGTCACATTGCACAAAGAGCAGAACAGTGCGCGACAGCGCGACGGGGAGCACACAAGCAATTTACCCAGGTTCGGGCCACCGCGAGGCGTAAAACCCTACTCCTGCTTTGGTGCATTGATGGTGGAATGGAGGTGGTTGAGCATAGTACACTTGCCCGGCAGGGGTTGCCTTTGGGTAGCAGCGACTACACGCATACGGGGGTGTGGGTTCATATATCTTCCAACCTTTTCTATGATTGCAAGGGCCTCCTTTTATTGATCAAGGGACGACCACAGTAGAAAACTTTTCATTATGCACTAATATGATAGCAAACAGTGCTATCATACCTAAATCCGCGGGCTGACAGGGTGCATTAAATGCACCATTTAGTGTCACATCACTGGTAGCACGACAAGGCTTGCTGGGCTATCTTGCTAGCTCCACGCTTGTTCTCTTGACACATCATTGGACGGGTGTCATCTGTGGGTTCCTCCTGTAGGAACGGGCTGCCATGTGGCTAATGCCTGCCACTTAATCCTCTTGTGGCTTGACACTGCATTGATTGACGATGTGGGTCGTGCTTGAGTGATTGGTGAGGTGGTTTTGCCTCCTCGAGCCCCCGGTAGCCCTGCTGGGGCGTTTCTGTTATTTGCTTCTGGGGGGTGGCCTCGCCCCTTGCCGGGCTCGCCTGCCCGGCAAGGGAGGCCCTTCTCTTGTTGAGGTCTTGCTTCTCCGGCTCGGCCTTGGTGTCTCTGATCCGAGCTGGTACTCTGAATCTCTTGGTTTCTTATACTCTGACTTGGGCTAGTGCTTCAATCTTGTTCTTGTGCGTGTGCACAGTCTGGGCAACGGACCCATGGTTTTTTGCACCGACAGAAGCCCCTGGGCCTGTCCCGATCGTGCTGCTGAGCGTCGTCTGGGTAGGGCCAAATAAGTGCACATGCGGAGTTGCTGAAGAGGCAGGTTACCTCAGGTCTTCCCTGCTATTTCATCAACCTTGATTCCGGGCCAGTTTTCAGTTTCCCTGTGTGTCATGTAAAGCCAATTATAGTAGGGTCGCTCCTTGATGGCCCATGAATGACTTTAATGCATGGGGCAGCGACTGCCAATTTACTCTTCCCACAGCGCGCCCTTATCCTCAGCCATGTATGATGCATGCATCGCGTGGGGTAGGTAGCGGGGGGGGCGTGGTGTAGGAGAGCATCACGGCAAGGGCCCCGTTGTCTTGAATTGGCGGAGGAGGGTGGTGGCCGCCTGTTGATGGAGCAACCCTTCCCCTCATCCTGCCTACAAAAGGGAGGGGCAAAGGAGGGCAGAGCCATCCATCTTTGCATTCTTCTGCTCTTGTTGGTTATGCCGAAGGAGAGAGCCTGGGGCTAGCCCCCGGGCTCCTGCTTGGGGCCGTTGTTGCCTCATATTGGTGCTGATACTCGGGGAGTGAGCCTTTCTTTGCTGTGGTGAACCTATCGGTTTCTTTAAAGCTTGGTCGCGAGGCGGGGCTGGAGATCATTGGTAATCCCAGCATTGTCCTTCCCGGGAGCCTCGAGGCTGATGTTGACGAGGGGCGCGCTTTCTTGCCCGCCAAGGTGGGGAGCGACGCGCCTCCAGCCCCTGGCTGCTCTGGCCGCTTGCTGTCTCTCTAGGGAAGGTGTCCGGTCTGGGCCTCGGCCTTCCCCCAGAACAGTGTTGATGAAGATGAATCCGAGGAGAAGGAGAAGACGGGAGTCAGGACGTCCAGTAGGAGCATGACTACACCAACGTGCTCGTGTCGTACTGGCGACCCACCGCCCATTTGCCTGGCTCTTCCCCCTTTTCCCGGCACCGTCACCATCGTTTCTTCTGGCCGTCGGGAAAAAGCTCGTCCCCTGGTGCTTCCGCTTCCTTTTGGGGTCTTCCGGCTGGGCCCCGACATCCTCTTCTGTCGGTGCCTGTGCTGGAGTCCTTCATCAAGTCCTGGAGGTGGTGACCTGGGTTGTCGGGGTGCTCTGCGCGTCTCGTTCCTTCTTAGCCTCGCCATTCCTGAGATAAGAGGGGCAGGGAGATGAGTTTATGCATCACTCATCTTTTTCCAATCTTAAACCTATAGGCACTTGCCAAACTTTATTTCAGATAATGTAATCCCTTGACTCCATCTTTGTGTTCCATAATGCTTGTACTTGTATTAGCATATGAATGAAAAAGATAACCTTGCCGGGAACCCGTGCATGTGTATGTCCATGCAGAGGTGGAATGCCTCTTTATTGTAATAAAATGAGTTTTCTCGATAGGCCTACCCTGCCAGCACGCTCTTTGTCTACCAGAGAACTATGTCTGCCGGGGAACAGATAGAGGGGCCAACGCCCCACCAACTCCCTTTCACCAAAGCCCACTACAACCATCTCGCTCGAAGCAACGTTCGAGTCTGGGATGGGAGCACCTAAGCCTCAAGAGAGTGTAGCGAGGTATTCTTATGCACAAGTTATAGCTTACAAAACACTAAAGGACAGGAAGGTCAAACTTATCTGTCTGGCTTGCTGGGGACTGCAGTGCCGGGCAATCTTCTCAACTCCTTGTTGAAGCCAGTCCATGGTAGGAACCTGTAACTTCATGTAGATGAGAATGAATGTAGGATGCAATCCTATCTATATGCATATGCAAATGCTCATGAAATGCTTATGCAGTGATCTTGGTGTGATTGTGCATGCACGCAATCTTAGTTGCCCCCCCCTACAACGCTTCTTTTATTTTCTCTTGCACGGGGTCATCGCCCCAGCTCCGTACAAGGGGTTACATGCAGCTGAGGCAAGGCATGTACGGAAGGGTGGCTGTCGGGCAGGGCCCGACAGCCGTGCCTTACAGGTAGTACTTGTGGAGATGCTCAATATTCCATGAGTTTTTCAACTGATTGCCATCTTTGGTCTCCAAACGAAATGCGCCAAGTCTGGGGACTCGTACCACCCAGTAAGGGCCTTCCCACTTTGGTGACAGCTTGTTTGTACCCTTGGCGGACTGAACACGCCTAAGTACAAGGTCACCTTCCTCAAGACACCAGGCATGAATCCTGCGGCTGTGGTAGCGACACAGGGCTTGCTGGTAGCGTGCAGCACGCGTAGCAGCCCGAAGACGATTCTCTTCGAGTAGCACAACGTCGTCACACCGGTGCTCAACTTGCTACTTCATCGTAGGCAAGCACTCGAGGAGACCCGTAAATGAGTTCCGTGGGGACTGCTTCTGCCCCGTAGACTAGGGAGAAGGGAGTCTACCAGGTAGCTTGGTTTGGTGTCGTTCTGAGGGACCAAAGAACTACCGGTAGCTCCTCAATCCACCGCCTGCCGTGCTTCTACAACATATCGAAAGTTTTTGTTATGAGTCCATGCAACACTTCAGCATTCTCCCTCTTAGCTTGTCCATTGCTCTGGGGGTGTGCCACACAGGCGAATGAGAACTTGCATCCGAGGGTACGAACATATTGCATGAAGGCATGGTCGTGAACAGGATGCCATTGTCGGTGATGATCCTTGCCGGAACTCCAAAACGACACACCAATTCTTTAAAGAACTTGATAGCTAACTGAGCAGTGAACTTTCTCATGGCAGTCAATTCCGGCCACTCTGTAAACTTGTCGATGGCAACAAACAAGAATTCAAAGCCCCCGATTGCTCGGGGGAAGGGGCCGAGGATATCAAGCCCCCAGATCAAAAATGGCCATGATAGAGGGATTGTCTGAAGAACTTGGGCAGGCAGGTATGTTTTTTTGGAATGGAACTGACAGGCTTCACATGGCGTGACGAGCTCAACCGCATCTTGGAGGGCTGTGGGCCAATAGCATCCTTGCCAGAATGCTTTCCCAACTGATGCCCTTGATCCAATGTGGGAGGCGCACTTTCCTCTATGAATCTCAGCCAGTAGTTCCTTTCCATCCTCCAGGCAGACACACTTCAATATCACACCATTGGGCCTTCTTCTATATAGAGCATCATCGACAAACTGATACATACCGGCCCTCCGGGCTACTTTTTCAGCTTCATCTTGGTTGCCGGGGAGTTCTCCGGTATGGACTAAGTGGACAATGTGCCTTGCCCAAGTTGGAGCATGTGGCTCAGCAACGAGGACTAGCGGCACCTCCTCTCTTGTGGGAGCACTAGCCTCGTTCACGGGGTCCATTAGCCCGGCTAGAGGGGGTGGTCCGGCAGGCTCTGAGGAGTTGTTTCCGGCAGGGTCTCTGTCGGGGATATTACCCCGCGGTATGAACCGGTCGGAATTATAACCCGGCCGGACTTGGTGGTTTACTTGAGAGACGTTTTACACTTGATGATTCACTAGCAACCTGCCTAAATAATATTATTCACTGGTAACCCGGCGTATGGATTATGGATGACAAGGCCCAAGGCCCAGAAGGCCGGTTCATATTAATTGTGGGCCGGTTTATGAAGAAAGCATAAGGGATATTCTCCTGTAAAGGAAGCAAGACTAGGACTCCTTGTAATAGATCAATCCTAGTCCTAGTAGGACTAGTCATGTAAAGCCTCCCCTTCAACATATATAAGGAGGGGCAGGGCTCCCCAAAGAGGGACAAGTTCTCACAAGTTAGACAAGAGACAAGTTTTAGAGTTACAAATTAGAGGAGAAGTTTAGACAAGTTTTTAGGGTTAGACACAAAGAGCCGGTTTACCGGCGACACCACGAGGATCATAATGAGACCTAGCCTCAAACAGCACGTAGGGTTATTACCGGATGATGTTTCCCGGGGCCCAAAGCTGTCTAAATCCGTGTCTTGCATCGTGTCTCTCGATTCCACTCAACCCCTCTCAAGCTACTACATAGATGCGCGGCCTCACGACTAAGTCCGCTAAACCGGACATCTGACGTGTTAATTCCACGACAGTTGGCGCCCACCGTGGGGCCTGCGCACGGTGGTGTTGAGTTCTTGGAGGGATCTTTTCAAGGGTTCGAGAAGTTTGTAATTTTTCGAGTTGAAGAAGAGTCATCAACGAAGGAGTTACAATGTATCAATATCAAGTATCCAGAGGGACACCATCGCCAGAAACTGGAACAAGAGAAATTTTTCCGCGGCAGCACTTCAGACGCCGCTGCCGCCGGGTTACTGCTAACCCTATATCCGTTTTGGGACAAGATGAAACAACTACGTGCAAAGAAGATTCAGAATAATATGCTTGATCGGACTCGCAAAGAAGATTTAGAATAATATGCCTGGCCGGACGCCACAAGGATCGGATCAACTATTAGTTTCGTGAAGCGACTTGCTGTTTTCTTGATCGAAAAAAAAGGGACCCACGATCCAGAAACAGAGCCGGCCATGACCCAGACTCTCCACTTGACCGTGCCCGCATCATTGCCTCGAAGCGCCTGCCTCCGTTGACTCGAAAAACTGGACCACGACGGGGCCTCGCCGGCCGGGCTTATGCGCAGTGCCCCGCAGACCTCCTCCTCCTGCTCGACCGCGCCTCACCCTCCATCGACCTCCGCAGCTTCCGCGCCGTCTGCGCCTCCTGGCGCGCTGCCACGGCCACCTTCGCCGAAGCCGGCGGCCGCCCGTGCCCCGACCTCCCCTGGCTCCTCATCACAGCAAGCGGCCTCCTCTTCGATCTATCTGCTTCTATTGCGATGGCCCTGTAAAAATTAAATACTACTCGGAGGATTTCAGCTTTGCCGCTGCGGCTCGCCTTGTCCGAGTCTTCCCCGGATCGTCTCGTCGCTTCGATTTCGAACTGCTGTATGATTCGAGACGGACCACACCAAGCCACCCCTGCTCGTTGAATATCATGCCAGCCCCTCACCGCAGTCTTGGCCTGAGCTGCTGCTGTCCGTAAGCTGCCGCGGACCGCCCTGGCCAAGCTGCCTCGTTCTCTGCTGCGGGTCGCCGCGGGTCTGTATGCGCCGGACCTTGCTGGGTCTGCTCCACTTCCCCGCTCCGGGCCTCCTCCGCTGAGATGTCAACGCGTTGGAGATCTTCAGTTTCCAAATTGCCACTTCAAAATGCCGGATTCGAGCCCCTCCTCCTCCGCCGTTCTGCTCCAAGCTGGACCTAAGCCGCCACCGTCAAGAGTTGCCGGACTGGGCCGAGAGTTGCCGCTGAGTGCCATGAATCCGCCTGCATCTGTCATCATCCAGCACCAATCTCCGTCAGACCTGCCGCGAGCATACCACCCGCCAACCGCTCCAGCTAGAACCACATCCTTGGCCTCTCGCGAAGCTGGTTCCCCGGCGCCGCCCCGCGCCTGGACGTGCTCTGCTTTGGTTCCAGGTCGTCGCCCAGGCACTGTTTCCCCGCTGTGGCTGGCAGCCCGTACAAAAGAAGAGCCAGAATCGCATGGAGAAAGGCAAAAGGGGCTCCGTTACATTGTTTATTAGCGCAGATCTCGAACTGGACAAACACTAGGCCTACTACCAGCTGCTGACAGTCGCCACGCACAGTGAAAAGAAGAAGCAGCCAAGCTAGCCACATGATGTCAAAATAAATATGCTTCTCACGTCTCATAAAATTGCCTAGGGAGAGGGTGGACCGACAAGACGGATCAGTAATATCCATCCACTAGTATTAAACAAATCAACCATGGAGTACTAGTGGCTGCCATAACCACATGTGAAACAAGGCAATTTGACTTGAAGCTGGGCGACTGGATGCTCTACATAAACTCCAGCTATGGATTTATCTGCGTATTAAAATTTGATCCGCTCCGTCGCGGTTCACCCGACAAGGACATCAGGTGATATTTTTCCTATATATTATATCAGTACATATTAAATCATCCGACGAAAGTTACTCTCGCATGTAATATTTTTTACACAGGGTGATCATTAAAAGCGGCAGCCGGGTCACCGCCAGGAGGTATCGCGGCTTCATGAGCATGCATGTTACGATCCGGTTTGCATCAAAAGCGCCGGCTGGCTCGTCTGTCCGCGTCTATACGCGCTGGCCTTCATCACTGCGTCCGGCCCCCTCGCCAATGAACGTGCGCACGCTACCGTTTCCGCGGTCCGGTCTACATCAACATGCCAGTGCCACACCCGTCCTCATAAACCGGCCCAGCGGATACGCATCTCACTGGTTTACAAAAACCACGGCCAAATCATCTATTATCCTGACGAATCAGATTATTCATTATAAAATGATATTATACTACGGAGGAGGAGGCACGCCAAACATTGTTCGACACAAGTGGTCGTCGTTATTCCACGGATTCAAACACCGGTTTACAACTGCGGCCGGTTCACGCATCCGCACCGGTTTACAGCACGGAGGACAACTTTCTCATCTCCGCCGGTTTACAACCCCACTACCGGTTTAACTGTCCGAGCTGCCTCTGATACTGCGGTCGTTTTTACTATCCGCCCAGTGATCCGGTCTATTCAACAAACCGGTTCAAATTTATTCAGGTGATGTCCATCCAGAGTATTGTTTCTCTTATTATATATTATTTTTTAAAAGAAAATAAGATGCTTTGATCAGTTTATCTGGTTGTGCAGAAAATATATACTCAGAAGCAATAAAAACTCTCTGAAGAACATGAGGTCACATCCGGCTCAAAGAGGACGCTTCACGGAGACCCTCTGAAAAGTTGGATAATTCCACATTCAGTGATTGGTTTACATTGACCCACCGGTTCAGGAGGAACCCTGGAGGCCCTCTGGGAGTTGGTATCATCCGCTCCCAGTGATCGGATTAAGTTTCATAAATTCTTGCAACCCCCTGAAAAGTTGGACAAGTCCACATTCAGTGATTGGTTTAGATTGACCCACCGGTTCAGGAGGAACCCTGGAGGCCCCCTAGGAATGTCGGTCAATCCGCGTCCCAGTGATCGGAATAATTTTCTTCTTTCGACCCTCAGAAAAGTTGGATAGTACCACATTCAGTGATTGGTCTAGATTGACCCACCGGTTCAGGAGGAACCCTGGAGGCCCCCTGGGAGTGTCGGACAATCCGCGTCCCAGTGATCGGAATAATAGATACGATTCTTTCGGCCCTCTGAACAGTTGATACGCTCATGTTCAGTGATTGGCTAGGCCCCTTGGGACAGATGGTTTGCCCACGTTCCATTGATCGGATCGGTTTTTATTTACAAATTCTTTCGGCCCTCTGAACAGTTGATATGCTCACGTTCAGTGA
>LR738711.1:316077870-316129105 GCA_902687465.1 Secale cereale | reverse complement strand
TTCTTTCGGCCCTCTGAACAGTTGATACGCTCACGTTCAGTGATTGGCTAGGCCCCTTGGGACAGATGGTTTGCCCACGTTCCATTGATCGGATCGGTTTTTATTTACAAATTCTTTCGGCCCTCTGAACAGTTGATACGCTCACGTTCAGTGATTGGCTAGGCCCCTTGGGACAGATGGTTTGCCCACGTTCCATTGATCGGATCGGTTTTTATTTGCGGTTCTATCGGCCCTCTGAACAGTTGATACGCTCACGTTCAGTGATTGGCTAGGCTCCTTGGGACAGTAGGTTTGCCCACGTCCCATTGATTGGCTGAACCTTGCTTTGAGCCTGGCAGCTCTTTGAAAAAGCCTCGACTACATGGCCTTATTTGCAAAAAATTGCATGTTTTTTGGTGTTTTGGTGTTCTGTAACGTTTTCAACAAAGTGGAACAGCTACACAAGTTGACCACATATCTATGAAGTGGAAAGTCTGGGTCATGAATACCAGCATAAATAAACCGGTGTTCATTATAACCCGGATCATCTATCAGGCAACAAGCCACAAATTTCTGAACAAAGTGAACCAGTGTCTGTTATCAAGCCCGGAATTATTATTGGATCTATCAAAAACTCCCTCAGGAAATTGCAAATTTTGCCGGATTACGAATATCAAGCATACTTGATCGCAGGTATGAAATATCTTGTTTTTAAATACATATTGGCAGTACATGATCAGTTATAATGACCGGTGTTTATTAAACCGGCCTGGTTTTGACTATAAGTCGCCAGTATGTGACAAAATAATGACCGGTGTTTATTAAACCCGGCCCGATTGTGATCAAACATCATTGGAACCGGTCTTCAAACCGGATTATATTCTTCAAATAGCCAAACATGGCTGGATTCTTATTATGGTTATCAATATCATAATTGAGGTTTTCAAAGTCGCTTTAAGCGCAATGGATATTATTTCATCAATGAAAGTGATTTATTCTATAAAGGAAAAGTCCCGAGTTGCTGCAGGCTTACAACCCGGCACTTGGGGGCTACATTATTCAAATTGAGATTACATCAAATACACAAGTCTCAAGAACACGAACAAGTTGTCTACTTGACACTTGGGGGCTAATGGGCAGTTGAAGCAGTAAACAGCAGCAATTCAAAGACAAAAGTCTCAAGCACACAAGCAAGTTGTCTACTTGACACTTGGGGGGCTAATGGAAAGATCATTTGCTTCATCTGGAAGTACCGGTTCACCTTCTAAACGTAGCTAAACCGGAACTTGGGGGCTACCAATCGCTCCTATCAACAATTCAAGGTACACAAGTATTAATCCGTTATATTCAAGGGTCCACTGCTCAGTTGGTAAAGCACAAAGCTCTTAACCTTGTGGACGTGGATTCAAACCCCACGATGGAAGTTACATTATATAATGTTCATTTCAATAATTATATCTACAAAGTCCCTGCTCATTATTGCATAATAACCCGGCACTTGGGGGCTACATAATATGGAATATTCAGTTTCATAGTGATTGGGATGAACAATCCGGATTTCTTCAAGATTATACAAGGCTATGTTCAATGAAGTATATACAAAGTCCCTGCTCATTATTACATAATGACCCGGCACTTGGGGGCTATAGGTAATATGCATATAAAGGAGGAACATCTTCAAATTTTCAGTTCTGGCAAATCAGATTAATTGTGTGACCCGGCAATTTTGGCAATCATAAACCGGCAAGTTCTACATCTTCAAGCCGGTTGGTTATCAATGGAATATTTGAAGACCAATATTTTTTGTCAAGTCAAAGCATTAAAAGCCGATTCAAATGGATTCTTTATTTACAATATTTATTATGCAAGCAAGTTGAATATGAAGTTGGTCTGTTGACCCGGATTTTCTAGAAGAAGGAAGGACAAGGACTTAAAGATGATTAGGTGCCGGTTTACAAGAAATTCTTAACCCGGAGCATAACCTGTCAGATTTGTTCTTGTGGTTATTTTGCAGCATAAGTTTACCATGGACAAATCCAAGCTAAACTTGGGGGCTAATGTCGGGGATATTACCCCGCGGTATGAACCGGCCTGAATTATAACCCGGCCGGACTTGGTGGTTTACTTGAGAGACGTTTTACACTTGATGATTCACTAGCAACCTGCCTAAATAATATTATTCACTGGTAACCCGGCGTATGGATTATGGATGACAAGGCCCAAGGCCCAGAAGGCCGGTTCATATTAATTGTGGGCCGGTTTATGAAGAAAGCATAAGGGATATTCTCCTGTAAAGGAAGCAAGACTAGGACTCCTTGTAATAGATCAATCCTAGTCCTACTGGGACTAGTCATGTAAAGCCTCCCCTTCAACATATATAAGGAGGGGCAGGGCTCCCCAAAGAGGGACAAGTTCTCACAAGTTAGACAAGAGACAAGTTTTAGAGTTACAAATTAGAGGAGAAGTTTAGACAAGTTTTTAGGGTTAGACACAAAGAGCCGGTTTACCGGCGACACCACGAGGATCATAATGAGACCTAGCCTCAAACAGCACGTAGGGTTATTACCGGATGATGTTTCCCGGGGCCCGAAGCTGTCTAAATCCGTGTCTTGCATCGTGTCTCTCGATTCCACTCAACCCCTCTCAAGCTACTACATAGATGCGCGGCCTCACGACTAAGTCCGCTAAACCGGACATCTGACGTGTTAATTCCACGACAGTCTCTGCCAGGAGCGGACAGCTCGACCGGGAGAGGCTTACCGTAGCCCAACTTTCTCCTTTTCCGGGCCATTATTGCTGGTGATACGGAGGGCTGAGAGAGACGGAGAACAAAAGTTCCTGGTTCCACAGGAAGCTTCTGCGCAACTCACTTTGACAGGTGATCAGCTATGCTGTTTTCCGCAGGGGGTACGTGCTCTGTTTGCAACCCTTCAAAGTGCTCCTCCAATCTCCTCAATTCCTCGACGGATGCATCCATCAATTGACTTTGGTAATCCTTATTGACTTGTCTCACCACAAGCTGTTACTCTCCTCTAATGATCAGTTTCTTAGTTCCCAATTCTGTTTCAATTCCGAGCCCGACAAGGAGTCCTTCATACTCTGTTGTATTGTCGGTGGCTTCTTTCCGGGCAAAATGCATTTGGACGACGTACTTCAAGTGCTCCCCGTAGGGGGCAATAAGAAGCATGCCAGCCCTAGCACCTTGTAGGGAAAAAGCACCATCAAAATACACAATCCATTCTTGGGGGGATTCCTTGCCGGGGATAGCTGTCTTTGTTATCTCCTCATCAGGGGTTGGAGTCCATTCTGCAATAAAATCTACAAATGCCCTGCTCTGGATAGGTGATGTCCTCTCATACTTCAATCCAAAGCTGGATAACTCCAAAGCCCACTCCACTATTCTGCCAGTAGCCTCAGGGTTGTATCTTTTGCAACGGGAAACGAGTGACAACCGTGATCTCGTGGGCTTGGAAGTTGTGGCGTAGTTTCCTTGAGGCCATAACGATGCCAAAGATCAAATTTTGCACAGCAGAGTACCTCGATCTAGCCCCCTGTAATAAGGGGCTGACGAAGTACACTGGGCGCTGCAACACTTTATTCCTTGCCGCGTCCTTGGGGTTGCTATCATTACCGTGCTCATTGCTGTCCTGATTCTTTTCCGACTATGCTGTTTTCTTCTTGCTTTCTGCCTTATCCACTTCTTGTTGTGCTACCAAGACTACACTGACCACTTGGTTGGTTGCCGCCAAGTATAGCAACAATGGATCTTGGGGTTTGGGTGCAACCAAGGTGGGCATAGAGGAGTGATAGGCCTTCAACTCTTGCAGGGCTACATCTGCTTCCGGGGTCGATTTCATGGGCCCTGCCTTCTTCAAAATCTTAAAGAACGACAGGGCACGCTCGGCAGACTTGGATATGAATCTGCTCAGCGCAGCAATGCATCTTGTTAAGCGCCTCACATCCTTAATTGTCCCTGGTGCTTGGATATGCTCAATGGCTCTGATCTTGTCAGGGTTAGCTTCGATCCCCCCGTGGGATATGAAGAACCCAAGTAGCTTGCCGGAGAGAACACCAAACACACACTTCTCTAGACTGAGCTTCAAATTGATCTAGCGCAAATTGGAAAATGTCTCCTCCAAATCCTGGATAAGGGTGGCCTTATCCCTGGTTTTGACCATGATATCATCCATATAGGCTTCTATATTTCTGTGCAACTGTGGTTCAAAACCAATCTGGACTGCCCTTGCAAAAGTTGACACAAAACTCTGTAATCCGAATGGCATGCAGATAAATCAATATGTACCACATGGAGTGATGAATGATGTCTTCTCTTCACCCTCCTTAGACATGAAGATCTGATGATATCCGGAATATGCATCCACAAAGGAGAGCAAATCATAAACTGAAGTGGAATCCACAATCTGATCGATGCGCGGCAAGGGAATGGGTCCTTAGGGCAAGCCTTGTTAAGATCTGTGAAAACAGTGCAAAGCCTCCACTTCCCGTTAGCCTTCCGGACTACCAATGGATTCGCTAACCACGTAGGGTGCAACACTCCTCTGACCAAACCAGCTGCCTCCAGTTTCTTGATCTCTTTGGCGATGAACTGCTGCCTCTCCAAGGTCTGCTTCCAGACTTTCTGCTTCACAGGTTGGGCATGTGGGCAGACAGCAAGGTGGTGCTCGATTACCTCCCTGGGAACACCGGGGATATCATATGGTTGCCAGGCAAACACATCAATATTCACCCACAGGAAGGCAACAAGTGCGCTTTCCTATTTGTCATCGAGGGTGGCGCTGATAGTGAAAGTGCCATCAACGCCAGCCAGCCCTGTCGGGACCTTCTTTGTCGGATTACGGGCTCTGCAAACCCAAGAAGTTCGAACAGAGGGGCGTGAACGAAGATCTGTCCAACTCACGTCTACCTAGAGTTTCACCCTCGTCTGATGAATAGATTCAAGTGAACAACAAGTAAAGCACACAAGAATTTACCTAGGTCCTGGCCACCTTGCGGTGTAAAACCCTACTTCCTGCTTTGGTGGATTGGCCTCGGGAGGGATGGAATATGGATGAGTACAGTGGTTCCCGAGCTCAGGAGGAGAGCTCAGGCGGGTCAGGAGGCGAGGGTTCTTGCTCCTTTGTGCGAGGGCAGAGTTTCTGGATCTGATCCCCTCCATAGTGGAGATCCTAGCTACTCATATAGGCGGCCAGGGTCCTCATCCCCTGAAATGTTTAGGCGGGAAGGGATCCCACAACGGCCACTTTGAGCGTGAACACAAGGACGTTCCTACCCTAACAAAGGCAGTCTTCACCTGCAAAGGGATCCGGCGATGACGCGGTGGTGGGCTCGGTGGTGACATCCTCCCTGTCGTTCTTGCGGTCTTCGGTCTTGTTGCACCGAAGGGGAAACCTTTGTCCTGCTCCTCAGGAACCTATGCCCGCGCTGTCCCCCTTGCACCAAAACGGCAACTCCGCCACTGGCACCCGCTGGCGTGGTGCGTCACTGCTTGCGTCACTGCCTCCTCCTGAGGAAGGATTGGCCTTGGATTCTCTGCCCCTCTAGAGCAACCTAGCCGAGACCGCCCTTGAGGGGGTCTTGACGTCGTTCTCCTCGCGAGGTCTAGCCCCTCGCGAGGGTCTTGAGCAGCTGGTCGATCAGCTGGGCCGTACCAGACCGTGGTAGGAGCGCATCGTGGCCCGCAGACAGGCAAGTCTGGGTACCCTGGTTCCCAGGACGCCGACAGTAGCCCCCGGGCCCAAGGCGCGTGCGTAGTTAGCTTCGAGGCGAAGCCTTAGTCGAGGACGAAGCGCCGCGGGCCCCCAAAGGCTGCGGGCCAGGCTGGCGCGTGATGGTTCGATGGGATGTGGGCGACTTCGCTTCCCAAGCAGTGTTGATAGTCGTGCGTTTTCCCAATCGCACAACCGATAGGCGGACTTCCTGCTGCCGCCCCTGCTTTCTTGCCTTTCAATCGCTTACTCCCTTTCCTTGCCTTCTCTGGCCACTCCTTCCTTGCCTCCATGCCGCGCAGGGCGAAGAAGAGGGGAACCGGCGAGTCTGCCACACCGCCGCCGGTGCTCAAGTCGGCGCTGGGTCGCTCCCTCATGGTGAATCAAGAGGGTTTGGACAAGGTGCGCCTTGCCTTGGCCGAGGCATCTAATGAGTGGGGGCCAAACCGGGTCTGGCTTGCCTCCCGACCGACGGCAGAGCTAAACGCCAATGACATCCAGCTCCACCTCCACGCCATCTTCGGGGGTTTCCTCCCCCCTTTTTCCGCCTTCTTCTATGCAGTGCTCACGCACTACCGGATTCGAGCGCTGCACCTGGACCCTGGGTCCATCATCCTCCTCTCCGGCTTCGCGTTTCTGTGCGAAGCTTTCGTCGGCGTTTCCCCGTTCGTGGCCCTGCTTCGCCACTTCTTCGCCCTCCACCTGGTCGACAGGGGGCAGCGCTCGGGGTGCGTGTCGCTGCACTTGGTGGAGGCGACTGCTGCCTCTGGGATCGACTTCTCGCTCCACCCGACCACGGCAGGGTTTCGTCGGCAGTGGGTCTATGTTGATGCTGCTGCGTATAGCCCCCAGTTCCACCTTCCCGACGCGCCAGCAGTGCCGAACTCGGGCTGGTAGCATGAGGCCCTCTTGGATCCACGGGCGGAGCCAGTTATGCGTCGGTTGGCCAGCCTGAGGAGGAATGGGTTGACCCTGGCGATGGTGGTGAGGGACTTCCTTGTCCTACGTGCCGCCCTGCTTCAGCACCACTCTAGCCCCATGTGGGCCCTCTCCGGTTTTGATGATCGTGCACGTCTTCAGTGGAAGCAGGTCCCCCCTGAGACGCTCCAGGGGTTGATGCAGCTACTCGTCGGCGGAGTGCCTGAAGCACGCCCTGTCTCCGCCACTCCCTTGTACTTGGCTCCTGTGGCCGGAAGAGCTTTCGCTGAGAAGATGCCCCTTTTTGATGCATGGGGACTGTTGTCGGGAGGCGCCTCTGATCCTCATGACGATCCCTTGGTGGTGGTGCCAGGGCTCACGAGCCCAACTTTCCCTTCCAGGGCGGATGCGTCAAGTGGAGCCCATGATCTAGAGTCCACTCCGCCTCCGGAGCAAGCGGATGAAGCACGGGCGCCGGTGTCGATGGAGGTGGCGGAAGGTACTGAGGCACCGCTGGCTCCTGAGGTGGCTGATGGTGAGGCACATCAGTCTCCGGTCGGGGCGAGCCCGGAGGACGCCGTAGCGGGAAATGGAGCACCAGCCGCGGGCGTCCGCTGCGGCCTTGCCCCGGGCCTAGGCGCATCTGCCCCAAGCGGCCTCTTGCCTTCCTTCGCGGCGCTAGGCAAGAGGCGTAGGTTGAGGGGAAGTTATGGCCCTACCCCGTGGGCTCTGAAGAGGATGAAGCCGATCGTACTAGGCAGGTGCGTGTTCCTCAGCTTTTCCTACTCTTCCTAATATGGTTCTCCTGACCCCTTGCTCCGCAGGGTTTCCTCTGGCTAATTCCTGAGCCGTTGGGCGAGGCTCGTAGAAGCTTCTGCCCGCATCCCTCCTCCGGACCATGCTGGGTCTTCGGCAGACCTCGCGAGGGTTCGCGGGGTCGACTTGAAAAGGCAGATACAAAGGAGGCAAAGGCGACTGGCAAAAGGAGGGGCCGCGTCCGGCCCCTGAGCAGGTCTTCGGTCTTCTCCCGAGCGCGGAGCGTAGGGCTACCACCGGCGGGTGTGGGCATAGCCATTGGAGGGCAGTTTCGACGGCCAGCGCGGAGCATGGTGCTTCCACTAGGACGTGGGAGGGAGCCCCCGTGAGGCCCTGGGGCGGCGCTCTGGGGACTCCGGGGCGTGTACAGCCCCACTCATTATTATATGAGAGTGTCATGATCGGAGAACTTCTAACGTGCCCGCCCCTTCGCTTTGAGGGCCCCGCCCCACGCTAGTCCGCTCCCGCCATGAACTCACCAGAAGGAGGCATTCATGAGGTGGGACACTGCGCATGGTGGGGGGATGGGCCTTGGCTATAGGCCCCCTTGCCGAGCACTAGGCACACCGCTTACGCGATCTCCGAGCATGCTTCGCCCCTGGGGGCTAACGTCGTCCGGAGACGCGGCGTCCTGAGGTGCGAGGGGGACCCCGCCCCACCCACGCTCCTAATGACCCCTGAGCCCACCTGATCAGGGTCGAGCCCAGAGGATACGAGATTACGTGAGCGGGGGAACGGAGCCACGGTCTTGGGCCCTCCAGCTGTGCGTTGGACGGGCTGCCGTACCGCCTCCAGACGCACCCTCCGCAGCCTGGGGGATGGTGCGCCGGGAGGCGCGGCGTCTTGAGCCTGAATGGACGGAGAGAAGGCCCCTCCCCATGCGCATCATACCCGCCGCCGGCGTGCCCCTGGTGAAATCCAGGGCGGGCTCATGTGCGACGGGTCACGCGTGAGGGGACGAGGGCCTAGCCTGAGCCTTCCCTCCCTTTCTGTCTTGACGCAGTACCTGGGGTGTCTCCTTGGCCCGACGAGGCTCGGGGCCAGAGATGCCGTCGGCCCGAGGCCTACGGCCAGTGCCGTGTGTGCCAGCCCCTGCAGGCACCCACGGGCGTTTCATTCGTGCTCCATGGCCATCGGCGGTGACGGCGGAGAGTCGAGGGATAAGAGCGGGAGGTCTGCCCCCCAACCTTCTGCTCATGAGCCCCCTTGTGCCGGTGCCTGATCACACCCAGCGTCGGGCGCAGTCCTGCAGTCGTTTCCTGACGGTTCCTCGGCGGGGGCGGTACCTCGGTACAAAGGGCTTCAAGGCAGAGGGGCGTCGTCATACGCAGGGTTCAGGGGGTCATAACCCATGTCGCCCTCGTAGGTCGCCGTAGATCTTGACCACACGGGTGACCGGGCACGGCCCCCGGTTCCTGGCGTAGTTGTGTGGAAGCAGAATGGCTCGGCTCCGGCGGTGGCGACATCGAGGAGCTCGGCCACCCTGAGGAGTAGAGCTTCGTGGCCAGTGTCGAGTAACCGGCACCTTAGAAGCAACCTTGCCACCAGCAGCGCGGCCCTCATGTTTGTCATTTCACGCCGGTCCCGCGAACTTGCTGCAGCGTGCTCGGCGGCCCGCGCTGCTGCGCGGCTTCGGCGCCGTGTGGGTGATGGGTGCTGCCGGTCCCCAGGCGGTGGGTCGGTGATGCTCATCGCGTCGTCAGCCCCGATCAAGGCTGGGTGACGGCGAGTCCCGTGGCCGAAGGGCGACGCTCGAGTGGTGCGAGCACCGCGGGCTTCCGCGCGCGTCTGATGCTCTTCCGCCGTCGGGGTCGCAATCCATCGAGGCGCGGTGACGCGGGGTCGATGGACGAGAGTGGGACGAGGTCGTCGGAGTGGCGAGATTTCGACACTCCCCCCCTACCTGGCGCGCCAAATTTCGGATTACGGGCTCCGCAAACCCAAGAAGTTCGAACACAGGGGCGTGAACGAAGATCTCTCCCACTCACGTCTACCTAGCGTCTCGCCCTCGTCCGATGAAGAGATTCAAGTGAACAACAAGTAAAGCACATAAGAATTTACCCAGGTTCAGCCCACCATGCGGTGTAAAACACTACTTCGTGCTTTGGTGGATTGGCCTCGGGTGGGCTTGAATATAGATGAGTACAGTGCTACCTCAGCTCAGGAGGAGAGCTCAGGAGGGTCAGGAAGAGAGGGTTCTTGCTCCTTTGTGCGAGGGCAGAGTTTCTGGATCTGATCCCCTCCATAGTGGAGATCCTAGCTACTCATATAGGCGGCCATGGTCCTCTTCCCCCAAAATGCATAGGCGGGAAGGGATCCCACAATGGCCATTTTGAGCGGGAACACAAGGACGTTCCTACCTTGACAAAAGCAGTCTTCGCTTGCAAAGGGATCCGGTGATGACGCGGTGGTGGGCTCGGTGGTGACATCCTCCCTGTCGTCCTTGCAGTCTTCGGTCTTGTTGCACCGAAGGGGAAACCTTTGTCCTCCTTCTCTGGAACCTGCGCCCACGCTGTCTCCCTTGCACCAAAACGGCAACTGCGCCGCTGGCACGCGCTGGCACCCACTGGCGCGGTGCGTCACTGCTTGCGTCACTGCCTCCTGCTGAGGCACGCTTGGCCTTGGATTCTCCACCACTCCGGAGAAACCTAGCCGTGGCCACTCCTAAGGTGGTCATGATGTCGTTATCCTCGCGAGGTCTAGCCCCTCGCGAGGGTCTTGAGCAGCTGGTCGATCAGCTGGGCTGTACCAGGCCATAGTAGGAGCGCGTCGCGGCCCGCAGACAGGCTAGTCTTGGTACCCTGGTTCCCAGGACACCGACATTCTTCACTTGGGGTGTAACAACCTTGGATCCCTTGCTATTGGAGCACTCTAGCACGTCGTCAACGGGTGACGTGCACTCAGAGGGG
The DNA here is from genome assembly GCA_902687465.1 of Secale cereale. NCBI lineage: Eukaryota > Viridiplantae > Streptophyta > Magnoliopsida > Poales > Poaceae > Secale > Secale cereale. The sequence goes on along the minus strand of LR738711.1, from coordinate 316,118,757 downwards.
GCATGCTTCCCGGACTCGTTATCGGAGGTCCTACCATCCTTTTCCTTTCCTTTGCTTTACTTGGCGGGAGCTGCTGCTGCCGCTGCCTCTGCTGCAACTGCATCCCGATACATCTTGTTCACACAGATAATTGCATCCTTCTCATCTGATGGTATAGTGATGACTCCCTGTGGTGCAGGCATCTTCAAAGTGCTATAGGCATAGTGGGGTGCTGCCATAAACTTGACCAGGGCTGGGCGTCCAAGAATCACATCGTACGACAAGGGAAGATCAACCACATCAAACACAATCTTCTCAGTCCGATAGTTCAGTTCTCCCCCAAACGTTACCGGCAACGTAATCTTCCCTTTAGGATGGCTCCTGCCGATATTAACTCCTTGAAACGTGCCGGTAACCTCTAGCTCCTCTTCTCCTATCTGAAGCTTGTTGATGACTATCGGGGAGATCAGATTCAACCCGACACCGCCATCCACTAACATCTTTGTGACCTTGAGGTTGCGAATTGTTGGGGAGACCAACAATGGCAAACACCCTACCGCAGTGGTGCGGCCAGGGTGATCTTTGAAAGCACATTTGCTCTCCGGGTGGTTTTGGTAATTAATGACAACATACTTTGTGGTTGGACTAATGCTTTTATCAAGTATGTTTCAGGAAACCCAATCACATTGGTATGGCAAGATGACTGAAGAAGTGGACCCCTCAAGTGCTAAGACAAGCATTGGCAAAAGCTCAAGACTCCATTTTTGGTTTAGTGATCAAAGATCACATTGAGTCCATAGGAAAAGCCAATACTATTAAAAGGGGATGAGGTTGTGTTGATGATCTGGTTGCTCAAGTGCTTGGTGATCTAACTCCCTCAACTATCAGCACTATTCACTACTTAACACACACCCATAAGTAATCTCGGTCAAACCAACTCTGTCTCACCGAGATGAAGTTATCTCTACAAACCCTAACATCTCGGTCACACCGATTCTTTCAAATCAGTCCCACCGAGATGAACCACTTATGCCATTTTCCAAACCCTAGAAAAATCGGTCTTACCGAGTTTGAGATCGGTCACACCGAAACTGAACTGCCAACCTTCTGTAACCACTTCACATCTTTTCGGAATAACCGAGTTTGTATTATCGGTCTCACCGAAATGGACAAGCTTCTGTCTTGGATCAAATCGGTCTCACCGATAATTCATTTTCGGTCAAACCGATTCTGGCATGTTCCTACTCTTTCTCAAATCGGTCCAACCGAGTTTTCTTTCTCGGTCTCACCGAAATCTCCAACGTTCATATCAGATACACTTTCGGTCCCACCGAGATGGTATTTTCGGTCCCACCGAAAATCCCAACGTTCACTATATTTGAACTTTCGGTCTGACCGAGTTTTCACTTCGGTCTGACCGAGATTGGTCAAATGTGTGTGTAACGGTTGGATTTTGTGTGGAGGCTATATATACCCCTCCACCCCCTCCTCATTCGTGAGGAGAGCCATCAGAAAGTACCACCAATTCTACCATACACTTTCTGAGAAGTGAACCACCTACTCTTGTGTTGAGATCAAGCCATTCCATTCCTACCATATGAAACTTGATCTCTAGCCTTCCCAAGTTGCTTTCCACTCAAACCTTTCTTCCACCACAGCCATATCAGTGAGGAGAGTTGAGTGTTGGGGAGTTTATCACTTGAAGCACAAGAGCAAGGAGTTCATCACCATCAACACCGTCTATTACCTTTTGGGGGGTGGTGCCTCCTAGATTGGTTAGGTGTCGCTTGGGAGCCTCCGTCTTGATGATGTGGAGTTGAACCAAGAAGTTTGTAAGGGCAAGGAGATCGCCTACTTCGTGAAGATCTACCCCGAGTAAGGCTAGTCCTCCGTGGGCGTAGGCCGTGATGGAATAGACAAGGTTGCTTCTTCGTGGACCCTTCGTGGGTGGAGCCCTCCGTGGACTCGCGCAGCCGTTACCCTCCGTGGGTTGAAGTCTCCATCAACGTGGATGTACGATAGCACCACCTATCGGAACCACGACAAAAATCTCCGTGTCACCAAACTGCGTTTGATCTTCTCCACTTTCATTTACTATATATGCAATTTACTTTCCGCTGCCCATACTCTAGAATTGCATGTGTAGTATGTTACTTGACTTGATCTTAATTGCAGAACTGCCTAAAACTTTGCACAACCAAAAGGCAGATTTTTTATCTTGTCAAGTAGTCTAATCCCCCCCTCTAGACCTACTTCTTCGATCCTACAATTGGTATCAGAGCTTTGGTCTCCATTGCTTTGGTTTACACACCATTGGAGGAAGATGGACGTGTCTACGGATGGGAGTGTTAGCCATAGAGTGCCTGTTCTTGATGGAAGGTTCTATAACTCTTGGAGGGTTGAAATGCTTAGTATCTTTAAAGTGTACAATTTGTGCAAATATGTTAAGACCCCCTATGTGCCTCCTGTTGATACTTTGCACCCTACCATGGATGAAGAGCTTGATTTGCTTCATAACCTTAGAACTGTGAATCTTATCATTAGAGGGTTACCTGATGACTTGCTTAATCTTGTTACAAATTTTGAGTGTGCCTATGCTATGTGGAAGTTCTTGGAAGAACTTTATCCGTACTACTCCATGAGAGGTCTTGATGAAATTCTACACAAGACTATTGAATTTGATAAGTTGCACCCCAATGATCCTAACTTTGATAAATGCTTCTTTGAGCTTCGTGATCTTATGAAAAAGAAGGGTGATCCCGGTCTTATCAATATTAGAGTTAGAAATGCTCTTGCATTGCATTCCTAAGATTATTATTCCATTGACCAAACTAATGCAAATACTTATCAAATTGACCTAGGTGTTGATGATGAACAATCTATGGGTCAATATGATGATGAGCATGAGCATGATGATGATTACTCTGATTCGGACACCGAGCTAGACAATATCATGAAGAGTCTCAATCTTATGGCAAATATGAGAGACTACATGTCCGGTGGAAAAGAGTGGATTCTTGATAGTGGATGCACCGATCACATGACCGGAGACAAAGACATGTTTCGAGAGCTTGCAAAGAACGATGGTCCACGCAAGTATGTGACTTTAGGAGACAACTCCAAGGGTAAGGTACTTGGCCTTGGTAAGGTGGCCATATCTCATGATAGCTCAATTCAAAATGTCATGCTTGTTGAATCTCTTGGATACAATTTACTTTCCGTGTCTAGATTAGCTGACTTTGGATTCAATGTGCTATTCACCAAAGTAGATTGCCAAGTCTTTCGTCGTGATAATCAAAACATGGCTTTTACTGGTATTCGTAGAGGTGATCTATATATTGTTGATTTCACTAAGAAAGCCCAACCTAGAGCTTGTTTCATTGCTAAATCCTCTAAAGGTTGGTTATGGCATAGAAGGCTAGGACATGTTGGTATGCGTAACCTAGACAAGCTGATCAAAGGTGATCATATTCTTGGTGTTAAAGATGTTTTCTTTGACAAAGATAGACTTTGTAGTGCTTGTCAAGCAGGAAAACAAGTTGGTGGAAGTCATCCCGTGAAAAACATCATGATCACTAGGAGACCGCTTGAGCTTCTTCATATGGATCTCTTCGGTCCCAATGCTTACAAAAGCCTTGGTGGTAACTCCTTTGGTATAGTTATAGTTGATGATTATTCCAGATTTACGTGGGTATTTTTCCTTGATGATAAATCGCAGGTTCAGAAAATCTTCAAGACCTTTGCCAAAAAGGCCCAAAATCAATTTGAGGTAAAGATCAAGAAAGTTCGGAGCGACAATGGAACGGAGTTCAAGAACGCCAATGTAGACTCTTTTCTTGATGAGGAAGGAATTCTACATGAGTTCTCGGCTACGTACACTCCTCAACAAAATGGAGTTGTTGAGAGGAAGAACCGAACGCTCATTGAGATGGCAAGAACGATGCTTGATGAATACAAGACACCGAAACACTTTTGGGGAGAAGCAGTCGAGACAGCTTGTCATGCTATCAACAGGCTTTATCTTCATAAGCTTCTCGGCAAGACATCATACGAGCTTCTCACCGGTAACAAACCCCAAGTGGGATACTTTCGTGTCTTTGGTTCAAAATGCTATATTCTTGATAAGCATCGTCGATCTAAATTTGCTCCTAAATCTCATGAAGGCTTTCTTCTTGGTTATGGATCAAACTCCCACACCTACCGTGTCTACAATAATTTCACCCGAAAGGTTGAAGAGACGGTAGATGTGAAGTTTGATGAATCTAATGGCTCGCAAGTAGAGCAAATGCCTATTGATGTAGGAGACAAGGACCCATCGGAAGCAATCCAAGATTTATCTATTGGAAAGATCCGTCCCATGGAAGTGAAGGAGAGTACCTCATCTACATATGTGGAGCCACCTACCTCACAGAGAGATGAACCTCAAGGCAACATGGAAGCCTCCACAAGTGGAACTCATCAAGATGAGGAGATGCAACAAGAAGATCCACCACAACCTCCTTCTCCACCACCTCAAGACAACACCAACAACAATGAACAAGAAGAAGAAGAAGAGGAAGATGAAGATGATGAGGAAGCTGAGCCACAACGTCAACAAAAGCTATCCCGAGTTCGAGCAAGAGTCAAGAAAAATCATCCCGTGGAACAAATGATGAATGACATCAACTCCGGGAGAATTACCCGCTCTAAAACTCGCTTAGCTAACTTTTGTGAGCATTACTCATTCATCTCTAGTATTGAACCTATGAAGGTAGAAGAAGCACTTGATGACCCGGATTGGGTGAACGCTATGCACGAAGAACTACACAACTTCGAGAGGAACAAGGTGTGGACTTTGGTAGAGAAGCCCAACGATGATCAAAACATCATTGGAACCAAATGGGTGTTTCGTAACAAGCAAGATGAAGATGGACAAGTCATCCGCAACAAGGCTCGTCTCGTAGCTCAAGGTTACACACAAGTCGAAGGTATGGACTATGGTGAGACCTATGCCCCGTTGCTAGACTTGAGTCCATTCGCATTCTTCTTGCTTATGCCAATCATCATGATATTACTCTCTATCAAATGGACATCAAAAGTGCTTTCCTAAATGGTGAAATTGAGGAGGAAGTATTTGTAAAACAACCTCCCGGTTTTGTGAATCCCAAAAAGCCTAATCATGTTTACAAGTTGCATAAAGCTCTTTATGGTCTTAAACAAGCCCCTAGAGCTTGGTACAAATGCTTAACTAGCTTTCTTCTTGAAAAAGGCTTTGAGATTGGAAAGATAGACTCAACGCTGTTCACAAAAAGGGTTAATGGTGAACTATTTGTGTGCCAAATATATGTTGATGATATTATCTTTGGTTCAACTAACCCCCATTTTAGCAAGAAGTTTGGACAGCTCATGTCGGAGAAGTATGAAATGTCCATGATGAGTGAACTCAAATTCTTCCTTGGGTTGCAAATCAAGCAATCTAAGGAGGGTACTTTTGTCTCACAAACAAAGTACACCAAGGATCTCTTCAAGAAGTTCAACATGCAAGAAAGCAAAGGTATGAGTACCCCCATGCCTACTAGTGGACATAATGACTTGACAAAAGATGGAGAACCCGTTGATCAAAGGGTTTACCGTTCTATGATTGGTTCTCTACTATATCTTTGTGCTTCTCGTCCTGACATAATGTTGAGTGTATGCATGTGTGCGCGATATCAAGCAGCTCCTAAAGAATGTCATCTTAAAGCTGTTAAAAGGATAGTGAGATACTTGATACACACACCAAACTTTGGCATTTGGTATCCTAAGAGGGCCTCTTTCGATCTTGTTGGCTATTCCGACTCGGACTATGCCGGTGACAAGGTTGATAGAAAGTCAACTTCGAGTACATGTCAATTCCTTGGTCGATCCCTTGTATCTTGGTCCTCCAAGAAACAAAATTCGGTATCTTTATCCACTGCCGAAGCAGAATATATTGCTGCTGGTTCGTGTTGTGCTCAATTGCTATGGATGACACAAACGCTTAAAGATTATGGGATACATGTGAGACGTGTTCCCTTGCTTTGTGACAATGAGAGTGCAATCAAGATTGGACACAATCCAGTGCAACATTCTCGAACAAAGCATATTGAAGTTCGTCACCATTTTATTCATGATCATATTGCCAAGGGTGATATTAATCTTAAGCATGTTCGTACTGACAAACAACTTGCAGATATCTTTACAAAACCTCTTGATGAGAAAGTGTTTTGTCGCTTAAGGAGTGAGCTGAACATCATTGATGCTTCAAACTTGGAGTGATAACTCCATTGATGCATGCAAGGCTTGAGCTCTCTTGACTAATCCTTGATGTTTCTCTTATGATGATGATCATATGTCTTGGACACATTTGCCTCCTTGTATTGCATCTACCTCCTTGCAGGTACTTGGATGATCTACATTCCACAAGATTACCACACACTCAAATCATGAGTAATCTTGTCATTGACCAAGTATCTAGCCCTTTGGGATGTTGAGTTCAAGGAACAAAATTCCACATATCCTTTTTGACACCTTATACATCTAGTATTTCACTCTTGTCATTTTGGATATTCTTGAAGTATTTCCTTGCTTGCCTAACCCATGTAGGAAGATGAACTACACAAGTAGAAATGGCGCTCCAACTTCACATTCAATGAGCACCTACATCAAGCTTACCTACATGAGCAAAGCAACAACAAGCCCAAGGTTTGTTCTTCACATCTTTAAGAAGCTTTGCTCAAAGTCATGAGTACAAGCGGCTTCATAAGATGTGATCACATCAAATGCTTAATCGAAAAATGGCAACCCCATTTTGAGCTTAAACGATGAGTATGACCTATGATCAAATGTCCTCATTTGACTCCTAAGTCAATATACTCAAACATAGGTGACTTTGTCGCCGACCTTTATCTAGATGAAGTACATATGCTTTTGGAGTTTTTCTGTTTTCTCTTATGTTCTCTCATTGAGTTTTCCTTTACAAAAAAAAAAAAACTTCATCTAGAAATCTTTTTATTTCTTTTCTTATATTTTCTTTGTGAATATCCTTCTGGAAATCCTTTTTCTGGCTCTGATCAATTCCCCGAAAATCTTTTACAAATTCATTGCAAATCCTTTGAAACATCCCTCGCAGAGTGAGCTGGTTTCTTTCTGTGTTTCCTTGGATTTCTTCCAGGACATCACCTTCTGCAGCTCCACTCAGACTTAAATCCTAAAGAGGGAGAGGACTCAAATTTGGACTCAAATTGTTTCTCTATGAATGTTCTTATTTGCCCTGTTGTGATTCTTCAGGATCCCACTTCTTTCTTTCTTTCTTTCTCTCTTTCCATCTTTCCTGTCCTACCTAGTTTACTGTCCTTTTCGGCACTTGATGTCAAAGGGGGAGAGAACTTAGGGGGAGTAGGGGGAGTAGGGGAGAAGAGAAGACTTAGGGAAGAAAAGCAATCTTATCTTAAGGGGGAGAGAATCACATCAAAGCTTTGTCGTGTTTTACATTGGACATTACAATTGGCATCATTCTTTTGATTTTGCTTTTTCCTTAACACCCCTTGTTATCACAATTGGTATCTCATGGAATCTTTTAGCTTAAGGGGAGAAGACTTAGAGGAATCTTCACAATTGATATCCTATGAAAAGCAAAATCTCTCTGAGTTCATTGAAAATCTTTTAGCTTCGGAGACATGTTTGCTGATTCAAGCCTGTGCTCAATATGAGACACTCTTTATACATGTCCTCCCTGGCTTGGTACTCTTGATGTTCTTGCAGTTGGTTGAAGGAATACTCTTGTGTTATCTAACCTTGTTTTCTCAAGTTTATCCCTTCAGGTACAAGTGCCAAGGAACCTCAAGGTAAGTATATGCATCTTGCAGAATGTGCATGATGGTGACTTGCTTGTAAATACTTGTTTGCAAGAAATCACCATGCACATATGCATTATCACTCACTTCCTTTCTCTTCTGCTCTGATGCATATAACCAAGCTGCATGTAGCACATCTTGCTTATCTCTCTTGTGTGCTTGTGGTAGTCCAAAACCATAATCTATGAAAATCTTGCACACTTGTAGGGGGAGCTTGTGTACTACATGCTTGTCAAAGCTTTCATGATAATCCTGTCTTTCTTTCAATAAGCTTTGATGTCTCGTTCAATATAATTTCAGTGTGTTGCCATCAATTACCAAAAAGGGGGAGATTGAAAGCACATTTGCTCTCCGGGTGGTTTTGGTAATTAATGACAACATACTTTGTGGTTGGACTAATGCTTTTATCAAGTATGTTTCAGGAAACCCAATCACATTGGTATGGCAAGATGACTGAAGAAGTGGACCCCTCAATTGCTAAGACAAGCATTGGCAAAGGCTCAAGACTCCATTTTTGGTTTAGTGATCAAAGATCACATTGAGTCCATAGGAAAAGCCAATACTATTAAAAGGGGATGAGGTTGTGTTGATGATCTGGTTGCTCAAGTGCTTGGTGATCTAACTCCCTCAACTATCAGCACTATTCACTACTTAACACACACCCATAAGTAATCTCGGTCAAACCAACTCTGTCTCACCGAGATGAAGTTATCTCTACAAACCCTAACATCTCGGTCACACCGATTCTTTCAAATCAGTCCCACCGAGATGAACCACTTATGCCATTTTCCAAACCCTAGAAAAATCGGTCTTACCGAGTTTGAGATCGGTCACACCGAAACTGAACTGCCAACCTTCTGTAACCACTTCACATCTTTTCGGAATAACCGAGTTTGTATTATCGGTCTCACCGAAATGGACAAGCTTCTGTCTTGGATCAAATCGGTCTCACCGATAATTCATTTTCGGTCAAACCGATTCTGGCATGTTCCCACTCTTTCTCAAATCGGTCCAACCGAGTTTTCTTTCTCGGTCTCACCGAAATCTCCAACGTTCATATCAGATACACTTTCGGTCCCACCGAGATGGTATTTTCGGTCCCACCGAAAATCCCAACGTTCACTATATTTGAACTTTCGGTCTGACCGAGTTTTCACTTTGGTCTGACCGAGATTGGTCAAATGTGTGTGTAACGGTTGGATTTTGTGTGGAGGCTATATATACCCCTCCACCCCTCCTCATTCGTGAGGAGAGCCATCAGAAAGTACCACCACTTCTACCATACACTTTCTGAGAAGTGAACCACCTACTCTTGTGTTGAGATCAAGCCATTCCATTCCTACCATATGAAACTTGATCTCTAGCCTTCCCAAGTTGCTTTCCACTCAAACCTTTCTTCCACCACAGCCATATCAGTGAGGAGAGTTGAGTGTTGGGGAGTTTATCACTTGAAGCACAAGAGCAAGGAGTTCATCACCATCAACACCGTCTATTACCTTTTGGGGGGTGGTGCCTCCTAGATTGGTTAGGTGTCGCTTGGGAGCCTCCGTCTTGATGATGTGGAGTTGAACCAAGAAGTTTGTAAGGGCAAGGAGATCGCCTACTTCGTGAAGATCTACCCCGAGTAAGGCTAGTCCTCCGTGGGCGTAGGCCGTGATGGAATAGACAAGGTTGCTTCTTCGTGGACCCTTCGTGGGTGGAGCCCTCCGTGGACTCGCGCAGCCGTTACCCTCCGTGGGTTGAAGTATCCATCAACGTGGATGTACGATAGCACCACCTATCGGAACCACGACAAAAATCTCCGTGTCACCAAACTGCGTTTGATCTTCTCCACTTTCATTTACTATATATGCAATTTACTTTCCGCTGCCCATACTCTAGAATTGCATGTGTAGTATGTTACTTGACTTGATCTTAATTGCAGAACTGCCTAAAACTTTGCACAACCAAAAGGCAGATTTTTTATCTTGTCAAGTAGTCTAATCCCCCCCCTCTAGACCTACTTCTTCGATCCTACAATCTTCCTCATCAAAGATGATGGGCGTGCAAGACCATTTGAGCGGCTTCCGGGCCTCTGGCGCTGGTTCCATATCATTGATCTCTCGCGGCCACCGCTTGAGCTGGCGGTGAGAGGCGTGCAAATATGCACCCCCATCAATGCATAGAGCATCAGTGGCCTTCTGAAACTCCTGCTCACTAGTTTCCTCTTCATCCTGGTAACACTCCTGAAGGTCATGGCCCTTGGTCCGATGGATCTTGCAGTATGGCCTGATAACCCACAAGTATAGGGGATCGCAATAGTTTTCGAGGGTACACTATTCAACCCAAATTTATAGATTCGACACAAGGGGAGCCAAAGAATATTTGTAAGTATTAGCAGATGAGTTATCAATTCAACCACGCATGGAGATTAATTATCTACAGCAAAGTGATCGGTAGCACAGTAATATGATAGTCTTGATAGTAGTGGCAGCAGCAACAGTAATGGTAATAGTGATATCAATAGTTTTGTAGCAAGTGCAGCAATAATGATAGAAATAGTAACTTAGCAAGATCAATATAGGATAAATTCATAGGCATTGGAACGCTGATTTGTTGGATGATATTCATCATGTGACAGTCATAACCTAGGGCGATACAGCACTAGCTCCAGTTCATAAATATAATGTAGGCATGTATTTCGTAAATAGTCATACATGCTTATGGAAAGAACTTGCATGCCATATTTTGTCCTACCCTCCCATGGCAGCGGGGTCCATATTGGAAACTAAGGGATATTAAGGCCTCCTTTTAATAGAGAACCGGAACAAAGCATTAACACACAGTGAATACACAAACTCTTCAAACTACGATCATCACCGGGAGTGGTTCCGGTTATTGTAACTCCGGGGTTGCCGGGTCATAACACGTAGTAGGTGACTATAACTTGCAAGATCAGATCTAAAACATGAATGTAATGATAATATCATAAACGGTTCAGACCTGAAATCATGGTACCCGGGCCCAAAGTGACAAGCATTAAGCATGGCAAAGTCATAGCAACATCAATCTCAGAACATAATGGATACTAGGGATCGACCCAAACAAAACTAACTTGATTATATGATGAATCTCATCCAACTCCTCATCAACCAGTGAGGCTAGGAAGGAATTACTCACGCCCGGAGGGGAGCATCATGGAATTGGCGATGGAGAAGGGTTGACGATGACGAAGGACAAAGATCACCCTCTTTGGAGCCCCAAACGGACTCCAGATCTGGCCTCACGAGGAAGAATGGGAGGTGGCGGCGGCTCCATCTCGTAGATCATGATAATTCTTTCTCCCTGATTTTTTTTCTCGGCGAATATAAATTTATAGTATCATGGTTGGCGTCTGCGGGGCCACCAGCTGGGGACAACCCACCTGGGTGCGCTAGGAGGAGGTGGCGCGCCCATGTGGGTTGTGCCCACCCAGGTGCCCCTCCGGTGGTTCCTGGCTCCAGTATTTTGCTTTTATTATGTAAAAAATCCTTGCAAAGTTTTGTTCCATTCCGAGAACTTTTATTTCTGCACAAAAACAACACCATGGTAGTTCTGCTGAAAACAACATCAGTTCGGGGTTAGTTTCATTCAAATCATGCAAATTAGAGTCCAAAACAAGAGGAAAAGCGTTATGAAAAGTAGATACGTTGGATACGTATCAACTCCCCCAATCTTAAACCTTTGCTTGTCCTCAAGAAATTGAGTTGATAAACTGATAGTGAGAAAGAAAAACTTTTACGAACTGTTTTACTCTTGTTTGCATAAATAAGCTTAAACAGCACCGAGGTTTCAGCCAACATTATAACTAACCATGTCAACAATAACTCTTGAAGATTATAATGACTCATATCAATGACATAATCAGCTAAGGAACAATAATAAGATATCTCAAACAGAAACACGTTATCAAAACAACCATGATATAATATGACAATAGTGGTATCTCGCTAGCCCTTTTTGAGACCGCAAAACATAAATGAAGAGCACCTCCAAAGTCCGAGCAGTGACTAAACATTGTAATTCATGGTAGAAAAGATCCAGACAGGATAACACCCAACATTCACTACACACAATGCATAGGCATGGCAACAGTGCTCTCAGATCTGTCACTTATTAGAGAAGGTGATGACACAACATAAAAGTAAATAGATAGTCCCTTCGCAGAGGGAAGAAGTGATTTGCAGAGGTGCCAGAGCTCAAGTTTTTAAAACAAAGGTAAATTATATTTTGAGAGATGCACCCTTCTCAATTACTAGTGGCGGTTCCCAAGCAGAAAAGTAAAGCTTTGAATTCCATTGGGAGTTTTTATTTGTTTATTTATATGCCTTTTATTTTTGCAATTTGGGACTGGGAATCCCTATTACTGCCCTTTTATCGTGCGATGGCGAGTTTATAAACACTCGACCAGAGAATAACCTGCTTAGCATGGAAGATACCGACCACCTCATGTCGTTCCATGAACGATCCAGGCACACAAAAAGGATATTTATTTGAAGTTTTTAGAGGTGGCACATGCCAATTTACTTAGGACGGCAGGGTAATACCGCAAATAGATAGGTATGGTGGACTCATCTGGAATAACTTGAGTTTTTGAATTTGATGCACAAGCAGTATTCCTGCTTAGTACAGGTGAATGCTAGCAAATAGATTGGGAAGCGGCCAACTAGAGAGCAACAATGGTCATGAACATTCATAATGCATAATAAACATTGGACACCCGCATGAGTAGGATATGGACACCATGAACATAAATATCATAGATGCTATGTTGGTTTTGACTTAACTACATGCATAAACATTTGCCAAGTCAAGCCACTCGAACAATCAGAGGAGGATACCATTTCATCATACTACGTCACAATCATTTTAACACAATGTTGATATCCAAGATAAATCATTATCAACTCTTAGCTACTTATGCATGGCATGTGAAACTGTAATCTCTAATTGTCATTGTGTCACAACCTGATTTTTGGCCCTTTCTTTTTCTTTTGTTTTCCTGAGATTTTTGCCTGAGTTTTCTTTTTCCGTGGCTATGTGGTCTGGAAACTAAAGAAGATGACCTCTACTTTCTTTCCAGAGTGGCTTGTCATCCTCATATCTATCCCTAGACCTTGCCATTTCCATCGTGGACCAACCTCAATATTCTTTTTCTACGGAATATTCATTTTTATATTAAAGGAATAACCCTGTCTGCCCTTGGTTGTGAACCAACCTATATTTCTATCACTCCTAAAATTCCCAAATAATTCTCATAAAATTGTTTGGGTCATATCTTCATCAAAAATGGCAAAACTTTTCATTGCCATGTTCAAAACTATTTCACAAATATTCTTGTTTCTATTCTGCCCTAAATGGCACTTTGTGAAGCAAGTGTTATTTATATTTCCTCAATTTCCCTAAAACTCCATGGACACCTTTTCCTGTCCATATCATTGCCACATGCCAAAATGCAACCTCATTTGCCTAGTAATTATTTAAATATGATTTCCCAAAGTTTCTATCCAGAAAGAGCTTTGTGAAGGAGGTACAAGCTAGGCATATCCAAATGAGTTGCCATTTTGCATGATCCCTCATATCATTATATCAGAGCCCTCCACCAAAGTAGAGCTCATATCATGCCTCCATGTGAGCTCATCTTCAATTCTCTGATTCTGTCCAAAAGTCCAGTTTGTGAAGCAAGTATATTTTATCTTGCTCCATTATGGATGCCAATTTTTCTAGGCCTTCTATTATCCATATAACTCACCTCCACCCATTTTGGACATGGTTCATCAAGCCATCATTCCTCTAGAATTTTTGCAAGTTTCTGGAAAGAAGGGATGTTTGTGAAGGAAGTATCATTTTGGCTTGTCCAATTGGTATGAAATTTCTACAACATCTCTATATGACCAAATGACCAAGCCTTGCAAAACTTCAGCTCAAATGGCCTCACCAAATGAGTGCAACATCCTGATCTTGTTTCTGGACCATTTTGGTCAGTTGCAAATCAACTATATTTATTCTTGGTCCAAATCTTCTCAAATTTACCAGGACTGTAGTCCTTCCTAACCTAAATTCCCCAGAAAATCTCTTTTCTTCGAAACTCCTTCCTGTTGATCACCAACTCATGGTTAAGTTTACTGCAGTAAACTTCAGAGCTGGTTTAACATTTAACCACTGCGACTTTAACCAAGTTACCACCTCAGTTGTAACCTACCCATGAAGGACTCCACCCCAGACATCGTTTGGCCGACCGTGTGGCACTATGTGCACCAGTGCACGCGGTGATCACGAGCTTTGGCATGCAATGCACGCGCTCTGCTCGCGTTGGCCGCGTCCAGTGCGTCTTCTAGCTCTGGCCCCTCTTCCTCTCGTCGTCATCGCACTCGTGAGTATGTCCAATAGCTGGCCTACGTCGTCGCCGTCCTCCTGGAGCCCTCTCCCCCTCCGTAATCCCCTCCATTAGCACTCGTCACTGCGCGCCCACGGGTGCACTATGGCCGACCGAGCCTTAATGGCGTTCGGCCGCATCTCTCCTGTGCCCTGGGCCCCTCTTGCCCTATGCATCCTTGTAGAGCGTCCGCATCCCCGTCGTCTTGATCCCGTGCCACCCGTGCTCGCTGAGCGTCGCCAGAGCTTTGGCCGAGCTCGAACGGCGGCAACCGGCTCGGCCCCCACCTCCATTAATGTTTGCCAGAGCTCCCAAAGCCTTCTCGACCTTGGCCGAGTCCTCCCGCTCCTCCTTGAACGCCCCAGACTCATCTCCCCTCTCTCCCCTAGCTCTGCTCACGACAGCTCAATGGCACATGCGTCACCGTGGCCGCGCTCGAGCACTTCGCCCAGCGGCTATATATAGCCATCCCCCGAGCCCTTCGAGCACATCGCCAACCTTGCCGCGCTCCTCTAGGCCCTCCCCACCACTAGCCCGAGCTTCTGAGCTCTCCTCGACCCCCGTGGCCGCCGTGCCCGCCGTCGGCCTCGGCCTAAATTTGCCTAAAGTCGAGCCCCTCCCTTCAGTCCACCTCCATCATAGACCTCCCCACTACCCTGCGAGCCGCCCCTCTTCCTTTCCTCTTTGCCGGAGCCATGGTGGCCTCACCCCCAAGTTAGGCCGAAACTGTTCCCGCCAGAGTGTTCACCACCACTGCTTCGATCCCTCTCAGAGCCTCTGCCCTGGCTAGGAAGGTGTGGCGTCCTCTCCCGCGTCCAACGGTGGCCGGAGCTCAGCCGGAGACGGCCCGAGCCGCCGGGGAGCACCGTGGGCACGCGCATGGCCGTGGCCTCCCCTGCTTCTATTGGGAGGAAGGAGGAGATCCAGCGGGAGGAGAAGAAGTGTGGGGCCCACCTGTCGGTCTCTGGTCGTAGACCAGTGCTCGGACCCGCCAGATTTCAAGTGGAAGCGTAGTCTTCATAATACGCTTTCATGTTCTGTAAACGCACTCTCCTGCTTCTTCAGTCCAGTTTACGTTTCCTCTACTCGGAAAACGTACTTCTCTAAATACATTTTCTCTCTTTCCAGCTAGGGGCCTATTTGTGGAGTTTATTTTTTAAAGATTGGTCCCTGAACTTCATCTAGCTATATGTTTTTGCTCGTAACTCCGGTTGAGGTGAATCCAAAGCCCATCTCTTCGTTCTGTTGGTATCATTTTCACCATGTGTTAACATTCTGAAAATGACCATTTTCCCTTTTCGTAAAAAGCCCCCTCCGAGAGAGAACTGTTTCCGGCGATTCTTTCCGCGGCTTCACCGCACTTCTTCCCGGAGTATCCCGTCACCCCAGGCAAGCCACAATAACCACTTGCATGATTGTCATGCAGTAGCCATGGTTTTCAACTTGAATATTTAATAAAAGTTTGTTGTTATATGTCTGCTTGTTTGCTACTGCTGTCGTTGTTTCGGTTATGACTCGTAGTTTCATGTTCACTATCATGTTATGATTCGATGCTTCTTGTTGTCTTGTACTACTTGTTATTATCATGTTCACATGTTATGCTTGGTAGTATAAGTACCTGCTAGCAGTAGTGTCGGTGCATGCTTGTTATCTGTCAAGCACTATGATATGCATGTCCCGTTGCAACTAGTTAGTTTACATGATTATTTGTCAGTGTTCTTGCTATGTTCTTGCATGCTATTTATTGATGATGCTAGTAGTCAAGTATGCTATGAGTAGCGTTATAGTTGTGATAATCATGCTCGTCAGTATGCCATGCTCATTTCGTTTAATATTTCATTGTGGTTATGCTCAATGATTATGTGCACCTCCATGCTTATGTTGATATCATGTTCATGCCTTATAATTGTATCATGTTATTTTATTATGACTCAGCAGTTTGCATTCAAGTTTAACCGGATAATAATGAACTTGAACAACTGTTGGCTGAGTCATGGTGCCACCAAATCGAGCTGACCAGTGCAGCCACACTTTCCTTTACGGGAAGGCCCTAACTGGGTCTATTGTCGTGCCTCTCGCCGGTGCCTCCAAACGAGGGAAGGTTATGTGCACGCACTACCCTCATCAGGTAGACGGACATTACCTTGTGTGCCCGTTGTTGTTGTTATGGATCCGGGTTCCTGTTTGGGACCATTTATGTTTTGGCCACGACGATGGTCGTTGTGTCTTTGGTAGACATGGGGCCACCCAGGACTAGCCTAGTAGGGAGTGAGTCGGAGTGGCCGGGAGAGTGTCATGACAATAGATCGGTTTTTTCAGAACGCCGTTGGTCCACCCGAATGGGAGAACGAGGCCATGGGTTCTGTGGTGTGGGTATAGTGTGCTAACCTCGGCAGAGTGTGTGTGTCTAAATCTATCGATAGCCGCGCCCACGGATAAGGGCCCAGTTCGTGTCGGTCACACCGTGAGTCAACAGTAATAATAATAACTTGATTGATAACAACCCCGGTTCGAAAATGAGATACGTTGGTTGTAATTGCCGGAATAATCACCGTGGTATCGAGGATATGGAGTTGTTGGATATTTGTGATGTTGTACGAGAATCAATGGTAAATATCAAGCTCCTTGTGGTCATTTAATGATTACTACGGTATTGTTTATACCAAGCTTGATTTGATCCTGAGATGATCGTGTGATGTCCGTGTCGGTAAGTTTATGTATGTGATAACCCGAGCAGAGTAAGTTGGTGCATGCTAGTATCATCCTGTTGCATTTAGTATTATCATGTTCATGCTATGCCTGTGCTAACTTGTATCATGTCCATTTGTGCCTGCTATGTTGTTCTATCATGCTCATGTTTGATTTAACCTGTTAATTCCATGTTGTTGTTTGTCTTGAATGCTTTTGGTTTATTGTGAGCTTGCAAGTACATTCAATGTACTGACCTGGCGTGTCATGCCAGTTTGCAGGTCGTTCCTAGATTTCTTGCTTGCTTTGGTGTGTTCGCGATATAGGATAAACGTTCCAGCCAGAGTCCCTGCGGATTGGAGTCCATCATCGCCGTTCGTTGTTCCGCTGCCAGTAGAGTTTCCGCAGCCTCGAGTTGTTATGCTGCTTGCATAGAGCAACCGTGGAAGGTGTAGTGTCGCCGTGCCGGTGTTATTCATTGTAATATCGGATACCTTGTATCCATATTCGTGTAATAATAGAAGGCTGGTTTGTTCTATGCTAAGCAGTGTCGTATTCCAGAAGACTTTGCCTTGATCTCTGGGCTGGAATACGGGGCGTCCCGGTTTCTCTGAGCCGGGGTGCCACAGGCTTGGTATCAGAGCAGGTCTGGCTATAGGACGCCCTAGATCGCGCGAACGTTAGAATGCGGTAGTATAGAGTTCGGTTGGTTTGTTGCATTTGATTGCTGCATTTGTTTGTCGCATAGCATGCATATAGATTATTATTTGCTCGTTAGCAGTTTATCTTGTGAGTGTAGGTGGTATAAGTTTCAATCCACTACCTGCACCATCCCTCGTTGCATACCTGTTTTTCGGTGTTTGGCGTCACCTCTGTCCCAGCAGAGTGATGCCCTGGTACAGAGTGTTCCAGACACCATTTGCGGGAGTTATGCTCAGGTATCACTTCGATATCTTTCTGCCATCCACCCATATTATTTCGGTGATAGACTTGTTCCTATCATGAACCATGTCTTTCATCTCGTCCCCTTGGCAACCCTTGCTGATCTTTGTTATCAGAAAAGGGCAATGCCAATAAACCCAGTCTTCCACTATTATCTTGCCATCATTTCATTTTTTTGGACGGGTACAACTCCGTTCGTACGCTTGATGATGAGGTTTTCATGACTTTTGTGTCTCGCTACTTGATCGTCAATTCCTTCCTCACCTGTGCATCCATCCAGATCCAACCACTGTTCAGCCAGTGCTTGGTGTAGCTTCTATTACGCCAACTCCTTCCGCACAGGGATATAATTTTCATGCAGACCGCCACAGCATATTAGACCGTAATACTGGAGTGTCCGCAAAATTTTTGTGCTTAGGTATGCATGCATATTTTGGTGTGAGTAGCAGTAATATGTGATGATTGCTTGATTAATTATGTTAGTAGTATGCTTGTGTGCTTTTATTTTAGTCGTTCCTTTTGTTTCTTTCTTTGGGCCTTCGATGTGGCATAATTTTTCCCCTATTAAAGTTGCTCGTCAACAAACATCGGACCCGAAGAATTAGCAAGGAATTCATATATTTGGAAACTTGGATAAATAAAATGGAATTCTTAGCAGACTGCAGTAAAATGGAGAACGCCTAACCTGGATGCTACTAATCCAATTTGCATGCACTCCTCACAATAGTACAAATAATCACGTCTCCCTCAGCGTGCACTCTTCATAGCAGAAAAGATCAAATCAACAAGAAGATAACTTGTGTGCAAGGTTGACAGAATATTATCAAAGGTATGGCTCAGATACAAGTTTAATTTTTCGTTGAGAATAATCTTGGAACCTGATGTATCTGGAAGCAGGCAAAAATATGGCATGTACTCAGAAAGGAAGATAGTCCGGCAAAACCCCATTTCATACAGGAAATCAAAAACAAAAATATTAAGATGATATATATGCAGTAATCGGTCTGCATATCTCTGTGAGAAGTTTTTGCGGTAATAAATTCAGTCTTCCCTTGCAAGCTACCAGAGAAGCTTCAACTGCAAGATTCCTCCATAGGATATATGGATGGCTTCACGTGCCAGGTACTCTGTCTTCTTCAGTAAGCAACCGCTTCTGGCATAAGGTACCAAGTTTTCCCTAGCAATTCTTTAAGGGGGGAAGCTTCTGAAGCCCGGTACGCAGTCTTCCTCAGCAAGATGCTCTCGATGGTTTCCAGTATAAGCCATCCAATCTCCCTCAGTACAACATTTGTAAAAAATATTAAATGGTGAAATGACAGCATATGGCAGTGCATCCTGAGACTCAAATCCACAACAGTCTGGTCATATGCAAGAATCTGTCAGAAAACAAGTCTGTCTCGGGAATTAAATTCTCAAATATATGTAAAGGAAGCCAGATATATACCTTAGTGTGACAAAGGACTATCAAGTTTGACGACAACACTGAGCTCTGTACAAGTACCAGTGAACCTGGAATGTGATCCTGATGAGCCCTTGTCTACTTTTCTCCAATGAAGGCACCACGCCTGTGATCTAAGCCATTTTTAGCTATCCGGGTTGGATGCTGATTTTTATTTCTCTCTTCAACGACTGTCACGAGTTCTGAGCTGCTTTTCGGCTGTCTCGTACAACCGTTGTGTTTATTTTTGTGACAGTAGCCCTATAGCCGCTTTTTGGCTATTTTAAGGAACTGTCACCTTCTTCTTATCAGCCCGGTCTCATGTTCTGCGCTGCTTTGCGGTCGTCTTGAGCCGTGGTTGAGTTATTTCTGTAATGTCCCAGATCTGAGTTGTAAAGACCGTTCTGGTGGCTACTGATTTATTTGCCGATTTCTTGCAAGGGTTTAGGTGATCATTTCCCTGTGATTAAAACTGGAGAGACGATAAACCTGCCATCGAAGAAATGTTACCTGCCAGGGGATAATGATAAAGATACGCCTGTCAAAATATTTCCCCTGACAGAACCCATGGTCACATGAAGAATTAAGAGATATGGCCAAGACCTCCACCGTTAGTCCAATCTGCGGATATTACTATATAAGGTCATACCCCTTCATGTTGGCCACGACAGGAGTGAGTAAAATATTTGGTACAAGATTTGACACTCAAGACAGTGGAGCTAGTCAAAATGAATCAGAAACTCCTGCAAGAAGTCAAAATACGTCAGGTGAACGGTTATGAGTTACCTCACTATTTTAAACCTGGAGGACCCACAATTGGTTGAAAAACCCAATGCAAGGAGAAAAAGGTTGGGTGTCCACCAGGAAAAATTTGTTCACAATCTCGTGAAAGGTTGCCGGTGCTGGATGACACATCAAGCGAAGATCACTCTTGGACTTGTGAGACGGACATAATAATTGATCACACTCAGCCGAGCAAGCGAGTATAAAAACAATTGGAGCGAGCATCAGCATGACCATGTGAGGTAAGGTCCGTCACCATATGGATACAGTAAAGGAAACCACCCCGAGCCAGACAGACAGTCATAAGAAATGGGAACAATCAATAAAGGAAAAAGGATACCCGAGTTGGAAACGGTTTCCTTAAGTCAGTATATTCATACTTGTTCCCTGAGCAACCAAATCTCGAGGACGAGATTTCTTTAAGGGGGAAAGAGTTGTCACAGCCTGATTTCTGGCCCTTTCTTTTTCTTTTGTTTTTCTCAGATTTTTGCCTGAGTTTTCTTTTTCCGTGGCTATGTGGTCTGGAAACCGAAGAAGATAACCTCTTCTTTCTTTCCAGAGTGGCTTGTCATCCTCATATCTATCCCTAGACCTTGCCATTTCCATCTTGGACCAACCTCAATATTCTTTTTCTAGGGAATATTCCTTTTTCTATTAAAGGAATAACCCTCTCTGCCCTAGGTTGTGAAGCAACCTATATTTCTATCACTCCTAAAATTCCCAAATAATTCTCATAAAAATGTTTGGGTCATATCTTCATCAAAAATGGCAAAACTTTTCATTGCCATGTTCAAAAATATTTCCCAAATATTTCTTTTTCTATTCTGCCCTAAATGGCACTTTGTGAAGCAAGTGCTATTTATATTTGCTCAATTGCCCTAAAACTCCTTGGACATCTTTTCCTGTTCATATCATTGCCACATGCCAAAACGCAACCTCATTTGGCTAGTAATTATTTAATTATAATTTTCCAAAATTTCTATCCAGAAAGAAGCTTTGTGAAGGAGGTACAAGCTAGGCAAATCCAAATGAGTTGCCATTTTGCATGATCCCTCATATCATTTTATCAGAGCCCTCCACCAAAGTAGAGCTCATGTCATGCCTCCATGTGAGCTCATCTTCAATTCTTTGATTCTGTCCAAAAGTCCAGTTTGTGAAGCAAGTATATTTTATCTTGCTCCATTATGGATGCCAATTTTTCTAGGCCTTCTATTATCCATATATATCACCTCCACCCATTTTGGACATGGTTCATCAAGCCATCATTCCTCTAGAATTTTTGCAAGTTTCTAGACAAAAGGGATGTTTGTGAAGGAAGTACCATTTTGGCTTGTCCAATTGGTATGAAATTTCTACAGCATCTCTATATGACTAAATGACCAAGCCTTGCAAAACTTCAGCTCAAATAGCCTCACCAAATGAGTGCAACATACTGATCTTGTTTCTGGACCATTTTGGTCAGTTGCAAAGCAACTATATTTATTCTTGGTCCAAATCTTCTCAAATTTACCAGGACTGTAGTCCTTCCTAACCTAAACTCCCCAGATAAACTCTTTTCTTCCAAACTGCTTCCTGTTGATCACCAGCTCATGGTTAAGTTTACTGCAGTAAACTTCAGAGCTAGTTTACCATTTAACCACTGCGTCTTTAACCAAGTTACAAGCTCAGTTGTAACCTACCCAGGAAGGACTCCACCCCAGAGTTTGTTTGGCCGACCGTGTGGCACTGTGTGCACCAGTGCACACGGTGATCACGAGCTTTGGCATGCAATGCGCGCGTTCTGCTGGCGTTGGCCGTGTCCAGTGCGTCTTCTATCTCCGGCCTGTCTCCCTCTCGTCGTCTTCGCGCTCGTGAGTATGTCCAACAGCTGGCCGGCGTCGTTGTCGTCCTCCTGGAGCCCCTCCGTCAGCACTCGTCGCCGCGTGCCCATGGGTGCACTATGGCCTACCGAGCCTTAATGGCGTTTGGCCGCATCTCTCCTGTGCCCTCGGCCCCTCTTGCCCTGTGCATCCCTGTAGAGCGTCTGCATCCCCGTCGTCTTGATCCCGTGACACCCGTGCTCGCTGACCCTCGCCAAAGCTTTGGCCGAGCTCGCACGGCGGCAACCGGCTCGGCCCCCACCTCCATTAATGTTTGCCAGAGCTCCCCCAAGCCTTCTCGACCTTGCCCGAGTCCTCCCGCTCCTCCGTGAATGCCCCAGACTCGTCTCCCCTCTCCCCCTGGCTCTGCTCACGACAGTGCAATGGCACACGCGTCATCGTGGCCGCGCTCGAGCACTTCGCCCCGCGGCTATATATAGCCATCCCCCGAGCCCTTCTAGCACATCGCCAGCCTTGACGCGCTCCTCTAGGCCCTCCCCACCACTAGCCCAAGCTTCTGAGCTCTCCTCGACCCCCATGGCCGCCATGCCCGCTGTCGGCCTCGGCCTAAATTCGCCTAAAGCCGAGCCCCTCCCTTCAGTCCACCTCCATCAGAGACCTCCCCACTACCCTGCGAGCCGCCCCTCTTCCTTTCCTCTTCGCCGGAGCCACGGTGGCCTCACCCCCAAGTTAGGCCAAAACTGTTCCCGCCGGAGTGTTTACCACCGCTGCTTCGATCCCTCTGGGAGCTCATGCCCTGGCCAGGAAGGTGCGGCGTCCTCTCCTGCGTCCACCGGTGGCCGGAGCTCAGCCGGAGACGACCCGAGCCGCCAGGAAGCGCCAGGGGTGCACGCATGGCCGCGGCCTCCCCTGCTTCTGTCGAGAGGAAGGAGGAGATCCAGCGGGAGGAGAAAGGAGAAGTATGGGGCCCACCTGTCGGTCTCGGGTCGTTGACCAGTGCCCGGGCCCGCTAGATTTCTAGTGGAAGCGCAGTCTTCATAATACGCTTTCATGTTCTGTAAGTGCACTCACCTGCTTCTTCAGTCCAGTTTACGTTTCCTCTCCTCGGAAAACGTACTTCTCTTAATACGTTTTCTCTCTTTCCAGCCAGGGGCCTATTTGTGGAGTTTATTTTTTACAGATTGGTCCCTGAACTTCATCTGGCTATATATTTTTGCTCGTTACTCCGATTGAGGTGAATCCAAAGCCCGTCTCTTCGTCTCGTCGAGCCCGTTCTGTTGGTATCATTTTCAACATGTGTTAAAATTCAGAAAATTTCCATTTTGCCCCTACCGTAAACAGCCCCCTCCGAGAGAGAACTGTTTCCGGCGATTCTTTCCGCGGCTTCACCGCACTTCTTCCCGGAGTATCCCGTCACCCCAGGCAAGCCACAATAACCACTTGTATGATAGTCATGCAGTAGCCATGGTTTTCAACTTGAATCTTTAATAAAAGTTTGCTGTTATATGTCTGCTTGTTTGCTACTGTTGTCGTTGTTTCGGTTATGACTCGTAGTTTCATGTTCACTATCATGCTATGATTTGATGCTTCTTGTTGTCTTGTACTACTTGTTATTATCATGTTCACATGTTATGCTTGGTAGTATAAGTACCTGCTAGCAGTAGTCTTGGTGCATGCTTGTTATCTGTCAAGTACTATGATATGCATGTCCCGTTGCAACTAGTTAGTTTACATGATTATTTGTCAGTGTTCTTGCTATGTTCTTGCGTGCTATTTATTGATGATGCTATTAGTCAAGTATGCTATGAGTAGCGTTATTAGTTGTGATATTCATGCTCGTCAGTATGCCATGCTCATTTAGTTTAATATTTCATTGTGGTTATGCTCGATGATTATGTGCACCTCCATGCTTATGTTGATATCATGTTCATGCCTTATAATTGCATCATGTTATTTTATTATGACTCAGCTGTTTGCATTCAAGTTTAACCGGATAGTAATGAACTTGAGCAACTGTTGGCTGAGTCATGGTGCCACCAAATTGAGCTGACCAGTGCAGCCAAACTTGCCTTTATGGGAAGGCCCTAACTGGGTCTATTGTCGTGCCTCTCACCGGTGCCTCCAAACGAAGGAATGTTATGTGCATGCGCTACCCTGATCAGGTAGACGAACATTACCTTGGGTGCCCGTTGTTGTTATGGATCTGAGTTCCCATTTGGGACCATTTATGTTTTGGCCACGACGGTGGTCGTTGTGTCTTTGGTAGACACGGGGCCACCCAGGACTATCCCAGTAGGGAGTGAGCCGGAGTGGCCGGGAGAGTGTCATGACAATAGATCGGTTTTGTCAGAATGCCGTTGGTCCACCCAAATGGGAGAACGAGGCCATGGGTTCTGTGGTGTGGGTATAATGTGCTAACCTCTGTAGAGTGTGTGTGCCTAAATCTATCGATAGCCGCGCCCGCGGATAAGGGCCCAGGCCGTGTCGATCACACTGTGAGTCAATAGTAATAATAATAACTTGATTAATAACAACCCCGGTTCAAAAATGAGATATGTTGGTTTTAATTGTCAGAATAATCACCGTGGTATCAAGGATACCGAGTTGTTGGATATTTGTGATGTTGTACGAGAATCAATGGTAAAGATCAAGCTCCTTATAGTCATTTAATGATTACTACGGGATTGTTTATACCAAGCTTGATTTGATCCTGAGATGATCGTGTGATGTCCGTGTTGGTAAGTTTGTGTATGTGATAACCCGAGAAGAGTAAGTTGGTGCATGTTAGTATCATCCTGTTGCATGTAGTATTATCATGTTCATGCTATGCCTGTGCTAAGTTGTATCATGTCCATTTGTGCCTGCTATGTTGTTAATGCCATGCTATTGTTTGTCTTGAATGCTTTTGGTTTATTGTGAGCTTGCAAGTACATTCAATGTACTGACCTGGCGTGCCATGCCAGTTTGCAGGTCGTGCCTGGATTGCTTGCTTTCTTTGGTGTGTTTGCGATCTAGGATAAACGTTCCAACCAAAGTCCCTACGGATTGGAGTCCATCATCGCCGTTCGTTGTTCCGCTGCTAGTAGAGTTTCCGCTGCCTCGAGTTGTTATGCTGCTTGCATAGAGCAACCGTGGCAGGCGTAGTGTCGCCGTGCCGATTTTATTCATTGTAATATCGGAGACCTTGTATCCATATTCGTGTAATAATAGAAGGTTGGTTTGTTCTATGCTAAGCAATGCTGTATTCCAGAAGACTTCACCTCGATCTCTGGGCTGGAATACGGGGCGTTCCGGTTTCTCTGAGGTGGGGTGCCACACATTGCAAACATGTTTAATCATAATGGGCTGAATCATGGATACTAGGTTAAACCTATTTACAAAAATAGAGCAAGTAGAGTTCATACCAGTTTCTCTCTGCCACAGCCAATTCATTGAATATCATCATTATTGCCTTTCACTTGCACGACTGAATGATGTGAAAAAATAATAATGGTGCAAGAGTGTTGTGGACTAAGCTGGAATCTGCAAACATTTTATTCAATAGGAGAAGACAAGGTAAAATGGGCTCTTTGTTAGATTAATAGTTATGCATATGAGAGCCACTCAACATTTTCATCATAGTCTTCTCCTTGGTACGACTCCAAAAACATAGAAGAAATTTAGAGAACCACACTGAAATATTTTTGTAGTTTTTGGTTTTCTAAAACAAGCAAGCAAAAACGAGAAAAAATATTTACAAGGGACAACTCCCAACAAGCAAAAGAAGAATAAGGAAATCTTTTTGGTTTTCTTTTTAGTGCTTCTACAAACTAATCTAGAAAGAAAAGCAAAAAAAAGAAGGAAATATTTTTGTATTTTTATCAAGTTTTTCAAACACACAAGAAGAAAGCAAGAAAATAAAATTAAGCACGGATAATACAATGAAAAAGTGTGGACACCGACAACTGAGATGTGTGAACATGAATGTAATGTCGATGAGAAACACGTACTCCCCCAAGCTTAGGCTTTTGGCCTAACTTGGTATGCAGTCAGTAGCCTGGATAGTCGTTGGGGTACTGAGGAGCAAGCATCCACTCATCACACTGTTGAGGCTCCTCCTCTCCTGCAGCCTGGGTGTTTTGATAGGAAATGATATCCGCAGGCATAATCCTGTATCCACCCCTAGCGACAGGATCAAACAAAGCAGGTGCAGGCAGTGGAATGATATCACGAGTAGTTACACTAAAAACTAGGTTATAAGGAATATGAATGCTAGGATAATCGATAGCAGTGAACTAGTGATGATCCATAGCAACACGATCTAGGTAGACCTTGGGTAAAAGAAAATCATGGAGGCGTATCTGAACGTTAAAGTGAGTCGCCAAATGTGTGGCATAAATACCTCCTTGTATTTTACCCTTAGACTTATTATATGGAGGCGGTGTGCCACAATAGCTCGCAAGCTATAAGTGTTGTCGCCCTCTAGTGCATGATGCAAAATGGTGAGGTTTGGTGAACCGAGTGCACCCACCTTCTCTCTCGGGAGGATTATTCCTAGGAAGAAAGGTGAAACTTTGCACAAAGGAATTTGTGAGGAGATGATACTGTTCGCATTCAACCATAATAAAGTTGGTGAGGTCGGCATTAGCAGCATATTGTGCAAACTCTTGAAGGATTACAGCATCTTCCATGAACGGGGTATGTGGCCATTTGCACGGTCGTAGTTCCGCCCTTCTCCGGAAGTGGAGATCACTATCGGATGACTCCCCAATCACACTCTTGGATTTCTTTTTGGAAGCAAACTTCCTAAAGAAACTCATGGTTTTCCTATGAACAAAATTATGTAATTTTTGGTCCACAAAATTTTGTTAACCAAACTTTATAAAATTGATAGCAACTACTCAAAGGGATACATAGAGGCCAGAACAAGCATTCAAACTACTTAGAACTCTAAGGACTCAATATGCAAGCTCATCTACAACAACACCAATAGTAGCTAATTATTCTAAATATAAACTAGAAAAACAAAAACTAATTGTACAAGTGGTGGAGTCACATACCAAGCAACAACCCCCGAAGCAGTTTTGAAAACTGGAGCTTTGAGCAAAGAGATCGAAATCAGCGGGTTTGAGAGCAAGAACACGAGAGAGAGAGAGAGAGAGAGAGAGAGAGAGAGAGAGAGAGAGAGAGAGAGAGAGAGAGAGAGAGAGTGAGAGAGAGAGAGGGCAATGGTGATTTTTTCTGGAGGTAGGTGATGATGTGGTATAATGGATAAGTGAGAGGGGCCACGTGGGGACCACAACCCACCAGGGCGCGTCTGGGGGTCCTGGCACGCCTAGGTGGGTTGTTCCCACCTAGTGCACCTCGCTCTGATATTATTTGCACTAGAAATTCTTAAATATTAAGAAAAAATCGTATTAAATTTTCAGGGCATTCTGAGAACTTTTATTTTTGTGTAATTTTTTTATTGCACGGGATACTCAGAAAACAGACAAAATATGGCATTATATTTTATTTGACTTATAGGAACAGAGAAAATAAAAGGTGGGGACAAAAGGTAGTGCTTACTAAATTCATCAACTTCATACCTTTCAAAAATGATACGTTAATAAGGTTGATCAAGTCTTATTAACAACCACTTTTGATTAGCATAAAACCGAAGAACTTTCGTAAATCACTAAGTTACCTCAACGGGGATATGGAAGTCCCCAACAATAAGCATCTCATATTTCTTTTCAATAGTAGGTAGAGGTATTTGAAAACTTCCAATAGTGATTATCGGAGATTTTTTAATAACATTAACACCATTCACTTGGAATTGTTTTTTCGGAAAGTGCACCATATGCTCATTACCATTGATATGAAAAGTGACGTTGCTTTGTTTGCAATAAATAACAGCCTCAGCAGTATTAATGAAGGGTCTACCAAGGATAATCGACATGTTGTCGTCCTCGGGCATCTCAAGTATAACAAAGTCAGTCAAAATAGTAACATTAGCAACAACAACGGGCACATCCTCACAAATACCGATAGGTATGGCAGTTGATTTGTCAGCCATTTGCAAAGATATTTCGGTAGGTGTAAGTTTATTCAAATCAAGTCTTTTATATAAAGATAAAGGCATAACACTAACACCAGCTCCTAAATCACATAAAGAAATTTTCACATAATTCCTTTTGATGGAGCAAGGTATAGTTGGTATTCCTGGGTCTCCATGTTTTTAGGTACTCCTTCCTTAAAACTATAATTAGCAAGCATGGTGGAGATTTCAGATTCTGGTATTTTTCTCTTATTGGTGATGATGTCTTTCATGTACTTTGCATAAGGAGGCATTTTCAAGATATCAGTCAAGCGAGTACGCAAATAGTCTGGCCTCAGCATTTCAACAAAGTGTTGAAATTCTTCATCATCTTTATTTTTAGTTGACTTGGGTGGAAAAGGCATAGGTTTTTGACCCACAGTTCTCTTTCTTTACCGTGTTTCCTAGCCAGAAAATCTCTTTTATCATATGTTTTATTCTTAGGTTGTGGGTTGTCAAGATCAACTGGTGGTTCTATTTCAACATCATTATCTAGATCCTTCTCATTGTTTGGTTGAGTGTCTTCATGAGCATCAACATTATCTTTTTCGTTATCACTAGGTGAATGCTCATTACCAGATTGAGTTTCAGCATTAGAGATAGAAACATCATTATCATTATCAGGAGGTTTTCCTACTTCAGGTTCACTAGTAGCATGCAAAGTCCTATCAATTTTCTTTTTCTTTTTCTTTTTAGAAGGACTAGGTGGAGTGGTGTTGTTTGTTTGTGAATCTTGTTCAATTCTCTTTGCGTGTCCCTCGGGATAAAGTGGTTCCTGAGTTATTTTTCCTCCTCTAGTTGCATCTCTAATAGCAAATTCATGTATATTGCTACTCATTTCATCGAGTAATTCTCTTTGAGATTTATCAACTTGTTCTAACTTAGTTTGTACCATAGAAGCATGTTTCCCCACACCTCTGACATCATTTGAAATTCTAAATAACAGGTCACTCAAGCGAGCAATCATATCAGAATTATGTTTCAATTGTTTCATAACATTTGCATTGAAGTGATCTTGTTTCCTAATGTTATTTTCAAACTCATGAAGGGATTGGCTAGGGTGCTCATTGTGAGGGTTATCATTGTCATTGAATTTCATTAGAGAATTTAGCTCTACCACCTTAGGCGGAGGTGGTATATCAAGCGCATATATTTCTTCAATAGGAGGTAAATCTTTAACATCTTCAGCTTAGTACCTTTTTCCTTCATTGATTTCTTTGCCTCTTGCATATCTCGGGGACTGAGATATAATATACCCCTCTTCTTCGGAGTAGGCTTTGGCGATGGTTCAGGAAGAGTCCAATCATCATAATTTTTGAATATGTTATTCAATAGTTCTTCAGCCTGTCCAATAGTTTTTCCCTCAAAACACAACCAGAACAACCATCTAGGAAGTCCCTAGAAGCATCGGTTAGTCCATTATAGAAGATATCAAGTATTTTATTTTTCTTAAGAAGATGATCAGGCAAAGCATGAAGTAACTGGCAAAGCCTCCCCCAAGCATGTGGGAGACTCTCTTCTTTAGTTTCACAAAGTTAAATATTTCCAGTAAGGCAGCTTGTTTCTTATGAGGAGGAAAATATTTTTTAGAGAAGTAATAAATCATATCCCGGGGACTACGCACACAACCAGGAGTAAGAGTATTGTACCAAGCTTTAGCATCACCCTTCAATGAGAATGGAAATAATTTGAAAATATAGTAGTAATTGTTTTTCACATCATGAGTAAAAAGGGTGCCTATGTTATTTAGCTTAGTGAGATGTGCCACAACAGTTTCAGTTTCATAACCATGGAAAGGACTAGATTCAAGCAAAGTGATTAACTATGGATCAACAGAACTCATAATCCTTATCATCAATAAAGATAGGTGAGGTAGTAAACATAGGATTATATTTCATTCTAGCATTCAGAGATTTTTCTTTATACTTGCATAATAATTTTTCTAGATCATCTCTATCATTACAAGCAAGAATATCTCTAGTTGTTTGCTCACTCATAACATAACCTTCGAGTACATTAGGCAATTCATATCTCAGAAGGATAGATCTAGCAGGTGCCTCAAAATTTTTAGTTTCAAGCTCATCATCAGATTCAACATCATGTTGTCTTACTCTAGTAGTTTGTTCATCAAGAAAATCACCAAGTGGCACATCATCATCATGCAAGGTACTAACATCATCATAAGTATCATTCATAGCAGAATTAGCATCATCAATAACTTACGACATATCAGGAGTAATAGGATGTTGTGGTGTTGCAAGTTTACTTATAACAGAAGGTGAATCTAAAGCAGAAATGGATGGAAGTTCCTTACCTCCCCTCATCTTAGAGGGATAAATCTTAGTCTTAGCATCCTTCAGATTCTTCATACTGATAGATTGATAATAATCATAAGTGACTCAACAAATAGAGCTATGCTCCCCGGCAACAGTTTTTAAGGGTAGAGTATTTAACCCAAAGTTATAGATTCAACACAAGGGGAGCCAAAGAATATTTGTAAGTATTAGCAGTTGAGTTGTCAATTCAACCACACCCGGAGATTAATTATCTGCAGCAAAGTGATCAGTAGCACAGTAATATGATAGTTTTGATAGTAGTGGCAGCAACAACAATAACGGTAACAGTGATAGCAATAATTTTGTAGCAAGTGCAGCAGTAATGCTAGCAGTAGTAACTTAGCAAGATCAATATAGCATAAATTTGTACGCATTGGATCGCTGATTTGTTGGATGATATTCAACATGTGACAGTCATAACTTAGGGCGATACAACACTAGTGCCAGTTCATAAATATAATGTAGGCATGTATTCCATAAATAGTCATACGAGCTTATGGGAAGAACTTGCATGACATATTTTGTCCTACCCTCCCGTGGCAGGGGGGTCCATATTGGAAACTAAGGGATATTAAGCCATCCTTTTAGTGGAGAACCAGAACAAAGCATTAACACACAGTGAATACAGGAACTCCTCAAACTACGGTCATCACCGGGACTGGTTCCGGTTATTGTCACTTCGGGGTTGCCGGGTCATAACACGTAGTACGTGACTATAACTTGCAAGATCGGATCTAAAACATGAATATAATGATAATATCATAAACGGTTCAGATCTGAAATCATAGCACCCGGGCCCAAAGTGACAAGCATTAAGCATGGCAATGTCATAGCAACATCAATCTCAGTACATAATGGATACTAGGGATCGACCCTAACAAAACTAACTAGATTACATGAAGAATCTCATCCAACTCCTCGCTGACCAGCGATCCTTCGAAGGAATTACTCATTACCGGTGGAGAGCATCATGGAATTGGCGATGGAGAAGGGTTGGTGATGACGAAGGATGAAGATCCCCCTCTCTAGAGCCCCAAATAGACTCTAGATCTGGCCTCCCGAGGAAGAACAGGAGGTGGTGGCGGCTCCGTCTTGTAGATCGCGATAATTCTTTCTCCTTGATTTTTTCCTCGGCAAATAGAATTTATAGTATCAGGGTTCACTACTGCAAGATGGTCCAAACGCGACACTACGATTAGAGATCCTTCGAGAAACTGTGTGCGATGCCATAATCGCAAACGGTGGTGTAAAAACCGTCAAAAAGATGCAAAACATTTGCGATGACAAATGCATCAAACACGGTTCAGAATTTAGTTGCGTGTGCGATGCAGGGCATACGGTTCAGCTCAATTAACTGTTTGGGATGAGGAGGCACAAAAGAAACAGGCAGCCAGATGAAGGCGTGTGCGATATACAGCATACGGTTCACTGGGATGAACTGTGTGTGATTAGTCAACACAAAAGAAGCGGTCAGCCGGATCAAGGTGTGTGTCATACGTGGCAAAGAGGTCCGTAATCTGAAATGTGTGCAAAGACCAATAATAACACATACGATTGCTGCTAATAAGCCTTGTGAATTGCTTTGTCTACAGTAGAATAACATGTATATATATAACTGAAGTAAACATCCAATTACGTAAGTGACTATACAGATCATTCGCACACACCTCAATAAACAATTGCATGCATTCTAAAGTATGAGAAATGATCGTCTAGTCATCTACTTCTTGTGACGCTCCCGCCACTGCTATGAGGCTCGATCCCTCGTCTGGGTCAGGAAGAAGACAGTTCCTCATGTCAATGATCCGCCTTTACATCTCGTAGCTTGTGTACGGGTGCATGGCCGCGTACTTGACATGTTGTTCATCCAGTCTCTTATGACACACACTGTGCCAGGCGTTCTTGTCCTTATTGCTCTCTTGCTTCATCTTCGCGTAGTAGGGATCGATGATGGTCGAGGCGAGGTCAACCAGGGAGTTCAGTTTGCTTTTGTCGCTGCCCCAGACCTTATAGTGGTGCTAGATGTTGACAAGATTCGGGCATTTCAAGTCCGAAACCTTGAGTGGTTTTAGATCGTTCGTGGTGTCCACCGTAGGGAAACTATAGTCGGAGCTGCTGATAAACCTAGAGAAACGCTCGCAAGGCCTTGTGGAAAGGTGGAAGTGGTAGACGACGATGTCATGTCGCACGCACAACTAGGCGACAACAACCTTCTAATCGTGCCCGGCATGACCCATGGTGTACTCGAGGTCGAATCGGACCACTTGGTACTTGTCCTCAGGAAGGAATGGCTCCATAGTTTGGATGGAGCTCTCCATCGAGACCGGATCGTTCGTGTACACCACCGAGAGGGCCTTCCCCTCACATGGGTGTCCACTCGTGATGCGTGGTGAACTGCCCGCCATTTTTGTCGTCGGCCGTTGGGAGCACCATTGGAGCCACGGGGAGCGCCATTGGAACCGCTAGATGTCCTCTCTGTATGTGTCCTCGTGGGTGTGCTTATTGTGTCGTGTGAGACTAGAGATGAAGGTTAATGGCTGCAGGAATAAAAGGGGGCCGGGCGGCGTGGATTCCTGGCGCGTCTGCATGGCAGTTTTTGTAGCGGGTAACTGCATCATCGCGCCACGCCTGGCGCAACCGCTTGCACACGAACGTGCATGATCGTGCGTGTGGAGGGACGAGGGCAGAGCACTCGGAGGGATGTGAGAGCAGAGCGCATGCGGCAGGACGCGAGCAGAGCGCGCCACGGCCGCCTGAACCGCAAGCGACCACATGCATAGACCAGTTGAACATGCAGGAAATGGTCGCCTATAAGTCGGCCGACAGTTGTGTCGCTGCGTAGAGAGCGGCAGTGTGGTACCACCTCCGTCTAGTATATTGTATCCTTTATATTCCATGCCATACTTTGCCCTCAAATTTAACCAACAAAATGTTAATGCATGTTTTAAAATTATATAATTGGAAACTATGTTCAAATACAAATCCAACTATATAATCTTTGGCAACATGCATTCGTATTTTATTAGTTAAATCATACTTATAAACCAGGACGGTGGTGTAGTAGGTAATTAAATCGCAAACATTTTTTTATTAATTGTATGTGTACATGGCCTTTCGTCCTCCTCTCGCACGTCTTGTCACTCCGCTGCCACAGACGGCTTACATCGCAAGCTTGCGCAGCATGCGGGGGCGTTCTTTTTGCCGAACGGTGGCGCCAATAAATCGTCGGTGAGCCCATTCCCGCGCGATCTCGCAGGTTCCCGGGCAAGCTTCCCGTCTGACTAGGTGAAATCCCCCAAAATCCCAATGCTTACCGGCCTGCTATCAAAACTCGCACGGCTGGCGAGTCCTGCGTCGCATTTTCCCCTCCATCCCTGTAGCTTATCTTGTCTGCTTCTCCCACATTCGCCAATAGCACCGGTCCGTTATCGTCGCTCCGCCACTCCGCCGTCATTAGAGGACAGCTCTAGCTGGGAGGCTACACCGCGGCGGCGGCGCAGTCCCCGACGTAGTGTAGTGCGCGTGGCGTCCCTATTGGGTGTGCGCAAAACACCCACCACACGCTCCGCCCCCGGTGCCCGTCGGCACCTATTGCCGGCCGCCATTTCTGCCATGCCACCGTCGAAAGCCAGGTCCATCGCCCGCTTTGTCGTCCCAGCCCGAAGGCGGGAGATGGTCGTCGTGGCCGCCCCCACTTCCGGCCACTATGGCCATCACCCGCTCCACCACCGCGGCCCAAAGGCGGGAGGTGGTGCTCGTGGCCGCCACCCCGTCGTCGGCCGCCATGGCCGCCACCCCGTCGTCGACCGCCGGGGTCATTACCTGCTCCACCACCGCCGCCCGAAGGCGGGAGGCGGAGGTGGATGCCCGCACGTGCGACAACGACCTTGCGCGCTACACCGAGTTCTTGCGGGAGGAGGAGGAGCGCCTCGTCGAGCATGCAAAGAGCCTCATCGCTAGAGTGGCCGCGACACACGTCGCCTCAGAGGCGAGGAATCAGGAGATCTACAAGGAGAACCACCGCTTCGAGAGGGGTCATCTGGAGCGGCAGATGGCGTTCGAGGTGAGCGTCCCTGAAGCTGCATTAGCGGTTGGCACCGCATTGCGGTTGCTCAGCTCGTCGGTAGGCTCCTCCTCCGCCGCCTCTTACTGAGCGCGCTCGGTAGAGGAGAGGAAACCGGAAGTAGTACAAAGCCCCTCGACAGTAGTAGTAGTATTTAGGGGCTATTTTGTTCAGTTCATCTGACTATAGATGTGGTGGAACTGTACAACGTACTTAAAATTAGCTAGTATATATAGTTGAACTAGCTATTTCAGTACGTGGTTGGCAAGGATTGGGGAAAAGTTTGGTCGGTTCAGGTCTCGAGTTGAACTGTTTGTATAAACTAAGAACGACTGCTTAATCTATGAATGAAATCTATGCTTAATTACTGAATTTTAGTTGCAAAAATTAGATACTACTAGTGATTTTTAGCTTCATATTTTGACAAATCGCAGTGTTACAAGGATTGGCAAATCTTACCAAAGTTTTTGTACCTGGTTGCACACGGGTCATCCAAAACAACCGTTTGCATTGAAGGGATGCACAAATCCTGCGCTGCTCTCACTTTGCATACGGGAGTTCTAACTAAAACATTTGCGATCAAGAGCTGCAAAAATCCTGCTTGGCACATTTTCTCTTGGCTTCCTAGGGAAGCTGTCAGTTTGCATACGGGTGTTCTAACTAAAACATTTGTGATGAGTCATAATGGAGAGGATGCGAGCAAGGCGGGCAGCCACGGAATTCAAAGGGCTCGCTTCCCAGTGAGCCTGCGCAGCGTACAACTCGCACGGTTCCTAGTGAGCCTACGCAATCGAACATAGCTTGCATGCCTCTCGGTTAGCCTGCGCACCAGACGGCGCTCGCACGCCTCCCGTTCGGTCAAGGTCAAGAAGTTGTCCGCACGGCACCTCCTACAACCATTAAAACCAAGACACGTGGCGTCACGTGAATGGTTAACAGAATTTTGGATTTACTAGAATTTAAAAACCAGGCATCTCAATGTTTTGCTGGCAATAAACGGTATCCTGGTGTTTGAAATTCATTCTCATTTCTTGCATGGGACCTAAGCATGCACCCAAGGACACATTTTGATTTTTAACCAATTTATATGCACTGGAGAATGTGCATGTAGTTCAAATTTGAATTATGCACATAACATGCATTGAAAACTCAGTTAATGCATAAAAATGTCCAAACGAACCCCACAAATTCAAAAAAAACACACAACACTCCTGTTGTTCTATGTTGACACGAGAAAACAATTTGAAAGCAATAAGAGGCAATGGATATCGTTACGTCCCCAAAGGTGGGACGTTCCCTACCGAAAACCGTAATGCTTGTTGTGAGAAGCTCCGGTTTGTGAGAAGCATCTACCCAAACCTACCCCAAATGGGGAAAAATTTGTACCACGGCATGTTGATGCCGCTCCATGATAGCATGCCAAGTTTCATGAATTTTAGACGAGGTTTTGGATTTACTAGAATTTAAAAACTAGGCATCTCAATGTTTTGCCGATAATCAACGGTGCCCCGGTGTTTGTAATTCATTCCCATATCTTGCATGGGACCTAAGCATCCAACAAAGGACACATATTTGATTTGCCAACCAATTTATATGCACTGGAGCATGTTCATGTAGTTCAAAATTGAATTATGCACATAAAATGCATTGGAAACTCAGTTAATGCATAAAATGTACAAACAAACCCCAAAAAATCATAAAAAATCGCACAATTATCCTGTTGTTCTATGTTGACACAAGAAAAATATTTCAAAGCAATAAGAGGCAATGGATATCAATTTGTCCCCAAAGAAGGGACGTTCCCTATCGAAAACCATCATGCTTGTTGTGAGAAGCTCCGGTTTGTGAGAAGCATATACCCAAACCTGCCCCAAATGGGACAAAATTAGTACCAAGGCATGTTGATGCCGGTCCATGATAGCATGCCAAGTTTCACGAATTTCAGACGAGTTTTGGATTTACCAGAATTTAAAAACCAGGCAACTCAATGTTTTGCCGGCAATGAACGGCGCCCCGGTGTTTGAAATTCATTCCCATTTCTTGGATGTGACCTAAGCATGCACCCAAGGACACATATTTGATTTTTCAACCAATTTATATGCCCTAGAGTATGTTCATGTAGTTCAAATTTGAATTATGCCATAAAATGCATGGAAAACTCAGTTAATGCATAAAAATGTCCAAACGAACCCCGAAAAATCATAAAAAAATCACACAACACTCCTGTTGTTCTGTGTGCACACAAGAAAAAAAATTGAAAGCAATAAGAGGCAATGGATATCATTTTGTCCCCAAAGGTGGGATGCTCCATACCGAAAATGTAGCGACCACGATCCGAATGGACCGAAGTCTCTGTGTTCCGTGTCATCCCTGGATCGGTATGCTGACACACACAGTACAAACAGGATTTATAACAGAGGTAAATCATATGTATTAAGTAACATAAATACTATTACCTCAAATCGATCACAGCGGAAGCAACAAAGGTCGTGGATTCCCATCAACACCAACGGCAAAGTTGAGTGTAGAAATCATAACCCCTAACGTATCACTTACTCGTCGTAAGATAATCCTGCAACATAAAACGTTGCAGCCCGAAAATGGATCAGCACATGGAATATGCTGGCAAATTCAAACTGTAATGATAATGATGAATAATCCTACAACTACATGCATATTTGGCTGGTGGAGGCTGTAAGGTTAAAGTTTTTGCGTAAAGCCAGTTTTTCACTACTTCAAAGGAATGTATTTTAATTAACTATCATGGTAGTTGAAACATCGTTGAGAAGATAGACATCCTCTCAACCCCAATTAAAAGTAATCATTAAACCCAATAAAATTAAATTAGAGTAACATGTTGAGATGCACATGATAATCCAAGTACCAGATACTCAAGATGTCCATAACCGGGGACACGGCTAATCATGATCAGAGTGTACACTCTGCAGAGGTTTGTGCACTTTCCCCACAAGACTCGATCGCCTCCGTTTGGTTTCTCGCACTGCATGGTGTTTGAGAAACGGATGACCGAGACACAGTCTTTCCGAAGAGGTCCCCTTAACCAGATAGATAGGCCGGTACACCTACAAAACCCAACTACATCTGCTAGCCCATCATGGAAAGGTTTCCCATAACTTACTCAACTATGCCAGAGCCCATATTGGTATGTGGCTGCACACGGAAGTTTCTAGCATGAAAAATCTCAAGATCCCTTTGAGACTGGGTGGCCGTCCAAAAGAAAAACAGGCAATCGTGGAATACCCAGATGCCTCAATCCACCCAGATGTGTATTAAAGTTGCCACCTTAAGTTGAACCATTAATTAACAACTCAC
Source organism: Secale cereale (assembly GCA_902687465.1). NCBI lineage: Eukaryota > Viridiplantae > Streptophyta > Magnoliopsida > Poales > Poaceae > Secale > Secale cereale. The sequence continues at coordinate 316,081,070 of LR738711.1, read as the reverse complement.
ATCTGTCATGGATTTCACTCAAACCCAAACCACGTCTACGAGCATAGCATGTCCTAGAAGCAAACGTAGAAGTAACTCCCAAGGGTTTGAATGTAATGCAGGTAATAGGTACTACCTCAAACTACTTCCCAATCCCACAAGTTAATTGATCCTACTCATGCAATGTGTGAGGGTTTGACTAATGCAATGAAAACTAGGTAATTGGAAAGCATGATCAAAGTGTTACTTGCTTGCAATGTTGACGAAGATGATTCGCACTCAAAACTCTGGATAGATCTACTCGTCACTCTCCGGTCAATCTATCGTAAGCAAGCAATAGTAACCACACATAAGCAATCACTCAGAAAGGTCAGACAGAGCGAATAAACACTTCGGAAAACTTCGAAAACACACGAATGACTCTTGAAACACAAAACAATTTCCAACAGTACCAAAATTATGTGTATTTGGCCTTATTAGAAAGTTTAGGTCAAGAGCTTCGATTTGCAAAAAGAATCAACTCAAACGGAGTTACGAAACTCAAGTTATGATCAAAACAAGTTTGAATCTAAAACTAGTTGAATTCAAATTTTAATATTTTCAAAACATGTTTAAGTTGTATTACTGGAAAGAGGGCTTCGTAACAAAGACGTGGGCGTTGGTTTCGTTGGATTTGGACCAATAGGTAAAAAGTTAAGGCCGTTTGAAGTTTAGGGGCTAATCTGTAAAATTAATAATTACAGACAAGTCCCTGGCCGAAACTAAACAGAAAAAGAAAAAGACTACCGAGCGAACACTCACTATTTACGCCTAACTAAAGATCGTTCTCTGAATAACTAAACCTAAAAAACCGATCTAAATCTAAAACCTAACTAAATAGAAAACCCAAGCGGTACGGGCGAACCGGACCGGGGCAGATCGGTTTTCCGGCAGGCGAGGTTGCGGCGGCGGCGCTGGGCGTTGCGGGACGTGGAGCGGGCGGCGCAGTGGTGGGGCTGCGGCAGCGGCGTGGAGCGGCGAGGCAGCAGCGGCGGAGCAGTGCGGCGGCGGCGGAAGGAGCAGGTAGCAGCAGCGGCGACGGTTGAGCGGCGGCGGCAACGAAAGTGCACGGCGGCGTGGTGCGAGGAGGAGAGGAGGGAGACGGGCGGCGGCGGTGGCTCTTATAGGGGGCGGGGACTCGGTTTCTTGGAGGAGGGGGCGCGGCAGAGTCCGGGCGTGGCACGCATGCCGAGGCGGCGACCGCGCGGTGGCGTACTGGCGACGGAGTCCTCGTCGGGAGCTCGGGGACGAGCGGCTGGGCCGAAAGGCCAGTGGGCCAGTGCGGCGTTGAACAGTGCTGGGCTTCGGCCTGGCACTGTAGGACCCCTTTTTTTTCTAAACAGACAAGAAGACTAAAAGAACAAAATAAAATAAAATAAACTATAGGCATATAATATATCGAAATTTGCAGAAAAATAAACCCTACAACATGAACATTTTACTACTGTCAAATAAAATCTCCACAAAATCTAATAAATCAAAAGGTCCTACTAAGCAAATAAATACCAAATAAAATCACCTTAAAAATACCAAAAGAATTCAAATATATTTTTCTCCAATTTTCTGCAGTAGGGAATCATGTTACCCTATTTTCCATCTGATTTGTTTTTTGGAGAAAATTAATTTGAATAAAAACCAAATAACTCAATATTTGAAATTGAGTTGCAGAAAGATGAGAAAAACCTCCAACTCATATTTCCAATAATTTGAAGAAGTCATATTATCTTCTCTCGGGAAAATCATTTACTTGCTTAAAGTTTCTGAATTAAAAAGATTTCGAGGATGAAATTAAAAATCCTTTCAAAGCCCTTTATCATTTAAAATAAATGGAAGAAGTCATATTATCTTCACTCTAGGGTTTTGTGTTGAAAAGAATTTGAATTCCCTCGGAGATCAAAAGCAAAGTGAAAGTTTGGGAAAGTCATTTTATTCCCTCTCGTTTAACTTTCAAAAATTTCAAATTTCACTCAATTTCACTCAGCACATCAAACATCAATCAAATCTATCTATTTATTATAACATTCCAAAATTTAGAATTTTGGGATGTTACAAACCTACCACACTTAAAATGAATCTCGTCCTTGAGATTCGGAGAGGCTAGCAAGAAATAGGTTAGGGTTTGGGGGTCTCCTAACAAATCCACTGATTGGTATGGTCTAGGGTGCTACCACACTTAGGGACGTTGATACGGTTCCATCAAAACTCAGGTACTCCATCCTTTGGGTTGACGGCGTCGGTCTTCTAAAATCTTCAGGGTAATTCCTTCTTGGGGCTCTTTCGATAGTGGCAAAATTGCTGTCCTCCATCCTTGTATCCTTTCATCTTGGTAAGGTTCCTTCGGGAATGGTTCCTCTTAACTGACAGGTCTGGCGCCAATACTAAACAAATATCGATATCTCATGGTGGTCATCAACCAAATTAACAGGGTCCCTGCAGAAAACGGGTCTGGGCTTTAATCCTCACCGTATATCCTACGGTTGGCAACATCATGCCGTTTACAAGGGAAAAATTCTATACCATTCTAAGGTTTGAACAAGGTTTTGACATCGTCGTCTCTCTACTATAGGTAAGTCACTCAGATTTACCATCCCGTATAAAAGAGGCGAATAATAAGAGTAAGTCGGTATGGTGATCAATCCGTCCCGCACCCAAATCATTACCTTGTATATGGTTTAGTGAATCTCGCATTCTAACACTCGGTCATCCTCACAAGCATTGCAGAATTTCATCTTTGTCGACGAACTTAGTTCGGATATATCCATTGATTCTGCAAGCCAAACAAAACATCAAACGTTTCTGCACAACCCTCGGGTTTAACGTAACCACCTATAAGATCGTCTATCGACAAAGGTCGTAACTTCTTCTAGGGGTTTTCCTTCAGCAAGAGTGTGCCTGCTTCCTTGACAGGTCCTGAGCCTGTGGGTTATGGCCCATCTCACCACTAGCAACACTTGGTCTCATCATTGGGTTGCAACTGGTCATTCTTCCAACATCCAACTTCCTTGGTTCTCTTAAATCCATCCAATTATACCTTACTTCTCTGTGGGTAAAACTACTATGTAATTACTCAGACTCACCTTTGGGCGATCCACTCCAAGTCTGACGTAACTAACCACTAGCTAGTGTATTCGGGTAACGGTGTTGGATTCTACCACACTTAAAATGAATAACACTTGTTTTCT
>LR738711.1:315990936-316077770 GCA_902687465.1 Secale cereale | reverse complement strand
GGGGGGGGGGGGGGAAGGATGTGGAGGACGAACCAAGTGCTGTTCAAGAAAGAGAAGCTTACCGGAGAACGAACAGATTATGAAAGCTAAGTTACCAGAATTTGAGCAGTTCAAAATTTTTAAATTTCAGTTATCTTCCTTGAACAACCACACTTTGTATGGAAAACCTATGCGCGGAGGAACCTACCCGTGGCTAGCCGCACCCTTATCTTGTTTTCGAGTACGCTCAACGGCTTAAGTGAGCTGCGACAAGTGTCGCGCCCTTACCTCGTTTTCGAGTTCGCTCAGCAAGCTAAGTGCGTTGCAACTAGCTGCGGCAAGGTTTCTTGCCGATAAGGCCTTTGCCAGCAGGCTGCTCAGAGTCCAGCACTCAGCGCTCGCGGCAAGGATCCCTTGCCGGCAAGTTCCCTAAAAGCGTAGGGTAAAAAGCATACAAAGTAAAGGACCAAAAGCAAGGAAGATAACACCGCATCGATTACTCAGAAATAAGATAATATATTACAGAGATAACTTGTTGCAATGACTAATAGATTCGTGTTCATGGCACACTTTGCAGCAGCAAAGGAAATAGAAAGAAAGAGGCCTAATCTACGCGATCGCCCTCACGCCTGGAGATCTTGTTCACCTTAGCGATGATGTGGGCGACCTGCGTCTTCAGCGCCTCCTGATCTGCGTCGGCCGGCAAGCTACGGAGAACGTTGACGAGATTTATGCCAGGGTTGCGGTAGACTATCTTCGTCAAGACGCGCTCCAAGGTACCCGCACAGAGCTGGCGCGACTCCTCGGCCAGCTGCGCGGGGAGCTTCTCCTGCAGCCGTGCAAGCGCCAGCGCGATTCCCCTGAAGAAGAGACTTAGCTTGGCGCTGTGGGGGAGATTCGGGTCCGGAGAGTACACAAGGTGCTCCACCCTCAGCGCCATCAGCTCCTTGTCGATATCGGCGGCGGAGGTGACCAGGTCCTCCGTCCATTGCTCCACCGCCCGGTTGAAGTTGCTTGCAGAGGTGGCAGCGCTCTCCACCAGCTCCCGCTCCTTGCGGAGCTCCTCCTTTAGCTTGGTCTCGCGGTCCCGGGCGGCGTCAAGTGAATCTTTCAAAGTGGAGACCTTCAACTCCAAGTCAGCGATTGAGTCTTTGGCGGCGGTAAGCTCGTCGCCCTTCTTGGAGAGGCGTACCTGGAGGTCTGAGTTGGTATGGGCGTCTTTCTCGCGCTCTATGTTGAGCGCGGTGACCCTGTCCTCGCTCGCCTTCAGGTACTGCTCCAGTTGCTGCACCTTGAGCTCCAGGTCCCTCTTGGCGGTTTCCGCGGCGGCAGCAGCTTCCTTTGCCTCCTTCAAGTCCCCGCCAAGAGCCTGCTCTCGGGCGGTGAGCTCGTCGTCATGGGCGTCGAGCTCAACCTTCCGCTGGTTGAGCGTTCCTTCTCGCCGGGACAGCTCTTCACCAACTAGTCGCTGCTGCTCCTCGGCCTCAGCTTTCTCCAGGAGGAACTCTTAGTGCTCTCCGGCAAGCCTTTCGCGCTCCTCCGCCAGGTCGCGGAGGGCCGCCTGGTTGGCGGCGCGGAGCTCCGCGGCGCGCTTCTCCAAGTCTGCTCCAGCCTTGGCGGCAAGGGCTTCTCGGGAGTCCAGCTTCGCCTGCCTGGCCCGGTAGAGGGCCAGGCGCCGGCGAAGCAGCTTCTCCTCCTCGGGCTCGTCGCTCCCGCCAGGCGCTTCAACGATCTTCAACCCCGCGGAGGCGAGGACCTCTCCATCAAAGGTCTCTCCCTCCACGGGGGCTCGCGACGAGGACCCCCACGGCACTTGTATGAAGACGCCATTGGGGGCCTCAAGGTAGATGCCCGACTGCTCCTTGCCGGAGGAGGGGTCGGCGGCCGGCGCAGCGCTTGACGCTCCTGCCGCCTCCGGGCCGGCAGTGTGGTCGCCGTCCCCCTCCCCAGCCGCGGCGTCTGCGGACGGGGCAGTCTCCTCAGCGGCAGGCTCGTCGGCTCCTGCCATGTCCTCGACAACAGTGGCATTGCCGGCGTCGCCTTGCGCGCCCTCCTCCTCGACGATGACCTCCGTCTCCATCCGCTCCGGGGGAGGAGGATCTAGCAGAAGAAGAAGACAAGGAAAGATCAAGCAAATATCCAAAAAGACAAGTCCAAGAAGAAGAAGCTGCAAGACTTACCTTCGCGGACTTCGTCGACGACAGGCTCCCTCGCCGGGGAGTCCTCCCTTCGCGGTGGAGCGGTGGCCCCTGCTGGTGGAGGGCCGCCCGTGCCCTCCCTTGGCGGGGTGGCCACCCTCGTCGGGCTGCCCGCCCTTGGCGGGGAGCCCGTCCTTGGCGGAACGTCCTCCCTCGCCGGGGAGTTCGCCCTTGGCGGGGAGGGTGGAATCTGCAGCTCCTCGGGAGCGACCTCCGGTTGCTCCTGCGGCTGCGGCTCCACTTCTGCACAAGACAAACAAAGCGAACAAGGCAACAAGGTATTAGTACAAAGCAAAAACCTCAAGCGCGCCCGACGAGCAAATAGCTCAAGACTAGACTTACGCTGGGGGCTGCGCTGGGGGCTGCTACTTGGAGCAGCAGTTGGATCCGGCAAGTTCGTCGCCGGCGTGTCCCCTGTCGCCGCGACGGGCGAGATGCCCTCGACCTCAACCACGGGGATTTTGGCCCGCTTCGCCATCCGCTGGGCCAGGGACCTGAAAGCAAAACAAGAACAAGATCAGAATCACGAAGAAAGACCAAGTCAGAATTGGAGAAGCTATAACTTACAAGTGCTTACTCCTCTTCCTCGTCGTCGTCTCTAAGGGCGGAGAAATCAAACTCCACCTGAGGTGCTCCCGCGCGAGGAACGGGAGGAGAAGGCTCCCTCGGGCGCTTGGCGGTCCACGGGGCTGGGGGCTGCGAAGACCCAGCCTCCGCTGACGCCGAGGCCCGAGGAGCAGGCGGAGCGGCCGCTCCGCTCTGGGAGGATCCCCCTCCGCTTGGCGCTGGTGCGCGGGGCGCCTCTGTCACAGCTTGGCTCGGCCTGGTGGCGCGCGCCGCCCGGCGAGCAGGCTGCTGTCGAGGCGCATGCGTCCTCGTCGCTGTGGCCGCCTTGCGGAGGCGTTTCCCCGGCGTTTGCTTGGGACTTGCTGAAGGCGGCGAGTTCTCCGACGACAAGGAGGCGTCGTCGTCGAGTCCTAGAGATCCGCCGGTGTCTTCATCGGCCTCGACGTCTTCCTCCTCCTCCGCAGCGGGCCCGCTGGGTCCAGCATCCTGCCCGGCGGCTCCGCTCCCTCCGGCACCTTTGCTCCCTCCGGCAACCTCGCTTGCCGCGGCCTCGCTCACGACCCCGGGAATCCCGGCGTGCCTCAGGGAAGGAACTCCGGCAAGCTCGTCGGGCGGAAGCTTGAGCAGTCTGCGGATCTCAGCCTCCTCTGCTTGGCACACCTCGTCCGCGGCCTGCGCCTCGTCGACGGTGAATCCGAAGTCTTCTGCTGCTGCAGCTGCGGCAGCCTCTTCCAATCCGGGAAGCGATATAGGCTATATCCCGCTCTGTGGTGGCCCGGGTGAGACCCTTGTTCTCCTCGGTGTTCTTCGGCACCTCGACCAAGTTGTCGAAGAAACTCAGAATCGCGTCCGGTGGAGGCTCTATCCAGGTGGGGTCGACGCCGTGAGAGTCACACGCGGGCATTATCGCGCGCAAGGAGTCTCGGGCAGTGCTGTTGCACAGCGGTACCACTCCCAGGGGAGATCTAAACCACTCCGGGTGGGCCGGGTCGTGCTTGAAAAGCTCCCGGACCATCCCCTTCAGCTCCAAAGCCGTGAAGATGAAGTTAAGTCCCAGGCGCAGCCTCATAATGTCCGCCGCGTTGCCAAATTCCCATGCTGGCCTTTTCCTCTCTTGTAAAGGGGCAATGCGGCGGCAGAGGAAGTCTGCCCCTACCTCTCCGATGGTCAGTTTAGCTACCCGGAGACGAAGTATCCTGATAAGGGCGATGTTGAGCTTGCCGTCCTCCGGGGCCAACTCGCTCCAGTCTCTGCCGCGCACTATGGCAGTTGTGTGCGGCGCAGTAAAAGGCTCCGGCTGGTCCTCCACTATCCAACACCAATCTGCGCGCCACTCTTCCCACTTGCCGCGGAGCTCTCCTTTCAGATATGAATCCTTCTTGTTCAAACGGAAGATCCAAGAGATACCCCCGGAGAGGGGAGCGCCGGCCTCCACTCTAGGCATAAAGAAGTGGCGAAAGAGAGCTACATTGGGATGGATCCCTACATAGTTTTCGCACAGATGTGCGAAAACCGCCATCGTAAGGATGGCGTTGGGGGTGAAGTCTAGGAGGTGGAGGCCGTATGTGTTCATGATGTCGCAGAAAAACTCCGAGAACGGAGGACACAAGCCGCAATGAAAGAAGACAGCAAAGAAGAAATACCCGCCGGGAACTAGATCTTTGGCGATGGCGGGGTAGACTTTGGTGCGGGGATGAGCTTTGGTCTCCTTGGACCAGAAGAGGTAGAACTTGTTCCACAGCTCCCTCGCGCTGAGCCTTGGTGCGAAGACCACATTCCTCTTCCGCAGGGCGGCAAGCTTTGCCGCCTGCTCGGATTTCTCCCTCTTGGCCTTCTCCGCTTTCGCCTTCTCGCTCTTCGGAGCCATGGCGGAGGCGGCGGGGGAGGGGCGAGGAGCTCAACGGCGCCGCGGATGCGGAAGACGGCGGAGGAGGGGGTGGAGGCAAAGGGCAGTGGAGATTTTCTGGAGGTTGAAGACGAAGTGAAAGCGGAGGAGGGAAACTGCCCCTGTTCCCTCTGCTTTTAAGGAGGGAGTGGGGGACGCTCCGCATTTCCCATTAAAGAACGAGGCCACGATCTCTCCCACGACGCCGCAATCGACGCGTGCCGTTAGGGAGGGGCGCGGCGGATGCGGAAGGGAATCTACGGCTCGCCGTGGGCCGCGCGTGCCCGTGCACTGTTTTGGGCCTGGCCCAACAGCGCTCGGCACCGTGTGTGGCCCAGGCCCGGGGGCTCCTGTCGGTGTACTAAGATAGGGGTACCTTAGTACTCCAACTTGTGCACGGGCAGTAGCAGCTTCCCGCGGCAGGGTTTACCACGTGCTTGCCGGAAACCTTTCTGGTCCCTATAAAACCATTCAAAAACAAAGTATACAAGACAGAAGATCAAGGCCCCGGCAAGTGGAGCTTGCCGGGGAGGCCGTCCCAGGCTCAAGACTATCACATTAGCACAAGACCCTGGCAAGAGGGGCTTGCCAGGAAGACCAGAAGACTGCATCTCAGAAGACATGCCTCGGCGCATCATGCGCCCCGGCAGGGCCCGGGGAGCGACAAGCTTCCGGGCCCAGCAAGATCAAGACCCCGGCAAGGTGCTTGCCGGGGGAAGCCTGCGCTGTGTGCCCGCGCTCCAGCTCATCGGCCCACGCGTCGCCCTGGGGCCCTTCCAGGGACGCGTGGCGGATGGCTGTGCAGCCTGGGGGACACGGTGGCACTCCGCGGTGACGAGGCTACCGCCGTGGCGAACAGAGACGCATGGACGGGTGCTTTTGGGGTCGACGGTGACGGGCATTTAATGCCCTTGTCCCCCACTATCAAAGTAGGTGATGACCACTGTTCACGCACTGTTACAACTACCACCAAAGTTACATTTTTACCCTCCTCTACGTTGACACCTGTCGGTGACCCCTTGAGCTATAAAAGGAGGCCCATGCACAACGTAAGGGGGGTTCGGAACCTAGATAGCTCTCTTGCTCGGTGTAGCTAGTTCTTCAAGCTCCCGAGTTCACAAACTCAATACAAATCAAGCAGGAGTAGGGTTTTACGCGTCCGCGCGGCCCGAACCTGGGTAAACTGCCCGCGTGTGCTCTTCGATCCGCTCTTTGTGCTCCCTCCGCTCCCTCACGGCAACGTACAAGGGGCTCCGGTCCCATAGGTGTTCGTGGTGGACAGTTTCCCCCGACAGCGGGGACTCGGTTTCTTAGAGGAGGGGGCGCGGCAGAGTCCGGGCGTGCCACGCATGCCGAGGCGGCGACGGCGCGATGGCGTACTGGCGACGGAGTCCTCGTCGGGAGCTCGGGGACGAGCGGCTGGGCCAAAAGGCCAGTGGGCCAGTGCGGCGTTGAACAGTGCTGGGCTTCGGCCGGGCACTGTAGGACCCCTTTTTTTTCTAAACAGACAAGAAGACTAAAAGAACAAAATAAAATAAAATAAACTATAGGCATATAATATATCGAAATTTGTATAAAAATAAACCCTACAACATGAACATTTTACTACTGTCAAATGAAATCTCCACAAAATCTAATAAATCAAAAGATCCTACTAAGCAAATAAAAACCAAATAAAATCAGCTTAAAAATACCAAAAGAATTCAAATAAATTTTTCTCCAATTTTCTGCTGTAGGGAATCATGTTACCCTATTTTCCATTTGATTTGTTTTTGGGAGAAAAATAATTTGAATAAAAACCAAATAACTCAATATTTGAAATTGAGTTGCAGAAAGTTCAGAAAAACCTCCAACTCATATTTCCAATAATTTGAAGAAGTCATTTTATCTTCTCTCGGGAAAATCATTGAGTTGCTTAAAATTCAGAACTAAAAAGATTTCGAGGATGAAATTAAAAATCCTTTCAAAGCCCTTTATCATTTAAAATAAATGGAAGAAGTCATATTATCTTCACTCTAGGGTTTTGTGTTGAAAAGAATTTGTTCCCTCGGAGATCAAAAGCAAAGTGAAAGCTTGGGAAAGTCATTTTATTCCCTCTCGTTTAACTTTCAAAAATTTCAAATTTCACTCAGCACATCAAACAGCAATCAAATCTATCTATTTATTATAACATTCCAAAATTTAGAATTTTGGGATGTTACAGAAAAGCATCATGCTTGTTGTGAGAAGCTCCGGTTTGTGAGAAGCATATAACCAAACCTGCCCCAAATGGGACAAAGTTTGTACCATGGCATGGTTATGCCGCTCCATGATAGCATGCCAAGTTTCGTGAATTTCATACGAGTTTTGGATTTACTAGAATTTAAAAACAAGACATCTCAATGTTTTGCCGGGAATCAACGGTGCCCCGGTGTTTGAAATTCATTCCCATTTCTTGCGTGGGACCTAAGCATGCACCCAAGGACACATATTTGATTTTTCAACAAATTTATATGCACTGGAGCATGTTAATGTAGTTCAAATTTGAATTATGCACATAAAATGCATTGAAAACTTAGTTAATGCATAAAAATGTCCAAACTAACCCCAAAAAATCACACAACACTTATGTTGTTCTATGTTGACACGAGAAAAAAAATTGAAAGCAATAAGAGGCAATGGATATCGATACGTAACCAAAGGTGGGACGTTCCCTACTGAAAACCATCATGCTTGTTGTGAGAAGCTCCGGTTTGTGAGAAGCATATACCCAAACCTGTCCCAAATGGGACAAAATTTGTACCACGGCATGTTGATGCTGCTCCATGATAGTATGCCAAGTTTCATGAATTTCAGACGAGTTTTTGGATTTACTAGAATTTAAAAACCAGGAAACTCTATGTTTTGCCGGCAATCAACTGTGCCCCGGTGTTTGAAATTCATTCCCATATCTTGCATGGGACCTAAGCATCCACCAAAGGACACATATTTGATTTTTCGACCAATTTATATGCACTGGAGCATGTTCATGTAGTTCAAAATTGAATTATGCACATAAAATGCATTGGAAACTCGGTTAATGCATAAAATGTGCAAACAAACCCCAAAAAGTCATAAAAAATCACACAACACTCCTGTTGTTCTATGTTGACACGTGGAAAATATTTCAAAGCAATAAGTGGCAATGGATATCGTTTTGTCCGCAAAGGTTGGACGTTCCCTATCGAAAACCATCATGCTTTTTGTGAGAAGCTTCAGTTTGTGAGAAGCATATTCCCAAACCTGCCCAAAATGGGACAAAATTAGTACCACTGCATGTTGATGCCGCTCCATGATAGCATGCCAAGTTTCACGAATTCCAGACGAGTTTTGGATTTACTAGAATTTAAAAACCAGGCAACTCAATGTTTTGCCGGCAATCAACGTAGCCCCGGTGTTTGAAATTCATTCCCATTTCTTGCATGGGACCTAAGCATGCACCCAAGGACACATATTTGATTTTTCAACCAATTTATATGCACTGGAGCATGTTCATGTAGTTCAAATTTGAATTATGCACATAAAATGCATTGAAAACTCACTTAATGCCTAAAAATGTCCAAACGAACCCCAAAAAATCACAAAATATTACACAACACTCAAGTTGTTCTATGTTGACATGAGAAAACAATTTGAAAGCAATAAGAGGCAATGGATATCGTTTCGTCCCCAAAGGTGCGACTTTCCCTACCGAAAACCATCATGCTTGTTGTGAGAAGCTCCGGTTTGTGAGAAGCATATACCCAAACCCGCCCCAAATAGGAGAAAATTTATACCACGACATGTTGATGCCGCTCCAAGATAACATGCCAAGTTTCATGAATTTCAGACGAGTTTTATATTTACTAGACATTAAAAATCAGGCATCTCAATGTTTTGCCGGCAATCAACGGTGCCCTGGTGTTTGAAATTCATTCCCATTTCTTGCATGGGACCTAAGCATGCACCCAAGGACGCAGATTTGATTTTTCAACCAACTTATATGCACTGGAGCATGTGCATGTAGTTCAAATTTGAATTATGCACATAAAATGCATTGAAAACTTAGTTAATGAATTAAAAAGTCCAATCGAACCGCAAAAAATCACAAGAATTCACACAACACTCCTATTGTTCTATGTTGACACGAGAAAAAAAATTGAAAGCAATAAGAGGCAATGGATATCGTATCGTCCCCAAAGGTGGGACGTTCCCTACCAAAAACCAGCATGCTTGTTGTGAGAAGCATATACCCAAACCTTCCTCAAATGGGACAAAATTTGTACCATGACTTGTTGATGCCGCTCCATGATAGCATGCCAAGTTTTAAGAATTATAGATAAGTTTGGATTTACTGGAATTTAAAAACCAGGCATCTCAATGTTTTGCCAGCAATTAACGGTGCCCCGGTGTTTGAAATTCATTCTCATTTCTTGCATGGGGCCTACATGCACCCAAGGACACATATTTGATTTTTCAACTAATTTATATGCACTTGAGCATGTGCATGTTGTTCAAATTTGAATTGTGCACATAAAATGCATTGAAAACTCAGTTAATGCATAAAAATGTCCAAACGAACCCCCAAAAAATCACAAAAATCCACACAACACTCCTATTGTTCTATGTTGACATGAGAAAAAAAATTGAAAGCAATAAGAGGCAATGGATATCGTTTCGTCCCCAAAGGTGGGACGTTCCCTACCAAAAACCATCATGCTTGTTGTGAGAACCATATACCCAAACCTTCCCCAAATGGGACAAAATTTGTACCACGACTTGTTGATGCCGCTCCATGATAGCGTGCCACGTTTTAAGAATTTCAGATGAGTTTTGGATTTACTAGAATTAAAAAACCAGGCATCTCAATGTTTTGCCGGCAATGAACGGTGCCCCGGTGTTTGAAATTCATTCCCATTTCTTGCATGGGACCTAAGCACGCACCAAATGACACATATTTGAGTTTTCAACCAATTTATATGCACTTGAGCATGTTCATGTAGTTCAAATTGGAGTTATGCACAGAAAATGCATGGAAAATTCAGTTAATGCATAAAAATGTCCAAACGAACCCCGAAAAATCATAAAAAATTCACACAACACTCCTGTTGTTCTATGTTGGCACAAGAAAACAATTTGAAAGCAACAAGAGGCAATGGATATCGTTTCGTCCCCAAACGTGGGACATTCCCTACCAAAAACCATCATGCTTCTTGTGAGAAGCTCTGGTTTGTGAGAAGCATATACTCAAACCTGCCCCAAACGGGACAAAATTTTTACCACGGCTTGTTGATGCCGCTCCATGATAGCATGCCAAGTTTTAAGAATTTCAGATTAGTTTTGGATTTACTAGAATTTAAAAACGAGGCATCTCAATGTTCTGCCGACAATCAACGGTGTCCGGGTGTTTGAAATTCATTCCCATTTCTTGCATGGGACCTAAGCATGCACCCAAGGATACATATTTGATTTTTCAACCAATATATATGCACTGGAGCATGTTCATGTAGTTCAAATTTGAATTATGCACATAAAATGCTTTAAAAACTCAGTTAGTGTATAAAAATGTCCAAACGAACCCCAAAAAATCACAAAAAATCACACAACACTTATGTTGTTCTATGTTGACACGAGAAAAAAATTGAAAGCAATAAGAGGCAATTTATATCGTTACGTAACGAAAGGTGGGACGTTCCCTACTGAAAACCATCATGCTTGTTGTGAGAAGCTCCGGTTTGTGAGAAGCATATACCCAAACCTGCCCCAAATGTGACAAAATGTTTACCACGGCATGTTGATGCTGCTCCATGATAGCATGCCAAATTTCATGAATTTCAGATGAGTTTTTGGATTTACTAGAATTTAAAAACCAAGCAACTCAATGTTTTGCCGGCAATCAACGGTGCCCCGATGTTTGAAATTCATTCCCATTTCTTGCATGGGACCTAAGCATGCACCCAAGGACACATATTTGATTTTTCAACCAATTTATATGCACTAGAGCATGTTCATGTAGTTCCAATTTGAATTATGCACATAAAATGCATGGAAAACTCAGTTAATGCATACAAATGTCCAAACGAACCCCAAAAAATCATTAAAAAAATCACACAACACTCCTGTTGTTCTATGTTGACACGAGAAAAAAAATTGTAAGCAATAAGAGGAAATGGATATCGTTTTGTCCCCAAAGGTGGGATGTTCCCTACCGAAAACCATCATGCTTGTTTTGAGAAGCTCTGGTTTGTGAGAAGCATATACCCAAACCTGCCCCAAATGGGACAAAATTTGTACCATGGCATGTTGATGCTGCTCCATGATAGCATGCTAAGTTTCATAAATTTCATACAAGTTTTGGATTTACTAGAATTTAGAAACCGGGCATCTCAATGTTCTACCGGGAATCAACGGTGGCCCGGTTTTGAAATTCATTCCCATTTCTTGCGTGAGACCTAAGCATGCACCCAAGGACACATATTTGTTTTTTCAACCAATTTATATGCACTTGAGCTTGTGCATGTAGTTCAAATTTGAATTATGCACATAAAATGCATTGAAAAGTCAGTTAATGCATAAAAGTGTCCAAACGAACCCTAAAAAATAACAAAACATCACACAACACTCATGTTGTTCTATGTTTTCATGAGAAAAAATTTGAAAGCAATAAGAAGCAATGGACATCATTTCGTCCCCAAAGGAGGGACGTTCCCTACCGAAAACCATCATGCTTGTTGTCAGAAGCTCCGGTATGTGAGAAGCATATACCCAAACCTTCCCAAATGGGTAAACATTTGTACCACGACATGTTGATGCCGCTCCATGATAGCATGCCAAGTTTCACGACTATCAGACGAGTTTTGGATTTAGTAGAATTTAAAAACCAGGCATCTCAATGTTTTGCCGGCAATCAACGGTGCCCCGATGTTTGAAATTCATTCTCATTTCTTGCATGGGACCTAAGCATGCACCCAAGGACATATATTTGATTTTTCAAGCAATTTATATGCACTGGAGCATGTGCATGGAGTTCAAATTTGAATTGTGCACATAAAATGCATTGAAAACTCAGTTAATGCATAAAAATGTCCAAACGAACCCCCAAAAATCACAAAAATTCACACAACACTCCTATTGTTCTATGTTGAAACGAGAAAAAAATTGAAAGCAATAACAGGGAATGGATATCGTTTCGTCCCCAAAGGTGGGACGTTCCCTACCAAATACCATCATGCTTGTTGTGAGAAGCCCTGGTTTGTGAAAAGCATATACCCAAACCTGCCCCAAATGGGACAAAATTTGTACCACGACTTGTTGATGCCGCTCCATGATAGCAGGCCAAGTGTTAAGAATTTTAGATGAGTTTTGGATTTACTAGAATTTAAACACCAGGCATCTCAATGTTTTACCGGCAATCAACGGTGCCCCGGTGTTTGAAATTCATTCCCATTTTTTGCATGGGACCTAAGCATGCACCCAAGGACACATATTTAATTTTTCAACCAATTTATATGCACTGGAGCATGTTCATGTAGTTCAAATTTGAATTATGCACATAAAATGCATTAAAAACTCAGTTAATGCATAAAAATGTCCAAACAAACCCCCAAAAATAACAAAAAATCACACAACACTCATGTTGTTCTATGTTTTCATGAGAAAAAATTTGAAAGCAATAAGAAGCAATGGACATCGTTTCGTCCCCAAAGGAGGGACGTTCCGTACCGAAAACCATCATGCTTGTTGTGAGAAGATCTGGTTTGTGAGAAGCATATACCCCAACCTGCCCCAAATGGGACAAAATTTGTACCACAACATGTTGATGCTGCTCCATGATAGCATGCCAAGTTTCATGAATTTCAGATGAGTTTTTGGATTTACTAGAATTTGAAAACCAGGCAACTCAATGTTTTGCCAGCAATCAACGGTGCCCCGGTGTTTGAAATTCATTCCCATTTCTTGCATGGGACCTAAGCATGCACCCAAGGACACATATTTGATTTTTCAACCAATTTATATGCACTAGAGCATGTTCATGTAGTTCAAATTTGAATTATGCTCATAAAATGCATGGAAAACTCAGTTAATGCATACAAATGTCCAAACGAACCCCAAAAAATCATTAAAAAAATCACACAACACTCCTGTTGTTCTATGTTGACACGAGAAAAAAAATTGCAAGCAATAAGAGGCAATGGATATTGTTTTGTCCCCAAAGGTGGGATGTTCCCTATCGAAAACCATCATGCTTATTTTGAGAAGCTCTGGTTTGTGAGAAGCATATACCCAAACCTGCCCCAAATGGGACAAAATTTGTACCACGACATGTCGATGCCGCTCCATGATAGCATGCCAAGTTTCATGAATATCGGACGAGTTTTGGATTTAGTAGAATTTAAAAACCAGGCATCTCAATGTTTTGCCGACAATCAACGGTGCCCCGGTGTTTGAAATTCATTCTCATTTCTTTCATGGGACCTAAGCATGCACCCAAGGACACATATTTGATTTTTCAACCAATTTATATGCACTGGAGCATGTGCATGTAGATCATATTTGAATTGTGCACATAAAATGCATTGAAAACTCAGTTAATGCATAAAAATGTCCAAACGAACCCCCAAAAATCACAAAAATTCACACAACACTCCAATTGTTCTATGTTGAAACAAGAAAAAAATTGAAAGCAATAACCGGCAGTGGATATCGTTTCGTCCCCAAAGGTGGGACGTTCCCTACCAAAAACCATCATGCTTGTTGTGAGAAGCTCTGGTTTGTGAGAAGCATATACCCGAACCTGCCCCAAATGGGACAAAATTTGTACCACGACTTGTTGATGCCGCTCCATGATAGCATGCCAAGTGTTAAGAATTTTAGATGAGTTTTGGATTTACTAGAATTTAAACACCAGGCATCTCAATGTTTTTCCGGCAATCAACGGTGCCCCGGTGTTTGAAATTCATTCCCATTTCTTGCATGGGACCTAAGCATGCACCCAAGGACACATATTTAATTTTTCAACAAATTTATATGCACTAGAGCATGTTCATGTAGTTCAAATTTGAATTATGCACATAAAATGCATTAAGAACTCAGTTAATGCATAAAAATATCCAAACGAACCCCAAGAAATCACAAAAAAATCACACAACACTTATGTTGTTCTATGTTGACACGAGAAAACAAATTGAAAGCAATAAGAGGCAATGGATATTGTTACGTAACCAAAGGTGGGACGTTCCCTACTAAAAACCATCATGCTTGTTGTGAGAAGCTCTGGTTTGTGAGAAGCATATACCAAAACCTGCCCTAAACGGGACAAAATTTGTACCACGACATGTTGATGCTGCTCCATGACAGCGTGCCAAGTTTCATGAATTTCAGATGAGTTTTTGGATTTACTAGAATTTAAAAACAAGGCAACTCAATGTTTTGCCGGCAATCAACGGTGCCCCGATGTTTGAAATTCATTCCCATTTCTTGCATGGGACCTAAGCATGCACCCAAGGACACATATTTGATTTTTCAACCAATTTATATTCCCATTTCTTATATTTACTAGAATTTATATGTTCATGTAGTTCAAATTTTAATTATGCACATAAAATGCATGTAAAACTCAGTTAATGCATACAAATGTCCAAACGAACTCCAAAAAATCATTAAAAAACCACACAACACTCCTGTTGTTCTATGTTGACACGAGAAAAAAATTTGAAAGCAATAAGAGGCAATGGATATCGTTTTGTCCCCAAAGGTGGGATGTTCCCTACCGAAACCATAATGCTTGTTTTGAGAAGCTCTGGTTTGTGAGAAGCATATACCCAAACTTGCCCCAAATGGGACAAAATTTGTACCATGGCATGTTGATGCTGCTCCTTGATAGCATGCCAAGTTTCATGAATTTCATACGAGTTTTGGATTTACTAGAATTTAAAAACCGGGCATCTCAATGTTTTGCCGGCAATCAACGGTGCCCCGGTGTTGAAATTCATTCCCATTTCTTGCGTGGGACCTAAGCATGCACCCAAGGACACAATTTGTTTTTTCAACCAATTTATATGCACAGGGGCATGTGCATGTAGTTCAAATTTGAATTATGCACATAAAATGCATTGAAAAGTCAGTTAATGCATAAAAATGTCCAAAACGAACCAAAAAAATCACAAAAAATCACACAACACTTATGTTGTTCTATGTTTTCATGAGAAACAAATTTGAAAGCAATAAGAAGCAATGGACATCGTTTCGTCCCCAAAGGAGGGACGTTCCCTACCGAAAACCATCATGCTTGTTGTGAGAAGCTCCGGTATGTGAGAAGCATATACCCAAACCTGCCCAAATAGGTAAAAAAATTGTACCACGACATGTTGATGCCGCTCCATGATAGCATGCCAAGTTTCATGAATATCAGACAAGTTTTGGATTCAGTTGAATTTAAAAACCAGGCATCTCAATGTTTTGCCGGCAATCAACTGTGCCCCTGTGTTTGAAATTCATTCTCATTTCTTGCATGGGACCTAAGCATGCAGCTAAGGACACATATTTGATTTTTCAACCAATTTATATGCACTAGAGCATTTGCATGTAGTTCAAATTTGAATTGTGCACATAAAATGCATTGAAAACTTAGTTAATGCATAAAAATGTCGAAAACGAACCCCCAAAAATCACAAAAATTCACACAACACTCGTATTGTTCTATGTTGAAACGAGAAAAAATTTGAAAGCAATAACAGGCAATGGATATCGTTTCGTCCCCAAAGGTGGGACATTCCCTACCAAAAACCATCATGCTTGTTGTGAGAAGCTCTGGTTTGTGAGAAGCATATACCCAAACCTGCCCCAAATGGGACAAAATTTGTACCACGACTTGTTAATGCCGCTCCATGATAGCATGCCAAGTGTTAAGAATTTCAGATGAGTTTTGGATTTACTAGAATTTAAACACCAGGCATCTCAATGTTTTGCCGGCAATCAACGGTGCCCCGGTGTTTGAAATTCATTCCCATTTCTTGCATGGGACCTAAGCATGCACCCAAGGACACATATTTAATTTTTCAACCAATTTATATTACCTAGAGCATGTTCATGTAGATCAAATTTGAATTATGCACATAAAATGCTTTAAAAACTCAGTTAATTCATAAAAATATCCAAACAAACCCCAAAAGATCACAAAAAAATCACACAACACTTATGTTGTTCTATGTTGACACGAGAAAAAAATTTGAAAGCAATAAGAGGCAATGGATATCGTTACGTAACCAAAGGTGCGACGTTCCCTACTGAAAACCATCATGCTTGTTGTGAGAAGCTCCGGTTTGTGAGAAGCATATACCCAAACCTTCCCCAAATGGGACAAAATTTGTACCACGGCATGTTGATGCTGCTCCATGATAGCATGCCAAGTTTCATGAATTTCATACAAGTTTTTGGATTTACTAGAATTTAAAAACTAGGCAACTCAATGTTTTGCCGGCAATCAACGGTGCCCCGGTGTTTGAAATTCATTCCCATTTCTTGCATGGGACCTAACATGCACCCAAGGACACATATTTGATTTTTGAACTAATTTATATGCACTAGAGCATGTTCATGTAGTTCTAATTTGAATTATGCACATAAAAAGCATGGAAAACATAGTTAATGCATAAAAATATCCAAACGGACCCCGAAAAATCATAAAAAAATTACACAACACTCCTGTTGTTCTATGTTCACACGAGAAAATTTTTTGAAAGCAATAAGAGGCAATGGATATCGTTTCGTCCCCAAAGGTGGGACGTTCCCTACCAAAAACCATCATGCTTGTTGTGAGAAGCTCTAGTTTGTGAGAAGTATATACCCAAACCTGCCCCAAATGGGACAAAATTTGTACCACGACTTGTTGATGCCGCTCCATGATAGCATGCCAAGTTTTACGAATTTCAGATGAGTTTTGGATTTAGTAGAATTTAAAAACAAGGCATCTCAATGTTTTGTCGGCAATCAACGGTGCCCCGGTGTTCGAAATTCATTCCCATTTCTTGCATGGGACCTAAGCATGCACCCAAGGACACATATTTGTTTTTTCAACCAATTTATATGCACATGAGCATGTTCATGTAGTTCAAATTTGAATTATGCACATAAAATGCATTAAAAACTCAGTTAATGCATAAAAATATCCAAACAAACCCCAAAAAATCACGAAAAATCACACAACACTTATGTTGTTCTATGTTGACACGAGAAATAAATTTGAAAGCAATAAGAGGCAATGGATATCGTTACGTTACCAAAGGTGGGACGTTCCCTATTGAAAACCATCATGCTTGTTTTGAGAAGCTCCGGTTTGTGAGAAGTATATACCCTAACCTACCCCAAATGGGACAAAATTTGTACCATGGCATGTTGATGCTGCTCCATGATAGCATTCCAAGTTTCATGAATTTCAGACGAGTTTTTGGATTTACTAGAATTTAAAAACCAGGCAACTCAATGTTTTGCCGGCAATCAAAGGTGCCCCGGTGTTTGAAATTCATTCCCATTTCTTGCATGGGACCTAAGCATGCACCCAAGGACACATATTTGTTTTTTTCAACCAATTTATATGCACTAGAGCATGTTCATGTAGTTCAAATTTGAATTATGCACATAAAATGCACGGAAAACTCAGTTAATGCATAAAATTGTCCAAACGAACCCCGAAAAATCATTAAAAAAATCACACAACACTCATGTTGTTCTATGTTGACATGAGAAAATCATTTGAAAGCAATAAGAGGCAATGGATATCGTTTCGTCCCCACAGGTGGGACTTTCCCTACCGAAAACCATCATGCTTGTTCTGAGAAGCTCCGATTTGTGAGAAGCATATACCCAAACCTGCCCCAAATAGGACAAAATTTGTACCACCGCATGTTGATGCCGCTCCAAGATAGCATGCCAAGTTTCATGAATTTAAGACGAGTTTTAGAATTACTAGAAATTAAAAACCAGGCATCTCAATGTTTTGCCGGCAATCAACGGTGCCCTGTTGTTTGAAATTCATTCCCATTTCTTGCATGGGACCTAAGCAGGCACCCAAGGACACAGATTTGATTTTTCAACCAATTTATATGCACTTGAGCACGTGCATGTAGTTCAAATTTGAATTATGCACATAAAATGCATTGAAAACTTACTTAATGCATAAAAAAGTCCAATCAAACCACGAAAAATCACAAAAATTCACACAACACTCCTATTGTTCTATGTTGACTTGAGAAAAAAAATTGAAAGCAATAAGAGGCAATGTATATCGTTTCGCCCCCAAAGAAAGAACCTTCCGTACCGAGAACCATCATGCTTGTTGTGAGAAGCTCCGGTTCGTCAGAAGCATATACCCAAACCTGCCCCAAATGGGACAAAATTTGTACCACGACATGTTGATGCTGCTCCATGATAGCATGCCAAGTTTTATGAATATCAGACGAGTTTTGGATTTACTAGAATTTAAAAACCTGGCATCTCAATGTTTTGCCGGCAATCAACGGTGCCCCGGTGTTTGAAATTCATTCTCATTTCTTGCATGGGACCTAAGCATGCACCCAAGGACACATAGTTGATTTTTCAAACAATTTATATGCACTTGAGCATGTGCATGTAGTTCAAATTTGAATTGTGCACATAAAATTCATTGAAAACTACGTTAATGCATAAAAATGTCTAAACGAACCCCCAAAAATCACAAAAATTCACACAACACTCCTATTGTTCAATGTTGACACGACAAAAAAATTGAAAGCAATAATAGGCAATGGAGATTGTTTCGTCCACAAAGGTGGGACGTTCCCTACCAAAAACCATCATGGATGTTGTGAGAAGCATATACCCAAACCTTCCCCAAATGGGACAAAATTTGTACCACGACTTGTTGATGCCGCTCCATGATAGCATGCCAAGTTTTAAGAACTTCAGATGAGTTTTGGATTTACTAGAATTTAAAAACCAGGCATCTCAATGTTTTGCCGGCAATCAACGGTGCCCCGGTGTTTGAAATTCATTCTCATTTCTTGCATGGGACCTAAGCATGCACCCAAGGACGCATATTTGATTTTTCAACCAATTTATATGCACTTGAGCATGTGCATGTAGTTCAAAATTGAATTGTGCACATAAAATGCATTGAAAACTCAGTTAATGCATAAAAATGTCCAAACGAACCCCCAAAAAATCACAAAAATTCACATAACACTCCTATTGTTCTATGTTGACACGAGAAAAAAATTGAAAGCAATAAGAGGCAATGAGTATCGTTTCGTCCCCAAAGGTGGGACGTTCCCTACCAAAAACCATCATGCTTGTTGTGAGAAGCATATACCCAAACCTTCCCCAAATGGAACAAAACTTGTACCACGACTTGTTGATGACGCTCCATGATAGCATGCCAAGTTTTAAGTATTTCAGATGAGTTTTGTATTTACTAGAATTGAAAAACCAGGCATCTCAATGTTTTGCCGGCAATAAACGGTGCCCCGGTGTTTGCAATTCATTCCCATTTCTTGCATGGGACCTAAGCACGCTCCCAAGGACACATATTTGATTTTTCAACCAAATTATATGCACTGGAGCATGTTCATGTAGTTCAAATTTGAATTCTGCACATAAAATGCATGGAAAACTCAGTTAATGCATAAAAATGTCCAAACGAACCCCGAAAAATAAAAAAAATCACACAACACTCCTGTTGTTCTACGTTGACACGAGAAAACAATTTGAAAGCAATAAGCGGCAATGGATATCGTTTCGTCCCCAAAGGTGGGACGTTCCCTACCAAAAACCATCATGCTTGTTGTGAGAAGCTCTGGTTTGTGAGAAGCATATACCCAAACATGCCCCAAACGGGACAAAACTTGTACCACGGCTTGTTGATGCCGCTCCATGATAGCATGCCAAGTTTTAAGAATTTCAGATGAGTTTTGGATTTACTAGAATTTAAAAACCAGGCATCTCAATGTTTTGCCGGCAATCAACGGTGCCCCAGTGTTTGAAATTCATTCCCATTTCTTGCATGGGACCTAAGCATGCACCCAAGGACACATATTTGATTTTTCAACCAATATATTTGCATTGGAGCATGTTCATGTAGTTCAAATTTGAATTATGCACATAAAATGAATTAAAAACTCAGTTAGTGCATAAAAATGTCGAAACGAACCCCAAAATATCACAAAACATCACACAACACTTATGTTGTTATATGTTGACACGAGAAGAAAAATTGAAAGCAATAAGAGGCAATGGATATCGTTACGTAACCAAAGGTGGGACGTTCCCTACTGAAAACCATCATGCTTGTTTTGAGAAGCTCCGGTTTGTGAGAAGCATATACCCAAACCAGCCCCAAATGGGACAAAATTTGTACCACGGCATGTTTATGCTGCTCCATGATAGCATGCCAAGTTTCATGAATTTCAGATGAGTTTTTGGATTTACTAGAATTTAAAAACCAGCCAACTCAATGTCTGGCCGGCAATCAACGGTGCCCCGGTGTATGAAATTCATTCCCATTTCTTGCATGGGACCTAAGTATGCACCCAAGGACACATATTTGATTTTTCAACCAATTTATATGCACTAGAGCATGTTCATGTAGTTCAAATTTGAATTATGCACATAAAATGCATGGAAAACTCAGTTAATGCATAAAATGTCCAAACGAACCCCGAAAAATCATTAAAAAAACCACACAACACTCCTGTTGTTCTATGTTGACACGAGAAAAAAATTTGAAAGCAATGAGAGGCAATGGATATAGTTTGTCCCCAAAGGTGGGATGTTCCCTTCCGAAAACCATCATGCTTATTTTGAGAAGCTCTGGTTTGTGAGAAGCATATACCCAAACCTGCCCCAAATGTGATAAAATTTGTACCATGGCATGTTGATGCTGCTCCATGATAGCATGCCAAGTTTCATGAATTTCATACGAGTTTTGGATTTACTAGAATTAAAAAAACCATGCATCTCAATGTTTTGCCAGCAATCAACGGTGCCCCGGTGTTGAAATTCATTCCCATTTCTTGCGTGGGACCTAAGCATGCACCCAAGGACACATATTTGATTTTTCAACCAATTTATATGCATTGGAGCATGTGCATGTATTTCAAATTTTAATTTTGCACATAAAATGCATTGAAAAGTCAGTTAATGCATAAAAATGTCCAAACGAACCCCAAAAAATCACAAGAAATCACACAACACTCATGTTGTTCTATGTTTTCATGAGAAAATTTTTTGAAAGCAATAAGAGGCAATGAATATCGTTTCGTCCCCAAAGGGGGGACGTTCCCTACCGAAAACCATCATGCTTGTTGTCAGAAGCTCCAGTTTGTGAGAAGCATATACCCAAACCTGCCCAAATGGGTAAAAATTTGTACCACGACATGTTGATGCCTCTCCATGATAGCATGCCAAGTGTTAAGAATTTCAGATGAGTTTTGGATTTACTAGAATTTTAAAACCCGGCATCTCAATGTTTTGCCGACAATCAACGGTGCCCCGGTGTTTGAAATTCATTCCCATTTCTTGCATGGGACCTAAGCACGCACCCAAGGACACATATTTGATTTTTCAACCAATTTATATGCACTAGAGCATGTTCATGTAGTTTAAATTTGAATTATGCACATAAAATGCATTAAAAACTCAGTTAATTCATAAAAATATCTAAACGAACCCCAAAAAATCACAAAAAAATCACACAACACTTATGTTGTTCTATGTTGACACGAGAAAAAAAATTGAAAGCAATAAGAGGCAATGGATAAGTTTTTTTTAACCAATTTATATGCACTAGAGCATGTTCATGTAGTTCTAATTTGAATTATGCACATAAAAAGCATGGAAAACACGGTTAATGCAAAAAAAAAGTCCAAACGAACCCCAAAAAATCATAAAAAAATCACACAACACTCATGTTGTTCTATGTTGACATGAGAAAGAAAACTGAAAGAAATAAGAGGCAATGGATATCGTTTCGTCCCCAAAGGTAGGACTTTCCCTACCGAAAACCATCATGCTTGTTATGAGAAGCTCCAATTTGTGAGAAGCATATACCCAAACCTACCCAAATAGGCAAAAATTTGTACCACGGCATGTTGATGCCGCTCCAAGATAGCATGCCAAGTTGCATGAATTTGAGACGTGTTTGTGATTTACTAGAATTTAAAAACCAGGCATCTCAATGTTTTGCCGGCAATCAACGGTGCCTCGGTGTTTGAAACTCATTCCCTTTTCTTGCATGGGACCTAAGCATGCACCCAAGGACACAAATTTGATTTTTCAACCAATTTATATGCACTTGAGCATGTACATGTACTTCAAATTTGAATTATGCACATAAAATGCATTGAAAACTCAGTTAGTGCATAAAATTGTCCAAACGAACCCCAAAAATCACAAAAATTCACACAACAGTCCTGTTGTTCTATGTTGAGACGAGAAAAATAATTGAAACCACTAAGAGGCAATGGATATTGTTTCATCCCCAAAGGTGGGATGTTCCCTACTGAAAACCATCATGCTTGTTGTGAGAAGCTCCGGTTTGTGAGAAGCATATACCCAAACCTGCCCCAAATAGGACAAAATTTTTACCACGGCATGTTGATGCCGTTCCAAGATAGCATGCCAAGTTTCATAAATTTCAGACGAGTTTTAGATTTACTAGAAATTAAAAACCAGGCATCTCAATGTTTTGCCGGCAATCAACGGTGCCCTGCTGTTTGAAATTCATTCCCATTTCTTGCATGGGACCTAAGCATGCACCCAAGGACACAGATTTGTTTTTTCAACCAATTTATATGACCTGGAGCATGTGCATGTATTTCAAATTTGAATTATGCACATAAAATGCATTGAAAACTTAGTTAATGCATAAAAAAGTCCAATCGAACCATGAAAAATGACAAAAATTCACACAACACTCCTATTGTTCTATGTTAACATGAGAAAAAAATTTGAAAGCAATCAGAGGCAATGGATATCGTGTCGCCCCCAAAGGAGGAACCTTCCGTACCGAAAACCATCATGCTTGTTGTGAGAAACTCCGGTTTGTGAGAAGCATATACCCAAACCTGCCCCAAATGGGACAAAATTTGCACCACGGCATATTGATGCCGCTCCATGATAGCGTGCCAAGTTTTATGAATATCAGACGAGTTTTGGATTTACTAGAATTTAAAAACCAGGCATCTCAATGTTTTGCCGGCAATCAACGGTGCCCCGGTGTTTGAAATTCATTCTCATTTCTTGCATGGGACCTATGCATGCTCCCAAGGACACATATTTGATTTTTCAACCAATTTATATGCACTGGAGCATGTGCATGTAGTTCAAATTTGAAATGTGCACATAAAATGCATTGAAAACTACGTTAATGCATAAAAATGTCCAAACGAACCCCCAAAAATCACAAAAATTCACACAACACTCCTATTGTTCTATGTTGACACGAGAAAAAAATTGAAAGCAATAAGAGGCAATGGATATTGTTCCGTCCCCAAAGATGGTACGTTCCCTACCAAAAACCATCATGCTTGTTGTGAGAAGAATATACCCAAACCTTCCCCAAATGGGACAAAATTTGTACCACGACTTGTTGATGCCGCTCCATGATAGCATGCCAAGTTTTAAGAATTTCAGATGAGTTTTGTATTTACTAGAATTTAAAAACCAGGCATCTCAATGTTTTGCCGGTAATAAACGGTGCCCTAGTGTTTGAAATTCATTCCCATTTCTTGCATGGGACCTAAGCACGCACCCAAGGACACATATTTGATTTTTCAACCAATTTATATGCACTGGAGCATGTTCATGTAGTTCAAATTTGAATTATGCACCTAAAATGCATGGAAAACTCAGTTAGTGCATAAAAATGTCCAAACGAACCCCGAAAATCATAAAAAATTCACACAACACTCCTGTTGTTCTATGTTGACACGAGAAAACAATTTGAAAGCGATAAGAGGCAATGGATATCGTTTTGTCCCAAAAGGTGGGATGTTCCCTACCAAAAACCATCATGCTTGTCGTGAGAAGCTCTGGTTTGTGAGGAGCATATACCCAAACATGCCCCAAACGGGACAAAATTTGTACCACTGCTTGTTGATGCCGCTCCATGATAGCATGCCAAGTTTTAAGAATTTCAGATGAGTTTTGGATTTACTAGAATTTAAAAACCAGGCATCTCAATGTTTTGTCGGCAATCAACGGTGCCCCATTGTTTGAAATTCATTCCCATTTCTTGCATGGGACCTAAGCATGCACCCAAGGACACATATTAGATTTTTCAACCAATATATATGCATTGGAGCATGTTCATGTAGTTCAAATTTGAATTATGCACATAAAATGCATTAAAAACCCAGTTAGAGCATAAAAATGTCCAAACGAACACCAAAAAATCACAAAAAATAACACAACACTTATGTTGTTCTATGTTGACACGAGAAAAAATATTGAAAGCAATAAGAGGCAATGGATATCGTTACGTAACCAAAGGTGGGATGTTCCCTACTGAAAACCATCATGCTTGTTGTGAGAAGCTCCGGTTTGTGAGAAGCATATACCCAAACCTGCCCCAAATGGGACAAAATTTGTAACACGACATGTTGACGCTGCTGCATGATAGCATGCCAAGTTTCATGAATTTTAGATGAGTTTTTGGATTTACTAGAATTTAAAAACCAGGCAACTCAATCTTTTGCCGGCAATCATCGGTGCCCCGGTGTTTGAAATTCATTCCCATTTCTTGCATGGGACCTAAGCATACACCCAAGGACACATATTTGATTTTTCAACCAATTTATATGCACTAGAGCATGTTCATGTAGTTCAAATTTGAAATATGCACATAAAATGCATGGAAAACTCAGTTAATGCATACAAATGTCAAAACGAACCCCGAAAAATCATTTGAAAATGACACAACACTCCTGTTGTTCTATGTTGACATGAGAAAAATAATTGAAAGCAATAAGAGGCAATGAATATCGTTTTGTCGCCAAAGGTGGGATGTTCCCTACTGAAAACCATCATGCTTGTTTTGAGAAGCTCTGGTTTGTGAGAAGCATATACCCAAACCTGCCCCAATGGGACAAAATTTGTACCATGGCATGTTTATACCGCTCCATGATAGCATGCCAAGTTTCATGAATTTCATACGAGTTTTTGGATTTACTAGAATTTAAAAACAGGGAATCTTAATGTTTTGCCGGCAATCAACGGTGCTTCGGTGTTAAAATTCATTCCCATTTCTTGCGTGGGACCTAAGCATGCACCCAAGGACACATATTTGATTTTCCAACCAATTTATATGCACTGGAGCATGTGCATGTAGTTCAAATTTGAAAAGTAAGTTAATGCATAAAAATGTCCAAACGAACCCCAAAAAATCACAAAAAATCACACAACACTCATGTTGTTCTATGTTTTCATGAGAAAAAAAATTTCAAAGCAATAAGAGGCAATGGATATCGTTTTGTCCCCAAAGGTGGGACGTTCCCTACCGAAAACCATCATGCTTGTTCTGAGAAGCTCCGGTTTGTGAGAAGCATATACCCAAACCTGCCCAAATGGGTAAAAATTTGTACCACGACATGTTGATGCCGCTCCATGATAGCATGCCAAGTTTCATGAATATCAGACACGTTTTGGATTTACTCAAATTTAAAAACGAGGCATCTCAATGTTTTGCCGGCAATCAACGGTGCCCCGCTGTTTGAAATTCATTCTCATTTCTTGCATGGGACCTAAGCATGCACCCAAGGATACATATTTGATTTTTCAACCAATTTATATGCACTGGAGCATGTTCATGTAGTTCAAATTTGAATTGTGCACATAAAATGCATGGAAAACTCAGTTAATACATACAAATGTCCAAACGAACCCCGAAAAATCATTTAAAAATCACACAACACTCCTGTTGTTATATGTTGACATGAGAAAAAATATTGAAAGCAATAAGAGGTAATGAATATCGTTTTGTCGCCAAAGGTGGGATGTTCCCTACTGAAAACCATCATGCTTGTTTTGAGAAGCTCTGGTTTGTGAGAAGCATATACCCAAACCTGCCCCAAATGGGACAAAATTTGTACCATGGCATGTTGATGCCGCTCCATGATAGCATTCCAAGTTTCATGAATTTCATACGAGTTTTGGATTTACTAGAATTTAAAAACTGGGCATAACAATGTTTTGCCGGCAATCAACGGTGCCTCGGTGTTGAAATTCATTCCCATTTCTTGCGTGGGACCTAAGCATGCACCCAAGGACACATATTTTTTTCTACCAATTTATATGCACTAGAGCATGTGCATGTAGTACAAATTTGAATTATGCACATAAAATGCATTGAAAAGTAAGTTAATGCATAAAAATGTCCAAACGAACCCCAAAAAATCACAAAAAATCACACAACACTCATGTTGTTCTATGTTTTCATGAGAAAAAAATTGAAAGCAATAAGAGGCAATGGATATCGTTTTGTCCCCAAAAGTGGGACGTTCCCAACGAAAACCATCATGCTTGTTCTGAGAAGCTCCGGTTTGTGAGAAGCATATACCCAAACCTGCCCAAATGGGTAAAAATTTGTACCACGACATGTTGATGCCGCTCCATGATAGCGTGCCAAGATTCATGAATATCAAACACATTTTGGATTTACTAGAATTTAAAAACCCGGCATCTCAATGTTTTGCCGGCAATCAACGGTGCCCCGGTGTTTGAAATTCATTCCCATTTCTTGCATGGGACCTAAGCATACACCCTAGGACACATATTGATTTTTCAACCAATTTATATGCACTAGAGCATGTTCATGTAGTTCAAATTTGAATTATGCACATAAAATGCATTAAAAACTCAGTTAATGCATAAAAATGTCCAAACGAACCCCGAAAAAATCACAAACAAATTACAGATCTCTTATGTTGTTCTATGCTGACACGAGAAAAAAAATTGAAAGCAATAAGAGGCAATGGATATCGTTACGTGACCAAAGGTGGGACGTTCCCTACTGAAAACCATCGTGCTTGTTGTGAGAAGCTCCGGTTTGTGAGAAGCATATACCCAAACCTTCCCTAAATGGGACAAAATTTGTACCACGGCATGTTGATGCTGCTCCATGATAGCATGCCAAGTTTCATGAATTTCAGATGAGTTTTTGGATTTACTAGAATTTAAAAACCAGGCAACTCAATGTTTTGCCGGCAATCAACGGTGCCCCGGTGTTTAAAATTCATTCTCATTTCTTGCATGGGACCTAAGCATGCACCCAAGGACACATATTTGATTTTTCAACCAATTTATATGCACTAGAGCATGTTCATGTAGTTCAAATTTGAATTATGCACATAAAATGCATGGAAAACTCAGTTAATGCATAAAAATATCCAAACGAACCCCGAAAAATCATAAAAAAATCACACAACAATCTTGTTGTTCTATGTTCACATGAGAAAAATATTTGAAAGCAATAAGAGGCAATGGATATCATTTCGTCCCCAAAGGTGGGACGTTCCCTACCAAAAACCATCATGCTTCTTGCGAGAAGCTTTGGTTTGTGAGAAGCACATACCCAAACCTGCCCCAAATGGGACAAAATTTGTACCACGGCTTGTTGATGCCGCTCCATGATAGCATGCCAAGTTTTATGAATTTCAGATGAGTTTTGGATTTAGTAGAATTTAACAACTAGGCATCTCAATGTTTTGTCGGCAATCCACGGTGCCCCGGTGTTTGAAATTCATTCCCATTTCTTGCATGGGACCTACGCATGCACCCAAGGACACATATTTGATTTTTAAACCAATTTATATGCACATGAGCATGTTCATGTAGTTCAAATTTGAATTATGCACATAAAATGCATTAAAAACTCAGTTAATGCATAAAAATGTCCATACGAACCCCAAAAAATCACTTAACACTGTTGTTCTATGTTGACACGAGAAATAAATTTGAAAGCAATAAGAGGCAATGGATATCCTTACGTTACCAAAGGTGGGACGTTCCCTACTGAAAACCATCATGCTTGTTGTGAGAAGCTCCGGTTTGTGAGAAGCATATTCCCAAACCTACCCCAAATGGGACAAAATTTGTACCACGGCATGTTGATGCTGCTCCATGATAGCATGTACCGACCTGACCTCAAACAGTCTGATCTCTGTGCATCATTGTCATCCCTAGATCATTAATGCTGACACGCACAGTACTTGAAGGATTTATAACAGAGTAGCAATCACACACTTATTACATCGATAGTCCAACGATGAATTTATTACAAATAAATATGGTTGAAGGCCATCTAATAAGAAAACAGCGGAAGGCTTGGAAGATAAGTGAGTACATCAACTCCAGCGGCATCACTGAGAATAGAACCACGACCTAAAAAGGCACCTTACTCGTCTTCTGAAAAGTCTGCAACATGAAACGTTGCAGCCCGAAAAACAGGTCAGCACATGGAATATGCTGGCAAGGTAACACAAGAGAATGCAATGGAAGTAAAGCTATACTATATGCATATTTGGCTGGTGGAAAGCTCTATGGTTAAGTTTTTGCGTAAAGCCAATTTTTCCCTACTTCAAAGGAATAGATTTTAATTAACTATCATGGTAGTTGAAACATCGTTGAGAAGATAGACATCCTCTCAACCCCAATTAAAATTCATCATTAAACCCAACAATATTAATTAAAGTAACATGATGAGATGCACATGAAAATCCAAGTACTAGATACTCAAGACGTCCATAACCGGGGACACGGCTAATCATGATCAGTTTGTACACTCTGCAGAGGTTTGTGCACTTTTCCCACAAGACTCGATCGCCTCCGTTTGGTTTCTCACACTGCATGATGTTTGAGAAACGGATGACCGAGACATAGTCTCTCAGAAGCGCTAGCACCTTACGATCGGGCGGACCGTACCAACCTACATCCCATACATCTGCTAGTCCCCCACTGTAAGAGTTCGCATGACTTACTCATACTATGCTAGAGCCCATAATAGCATTGTGGCTGCACACGGAATTTTCTAGTATGAATAATCTCATGATCCCTTTGAGCCTGGGTGGCGGTCCAAAAGAAAAACAGGCAATCTCTGGAATATCCAGATGCCTCAATCCACCCAGATGTGTATTATTGTTGCCACCTTAAGTTGAACCATTAATTAACAAACTCACATCTGTCATGGATTTCACTCACCCAATCCACGTCTACGGGCATAGCATGTCCTAACAGCAAACGTAGAAGTAACTCCCAAAGGTTTGAATGTAATGCAGGTAATAGGTACTACCTCAAACTACTTCCCAGTCCCACAAGTTAATTGATCTTACTCATGCAATGTGTGAGGGTTGGACTAATGCAATGAAAACTGGGTAACTGGAAAGTATGTTCAAAGTGTTACTTGCCTTGCTGATGATCCGCAAAACCTAGAGACTCAAAGTAGCAAGCGGCGCACTCCGGGTACTCTATCGCAAACAAACAAGCATACAATAAGTACTTAACTAATGCACGGGTAAAACTCAAATAAGAGATCTAAACAGAAAGTTCAACTTAAGAACTCCGGTTTGCAAAAAAGAATGAACTCGAAAGAAGCAACGAAACTCGAACTGCGAAAGAAACGAGCTCCGGGTTACTAGTTGGTCTAAAGTCAGATTTTACAGTAGCCAAAACTTTGTTCAAGTTGATTTAACGTAAAGAGGGCATCGAGACGAAGATCTTGGATTTTGAATCACCTGATTCCGACTCTCGAGCGAAAAGAAAAACGAAAAACAAGATTAGGGCAGAAATCGCGATCGGAAAAATCACGGATAAATACCCCGAAAAAGAAAACAGACGAACAGGCTAACAAACGAACATTCGTTGTCTGCGGCTAACTGACGAAAACAATTCGTTGAAACGAACGTACGGACGAACGTCCGCTAAATAACTAAACCGACGAAAACCGATCCGATCTAATCTAATAAAACAGATCTACAGTTTTTTTGAAAAAAAAACCGAGCGTTTCTTACTAAAAAAACGGCATCTACCTTGCGAACTCCGGCGAGACGGCGGCGGCGGTCTGGCGGTCCGGCGTCGGGCAGGGCGGCGGGGTGGTGCAGCGGCCGGCGGCGGCGGCGGCGCTAGGCGGCGGAGTCTTGGGCCGGCGGCGGCGCTAGGCGGCGGCGTCTTGGGCCGGCGGCGGCGCTAGGCTGCGGTGGCTAGGGTTTCGTGGGGCGAGGCGGGCTGGTGGGCGAGGCGGGGCTGGCAGCGACTTGGGCCGGCGGGGCTGGCGCTTATAAAGCCCAAAGTCCTAATCCTATATGAGTCTAAGTCGGTTCACTTTTTTTTTAAATAGAGTCTCGGCGCAGAAAACCTAACGAAAGAAATACTAAACGGACTCCAAAATTCCCGAAATAAATTTTCGCCGTCCTCTAATAATATTTAGGACAAAGTGAACATTTTTCATGGACCAAAATTCAATTTTTAAAAACGCGCATTTTTCCTATGCAAATAAATTCGCAAATAAATCCAGAAAAATACCAAAAGTGACTTTAACATTTTTCCTACAGTATTTCTGTTATTTTGGAGAAGTCATATTAGCTCCGCTCATATTTTGTATTTAGAAATATTTTTAGGAGAGAAAAATAATTAGAATCACACTGTCCTCGTACCGGTATTCGAGCGAACTCGAATACGAAAACGGTAAAATTCCCAACTCTCTCCGTATGTCCTTGAGTTGCTTAGAATTTTGAGGAACGCCACAAACAAAAAATGCAAAAGCATGCAATGCAAATATGATCTATGTATAACATTCCAAATTGAAAATTTGGAATGTTACAAACCTACCCCCCTTAGAATGAATCTCGCCCTCGAGATTCGGCTTGGCTAGAGAACAGGTGTGGGTGGTCCTTGCGTAGATCATCTTCCCGTTCCTAGGTGGCTTCTTCATCGGTGTGGTGACTCCACTGAACTTTGCAAAACTTGATAACCTTACTGCGGGTGACTCTGCTCGAAAATTCAGGAATCTTAACAGGCTTCTCCTCGTAGGTCAGATCGCTGTCCAACTGAATTGCTTCCAGGGGTACGGTGTCTCTAAGCGGTATATCGGCCATCTCCGCATGGCACTTCTTAAGCTGCGAAACGTGAAACACGTCGTGCACTCCTGACAATCCTTCGGGCAACTCCAACTTATAGGCAACCTCTCCCTTGCGTTCCAAAACACGGTAAGGTCCCACAAATCTCGGGGCTAACTTCCCTTAACTCTGAAACATTTAACTCCTCGTAGAGGCGATACTCTCAAGTACGCTCTGTCTCCGATCTCATAGGCTATCTCCTTGCGCTTCGAGTCTGCATGACTCTTCTGCCTGGACTGAGCTACCTTCAGTCTATCTCGAATCAACTTCACCTTTTCCTCGGACTCTTTGATTAAGTCTGGCCCAAACAATTGTCGGTCTCCAACTTCATCCCACATTAACGGTGTTCGGCATCTCCTTCCATACAATGCCTCGAACGGTGCCATCTTCAAACTGGCTTGGTAACTGTTGTTATATGAGAACTCTGCGTAGGGCAAGTTGTCATCCCAACTAGATCCATAATCTAATGCACAGGCTCTCAGCATATCTTCCAAAATCTGATTGACTCTCTCCGTCTGTCCATCTGTCTGCGGATGAAAAGCTGTGCTAAACTCTAGTCTGGTACCCAAAGTTTCATGTAACTGATTCCAGAACTTTGAGGTAAACTGGGTTCCTCTATCTGATACGATGCTCCTCAGAACTCCATGCAGACATACAATTCTGGTCATGTATATCTTTGCCAACTTTGCACTGGTATATGTGGTTTTCACAGGGATAAAGTGGGCTACCTTCGTCAATCGGTCCACTACTACCCAGATTGAATCATATCCTGCTTTGGTCCTGGGCAATCCGGTGATAAAATCCATGCCAAGCTTCTCCCACTTCCATTCAGGTATTGGCATAGGTTGTAACAATCCTGCTGGCTTCTGATGTTCTGCCTTCACTCTCTGACATACATCACAAACTGCTACATACTCCGCAATATCCTTCTTCATACCGGTCCACCAGAAAATGTCCTTCAAATCCAAATACATCTTAGTATTTCCTGGGTGAATCGAGTATGGTGAATCATGGGCCTCCTGTAGAATCAACTTCCTGATCTCCGAGTCATTAGGCACATAAACGCGGTCCTCAAACCATAAGGTGTCGTGTTCATCCTCACGAAAACCTTTAGCTCTTGCTTCGCTCATCCTCTCCTTTATAGAGACAACCTCGTTGTCAGTTTTCTGAGCTTCTCTGATTTTATCCATCAGGGTAGACTGGATTTCTAGTGTTGCTACATAGCCTCTCGGAACTATCTCCAAACGTAGTTCTCGTAAGTCCTCGGCTAACTCCTTTGGAAATTCCTCCATCATTAGGGTATTGACATGACTCTTACGGCTCAGTGCATCGGCTACTGCGTTAGCCTTTCCGGGATGATAATGCAATCTCATGTCATAATCCTTAATGAGTTCCAGCCATCTCCTTTGCCTAAGATTCAACTCCTTTTGAGTGAATATATACTTCAAACTCTTGTGATCCGTATATACTTCACAATGGTTTCCAATCTGAAAATGTCTCCACGTCTTCAACGCATGTAATACGGCTGCTAACTCCAAATCATGAGTGGCGTAGTTCAGCTCATGAGGTTTTAGTTGTCGTGAAGCATACGAAACAACTCTTCCTTCCTGCATAAGAACAGCTCCAAGTCCTCGACGTGAAGCGTCGCAGTACACCTCATAATCCTTATGTTGATCTGGCAGAATCAACACAGGGGATGAGACCAACCTTTTCTTCAACTCCTGGAAACTGGCCTCACATTCTTCGGTCCAACTGAACTTAGTGTGCTTCTTTAACAACTCCGTCATTGGCTTTGCAATCTTTGAGAAATTCTCGATGAATCTCCGGTAGTATCCTGCGAGTCCAAGAAAACTCCGGATCTCTCCAACTGTTGTCGGTGCTTCCCAATTTGTCACGGTGTCCACCTAGGCGGGATCTACTGCTATTCCTTCTCCGGATATAACATGTCCGAGGAATCCGACTTCCTTCAACCAAAATTCGCATTTGCTAAACTTGGCATATAACTGATGTTCTCTGAGCTTCTCCAATACCAATCGCAAATGCTCTGCATGCTCCTCTTCATCCTTTGAGAAGATCAATATATCATCTATGAACACTACGACGAACTTATCCAAATACTCCATAAACACCTTGTTCATCAGGTTCATAAAGTATGCCCGTGCGTTCGTTAGACCAAACGACATAACAGTATACTCGTACAACCCATACCTAGTGGTAAAGGCCGTCTTAGGTATATCCTGCTCTCGGATCTTCAATTGGTGGTACCCTGATCGTAGACCGATCTTGGAAAATACCTTAGCTCCTTGCAATCTATCGAACAGATCATTGATCATCGGCAATGGGTACTTGTTCTTGATCGTTACTTCATTCAATCCTCGGTAATCAACAACCATTCTTAACGATCTATCCTTCTTCTCCACTAGAAGTACTGGCGAACCCCAAGGTGAAGAACTTGGGCGTATGAATCCTTTATCCAGTAACTCCTTAATCTGTTTCTTAATTTCCTCCAAATCCTTTGCGGGCATCCTATATGGTCTCTTAGAAATTGGCCCGGTGCCTGGAAAAAGTTCAATCAAAAACTCTATATCTCTATCCGGTGGCATTCCTGGCAGTTCTTCTGGAAACACATCCGGATAATCCTTCACTACTGGCACTTCCTCCTGAACAACTCCTGATAAGGAATTTAACCTGTTCCTCTTTGACTCATGCCGGGATACATACTTGATCCTTCTTCCTTCCGGCGTAATAAGCAAAATGGTTTTACTGGCACATTCAATATTCCCTTCATACTTAGATAACCAATCCATGCCTAATATCACATCCAGTCCTTGAGATTCCAATACTATTAGGTCCGAAGGGAAAATGTAATTACCAATCCTTAGGGGCAACTGATCACACCATGACTTAGCCATATACTCTGCTCCTGGGGAGGTTACTAACATGGGCGATCTAAGGGCTTGGGTCGGCAGCTTATACTTATCCACGAATCCCCTTGAAATGTATGAATACGATGCACCAGTATCGAAAAGAACGAGTGCAGTTAAGGACTTAACTAAGAACTTACCTATAACCGCATCTGGTTGCTCCTCTACCTCCTCCACAGTCACGTGGTTCACTTGTCCTTTGTTGAATGGGTTGGGCTTCTTCCCGGCGCTTCCATTTCCGTTCCCATTCTTAACTTCTGGGCATTCATTGCTATAGTGTCCATTCTTCCCGCACTTGTAACAAGTGACATGGCTGAAATCCCTCTTGGTGGGTGTGGACGGTGTAGGGCGTTTCTGGTTTCCATTGGCTCCATTTCCATTTCCATTCTTGGCGCCATTGTGATTGTGCGAGCTACCTCCTCCATGGGTATGCTGAAACTGTCCTATCGCTTTAGGGGTAAAACGGGGCTTCTGCTGAGCTCCAGAGTTATACTTTCCTTGCCCATACTTCCTCT
The DNA here is from genome assembly GCA_902687465.1 of Secale cereale. NCBI lineage: Eukaryota > Viridiplantae > Streptophyta > Magnoliopsida > Poales > Poaceae > Secale > Secale cereale. The sequence continues at coordinate 316,043,567 of LR738711.1, read as the reverse complement.
TGCGACTTTCAATCTGTTGATGCTTCCTTTCAATCATTAGGGCGTGGTCAACCAACTCCTGGTAGTTATTGAAAGTTGCCACCATCGACTGTACACTCATCTCATCATTCAGCCCTTCCATGAATCTCTCCTGCTTTTTGGCATCTGTGGCCACATCATCTGGGGCATAACAAGACAGGGTACTAAACTCATCCACGTACTGGGCCACAATACGATTGCCTTGGCGCAAATTGCGAAACTCCTGCTTCCTCATACTCATTGCTCCAATTGAGACATGGGCGATACGAAAAGCTTGCTCAAAACTGATCCCAAGTCACATTGGCTATGGGGTAAGTGGCTGTGTGTCGGGGAAACTGACCGCCCACGAACACCTATGGGACCGGAGCCCATTTATGGTCCGGCAAGGGAGCGGAGGGAGCACGAAGAGCAGATCGAGGGGCACACGCGGGCAGTTTACCCAGGTTCGGGCCGCACGAATGCGTAAAACCCTACTCCTGCCTTGGTTTTGCTATTGAGTTCTTGAGCTCGGGAGCTTGAAGATCTACAGTACTAGCTACGCCGAGCGTGGGAGTGCTCAGGTTTTTGGAATCGAACCCCCTCTACGTTGTGCATGGGCCTCCTCTTATAGCTCAAAGGGGTCACCGACAGGTGTCAACGTAGAGGAGGGTAAAAGTGTAAAAATGGTGGTAGTTGTAACAGTGTATGTACAGTGGTCTATACCAAACCCTGACGGTGGGGGACAAAGGCATTGAATGCCCGTCGCCGTCGCCCCAAAAGCGTCCATCCGGGCGTCTCCGTTCGCCACGATGGAGGCCGCATCACCGTGGCTCGCCACCGTGTGCCCCAGGCTGCACAGCCATCCGCCACGTGCCCCTGGAAGGGCCCCAGGGCGACGCGTGGACAGATGAGCTGGAGCGCGGGCACACAGTGAAAGTTGCCCCGGAAAGCACCTTGCCGGGGTTGCCTTCTTGCCGGGCCCGGAAGCTTGTCGCTCTCCGGGTCCTGCCGGGGCACGTAATGCGCCATGACATGTCTTCTGAGATGCTGTTTTCTGGTCTTCCTGGCAAGCTCCTCTTGCCAGGGCCCTGTGAAAATAGAGTGGTCTTGTGCTTGGAGCAGCCTTCCCGGCAAGCTTCTCTTGTCGGGGCCTTGTTCTTCTGTCTTGTATACTTTGTTCTTGAATGGCTTCAAGGGAATTAGAGCGGGCTTTGGCGGGCACGTGGTGAGCCCGACCACGGGGCGCTGCTACTGCCCGTGCACAAGTCGGGATACTAAGGTACCCCTACTTTAGTACACCGACAGGAGCCCCCGGGCCTGGGCCACACACGGTGCCGAGCGCTGTTGGGCCAGGCCCAAAACAGTGCACGGGCACACGCGGCCCACGGCGCGCCGTATCCCTCTCCGTATCCGCCGCATCTCTCCCTAACGGCACGCGTCGATTGCGGCGTCGTGGGAGAGATCGTGGCCGGTTTCTTTAATGGGAAAATGCGGAACGTCCCCCACTTCCCCCTTAAAAGCAGAGGAAGCAGGGGTAGTTTCCCCCCATTGCCTTCATTGTGTCTTCAATCTCCAGAAACCCCCGCCGCTCTCCGCCTCCCCAAAGGTCGGCAGAGAGCCGAGCTCCGCCCTTCCTCCGCCGTCCCTAGCATCCGCGGCGCCGTCGACCTACCTCACCGTCCCCGCCATGGCCCCGAAGAGCGACAAGGCGAAGAGCGACAAGGCGAAGAAAGAGAAGTCTGACAAGGCGGCGAAGCTGGCAGTCATGCGGAGGAGGATGGTGGTCTTCCCGCCGAGGCTCGGCGCGAGGGAGCTGCTGGACAAGTATTACCTGTTCTGGGCGAGGGAGACGAAAGCTCACCCACGCACCAGGGTCCTCCCCGCCGAAGCCATCGACTTGTACCCGGGAGGTTACCACTACTTCGCTTTGTTCTTCCACTGTGGCCTTTGTCCTCCGTATTCTGAGTTTTTCTGCGATGTGATGAACACGTACAGCTTCCACCTCCTAGATTTCACCCCGAATGCCGTTCTTACATTGGCCATTTTCGCACATCTGTGCGAAAACTTTGTCGGGGTTCATCCAAACGTAGCTCTCTTCCGCCACTTCTTCACACCTAGAGTAGAGTCTGGATCTCCACTCTCCGGTGGCATCTCCTGGATCTTCAGGCTTAACAAGAAAGAGGCATACTTGATTGGAGAGCTCCGCGGCAAGTGGGAGGAGTGGAGAGCTGATTGGTGCTGGGTTGTGGAAGAGGAACCCCAGCAGTTTACCTCCCCGCGCCGAGCGGCAATAGTGCGCGGCAAGGATTGGAGTGACTTGGCCCCAGAGGACGATAAGCTGCCGATTGCCCTCACTAGGATCCTTCGTCTCCGGGCCGCCCACCTTACTGTAGGCGAGGTCGGGGCGGATTTCCTTCGCCGCCACATTTCCCCCTTGCAGGATAGGAAAAGGCCTGCTTGTGAATTCGGCAACGCGGCAGACTTCATGAGGCTGCGCCCCGGGCTGAATTATAACTTCACCGTCTTGGGACTCAAGGGGATGGTCCGGGAGCTGTTCAAGCACGACCCAAAACACCCGAAGTGGTTCACCCCGTCGGACGGAGTAGTCCCATTATGCAACAACTCTGCCCTTAGTGCCATCCGTGCGGCAATACCTCAGTGCGACTCCCACGGGGTTGTTCCCACCTGGCTGATGCCTTCAGAGGAGACCATGCAGACCTTCTTCGACAACCTGGTTGAACGGCCGCGCAACCCCGACGAGAAGAAATGTCTCACCCGCGCGACCACCGAACGGGACGTGGCGTACATAGCCAACAGGATGGAGGAGGCCGCCGCTGCGGCGGCCGCGGGTGAGTTCGGGTACACCGTGGAGGAAGCAGAAGCAGCGGATGCAGTGAGCCGGGCCGAGGAGGAAGAAATCTTCAAGCTGCTGAGGCCTGCCGGTAAGTCTGCCGGGGAGCCTGCCTGGGAGCCTGCCGGGACAAGCGAGGCTGCCGGGCAAGGCACTAAGTCCAGTGAGCCCGCCGAGGAGGACGCCGAATCGGGCGATTCCGACGAAGACTCAGGCGGGTCACTGAACCTTGAAGACCTTTCTTCGTCCTCGGAGAACTCCCCGCCACCACCAAGTCCTCCGCCACAGCCGAAGAAGCGCCTCCGCAAGGCCACCGAGACGGTGAAGCAACCGGCGCCCCGACAGCAGCCGAAGCGTCGCGCGACACGCGCCACCACGACGAGCAAGGTCGTCAAGGAGGCGCCCCGTGCCCCAGCGGCCAGCGGAGGGGGATCTTCCCGGAGCGGTTCTGGTGTCCCTTCTGCTCCTCGGTCCTCGGCGACGACCGGCGTGGGGTCTTCGCAACCCACGGCTCCGGAGCCCTCCAAGCGCCCGAGGGAGCCTTCTCCTCCAGCTCCTCGCGCTGGGATGCACGAGGCGGAATTTGACTTCTCCGCCCTAAGCTCCGACGAGGAGGAGGAAGAGTAAGCACTTGCAACTTGTATTTTCTTTAATTTTTGTTCTTGTCTTGAATTCTCTTGCTTGGCTCTGATCTTGTTTGGCTTCCAGGACCCTGACCCAGAGGATAGCGAAGAGGGCCAAGATCCCTGTGGTTGACCTTGAGGACGACGAGCCCGTCGCCGTGGCAAAGGATGCGCCTGCGACGGGCTTGCCGGACCAGCCTGCTGCTCCGGAGAGCATCCCCCAGTGCAGCCCACGGCGTAAGTTCCTTGTTCACTTTTCTGTTTATCGGGCGCGCTTGAGCTTCTTATCCTTATTGATGTCTTGTTTGCTTGTGGTCTTGTGCAGAAGTGGAGCCGCAGCTGCAGGAGCGTCAAGAGACTGCTCTCGACGAGCCGCTTGTCCCACCATCCCCGCCAAGGAGGAGTTCCCCGGCGAGGTGGGGGTGCTCCGCCAAGGGCGGGTACTCCGCCAAGGATGAGTACCCCGCCAAGGGTGAGCACCCCGACAAGGGAGGCCACCCCGCCAAGGGAAGGCGCCGGCAGCCCTCCGCCGGCGGGGGCCACTACTATGCCGCCAAGGGAGAACTCCCCGGCGAGGGACCCCGTTATTGAAGAGGCCCATGCAGGTAAACCCTTGTACTTTCCTTCTTTCGAACTCTTCTTTTTTGGATATTTGCTTGACAATTCTTTCTTTTCTTTTTCTGTTTGTCAGACCCGCCCGCCCCGGAGCAGATGGAGACGGAGACCATCGTCGACGAGGAAGTGCGCGACGATGCTGGCGATGCCACCACCGCCGAAGGAGCGGTCGGCATTGATGAGCCAGCCGCCGAGGAGACTGCCCCGACTGCTGACGCGGCAGCAGGGGAAGTGACCGGCGACCGCACTGCTGGCCCTGAGGCCGCGGGAGCGCCGGACGCTGCGCCGGCCGCCGACTCCTCCGCCCCCGCGGCTGGGTCGGGTGTCTATCTGGAGGCCGGCAACGGGGTCTTTATCCAAGTCCCGTGGGCGTCCTCATCAAGGGCACCCGCGGAGGGGGAGACCTTCGATGGAGAAGTTCTCGCCTCCGCCGGGCTGAGGGTTGTCGACGCGCCCGGCAGCAGCAACGAGGCCGAAGAGGAGCAACTCCTATGTCGACTCCTGGGCTTGAACCGGGCCAGGCAAGCCAAGCTGGAGTCCCGTGAGGCTCTGGCTGCCAAGGCCGGTGCCGATCTGGAGAAGCGCGCTGCGGAGCTCCGTGCCGCCAACCGGGCGGCCCTCCGGAACTTGGCGGAGGAGCGGGAGGAGCTCGCCGAAGCGCACCAGGCGTTCATCCTCGAGAAGGCCGAGGTTGAGGAGCAGCATCGCCTGGCCGCCGAGGATCTGGCTCGGCGGGAAGGAGCGCTGAACCAGCGGAAGGTCGACCTCGACAGCCACGAGGACGACCTTACCGCGCGCGAGCAGTCCATTGGCGGGGCTCTGCAGGAGGCGAGGGATGCCACTGCTGCCGCAGAGACGGCCAAGAGGGACCTGGAGGCAAGGGTGGCGCAGCTGGAGTTGAGCTTGAAGACGAGCGAGGAGAGGGTTGCCGCGCTCAACTTGGCGCGGGAGAAGGACGCCCACACCAACTCGGAGCTGCAAGTCCGACTCTCCGAGAAGGGCAAGGAGCTCAACGACGCCAAGGACTCCATCGCCGATTTGGAGCTGAAGGTTTCCACCCTCAGTGACTCACTTGACGCCGCCCAGGACCGCGAAACGAAACTGAAAGATGACCTCCAGGCTGAAAGGGCGCTGCTGGACAACGCCGCCCTGTCGCAGAACAACTTCCAGCGGACGGTGGAGCAGTGGACCGAGGAGCTCGCTGCCTCCGCCGCCAACATCGACAAGGAGATGGTGGCGCTGAGGGCGGAGCACCTCCTGTATTTCCCCGATGAGAGCCTCCCCCACAGCGCCAAGCTGAGCTTGTTCTTCAGGGGAGTGGCGCCGGCCCTCGCGCAGCTACGGGAGAGGGTCCCCACGCAGCTGGCTAACGAGGCGCGCCGGCTTTGCATGGGCACTATGGAGCGGGTGCTGACGAAGATCGTCTACCGCAACCCCGGGATTAATCTTGAGAACGTCCTCCGGACCTTGCCGCCCGAAGCTGACATGGAAGCGTTGAAGGCACAGGTTGCCCACATCGTGGCCAAGGCGGGCAAGATCAAGAGGGTTGACGGAGACCGTGTAGACTAGGCTCCCTTCTTTCTGCTTTCCTTGCCGCTGTCGATTAAGACATGGGTAGTAGTTGGTTAGAACAGCGGCAAGTTATCTTGTAATATAACTTTACTTTGAATAGTCTATGCAGTGTTATCTCTCTTGCTCGATCCCTTCACTTTGTATGCTTTCCACCTTACGCTTTTAGGGAACTTGCCGGCAAAGGGACCCTTGCCGCGAGCGCTGAGTGCGGGACTCTTAGAGGCCTGCTGGCAACGCCCTCGCCGGCAAGAAACCTTGCCGCAGCTAGTCGCAGCACACTTAGGTTGCTGAGCGAACTCGGAAACGAAATAAGGGCGCGACACTTGTCGCAGCTCGCTTAAGCCGTTGAGCGTGCTCGAAACAAAGTAAGGGCGCGGCTAGCCACGGATAGGTTCCTCCGCGCACAGGTTTTCCATACAAAGTGTGGTCGTTCAAGGAAGATAACTAGGAATTTTAAAATTTTGAATGCTCAAACTTTGGCGACTTAGCTTTTGCGTTCCGTTTGCTTCCCGGCAAGGTCTTCCTTCCTTGAACATCACTTGGTCCATACCACTGTCTCCTTCCCCCCCGGCAAACTTGTGCGCGAGGAACACTCCTTCTGCTTGAGAGAAAGAAGGAAGAGGGGAGGAAACACATATATGGAGCCTTGCGGCCTATTGTTTCTTACCGGGATGGTGTGCTGCACGAAGTGTCAGATAATACATGCAATGAAAACAAGAATGCATGAAACGACAAGCTGCGCGGAGCACAAAAGTTTTACTGATGCACGGGGTACGCGCTCGGCTTTGTACAAAGGTTTACACGCAACAGCGGCAAGACTTGTACAAAAGGTGGTTGCCGGAGCGGATCACGGCAACCGCGCCTCATGGGTGAAACTTGCGAAGATGCTCAATGTTCCAGGAGTTGCTCACCGGTAAGCCTTCTTCGGTCTCAAGGCGGATGGCGCCGGGCCTTGTGACTTGCCTCACCCGATAAGGGCCTTCCCACTTCGGCGTCAACTTGTTGGAGTTCTTGGCGGACTGAACGCGCCGAAGAACAAGGTCGCCTTCCTCGAGACTCCTGGCCTTGACCTTGCGGCTGTGATAGCGACGCAAGGCTTGCTAGTATCGAGCAGCTCGTACAGCAGCCTGGAGACGGTCCTCCTCGAGGAGCAGTGCATCATCTTGCCGCAGCTGCTCTTGCTCGAGCTCATCGTAGGCGAGTACTCGAGGAGACCCGTATACGAGTTCCGTGGGGAGAACTGCCTCTGCTCCATAGACAAGAGCAAAGGGTGTCTGTCCGGTGGCTCGATTTGGTGTCGTCCTGATTGACCAAAGAGCCGCCGGCAACTCCTCGATCCAGTTTCTTCCGCACCTGTGCAGCCTGTCGAAGGTCCTCGTCTTGAGTCCGCGCAGCACTTCAGCATTTGCCCTCTCCGCTTGACCATTGCTCCTCGGGTGAGCAACAGAAGCGAAGCAGACCTTGGCGCCAAGGTCTTGGACGTACTGCATGAAGGTGCGGCTTGTGAACTGCCTGCCGTTGTCGGTGATGATCCGGTTAGGGATTCCGAAACGGCAAATGATCGATCTGAAGAACCTGACTGCTGACTGTGCGGTCACCTTCCTCACTGGTTCCACTTCCGGCCACTTTGTGAACTTGTCGATTGCAATGTAAAAGTACTCAAATCCCCCGACAGCGCGGGGAAAGGGGCCGAGGATGTCGAGCCCCCAGACCGAGAAGGGCCAGGACAAAGGGATCGTCTGGAGAGCTTGAGCTGGCTGGTGTATTTGCTTGGCATGGAACTGGCACGCTTCACACTTGGTTACTTGTGCCGTCGCATCTTGGAGGGCTTCTGGCCAAAAAAAAACCTTGCCGGAACGCCTTCCCGGCAAGTGCTCTCGCGCCAATGTGGTGTCCACATATGCCTCCGTGGATTTCTGCCAACAGCTTCTGTCCATCTTCCCGGGAAATGCACTTCAATCTGACACCGTTGAGTCTTCTTCTGTACAGTTCATTGCCGATGAATTGGTACATAGTTGACTGCCTGGTTATCCTCCTTATCTCTTCTGGTTCTTCGGGAAGTTCTCCAGCTTGAAGAAAACGGACGATTTGTTGTGCCCATGCTGGAGCATGAGGCTCAACAACAAGGACTAAAGGCACCAGTGCTGCTGCGGGAACGTCAGCTTCTACGGCAAAGACTTGAGGTTCTGCCGGAGCTTCACGTTCCCCGGCAAGCCTGCCGGGGCTGGACTTGCCGGGAACATCTGCTTCAACTGCACGAACCCTAGGGCCCGCAGGAGCAGAGTGTTCCTCAGCAACTTGGTCGTTGATCTTGGGAACCTTGGCGGCGGCTTCAGGAAGTTCCGCCGGCAAGTAGTCACCGGAGACCAACTTTCTTTTCTTGCTCTGCCCAACTGATGGTGTAACTGATGGTTGAGTTAACTTGAGCAGGAAGGTCCCTTGTTCCACAGGTAACTTCATTGCAGCGCACTTTGAGAGGCCATCTGCGATATCATTGTGAGCTCTTGGAACGTGCTCCATCTGCAGGCCTTCAAAGTGTTCTTCAAGCTTCCTCACTTCATCGACATAAGCTTCCATCAAAGGACTCTGGTAGCTCTTGTTCACTTGTCGGACCACCAACTGTGAATCTCCCCGCACAATCAGCTTCTTGATCCCAAGTTCGGCTGCAATTCTGAGGCCGGCAAGCAAACCCTCATACTCAGCAGTATTGTTTGTCGCTTGCTCCTTGGGAAAGTGCATTTGAACAACGTACTTGAGGTGCTCCCCGGTGGGTGCTACGAGTAACACACCAGCACCGGCGCCTTGCAGCGAGAAGGCACCATCGAAGTACATTATCCAATCCTTGGTTGCTTCTTTGACGGGGATGTTTGTCTCTGGAACTTCTTCGTCTGGTGTTGGCGTCCATTCCGCTATGAATTCTGCCAAAGCTTTGCTCTGTATAGTTGATGTGCTTTCAAACTTAAGACCAAAGCTTGACAACTCTAGTGCCCACTCGACGATCCTGCCTGTTGCTTCTGGGTTTTGCAATATCCTCTTCAGCGGAAAGCGAGTGACCACTGTTATCTCATGTGCTTGGAAGTAGTGGCGCAGCTTTCTCCAGGCCATGAGGAGGCCGAAAAGCAGCTTCTGCACCCCAGAGTATCTTGATCTAGCCCCCTGCAAGAGGGAGCTTACAAAATAAACTGGGCGCTGCACCATCTTCCTTCGCACTTCTCCTTGTTCCTGCGCAGATTTGTCCTTGTCGGGGCCAAAGCTTGTCGGGGAAGCCCCCTGCTTGTCGCTGGGTATGCTTGCCGGGTCTGTGGGCTCCTCATCTGCCTCCCTCTCTGCTACCAACGCAGCACTAACCACTTGATTGGTTGCCGTTAAGTACAGCAGCAACTTCTCTTGCGGCTTAGGTGCGACAAGTATAGGAGTGGAGGACAGGTAACCCTTCAAGTCATGCAGTGCTGCCTCCGCTTCCGGAGTCCATTTCATTGGACCTGCCTTTTTCAAGATTTTGAAGAAAGGCAGGGCGCGTTCTGCAGACTTTGAAATGAACCTGCTGAGAGCAGCCACACAACTAGCAAGTCTTCGGACATCCCTGACGCGCTTCGGGGCTTCGATCTGCTCGATGGCCTTGATCTTGTCGGGATTGGCTTCAATCCCCCTCTGGGACACAAATAACCCGAGAAGCTTGCCGAAGGGGACTCCGAAGACGCACTTCTCGGGGTTCAGCTTGAGTTGTATCTTGCGCAGATTCTCAAAGGTTTCTTCTAAGTCTTGAATCAGGGTATCCTTGCTCTTGCTCTTGACCACTATATCATCCATGTAGGCTTCTACATTCCTGTGTATCTGTGGCTCAAAAGCAGTGTGGACCACCCTTGCAAATGTTGAGCCCGCATTCTTTAGTCCAAAGGGCATACGTATGAAACAGTAAGTGCCACATGGAGTTATGAATGCGGTCTTCTCTTCATCTTCCTCAGCAATGAATATCTGATGATATCCGGAGTATGCATCAAGAAATGAAAGCAACTCACATCCAGTCGTGGAGTCAACGATCTGGTCAATGCGCGGCAAGGGAAATGGATCCTTGGGACAAGCTTTATTCACATCAGTGAAGTCTATACAAAGTCTCCACTTTCCATTAGCCTTGCGCACGACAACTGGATTGGCCAGCCATGTAGGATGAAGTACACCTCTAACAAGGCCGGCTGCTTCCAACTTCTTGATCTCTTCAGCAATGAACTCTTGGCGCTCCACCGCTTGCTTCCTGACCTTCTGTTTGACGGGCCGCGCGTGAGGACAAACAGCAAGCTTGTGCTCAATTACCTTCCTGGGAACGCCGGGGATGTCAGACGGTTGCCATGCGAACACGTCGACATTCGCCCGCAGGAAGGCAACGAGCGCGCTTTCCTATTTGGGGTCGAGCGTAGCACTGATGGTGAAAGTACTACCAGTGCCGTCCTCCTTGGCGGAGACCTTCTTGGTTGCAGGTGGAGCTGCCATTCCTTTCTTGCACTTGCCGGTGGAGCTCGATGGTGCGTCCTCGACGGCAGCGCAGCACTCCGAAGAGGTGCGTTTGCCGGAGTGGGCCCCAGAGCTCTTGCCGGACTTGGTCTTGGTCTTCCCCCCGGGAGCTTCACCGGCAAGTGTGTTGCTGTCTGCCGCGGCTGCTGCGTCCCGGTAGATCTTGTCGGCGCAAATAAGCGCGTCCTTCTTGTCGCCGGGGACAAAGATGACGCTTATTGGCCCTGGCATCTTGAGCATGTTGTATGCATGGTGAGAGGCTACCATGAACTTGGCGAGCGCAGGACGGCCAAGTATCCCATTGTATGGCAATGGGATATCGGCGACGTCGAAGGTGATCCTCTCAGTCCTGAAGTTTAGCTCTCCGCCAAAGGTTACTGGCAGTGTGATCTTCCCCTTCGGCTTGCTCCTTCCCGGGTTGATCGATTGGAAAGTTCCGGTTTCTTCGAGTTCGCTGTCGGGGATCTGCAGCTTCCGGATTACAGCAGAGGAGATCAAGTTTAGGCCGGCCCCGCCATCAACCAACATCTTGGTGACCTTGAGGTTGCGGATCGTTGGTGAAACCAACATCGGCAAGCACCCGACCGCAGTGGTGCGGTCAGGGTGGTCCTCAAGGTCGAAGATGATGGCGTGCTGGACCACTTTAGTAGCCTACGCGACTCGACGAGTGGCTCTGCCGCATTCACTTCCCGCACCCACTGCTTGAGTTGGCGGTGGGAAGCGTGCAGAGAGGCACCTCCATCGACGCACAGAACCTCTGTGGCCTTCTGGAACTCCTGTTCGCTGTTGTCTCCATCATCCATGTCCTCATCATCGTCTTCATCTTCATCCTTGTCGCGGCCCCAGGGAGGTCTATCTCCTTACCGCTGCTTGGCCTTGCCGCGGCGTCCTCCCCGGCCATTGAATGGCTGTTTCTTGCCGGACTCACCTCCGCCTCCTTGGGCCTTCTCCTTGTCGCGACGCTCGTATTCAGCCTTCTGCTGTTCTACGAGGTACTCTACCCTCTTGCAGTTCTGGAGATCGTGGCCCTTGGTGCGGTGGATCTTGCAGTACTGCTTGTCGGAGCCATCCTGCTTGTCGGCGGCGGCTATAGTGGCAGGCTCCTTGCCGGAACCACCAGCCTGAGCTATCTTGTCGGCGGCCTCCTTGCTGGACTTCTCCACAGCCAGTACTTCCTTGTTCTTCTTCTTCTTGTTGTTCCGCCGCTGGTTTTTCCTCGCCGGGGCGGCATCCTCGTTGTCCGTTCCTCCTGCTCCAGTATCCTCTCCGGGGAGTCTCCTCCCTTCTTCATCATGCGCGCACTTGTCAGCTAGAGCGTAAAGCTCGCTGACGTCCCGGATCTTGGTCATCGCCATCTCCTCCCTCATCCGGCGGTTACGCACGTTCTGGTGGAACGCGCTGATAACCGCGGCAGGGTGGACATCCGGGATGTTGTGCTGGACACGGCTGAACCTCTGGATGTACTTTCGCAGGGACTCTCCCTCCTTCTGGGCAAGAATGTGGAGATCGCTCTCTTGGCCGTGGGGTTTGTGGTCGCCCGTGAAGGCGCCGACAAACTGGTGGCACAGATCTGCCCAAGAAGAGATGGAGTTCTCCGGCAAGTGCATAAGCCAAGATCTGACGTTTGGCTTAAGCACGAGCGGGAAGTAGTTTGCTAAGATCTTCTCGTCGCGTCCCCCGGCAGCCTGCACCGCAATGGTGTAGATGCTGAGGAACTCCGAGGGGTGTGTCTTGCCGTCGTACTTCTCGGGTACGTCGGGCTTAAAGTTCTTCATGCTGGGCCACTGGACTTGCCGTAGCTCTCGGGTGAACGCAGGGCAACCTGCCGCGTACGGCAAGTCGCCTGGTTCACCGGGCGCATGCATGTCAACAGCGGTCCCAGCGCGCTGATCGGATTGTCTTCGGGCTTCTCTTCGACGCTCGATACGTGTCCGAGCGTCTTCTTGTAGCCTGTCGTCGAGGACTTGGCGCTGATCGCGGCGAGCCCGCGGATCCGACGACGCCGTGGAGTCATCGTCGACGTTGATCCGGCGGGTCGGTGATTTCTGCTTCCGCGGCGGGGAGTGCACGGTAGTTGCACCCCCTGCGGTCTTGTCTCCATCAGCCTTCGCTTGGCTGACTTGCCGCGGCCGTGATGTTACCGGCTGTTGCGGCGTGTCGTTGTTGGCGAAGGCGATGAGGCTCTGGATTGTAGCCCTCCAGTCTTCGGCCTTGTCTGCCGCTGGAGGGAAGTCGAGGAGCAGTTGAGCTCTGGCTAGAGCTTCTGCTGGAGAGGAGGGAAGCGGTGGCGAGCGGTGCGAGGAGCGGGATATGCTCGGCCTTCTAACAGCGTTAGACGGAGCAGGTCCTCGCCCCGGCGACCGCGCCTTGCTCGTGCCAGCACGCTGGCCTTGAGCGTCCCGCGACCCGCCGGCTTGGCCTTGTCCTAGCAGACAGATGGTAACGTGGGTACCACGTCGCTGCTGGCTCGGCACCTCCTGAGAGGGACGGGGTGCGTGCACGGACACCGAGGCTTTGGAGTTCGCCCGGTCGTTCGTCTTGTCCTTGGACTTGGCGGCGCCGTGAGTGTCTTCGCCGGCGTCCACCCTTCCGCCAGCGTCTACCCCACCAACCGTTGGTTCTGGTGGTGGTGGGATCGACGCAGACGGGCCTCCGACCTCCGAAGCCTTCTTCTTCGGTGGCATGCTGATGTAGTCGATGAGGTTGTTGAAGCTAGTGAAGTTGCTGAAGGTTGCGCCCGCGTGAGCGCCGGATCTGGTTCGCACAACCTCGACGCCCCCTACCTGGCGCGCCAAAGATGTCGGGGAAACTGACCGCCCACGAACACCTATGGGACCGGAGCCCCTTTATGGTCCGGCAAGGGAGCGGAGGGAGCACGAAGAGCAGATCGAGGGGCACACGTGGGCAGTTTACCCAGGTTCGGGCCGCACGAATGCGTAAAACCCTACTCCTGCCTTGGTTTTTCTATTGAGTTCTTGAGCTCGGGAGCTTGAAGATCAACAGTACTAGCTACGCCTAGCGTAGGAGTGCTCAGGTTTTTGGAATCGAACCCCCTCTACGTTGTGCATGGGCCTCCTCTTATAGCTCAAAGGGGTCACCGACAGGTGTCAACGTAGAGGAGGGTCAAAGTGTAAAAATGGTGGTAGTTGTAACAGTGTATGTACAATGGTCTATACCAAACCCTGACGATGGGGGACAAAGGCATTGAATGCCCGTCGCCGTCGCCCCAAAAGCATCCGTCCGGGCATCTTCGTTCGCCACGATGGAGGCCTCGTCACCGTGGCTCGCCACCGTGTGCCCCAGGCTGCACAGCCATCCGCCACGTGCCCCTGAAAGGGCCCCAGGGCAACGCGTGGACAGATGAACTGGAGCGCGGGCACACAGTGAATGTTGCCCCGGCAAGCACCTTGCCGGGGTTGCCTTCTTGCCGGGCCCGGAAGCTTGTCGCTCTCCGGGTCCTGCCGGGGCGCGTAATGCGCCACGACATGTCTTCTGAGATGCTGTTTTCTGGTCTTCCTGGCAAGCTCCTCTTGCCAAGGTCCTGTGAAAATAGAGTGGTCTTGTGCTTGGAGCAGCCTTCCCGGCAAGCTCCTCTTGCCGGGGCCTTGTTCTTCTGTCTTGTATACTTAGTTCTTGAATGGCTTCAAGGGAACTAGAGCGGGCTTTGGCAGGCACGTGGTGAGCCCGACCACGGGGCGCTGCTACTGCCCGTGCACAAGTGGGGATACTAAGGTACCCCTACTTTAGTACACCGACACTGTGTAATTCTCCCACCATGCTGCGGCTGGTCTAGACAACTAGTGTGCGGCAAATCGCACCTTCTCAGCATCCGAGCAATTGGCGGTGGTCAAATCCCTTCCAATCTTGCATAGCCAGTCATCAACCACGATTGGTTCGATGCTGCTAGCAAACACCGGTGGTTGCAACTTTAAGAAACGTGTCAGGTTTTCCACGGGTGGTGGTGGTGGAGGGTTGTTGTTGTTGTACTGGTTGTTCTGAGTGTTCTGGACAAGAAGTTGCATCAGGGTGTTCTGCTGCTGGATCAACTGAGTGAGCTCAGGGGGAAACTCAAATTCACGTCTTGGAGGCATCTGATGGGTGTAGAGGGAAGAGAATAGAATGGAAAAGAGGTCTAAGGGAAAATCACTACCCATATGCACATGAGACAAACACAATCATATCACACCAATCAATTTGAAACAAGGTCTTACAAATCTAACTAACGTTACAAAGTGTTCTAATTCTAATATATGGAAGTAAACTACTAGTCACAGGGTGGTTATCTAAAAATATTGTTCGGCAGAGGATTCCATAATATCTGCTCCAGCTTCATCTTCATAGTCTTCGTCCTTGCTATCCTCAGCTTCCGAATCTGTGTCATCTATGATGATATAGTCTTCCAGTGGAATCTCCTTGGGTTCTTCTTCCTCGTCTTCTTCTCCCATGAGTATCCCTAACTTCTGTGTCAAGTCATCATTCTTCTCCACAAGGATTTTCATCTCCTCCGAATATCCGTCGGGGGTAGACTTGATTTCTTCCTCTAGCTCCAAATTCCTATTTAGGGCTTTCTTCCAATCTATCATCCCTGCACACATTTGGTGCTCCTCGCGACGAATGTGATGGTTCAACTCCTGGATGAATGCTGCAATGGACCTATCCTTCCGGGTGCTGATCATATCCCAATTCTCATCGCGGCGTCCACAAATCTGGTAGATAGTGTCCTTTAGCTCCTGCTTGTAGACTCCTCCAATCCTTCCCATAGCAATGTGGGCTGCCATGCTCCTGCCTAGACTCCATGTAGGCGCATTGACAGAAAATGCTATGAGTGAGGTGACGGGGGCGAACGTCCTTCCTGGAACATGGGCTTGAATCAACCAACGGTCCTCCTCAGGTAGAGTGGCATTGTAGGTTCCGGTGAAACTTGGTAGTCCAATGTTTAGATATCTTGTGACTTCCTTCAGGTGTCGTCCAGATGGTGTATCATCATCCGGTTGCATGAACTTGTTCTTTGCTTCCACCATCTAAAGAGTAGAAAAGATGAGGAGTCAGAAAAGAGAAGAGTGAATAGTGCTCTAGGGCTTGTCTTAGTGGTCGTGTCCTACAGTCAGCGTGTGCTCTGATACCATCTTGTAGCGACCAGACCTCAAACAGTCTGATATCTATGCATCAGTGTCATCCCTGGATCAGTAATGCTGACATGCACAGTACTTGAAGGATTTATAACAGAGTAGCAATCACACACTTATTACATCGATAGTCCAATGATGAATTTATTACAAATAAATATGGCTGAAGGCCATCTAATACGAAAACAGCGGAAGGCTTGGAAGATAAGTGAGTCCATCAACTCCAGCGGCATCACTGAGTATAGAACCACGACCTAAAAAGGCACCTTACTCGTCGTCTGAAAAGTCTGCAGCATGAAACGTTGCAGCCCGAATAACGGGTCAGCACATGGAATATGCTGTCAAGGTAACACAAGAGAATGCAATGGAAGTAAAGCTATACTATATGCATATTTGGCTGGTCGAAAGCTCTATGGTTAAGTTTTTGCGTAAAGCCAATTTTTCCCTACTTCAAAGGAATAGATTTTAATTAACTATCATGGTAGTTGAAACATCGTTGAGAAGATAGACATCCTCTCAACCCCAATTAAAATTCATCATTAAACCCAACAATATTAATTAAAGTAACATGATGAGATGCACATGAAAATCCAAGTACTAGATACTCAAGACGTCCATAACCGGGGACACGGCTAATCATGATCAGTTTGTACACTCTGCAGAGGTTTGTGCACTTTTCCCACAAGACTCGATCGCCTCCGTTTGGTTTCTCGCACTGCATGGTGTTTGAGAAACGGATGACCGAGACATAGTCTTTCAGAAGCGCTAGCACCTTACGATCGGGCGGACCGTACCAACCTACATCCCCTACATCTGCTAGTCCACCACTGGAAGAGTTCACACGACTTACTCATACTATGCTAGAGCCCATAATAGCATTGTGGCTGCACACGGAAGTTTCTAGTATGAATAATCTCATGATCCCTTTGAGCCTGGGTGACGGTCCAAAAGAAAAACAGGCAATCACTGGAATACCCAGATGCCTCAATCCACCCAGATGTGTATTAATGTTGCCACCTTAAGTTGAACCATTAATTAACAAACTCACATATGTCATGGATTTCACTCACCCAATCCATGTCTACGGGCATAGCATGTCCTAACAGCAAACGTAGAAGTAAGTCCCAAAGGATTGAATGTAATGCAGGTAATAGGTACTACCTCAAACTACTTCCCAGTCCCACAAGTTAATTGATCTTACGCATGCAATGTGTGAGGGTTGGACTAATGCATTGAAAACTGGGTAATTGGAAAGTATGATCAAAGTGTTACTTGCCTTGCTGATGATCCGCAAAACCTAGAGACTCAAAGTAGCAAGCGGCGCACTCCGGGTACTCTCTCGCAAACAAACAAGCATACAATAAGTACTTAACTAATGCACGGGTAAAACTCAAATAAGAGATCTAACCGGAAAGTTCAACTTAAGAACTCCGGTTTGCAAAAAAAGAATCAACTCGAAAGAAGCAACGAAACTCAAACTGCGAAAGAAACGAGCTCCGGCTTACTAGTTGGCCTAAAGTCAGATTTTACAGTAGCCAAAACTTTGTTCAAGTTGATTAAACGTAATGAGGGCATCGAGACGAAGATCTGGGATTTTGAATCACCTGATTCCGACTCTCGAACGAAAAGAAAAACGAAAAACAAGATCAGGGCCGAAATCGCGATCGAAAAATCGCGGATAAATACCCCGAAAAAGAAAACGGACGAACAGGCTAACGAACGAACGTTCGCTGTCTGCGGCTAACTGAAGAAAACCGTTCGTTGAAACGAACGTACGGATGAACGTCCGCTAAATAACTAAACCGACAAAAACCGATCCAATCTAATCTAATAAAACAGATCTACGGTTTTTTTAAAACCGAGCGGTTCTTACTAAAAAAACAACATCTACCTCGCGAATTCCGGCGAGACGGCGGCGGCGGTCCGGCGGTCCAGCATTGGGCGGGGCAGCAGGGTGGTGCGGCGGGCGGCGGCACGCGGCGGCAAGGCGGGCGGCGGCGGCAGTGGCGGCGATGGCGCTAGTCGGCGGTGGCTTGGGCCGGTGGCGGCTTGGGTTTCTCGGGGCGGCGCGGGCTGGCGGGCGAGGCGGGGCTGGCGGCGACTTGGGCCGGCGGGGCTGGTGCTTATAAAGCCCAATGTCCTAATCCTATACGAGTCTAAGTGGGTTCACTTTTTTTTTAAATAGAGTACCGACGCAGAAAAATTAACGAAAGAAATACTAAACGGACTCCAAAATTCCCAAAATAAATTTTAAACATAATCTGATAATATTTAGGACAAAGTGAACATTTTTCCGGACCTAAATGCAATTTTGAAAAACGCGCATTTTTCCTATGCAAATAAATTCGCAAATAAATCCAGAAAAATACCAAAAGTGACTTTAACATTTTTACTCCAATATTTCTATTATTTTGGAGAATTTATATTTTCTCCGCTCATATTTTGTATTTAGAAACATTTTTAGAAGAGAAAAAATAATTAGAATCACACTGTTCTCGTACCGGTATTCGAGCGAACTCAAATACGAAAACGGTAAAATTCCCAGCTCTCTCCGTAGGTCCTTGAGTTGCTTAGAATTTTGAGGAATGCCACAAACAAAAAATACAAAAGCATGCAATGCAAATATGATCTATGTATAACATTCCAAATTGAAAATTTGGGATGTTACATAGCATTCCAAGTTTCATGAATTTCAGACGAGTTTTTGGATTTACTAGAATTTAAAAACCAGGCAACTCAATGTTTTGCTGGCAATCAATGGTACCCGGTGTTCGAAATTCATTCCCATTTATTGGATGGGACCTAAGCATCCACCCAAGGACACATAAGTGTTTTTTCAACCAATTTATATGCACTAGAGCATGTTCATGTAGTTCAAATTTGAATTATGCACATAAAATGCAGGGAAAACTCAGTAAATGCATAAAAATATCCAAACGAACCCCGAAAAATCATTAAAAAATCACACAACACTCCTGTTGTTCTATGTTCACATGAGAAATAAATTGAAAGTAATAAGGGGCAATGGATATCATTTCGTCCCCAAAGGTGGGACATTCTCTACCAAAAACCATCATGCTTGTTGTGAGAAGCTCTGGTTTGCGAGAAGCATATACCCAAGCATGCCCCAAATGGGACTAAATTTGTACCATGACTTGTTGATGCCGCTCCATGATAGCATGCCAAGTTTTAAGAATTTCAGATGAGTTTTGGATTTAGTAGAATTTAAAAACGAGGCATCTCAATGTTTTGTCGGCAATCAAGGGTGCCCCGGTGTTTGAAATACATTCCCATTTCTTACGTGGGACGTAAGCATGCACCCAAGGACACATATATGATTTTTCAACCAATTTATATGCACTAGAGCATGTGCATGTAGTTCAAATTTGAATTATGCACATAAAATTCATTGAAAACTCAGTTAATGCATAAAAATGTCCAAACGAAACCCCAAAAAATCATGAAAAATCACACAACACTCATGTTGTTCTATGTTGACATGAGAAAAAAATTTGAAAGCAATAAGAGGCAATGTATATCGTTTCGTCCCCAAAGGTGGGATGTTCCCTACCGAAAACCATCATGATTGTTGTGAGAAGCTCCGGTTTGTGAGAAGCATATACCTATACCTGCCCAAATGGGCAAAAAAATTACCACGGCATGTTAATGCCGCTCCATGATAGCATGCCAAGTTTCATGAATATCAGACGAGTTTTGGATTTACTAGAATTTAAAACAAGGCATCTCAATGTTTTGCCGGCAATCAACGATGCCCCGGTGTTTGAAATTCATTCTCATTTCTTCCATGGGACCTAAGCATGCACCGAAGGACACATATTTGATTTTTCAACCAATTTATATGCACTGGAGCATGTGCATGTAGTTCAAATTTGAATTGTGCACATAAAATGCATTGAAAACTCAGTTAATGCATAAAAATGTCCAAACGAACCCCCCAAAATAACAAAAATTCACACAACACTCATATTGTTCTATGTTGATACGAGAAAAAAATTGAAAGCAATTAGAGGCAACGGATGTCGTTTCGTCCCCAAAGGTGGGACGTTCCCTACCAAAAACCATCATGCTTGTTGTGAGAAGCTCCGGTTTGTGAGAAGCATATACCCAAACCTGCCCCAAATGGGAGAAAATTTGTACCACGACTTGTTGATGCTGCTCCATGATAGCATGACAAGTTTTAAGAATTTCAGATGAGTTTTGAATTTACAAGAATTTAAAAACCAGGCGTCTCAATGTTTGGCCGGCAATCAACGGTGCCCCGGTGTTTGAAATTCATTACCATTTCTCGCAAGGGACCTAAGCATGCACCCAAGGACACATATTTGATTTTTGAACCGATTTATATGCACTGGAGCATGTTCGTGTTGTTCAAATTTGAATTATGCACATAAAATGCGTTAAAAACTCAGTTAATGCATAAAAATGTCCGAATAAACAACAAAAAATCACACAACACTTATGTTGTTCTATGTTGACACGAGAAAAAAAAATTGAAAGCTATAAGAGGCAAAGGATATCGTTACGTAACCAAAGGTGGGACGTTCCCTACTGAAAACCATCATGCTTGTTGTGAGAAGCTCCGGTTTGTGAGAAGCATGTACCCAAAACTGCCCCAAATGGGACAAAATTTGTACCACGGCTTGTTGATGTTGCTCCATTATAGCATGCCAAGTTTCATGAATTTCAGACGAGTTTTTGGATTTACTAGAATTTAAAAACAAGGCAACTCAATGTTCTGCCGGCAATCAACAGTGCCCCGGTGTTTGAAATTCATTCCAATGTATTGCATGGGACCTAAGCATGCACCCAAGGACACATATTTGATTTTTCAACCAATTCATATCGACTGGAGCATGTTCATGGAGTTCAAGATATAATTATGCACATAAAATGCATGGAAAACTCAGTTAATGCATGAAAATGTTCAAACGAACCCCGAAAAATCATAAAAAAATTACACAACACTCCTGTTGTTCTATGTTGACACGAGAAAAAAAATTGAAAGCAATAAGAGGCAATGGATATTGTTTCGTCCTCAAAGGTGGGACGTTTCCTACCAAAAACCATCATGCTTGTTGTGACAAGCTCCGGTATGTTGATGTTGCTCCATGATAGCATGCCAAGTTTCATGAATTTTAGACGAGTTTTTGGATTTACTAGAATTTAAAAACCAGGCAACTCAATGTTTTGCCGGCAATCAATGGTAGCCCGGTGTTTGAAATTCATTCCCATTTCTTGCATGGGAACTAAGCATGCACCCAAGGACACATATTTGATTTTTAACCAATTTATATGAACTGGAGCATGTTCATGTAGTTCAAATTTGAATTGTGCACATAAAATGCATGGAAAACTCAGTTAATGCATAAAAATGTCCAAACGAACCCCGAAAAATCAATAAAAAAATCACACAACACTCCTTTTGTTCTATGTTGACATGAGAAAAAAAATTGAAAGCAATAAGAGGCAATGGATATCGTTTTGTCCCTAAAGGTGGGATGTTCCCTACCGAAAACCATCATGCTTGTTTTGAGAAGCTCCGGTTTGTGAGAAGCATATACCCAAACCTTCCCCAAATGGGACAAAATTTGTACCATGGCATGTTGATGCCGCTCCATGATAGCATGCCAAGTTTCATGAATTTCATACGATTTTTGGATTTACTAGAATTAAAAACCAGGCAACTCAATGTTTTGCCGGCAATCAACGGTGCCCCGGTGTTTGAAATTCATTCCCATTTCTTGCGTGGGACCTAAGCATGCACCCAAGGAAACATATTTGATTTTTCAACCAATTTATATGCACTGGAGCATGTGCATGTAGTTAAAATTTGAATTATGCACTTAAAATGCATTGAAAACTCAGTTAATGCATAAAAATGTCCAAACGAAACCCCAAAAAATCATGAAAAATCACACAACACTCATGTTGTTCTATGTTAACATGAGAAAAAAAATTGAAAGCAAAAAGAGGCAATGGATATTGTTTCGTCCCCAAAGGTGGGACGTTCCTTACCGAAAACCATCATGCTTGTTGTGAGAAGCTCCGGGTTATGAGAAGCATATACCCAAACCTGCCCAAATGGGCAAAATTTTGTACCACAGCATGTTGATGCCGCTCCATGATAGCATGCCAAGTTTGATGAATATCAGACAAGTTTTGGATTTACTAGAATTTAAAAATCAGGCATCTCAATGTTTTGCCGGCAATCAACGGTGCCCAGGTGTTTGAAATTCATTCTCATTTCTTGCATGGTACCTAAGAATTCACCCAAGGACACATATTTGTTTTTTCAACCAATTTATATGCACTGGAGCATGTGCATGTAGTTGAAATTTGAATTGTGCACATAAAATGCATTGAAAACTCAGTTAATGCATAAAAATGTCCAAACGAACCCCCAAAAATCACAAAAAATCACACAACACTCCTATTGTTCTATGTTGACATGAGAAAAAAATTGAAAGCAATAAGAGGAAATGGATATCGTTTCGTCCCCAAAGGTGGGACGTTCCCTACCAAAAACCATCATGCTTGTTGTGAGAAGCTCTGGTTTGTGAGAAGCATATACCCAAACCTGCCCCAAATGGGACAAAATTTGTACCACGACTTGTTGATGCCGCTCCATGATAGCATGCCAAGTTTTAAGAATTTCAGATGAGTTTGGATTTACTAGAAAAACTAGGCATCTTAATGTTTTGCCGGCAATCAACGGTGCCCCGCTATTTGAAATTCATTCCCATTTCTTCATGGGACCTAAGCATACACCCAAGGACACATATTGATTTTATAACCAATTTATATGCACTGGAGCATGTTCTTGTAGTTCAAATTTGAATTATGCAGATAAGATGCATATAAAACACAGTTAATGCATAAAAGTGTCCAAACGAACCCCAAAAAATCACACAACACTTATGTTGTTCTATGTTGACACGAGAAAAAAAATTGAAAGCAATAAGAGGCAATGGATATCGTTACGTAACCAAAGGTGGGACATTCCCTACTGAAAACCATCATGCTTGTTGCGAGAAGCTCCGGTTTCTGAGAAACATATACCCAAACCTGCCCCAAATGGGACAAAATTTGTACCACGGCTTGTTAATGTCGCTCCATGATAGCATGCCAAGTTTCATGAATTTCAGACGAGTTTTTGGATTTACTAGAATTTATAAACCAGGCATCTCAATGTTTTGCCGGCAATCAACGGAGCCCCGGTGTTTGAAATTCATTCCCATTTCTTGCATGGGAACTAAGCATGCACCCAAGGACACATATTTGATTTTTCAACCAATTTATATGAACTGGAGCATGTTCATGTAGTTCAAATTTGAATTATGCACATAAAATGCATTAAAAACTCAGTTAATGCATAAAAATGTCCAAACGAACCCCGAAAAATCATAAAAAAAATCACACAACACTTATGTTGTTCTATGTTGACACGAGAAAAAAAATTGAAAGCAATAAGAGGCAATGGATATTGTTACGTAACCAAAGGTGGGACGTTCCCTACTGAAAACCATCATGCTTGTTGTGAGAAGCTCCGGTTTGTGAGAAGCTAATACCCAAACCTACCGCAAATGGGACAAAATTTGTACCACGGCATGTTGATGCTGCTCCATGATAGCATTCCAAGTTTCATGAATTTCAGACGAGTTTTTTGATTTACTATTATTTAAAAACCAGGCAACTCAATGTTTTGCCGACAATCAATGGTGCCCCGGTGTTTGAAATTCATTCCCATTTCTTGCATTGACCTAATGATGCAGCCAAGGACACATATTTGATTTTTCAACCAATTTATATGCACATAAAATGCATGGAAAACTCAGTTAATGCATAAAAATGTCCACACGAACCCCGAAAAATCATAAAAAAATCACACAACAGTCCTGTTGTTCTATGTTAACACGAGAAAAAAAATTGAAAGCAATAAGAGGCAATGGATATCGTTTTGTCCCCAAAGGTGGGACGTTCCCTACCAAAAACCATCATGCTTGTTGTGAGAAGCTCTAGTTTGTGAGAAGCATATACCCAAGCCTACCCCAAATGGGACAAAATTTGTAGTACAGCTTGTTGATGCCGCTCCATGATAGCATGCCAAGTTTTAAGAATTTCAGATGAGTTTTGGATTTAGTAGAATTTAAAAATCAGGCATCTCAGTGTTTTGTCGGCAATCAACGGTGCCCCGGTGTTTGAAATTCATTCCCATTTCTTGCATGGGACCTAAGCATGCACCCAAGGACACATATTTGATTTTTCAACCAATTTATATGCACATGAGCATGTTCATGTAGTTCAAATTTGAATTATGCACATAAAATGCATTATAAACACAGTTACTGCATAAAAATGTCCAAACGAACCCCAAAAAATCACAAAAAATCACACAACACTTATGTTATTCTATGTTGACATGAGAAAAATATTTGAATGCAATAAGAGGCAATGGATATTGTTACGTAACCAAAGGTGGGACGTTCCCTACTGAAAACCATCATGCTTGTTGTGAGAAGCTCCTGTTTGTGAGAAGCATATACCCAAACTTACCCCAAATGGGACAAAATTTGTACCACGGCATGTTGATGCTGCTCCATGATAGCATTCCAAGTTTCGTGAATTTCAGACGAGTTTTTGGATTTACTAGAATTTAAAAACCAGGCAACTCAATGTTTTGCCGACAATCAATGGTGCCCCGGTGTTTGAAATTCATTCCCATTTCTTGCATGGGACCTAAGCATGCACCCAAGGACACATATTTGTGTTTTCAACCAATTTATATGCACTGGAGCATGTTCATGTAGTTCAAATTTGAATTATGCACATAAAATGCATGGAAAACTCAGTTAATGCATAAAAATGTCCAAACAAACCCCGAAAATTCATAAATAAAATCACACAACACTGCTGTTAATCTATGTTGACATGAGAAAAAAAATGGATATTGTTTTGTCCCCAAAGGTGGGATGTTCCCTACCAAAAACCATCATGCTTGTTTCGAGAAGCTCCGGTTTGTCAGAAGCATATACCCAAACCTCCCCCAAATGGCACTAAATTTGTACCATGGCATGTTGATGCCGCCCCATGATAGCATGCCAAGATTCATGAATGTCATACTAGTTTTGGATTTACTAGAATTTAAAAACCAGGCATCTCAATGTTTTGCCGGCAATCAACGGTGCCCCGGTGTTTGAAATTCATTCCCATTTCTTACGTGGGACCTAAGCATGCACCCAAGGACACATATTTGATTTTTCAACCAATTTATATGCACTTGAGCATGTGCATGTAGTTCAAATTTGAATTATGCACATAAAATGCATTGAAAACTCTGTTAATGCATAAAAATGTCCAAACGAACCCCAAAAATCACAAAAAATCACACAATGCTCATGTTGTTCTATGTTGACATGAGAAAAAAAAATTGAAAGCAATAAGATGCAATGGATATCGTTTCGTCCCCAAAGGTGGGACGTTCCCTATCAAAAACCATCATGCTTGTTGTGAGAAGCTCCGGTTTGTGAGAAGCATATACCCAAACCTGCCCAAATGGGCAAAAAATTGCACCACATCATGTGGATGCCGCTCCATGATAGCATGCCAAGTTTGATGAATATCAGACGTGTTTTGGATTTACTAGAATTTAAAAACCAGGCATCTCAATGTTTTGCCGGCAATCAACGATACCCCTGTGTTTGAAATTCATTCTCATTTCTTCCATGGGACCTAAGCATGCACCCAAGGACACATATTTGATTTTCAACCAATTTATATGCACTGGAGCATGTGCATGTAGTTCAAATTTGAATTGTGCACATAAAATGCATTGAAAACTCAGTTAATGCATAAAAATGTCCAAACGAACCCCCAAAAATCACGAAAATTCACACAACACTCATATTGTTCTATGTTGACACGAGAAAAAAATTGAAAGCAATAAGAGGCAACGGATATCATTTCGTCCCCAAAGGTGGGACGTTCCCTACCAAAAACCATCATGCTTGTTGTGAGAAGCTCTGGTTTGTGAGAAGCATATACCCAAACCTGCCCCAAATGGGACAAAATTTGTACCACGACTTGATGCGGCTCCATGATAGCATGACAAGTTTTAAGAATTTCAAATGAGTTTTGGATTTACAAGAATTTAAAAACCAGGCATCTCAATGTTTGGCTGGCAATCAACGGTGCCCCGGTGTTTGAAATTCATTACCATTTCTTGCACGGGACCTAAGCATGCACCCAAGGACACATATTTGATTTTTCAACCAATTTATATGAACTGGAGCATGTTCATGTAGTTCAAATTTGAATTATGCACATAAAATGCGTTAAAAACTCAGTTAATGCATAAAAATGTCCAAACAAACCCCGAAAAATCACAAAAAATCACACAACACTTATGTTGTTCTACGTTGACACGAGAAAAAAAAATGAAAGCTATAAGAGGCAATGGATATCGTTATGTAACCAAAGGTGGGACGTTCCCTACTGAAAACCATCATGCTTGTTGATGTTGCTCCATGATAGCATGCCAAGTTTCATGAATTCCAGACGAGTTTTTGGATTTACTAGAATTTAAAAACAAGGCAACTCAATGTTCTGCCGACAATCAACGGTGCCCCGGTGTTTGAAATTCATTCCAATGTATTGCATGGGACCTAAGCATGCACCCAAGGACACATATTTGATTTTTCAAACAATTTATATCGACTGGAGCATGTTCATGTAGTTCAAGTTTGAATTATGCACATAAAATGCATGAAAAACTCAGTTAATGCATAAAAATGTCCAAACGAAACCCGAAAAATCATAAAAAAATTACACAACACTCCTGTTGTTCTATGTTGACACGAGAAAAAAATTGAAAGCAATAAGAGGCAATTGATATCGTTTCGTCCTCAAAGGTGGGACGTTTCCTACCAAAAACCATCATGCTAGTTGTGAGAAGCTCCGGTATGTTGATGCTGCTCCATGATAGCATGCCAAGTTTCATGAATTTCAAATGAGTTTTTGGATTTACTAGAATTTAAAAACCAGGCAACTCAATGTTTTGCCGGCAATCAACGGTAACCCGGTGTTTGAAATTCATTCCCATTTCTTGCATGGGAACTAAGCATGCACCCAAGGACACATATTTGATTTTTCAACCAATTTATATGAACTAAAGAATGTTCATGTAGTTCAAATTTGAATTATGCACGTAAAATGCATGGAAAACTCAGTTAATTTATAAAAATGTCCAAACGAACCCCGAAAAATCTTTAAAAAAACCACACAACACTCCTTTTGTTCTATGTTGACATGAGAAAAAAAAATTGAAAGCAATAAGAGGCAATGGATATCGTTTTGTCCCCAAAGGTGGGATGTTCCCTGCCGAAAACCATCATGCTTGTTTTGAGAAGATCCGGTTTGTGAGAAGCATATACCCAAACCTTCCCCAAATGGGACAAAATTTGTACCATGGCATGTTGATGCCGCTCCATGATAGCATGCCAAGTTTCATGAATTTCATACGAGTTTTGGATTTACTAGAATTTAAAAACCAGGCATCTCAATGTTTTGCCGGCAATCAACGGTGCCCCGGTGTTTGAAATTCATTCCCATTTCTTGCGTGGGACCTAAGCATGCACCCAAGGACACATATTTGATTTTTCAACCAATTTATATGCACTGGAGCATGTGCATGTAGTTAAAATTTGAATTATGCACATAAAATGCATTGAAAACTCAGTTAGTGCATAAAAATGTCCAATTGAACCCCAAAAAATCACACAACACTCATGTTGTTCTATGTTGACATGAGAAAAAAAATTGAAAGCAATAAGAGGCAATGGATATAGTTTCGTCCCCAAAGGTGGGACGTTCCCTATCGAAAACCATCATGCTTGTTGTGAGAAGCTCCGGGTTATGAGAAGCATATACCCAAACCTGCCCAAATGGGAAAAAATTTGTACCACAGCATGTTGATGCCGCTCCATGATAGCATGCCAAGTTTGATGAATATCAGACAAGTTTTGGATTTACTAGAATTTAAAAACTAGGCATCTCAATGTTTTGCCGGCAATCAACGGTGCCCAGGTGTTTGAAATTCATTCTCATTTCTTGCATGGTACCTAAGCATGCACCCAAGGACACATATTTGTTTTTTCAACCAATTCATATGCACTGGAGCATGTGCATGTAGTTGAAATTTGAATTGTGCACATAAAATGCATTGAAAACTCAGTTAATGCATAAAAATGTCCAAACGAACCCCCAAAAATCACAAAAAATCACAGAACACTCCTATTGTTCTATGTTGACATGAGAAAAAAATTGAAAGCAATAAGAGGCAATGGATATCGTTTCGTCCCCAAAGGTGGGACATTCCCTACCAAAAACCATCATGCTTGTTGTGAGAAGCTCTGGTTTGTGAGAAGCATATACCCAAACCTGCCCCAAATGGGACAAAATTTGTACCACGACTTGTTGATGCCGCTCCATGATAGCATGCCAAGTTTTAAGAATTTCAGATGAGTTTGGATTTACTAGAATTTAAAAACTAGGCATCTCAATGTTTTGCCGGCAATCAACGGTGCCCCGGTGTTTGAAATTCATTCCCATTTCTTCATGGGACCTAAGCATACACCCAAGGACACATATTGATTTTATAACCAATTTATATGCACTGGAGCATGTTCATGTAGTTCAAATTTGAATTATGCACATAAGATGCATATAAAACTCAGTTAATGCATAAAAGTGTCCAAACGAACCCCAAAAAATCACACAACACTTATGTTGTTCTATGTTGACACGAGAAAAAAATTTGAAAGCAATAAGAGGCAATGGATATCGTTACGTAACCAAAGGTGGGACATTCCCTACTGAAAACCATCATGCTTGTTGCGAGAAGCTCCGGTTTGTGAGAAACATATACCCAAACCTGCCCCAAATGGGACAAAATTTGTACCACGGCTTGTTGATGCCGCTCCATGATAGCATGCCAAGTTTCATGAATTTCAGACGAGTTTTGGGATTTACTAGAATTTATAAACCAGGCATCTCAACGTTTTGCCGGCAATCAACGGAGCCCTGGTGTTTGAAATTCATTCCCATTTCTTGCATGGGAACTAAGCATGCACCCAAGGACACATATTTGATTTTTCAACCAATTTATATGAACTGGAGCATGTTCATGTAGTTCAAATTTGAATTATGCACATAAAATGCATTAAAAACTCAGTTAATTCATAAAAATGTCCAAACGAACCCCAAAAAATCATAAAAAAAACCACACAACACTTATGTTGTTCTATGTTGACACGAGAAAAAAAATTGAAAGCAATTAGAGGCAATGGATATTGTTACGTAACCAAAGGTGGGACGTTCCCTACAGAAAACCATCATGCTTGTTGTGAGAAGCTCCAGTTTGTCAGAAGCAAATACCCAAACCTACCCCAAATGGGACAAAATTTGTACCACGGCATGTTGATGCTGCTCCATGATAGCATTCCAAGTTTCATGAATTTCGGACAAGTTTTTGGATTTACTATAATTTAAAAACCAGGCAACTCAATGTTTTGCCGACAATCAATGGTGTGCCCCGGTGTTTGAAATTCATTCCCATTTCTTGCATGGACCTAATGATGCACCCAAGGACACATATTTGATTTTTCAACCAATTTATATGCATTGGAGCATGTTCATGTAGTTCAAATTTGAATTATGCACATAAAATGCATGGAAAACTCAGTTAATGCATAAAAATATCCACACGAACCCCGAAAAATCATTAAAAAATCACACAACACTCTTTTTGTTCTATGTTGACACGAGAAAAAAAAATTGAAAGGAATAAGAGGCAATGTATATCGTTTTGTCCCCAAAGGTGGGACGTTGCCTACCAAAAACCATCATGCTTGTTGTGAGAAGCTCTAGTTTGTGAGAAGCATATACCCAAGCCTGCCCCAAATGGAGAAAATTTGTAGTACGGCTTGTTGATGCCGCTCCATGATAGCATGCCAAGTTTTAAGAATTTCAGATGAGTTTTGGATTTAGTAGAATTTAAAAACCAGGCATCTCAGTGTTTTGTCGGCAATCAATGGTGTCCCGGTGTTTGAAATTCATTCCCATTTCTTGCATGGGACCTAAGCACGCACCCAAGGACACATATTTGATTTTTCAACCAATTTATATGCACATGAGCATGTTCATGTAGTTCAAATTTGAATTATGCACATAAAATGCATTAAAAACACAGTTAATGCATAAAAATGTCCAAACGAACCCCAAAAAATCACACAACACTTATGTTGTTCTATGTTGACATGAGAAAAATATTTGAATGCAATAAGAGGCAATGGATATTGTTACGTAACCAAAGGTGGGACGTTCCCTACTGAAAACCATCATGCTTGTTGTGAGAAGCTCCGGTTTGTGAGAAGCATAGACCCAAACTTACCCCAAATGGGACAAAATTTGTACCACGGCATGTTGATGCTGCTCCATGATAGCATTCCAAGTTTCATGAATTTCAGACGAGTTTTTGGATTTACTAGAATTTAAAAACCAGGCAACTCAATGTTTTGCCGATAATCAATGGTGCCCCGGTGTTTGAAATTCATTCCCATTTCTTGCATGGGACCTAAGCATGCACCCAAGGACACATATTTGTGTTTTCAACCAATTTATATGCACTGGAGCATGTTCATGTAGTTCAAATTTGAATTATGCACATAAAATGCATGGAAAACTCAGTTAATGCATAAAAATGTCCAAACAAACCCCGAAAAATCATAAATAAAATCACACAACACTGCTGTTAATCTATGTTGACATGAGAAAAAAAATGGATATTGTTTTGTCCCCAAAGGTGGGATGTTCCCTACCGAAAACCATCATGCTTGTTTCGAGAAGCTCCGGTTTGTCAGAAGCATATACCCAAACCTCCCCCAAATGGCACTAAATTTGTACCATGGCATGTTGATGCCGCCCATGATAGCATGCCAAGATTCATGAATGTCATACTAGTTTTGGATTTACTAGAATTTAAAAACCAGGCATCTCAATGTTTTGCCGGCAATCAATGGTGCCCCGCTGTTTGAAATTCATTCCCATTTCTTACGTGGGACCTAAGCATGCACCCAAGGACACATATTTGATTTTTCAACCAATTTATATGCACTTGAGCATGTGCATGTAGTTCAAATTTGAATTATGCACATAAAATGCATTGAAAACTCTGTTAATGCATAAAAATGTCCAAACAAACCCCAAAAATCACAAAAAATCACACAATGCTCATGTTGTTCTATGTTGACATGAGAAAAAAAATTGAAAGCAATAAGAGGCAATGGATATCGTTTCGTCCCCAAAGGTGGGACGTTCCCTATCGAAAACCATCATGCTTGTTGTGAGAAGCTCCGGTTTGTGAGAAGCATATACCCAAACCTGCCCAAATGGGCAAAAAATTGCACCACATCATGTAGATGCCGCTCCATGATAGCATGCCAAGTTTGATGAATATCGGACGTGTTTTGGATTTACTAGAATTTAAAAACCAGGCATCTCAATGTTTTGCCGGCAATCAACGATACCCCTGTGTTTGAAATTCATTCTCATTTCTTCCATGGGACCTAAGCATGCACCCAAGGACACATATTTGATTTTCAACCAATTTATATGCACTGGAGCATGTGCATGTAGTTCAAATTTGAATTGTGCACATAAAATGCATTGCAAACTCAGTTAATGCATAAAAATGTCCAAACGAACCCCCAAAAATCACGAAAATTCACACAACACTCATATTGTTCTATTTTGACACGAGAAAAAAATTGAAATCAATAAGAGGCAACGGATATCATTTCGTCCCCAAAGGTGGGACGTTCCCTACCAAAAACCATCATGCTTGTTGTGAGAAGCTCTGGTTTGTGAGAAGCATATACCCAAACCTGCCCCAAATGGGACAAAATTTGTACCACGACTTGATGCGGCTCCATGATAGCATGACAAGTTTTAAGAATTTCAGATGAGTTTTGGATTTACAAGAATTTAAAAACCAGGCATCTCAATGTTTGGCTGGCAATCAACGGTGCCCCGGTGTTTGAAATTCATTACCATTTCTTGCATGGGACCTAAGCATGCACCCAAGGACACATATTTGATTTTTCAACCAATTTATATGAACTGGAGCATGTTCATGTAGTTCAAATTTGAATTATGCACATAAAATGCGTTAAAAACTTAGTTAATGCATAAAAATGTCCGAACGAACCCCAAAAAATCAGAAAAAATCACACAACACTTATGTTGTTCTACGTTGACACGAGAAAAAAAAATGAAAGCTATAAGAGGCAATGGATATCGTTACGTAACCAAAGGTGGGACGTTCCCTACTGAAAAAACCATCATGCTTGTTGATGTTGCTCCATGATAGCATGCCAAGTTTCATGAATTTCAGACGAGTTTTTGGATTTACTAGAATTTAAAAACAAGGCAACTCAATGTTCTGCCGACAATCAACGGTGCCCCGGTGTTTGAAATTCATTCCAATGTATTGCATGGGACCTAAGCATGCACCCAAGGACACATATTTGATTTTTCAACCAATTTATATCGACTGGAGCATGTTCATGTAGTTCAAGTTTGAATTATGCACATAAAATGCATGGAAAACTCAGTTAATCCATAAAAATGTCCAAACGAAACCCGAAAAATCATAAAAAAATTACACAACACTCCTGTTGTTCTATGTTGACACGAGAAAAAAATTGAAAGCAATAAGAGGCAATGGATATCGTTTCGTCCTCAAAGGTGGGACGTTTCCTACCAAAAACCATCATGCTAGTTGTGAGAAGCTCCGGTATGTTGTTGCTGCTCCATGATAGCATGCCAAGTTTCATGAATTTCAGATGAGTTTTTGGATTTACTAGAATTTAAAAACCAGGCAACTCAATGTTTTGCCGGCAATCAACGGTAACCCGGTGTTTGAAATTCATTCCCATCTGGCATGGGAACTAAGCATGCACTCAAGGACTCATATTTGATTTTTCAACCAATTTATATGAACTGAAGCATGTTCATGTAGTTCAAATTTGAATTATGCACATAAAATGTATGGAAAACTCAGTTAATTTATAAAAATGTCCAAACGAACCCCGAAAAATCATTAAAAAAACCACACAACACTCCTTTTGTTCTATGTTGACATGAGAAAAAAATTGAAAGCAATAAGAGGCAATGGATATCGTTTTGTCCCCAAAGGTGGGATGTTCCCTGCCGAAAACCATCATGCTTGTTTTGAGAAGATCCGGTTTGTGAGAAGCATATACCCAAACCTTCCCCAAATGGGACAAAATTTGTACCATGGCATGTTGATGCCGCTCCATGATAGCATGCCAAGTTTCATGAATGTCATACGAGTTTTGGATTTACTAGAATTTAAAAACCAGGCATCTCAATGTTTTGCCGGCAATCAACGGTGCCTCGGTGTTTGAAATTCATTCCCATTTCTTGCGTGGGACCTAAGCATGCACCCAAGGACACATATTTGATTTTTCAACCAATTTATATGCACTGGAGCATGTGCATGTAGTTAAAATTTGAATTGTGCACATAAAATGCATTGAAAACTCAGTTAATGCATAAAAATGTCCAAACGAACCCCCAAAAATCACGAAAATTCACACAACACTCATATTGTTCTATGTTGACACGAGAAAAAAATTGAAAGCAATAAGAGGCAACGGATATCATTTCGTCCCCAAAGGTGGGACGTTCCCTACCAAAAACCATCATGCTTGTTGTGATAAGCTCTGGTTTGTGAGAAGCATATACCCAAACCTGCCCCAAATGGGACAAAATTTGTACCACGACTTGATGCGGCTCCATGATAGCATGACAAGTTTTAAGAATTTCAGATGAGTTTTGGATTTACAAGAATTTAAAAACCAGGCATCTCAATGTTTGGCTGGCAATCAACGGTGCCCCGGTGTTTGAAATTCATTACCATTTCTTGCATGGGACCTAAGCATGCACCCAAGGACACATATTTGATTTTTCAACCAATTTATATGAACTGGAGCATGTTCATGTAGTTCAAATTTGAATTATGCACATAAAATGCGTTAAAACTCAGTTAATGCATAAAAATGTCCGAACGAACCCCAAAAAATCACACAACACTTATGTTGTTCTACGTTGACACGAGAAAAAAAAATGAAAGCTATAAGAGGCAATGGGTATCGTTACGTAACCAAAGGTGGGACGTTCCCTACTGAAAACCATCATGCTTGTTGATGTTGCTCCATGATAGCATGCCAAGTTTCATGAATTTCAGACGAGTTTTTGGATTTACTAGAATTTAAAAACAAGGCAACTCAATGTTCTGCCGACAATCAACGGTGCCTCGGTGTTTGAAATTCATTCCAATGTATTGTATGGGACCTAAGCATGCACCCAAGGACACATAATTGATTTTTCAACCAATTTATATTTACTGGAGCATGTTCATGTAGTTCAAGTTTGAATTATGCACATAAAATGCATGGATAACTCAGTTAATGCATAAAAATGTCCAAACGAAACCCGAAAAATCATAAAAAAAATTACACAACACTCCTGTTGTTCTATGTTGACACGAGAAAAAAATTGAAAGCAATAAGAGGCAATGGATATCGTTTCGTCCTCAAAGGTGGGACGTTTCCTACCAAAAACCATCATGCTAGTTGTGAGAAGCTCCGGTATGTTGATGCTGCTCCATGATAGCATGCCAAGTTTCATGAATTTCAGATGAGTTTTTGGATTTACTAGAATTTAAAAACCAGGCAACTCAATGTTTTGCCGGCAATCAACGGTAACCCGGTGTTTGAAATTCATTCCCATTTCTTGCATGGGAAATAAGCATGCACTCAAGGACTCATATTTGATTTTTCAACCAATTTATATGAACTAAAGCATCTTCATGTAGTTCAAATTTGAATTATGCACATAAAATGCATGGAAAACTCAGTTAATTTATAAAAATGTCCAAACGAACCCCGAAAAATCATTAAAAAAACCACACAACACTCCTTTTGTTCTATGTTGACATGAGAAAAAAAATTGAAAGCAATAAGAGGCAATGGATATCGTTTTGTCCCCAAAGGTGCGATGTTCCCTGCCGAAAACCATCATGCTTGTTTTGAGAAGATCCGGTTTGTGAGAAGCATATACCCAAACCTTCCCCAAATGGGACAAAATTTGTACCATGGCATGTTGATGCCGCTCCATGATAGCATGCCAAGTTTCATGAATTTCGTACGAGTTTTGGATTTACTAGAATTTAAAAACCAGGCATCTCAATGTTTTGCCGGCAATCAACGGTGCCCCGGTGTTTGAAATTCATTCCCATTTCTTGCGTGGGACCTAAGCATGCACCCAAGGACACATATTTGATTTTTCAACCAATTTATATGCACTGGAGCATGTGCATGTAGTTAAACTTTGAATTATGCACATAAAATGCATTGAAAACTCAGTTAGTGCATAAAAATGTCCAATCGAACCCAAAAAAATCACACAACACTCATGTTGTTCTATGTTGACATGAGAAAAAAAATTGAAAGCAATAAGAGGCAATGGATATAGTTTCGTCCCCAAAGGTGGGACGTTCCCTATCGAAAACCATCATGCTTGTTGTGAGAAGCTCCGGGTTATGAGAAGCATATACCCAAACCTGCCCAAATGGGAAAAAAATTGTACCACAGCATGTTGATGCCGCTCCATGATAGCATGCCAAGTTTGATGAATATCAGACAAGTTTTGGATTTACTAGAATTTAAAAACTAGGCATCTCAATGTTTTGCCGGCAATCAACGGTGCCCAGGTGTTTGAAATTCATTCTCATTTCTTGCATGGTACCTAAGCATGCACCCAAGGACACATATTTGTTTTTTCAACCAATTTATATGCACTGGAGCATGTGCATGTAGTTGAAATTTGAATTGTGCACATAAAATGCATTGGAAACTCAGTTAATGCATAAAAATGTCCAAACGAACCCCCAAAAATCACAAAAAATCACACAACACTCATATTGTTCTATGTTGACATGAGAAAAAAATTGAAAGCAATAAGAGGCAATGGATATCGTTTCGTCCCCAAAGGTGGGACATTCCCTACCAAAAACCATCATGCTTGTTGTGAGAAGCTCTGGTTTGTGAGAAGCATATACCCAAACCTGCCCCAAATGGGACAAAATTTGTACCACGACTTGTTGATGCCGCTCCATGATAGCATGCCAAGTTTTAAGAATTTCAGATGAGTTTGGATTTACTAGAATTTAAAAACTAGGCATCTCAATGTTTTGCCGGCAATCAACGGTGCCCCGGTGTTTGAAATTCATTCCCATTTCTTCATGGGACCTAAGCATACACCCAAGGACACATATTGATTTTATAACCAATTTATATGCACTGGAGCATGTTCATGTAGTTCAAATTTGAGTTATGCACATAAGATGCATATAAAACTCAGTTAATGCATAAAAGTGTCCAAACGAACCCCAAAAAATCACACAACACTTATGTTGTTCTATGTTGACACGAGAAAAAAATTTGAAAGCAATAAGAGGCAATGGATATCGTTACGTAACCAAAGGTGGGACATTCCCTACTGAAAACGATCATGCTTGTTGCGAGAAGCTCCGGTTTGTGAGAAACATATACCCAAACCTGCCCCAAATGGGACAAAATTTGTACCACGGCTTGTTGATGCCGCTCCATGATAGCATGCCAAGTTTCATGAATTTCAGACGAGTTTTTGGATTTACTAGAATTTATAAACCAGGCATCTCAATGTTTTGCCGGCAATCAACGGAGCCCCGGTGTTTGAAATTCATTCCCATTTCTTGCATGGGAACTAAGCATGCACCCAAGGACACATATTTGATTTTTCAACCAATTTATATGAACTGGAGCATGTTCATGTAGTTCAAATTTGAATTATGCACATAAAATGCATTAAAAACTCAGTTAATTCATAAAAATGTCCAAACGAACCCCGAAAAATCATAAAAAAAATCACACAACACTTATGTTGTTCTATGTTGACACGAGAAAAAAAATTGAAAGCAATAAGAGGCAATGGATATTGTTACGTAACCAAAGGTGGGACGTTCCCTATAGAAAACCATCATGCTTGTTGTGAGAAGCTCCGGTTTGTGAGAAGCAAATAACCAAACCTACCCCAAATGGGACAAAATTTGTACCACGACATGTTGATGCTGCTCCATGATAGCATTACAAGTTTCATGAATTTCAGACGAGTTTTTGGATTTACTATAATTTAAAAACCAGGCAACTCAATGTTTTGCCGACAATCAATGGTGCCCCGGTGTTTGAAATTC
This sequence comes from Secale cereale, assembly GCA_902687465.1. NCBI lineage: Eukaryota > Viridiplantae > Streptophyta > Magnoliopsida > Poales > Poaceae > Secale > Secale cereale. Next base: position 316,006,880 of record LR738711.1, on the reverse strand, counting down.
ATTCCCATTTCTTGCATGGACCTAATGATGCACCCAAGGACACATATTTGATTTTTCAACCAATTTATATGCATTGGAGCATGTTCATGTAGTTCAAATTTGAATTATGCACATAAAATGCATGGAAAACTCAGTTAATGCATAAAAATGTCCACACAAACCCCGAAAAATCATAAAAAAATCACACAACACTCTTGTTGTTCTATGTTAACACGAGAAAAAAATTTGAAAGGAATAAGAGGCAATGTATATCGTTTTGTCCCCAAAGGTGGGACGTTGCCTACCAAAAACCTTCATGCTTGTTGTGAGAAGCTCTAGTTTGTGAGAAGCATATACCCAAGCCTGCCCCAAATGGGACAAAATTTGTAGTACGGCTTGTTGATGCCGCTCCATGATAGCATGCCAAGTTTTAAGAATTTCAGATGAGTTTTGGATTTAGTAGAATTTAAAAACCAGGCATCTCAGTGTTTTGTCGGCAATCAACGGTGCCCCGGTGTTTGAAATTCATTCCCATTTCTTGCATGGGACCTAAGCATGCACCCAAGGACACATATTTGATTTTTCAACCAATTTATATGCACATGAGCATGTTCATGTAGTTCAAATTTGAATTATGCACATAAAATGCATTAAAAACACAGTTAATGCATAAAAATGTCCAAACGAACCCCAAAAAATCACACAACACTTATGTTGTTCTATGTTGACATGAGAAAAATATTTGAATGCAATAAGAGGCAATGGATATTGTTACGTAACAAAAGGTGGGACGTTCCCTACTGAAAACCATCATGCTTGTTGTGAGAAGCTCCGGTTTGTGAGAAGCATATACCCAAACTTACCCCAAATGGGACAAAATTTGTACCACGGCATGTTGATGCTGCTCCATGATAGCATTCCAAGTTTCATGAATTTCAGACGAGTTTTTTGGATTTACTAGAATTTAAAAACCAGGCAACTCAATGTTTTGCTGTCGGTGTACTAAGGTAGGGGCACCTCAGTACCCCAACTTGTGCACGGGCAGTAGCAGCTTCCCGCGGCAGGGTCGACCACGTGCTCGCCGGAGACCTTCCTGCTCCATATAAAACCATTCAAAAACAAAGTATACAAGACAGAAGATTGAGACCCCGGCAAGTGGAGCTTGCCGGGAAGGCCGTTTCAGGCTCAAGGTTATCTCACTCACGCAAGGCCCTGGCAAGAGGAGCTTGCCAGGAAGACTAGAAGATTCCATTACAAAAGACATGCCTCGGTGCTACGTGCGCCCCGGCAGGGTCCGGGGAGCGACAAGCTTCAGAGCCCGGCAAGCTCCCGGGCCCGGCAAGGTCAAGACCCGGGCAAGGTGCTTGCCGGGGAGGGTTGTGCTGTGTGCCCGCGCTCCAGCCCATCAAACCACGCGTCGCACTGGGGCCATTCCAGGGACGCGTGGCGGATGGCTGTGCAGCCTGGGGGACACGGTGGCACTCCACGGTGGTGAAGCCATCGCCGTGGCAAACAGAGACGCAAGGGCGCGCGCTTTTGGGGTCGACGGCGATGGGCATTAAATGCTCTTGTCCCCCACTATCAAAGTAGGTAGCGACCACTGTTCATCCACTGTAGCTCCACTATTCCCGCACTGTTACAACTACCACCTCTTTTACATTTTTACCCTTTCTCCTACGTTGACACCTGTCGGTGACCCCTTGCACTATAAAAGGTGGCCCATGCACAACGTAGAGGGGGTTCGGAACCTAGATCGCTCATACGCTCGGTGTAGCTAGTTCTTCAAGCTCCCGAGCTCTCCAACTCAATACAAAATAAGCAGGAGTAGGGTTTTACGCGTCCATCGCGGCCCGAACCTGGGTAAATTGCCCGCGTGCTCACTACGATCTGCTCTTTGTGCTCCCTCCGCCCTCTTACCGCACGAACAAGGGGCTCCGGTCCCATAGGTGCTCGTGGTGGACAGTTTCCCCCGACATCTTTGGCGCGCCAGAACGTGCGTAACCGCCGCATGCGTGAAGAGATGGCCATGACCAAGATACGGGATGTCAGCGAGCTTTATGCTCTAGCTGATAAGTGCGCACGCGCAGAAGAGGGGAGGAGACTCCCCGGGGAGGATGCTGGCGCAGGAGGAAGCGACAGCGACGACGCCGCCCCGGCAAAGAAGAGCCGGCGGCGGAACAACAGAAGGAAGAACAAGAAGGAAGTGCTTGCCGTCGAGAAGTCCGGCAAGGAGGCTCCCGCCAAGCAAACACAGGCTGGCGGTTCCGGCAAGGAGCCTGCCCCTGTAGCGGCGGCCGACAAGCAATACTGCAAGATCCACCGCACCAAGGGTCACGACCTTTCCAACTGTAAACGCGTCGAGTACCTCGTCGAGCAGCAGAAAGCTGAGTACGAGAGGCGCGACAAGGAGAAGGCCCAAGGTGGCGGGGGAGAACAAAGCAAGAAGCGGCCATTCAATGGCCGGGGAGGACGCCGCGGCAAGGCCAAGCAGCGGCAAGGTGATCGACCTCCCCGGGGCCGCGACAAGGATGAAGAGGACGACGACGAAGACATGGAGGATGAGGATAACAGCGAGCAGGAGTTCCAGAAGGCCACGGAGGTCCTGTGCGTCGACGGTGGCGCCTCTCTGCACACCTCCCACCGCCAGCTCAAGCAGTGGGTGCGCGAGGTGAATGCAGCAGAGCCGCCCGTGGAGTCGCGCAGGCTCCTCAAATGGTCCAGCACGCCCATCATTTTTGATCTTGAGGATCACCCTGACCGCACCACTGCGGTCGGGTGCTTGCCGATGCTGGTCTCACCCACCATCCGCAACCTCAAGGTCACCAAAATGTTGGTTGACGGCGGGGCCGGGCTAAACTTGATCTCCTCTGCTGTGATCAAGAAACTCCAGATCCCAGATGGCGAGCTCGAAGAGATCGGTTCTTTCCAAGGAATCAACCCGGGGAGGAGCAAGCCCAAGGGGAAGATAACTCTGCCGGTGACCTTTGGCGGGGAGCTCAACTTCAGAACTGAGCGCATCACATTCGACGTCGCCAATATTCCATTACCATATAATGGAATACTCGGCCGTCCCGCCCTCGCCAAGTTCATGGCAGCTTCCCACTATGCCTACAATGTACTCAAGATGCCGGGGCCGATAAGCGTCATCACTGTCCACGGCGACAAGAAAGATGCGCTTGTCTGCGCCGACAAGATCTACCGGGACGCAGCGGCTGCGGCAGAAAAGGACACACTTGCCGCTGAAGCTCCCGGGGGGAAGAAGACGAAGACCAAGTCCGGCAAGTGCTCTGGGGCCCACTCCGGCAACCGCACCTCTTCGGAGTGCTGCGCTGCCGACGAGGACGTTCCATCGAGCTCCACCGGCAAGTGTAAGAAGGGGATGGCCGCTCCTCCGGCAACCAAGAAGGTGTCCGCCAAGGAGGACGGCACTGGTGGTACCTTCACCATCAGCGCCACACTTGACAGCAAATAGGAAAGCGCGCTCGTTGCCTTCCTGCGGGCGAATGTCGATGTGTTTGCCTGGCAACCATCTGACATCCCCGGTGTTCCCAGGAAGGTAATTGAGCACAAGCTTGCTGTTTGTCCTCATGCGCGGCCCGTCAAGCAGAAAGTGAGGAAGCAAGCCGTGGAGCGCCAAGAATTCATTGCTGAAGAAATCAAGAAGCTAGAGGCAGCAGGCCTAGTTAGAGGCGTGATCCATCCGACGTGGTTAGCAAATCCAGTCGTCGTGCGCAAGGCCAATGGGAAATGGAGACTGTGTATAGACTTCACCGATGTGAATAAAGCATGTCCCAAGGATCCATTCCCTTTGCCGCGCATCGACCAGATTGTTGACTCCACTGCCGGATGTGAGCTACTCTCTTTTCTTGATGCATATTCAGGCTACCATCAGATTTTTATGGCCAAGGAAGATGAAGAGAAGACTGCATTTATCACTCCATGTGGCACTTATTGCTTCATACGCATGCCATTTGGACTGAAGAATGCAGGATCAACCTTTGCAAGGGTAGTGCACACTGCTTTCGAGCCACAGATCCACAGAAATGTAGAAGCTTACATGGATGACATCGTGGTGAAGAGTAAGAGCAAGGATACCCTGGTCCAAGATTTGGAAGAGACATTTCAGAACCTGCGCAAGATACATCTCAAGTTGAACCCCGAGAAGTGCGTCTTTGGAGTCCCCTCCGGCAAGCTTCTCGGGTTTTTGTGTCACAGAGGGGGATTGAAGCTAACCCCGACAAGATTAAAGCCATTGAGCAGATCGAGGCCCCGAAGCGCGTCAAGGATGTCATAAGGCTTGCAGGTTGTGTGGCTGCTCTCAGTAGGTTCATTTCGAAGTCTGCAGAGCACGCCCTACCTTTCTTCAAAATCTTGAAGAAGGCAGGTCCCATGAAGTGGACTCCGGAAGCGGAGGCAGCGCTGCAAGATTTGAAACGGTACCTATCCTCCACTCCAATACTTGTCGCACCTAGACCACAGGAAAAGTTGCTGCTATACCTAGCGGCAACCAACCAGGTGGTTAGTGCTGTGTTAGTAGCGGAGAGGGAGGCCGACGAGGAGTCTGCACCACCGGCAAGCGAATCCAGCGACAAGCAGGGGGCTGCTCTGACAAGCTCTGGCCCCGACAAGAACAACTCTGCGCAGGAACAGGATGAAGTGCGGAAGAAGATGGTGCAGCGCCCGGTGTATTTTGTGAGTTCCCTCTTGCAGGGGGCTAGATCAAGATACTCCGGGGTGCAAAAGTTGCTTTTCGGCCTCCTCATGGCCTCGAGAAAGCTGCGCCATTACTTCCAGGCACATGAGATAACGGTGGTCACTCGCTTTCCGCTGAAGAGGATATTGCACAATCCAGAAGCAACAGGCAGGATCGTTGAGTGGGCACTGGAGCTGTCAAGCTTTGGACTCAAGTTTGAAAGTACCTCAACCATACAAAGCCGAGCTTTGGCAGAATTCATAGCTGAATGGACCCCGACGCCCGATGAAGAAGTCCAAGAAACAAGTGCACCCGTACAAGAAGCGACAAGCGAATGGGTAATGTATTTTGATGGTGCCTTCTCGCTGCAAGGCGCCGGTGCTGGCGTGGTACTCATCGCGCCCACCGGGGAGCACCTCAAGTATGTTATCCAGATGCACTTCCCAAGAGAGCAAGCGACAAACAACACCGCTGAATATGAAGGTTTGCTCGCCGGCCTCAGGATTGCGGCCGAACTTGGGATAAGGAAACTGATTGTACGAGGAGATTCTCAGTTGGTGGTCCGGCAAGTTAACAAGAGCTACCAGAGCCCTTTGATGGAAGCTTATGTAGATGAAGTGAGGAAGCTTGAAGAGCACTTTGAAGGTCTGCAGATGGAGCACGTCCCGAGAGCTCAGAATGACATTGCAGATGGCCTTTCAAAGTGTGCTTCGATGAAGTTACCTGTGGAACCAGGGACCTTCTTGCTCAAGCTGACTCAACCATCCGTTACACCATCAATTGGGCAGTCCAAGAAGAGAAAGTTGGTCTCCGGCGACTACTTGCCGGCGGATCTTCCTGAAACCGCCGCCAAGGTCCCCAAGATCAACGACCAGAACGCTGAGGAACAGTCTGCTCCTGCAGATCCAAGGATCTGTGCAGTTGAAGGAAGTGTTCCCGACAAGCCTCGCCCCGGCGAGCTTGCCGGGGGACCATCAGCTCCGGCGGAGCCAGAGGTTCTTGCCGTAGAAGCTGAGGTCCCCGCAGCGGCCCTCATTGTAGGATCGAAGAAGTAGGTCTAGAGGGGGGATGATTAGACTACTTGACAAGATAAAAAATCTGCCTTTTGGTTGTGCAAAGTTTTTGGCAGTTTCACAATTAAGATCAAGTCAAGTAACACACTACACATGCAATTCTAGAGTATGGGCAGCGGAAAGTAAATTGCATATATAGTAAATGGAAGTGGAGAAGATCAAACGCAGTTTGGTGACACGGAGATTTTTGTCGTGGTTCCGATAGGTGGTGCTATCGTACATCCACGTTGATGGAGACTTCAACCCACGGAGGGTAACGGCTGCGCGAGTCCACGGAGGGCTCCACCCACGAAGGGTCCACGAAGAAGCAACCTTGTCTATTCCATCATGGCCTACGCCCACGGAGGACTAGCCTTACTCGGGGTAGATCTTCACGAAGTAGGCGATCTCCTTGCCTTTACAAACTTCTTGGTTCAACTCCACATCATCAAGACGGAGGCTCCCAAGCGACACCTAACCAATCTAGGAGGCACCACCCCCCAAAAGGTAATAGACGGTGTTGATGGTGATGAACTCCTTGCTCTTGTGCTTCAAATGATAAACTCCCCAACACTCAACTCTCCTCACTGATATGGCTGTGGTGGAAGAAAGATTTGAGTGGAAAGCAACTTGGGAAGGTTAGAGATCAAGTTTCATATGGTAGGAATGGAATGGCTTGATCTCAACACAAGGGTAGGTGGTTCACTTCTCAGAAAGTGTATGGTAGAAGTGGTGGTACTTTCTGATGGCTCTCCTCACGAATGAGGAGGGGGTGGAGGGGTATATATAGCCTCCACACAAAATCCAACCGTTACACACACATTTGACCAATCTCGGTCAGACCGAAGTGAAAACTCGGTCAGACCGAAAGTTCAAATATAGTGAACGTTGGGATTTTCGGTGGGACCGAAAATACCATCTCGGTGAGACCGAAAGTGTATCTGATATGAACGTTGGAGATTTCGGTGGGACCGAGAAAGAAAACTTGGTTGGACCGATTTGAGAAAGAGTAGGAACATGCCAGAATCGGTTTGACCGAAAATGAATTATCGGTGCGACCGATTTGGGTCAAGGCAGAACCTTGCCCATTTCGGTGAGACCGATAATGCAAGCTCGGATATTCCGATAAGATGTGAAATGGTTACAGAAGGTTGGCTGTCCAGTTTCGGTGAGACCGATCTCAAACTCGGTAAGACCGATTTTTCTAGGGTTTGGAAAATGGCAGAAGTGGTTCATCTTGGTGGGACTGATTTGAAAGAATCGGTGTGACCGAGATGTTAGGGTTTGTAGAGATAACTTCATCTCGGTGAGACAGAGTTGGTTTGACCGAGATTACTTATGGGTGTGTGTTAAGTAGTGAATAGTGCTGATAGTTGAGGGAGTTAGATCACCAAGCACTTGAGCAACCAGATCATCAACACAACCTCATCCCCTTTTAATAGTATTGGCTTTCCTATGGACTCAATGTGATCTTGGATCACTAAACCAAAAATGGAGTCTTGAGCTTTTGCCAATGCTTGCCTTAGCATTTGAGGGGTCCACTTCTTCAGTCATCTTGCCATACCAATGGGATTGGGTTTCCTGAAACATACTTGATAAAAGTATTAGTCCAACCACAAAGTATGTTGTCATTAATTACCAAAACCACCCAGGGAGCAAATGTGCTTTCAATCTCCCCCTTTTTGGTAATTGATGGCAACACACTGAAATTATACTAAACAAGACATCAAAGCTTATTGAAAGAAAGACAGAATTATCACGAAAGCTTTGACAAGCATGTAGTACACAGGCTCCCCCTACAAGTGTGCAAGATTTTCATAGATTATGGTTTTGGACTACCACAAGCACACAAGAGAGATAAGCAAGATGTGCTACATGCAGCTTGGCTATATGCATCAGAGCAGAAGAAAAAGGAAGTGAGTGATAATGCATATGTGCATGTTGATTTCTTGCAAACAAGTATTTACAAGCAAGTCACCATCATGCACACTCTGCAAGATGCATATACTTACCTTGAGGTTCCTTGGCATTTGTACCTGAAGGGATAATCTTGAGAAAACAAGGTTAGATCACACAAGAGTATTCCTTCAACCAATTGCAAGAACATCAAGAGTACCAAGCCAGGGAGGACATGTATAAAGAGTGTCTCATATTGAGCACAGGCTTGAATCAGCAAACATGTCTCCGAAGCTAAAAGATTTTCAATGAATTCTGAGAAATTTTGCTTTTCATAGGATATCAATTGTGAAGATTCCTCTAAGTCTTCTCCCCTTAAGCTAAAAGATTCCATAAGATACCAATTGTGATAACAAGGGGTGTGATGGAAAAAGCAAAATCAAAAGAAAGATGCCAATTGTAATGTCCAATGTAAAACACGACAAAGCTTTGATGTGATTCTCTCCCCCTTAAGATAAGATTGCTTTTGTTCTTCCCTTAAGTCTTATCTTCTCCCCTACTCCCCCTATTCCCCCTAAGTTCTCTCCCCCTTTGACATCAAGTGCCGAAAAGGACAGCAAACTAGGTAGGACAGGAAAGATGGAAAGAAAGAAAGAAAGAAAGAAAGAAAGAAAGAAGTGGGATCCTTAAGAATCACAACAAGGGCAAATAAGAACATTCAGAGAAACAATATAAATTTGAGTCCTCTCCCTCTTTAAGATTTAAGTCTGAGTGGAGCTGCAGAAGTTGATGTCCTGGAAGATAATTCCAAGGAAACACAGAAATAATCCAGCTCACTCTGCGAGGGATGTTTCAAAAGATTTGCAATGAATTTGTAAAAGATTTTCAAGGAATTGATCAGAGCCATAAAAAGATTTCCAAAAGGATATTCACAAAGAAACATAAGAAAAGAAATAAAAAGATTCCTAGATGAAGTTTTTTTTTTTTTTAAAGAAAACTCAATGAGAGAACATAAGAGAAAAACAGAAAAACTCCAAAAGCATATGTACTTCATCTAGATAAAGGTCGGCGACAAAGTCACCTATGTTTGAGTATATTGACTTAGGAGTCAAATGAGGACATTTGATCATAGGTCATACTCATCGTTTAAGCTCGAAATGGGGTTGCCATTTTTCGATTAAGCATTTAATGTGATCACATCTTATGAAGCTGCTTGTACTCATGACTTTGAGCAAAGCTCCTCAAAGATGTGAAGAACATACCTTGGGCTTGTTGTTGCTTTACTCATGTAGGTAAGCTTGATGTAGGTGCTCATTGAATGTGAAGTTGGAGCGCCATTTCTACTTGTGTAGTTCATCTTCCTACATGGGTTAGGCAAGCAAGGAAATACTCAAGAATATCCAAGATGACAAGAGTGAAATACTAGATGTATAAGATGTCAAAAAGGATATGTGGGATTTTGTTCCTTGAACTCAACATCCCAAAGGGCTAGATACTTGGTCAATGACAAGATTACTCATGATTTGAGTGTGTGGTAATCTTGTGGAATGTAGATCATCCAAGTACCTGCAAGGAGTTGGATGCAATACAAGGAGGCAAATGTGTCCAAGACATATGATTATCATCATAAGAGAAATATCAAGGATTAGTCAAGAGGCTCATGCCTTGCATGCATCAATGGAGTTATCACTCCAAGTTTGAAGCATCAATGATGTTCAACTCACTCCTTAAGCGACAAAACACTTTCTCATCAAGAGGTTTTGTAAAGATATCAGCAAGTTGTTTGTCGGTACGAACATGCTTAAGATTAATATCACCCTTGGCAATATGATCACGAATAAAATGGTGACGAACTTCAATATGCTTTGTTCGAGAGTGTTGCACTGGATTGTGTCCAATTTTAATAGCACTCTCATTGTCACAAAGCAAGGGAACACGTCTCACATGTATCCCATAATCTTTAAGCGTTTGTGTCATCCATAGCAATTGAGCACAACACGAACCAGCAGCAATATATTCCGCTTCGGCAGTGGATAATGATACCGAATTTTGTTTCTTGGAGGACCAAGATACAAGGGATCGACCAAGGAATTGACATATACCCGAAGTTGACTTTCTATCAACCTTGTCACCGGCATAGTCCGAGTCGGAATAGCCAACAAGATCGAAAGAAGCTCTCTTGGGATACCAAATGCCAAAGTTTGGTGTGTGTATCAAGTATCTCACTATCCTTTTAACAGCTTTAAGATGACATTCTTTAGGGGCTGCTTGATATCGCGCACACATGCATACACTCAACATTATGTCAGGACGAGAAGCACAAAGATATAGTAGAGAACCAATCATAGAACGGTAAACCCTTTGATCAACGGGTTCTCCATCTTTTGTCAAGTCATTATGTCCACTAGTAGGCATGGGGGTACTCATACCTTTGCTTTCTTGCATGTTGAACTTCTTGAAGAGATCCTTGGTGTACTTTGTTTGTGAGACAAAAGTACCCTCCTTAGATTGCTTGATTTGCAACCCAAGGAAGAATTTGAGTTCACACATCATGGACATTTCATACTTCTCCGACATGAGCTGTCCAAACTTCTTGCTAAAATGGGGGTTAGTTGAACCAAAGATAATATCATCAACATATATTTGGCACACAAATAGTTCACCATTAACCCTTTTTGTGAACAGCGTTGAGTCTATCTTTCCAATTTCAAAACCTTTTTCAAGAAGAAAGCTAGTTAAGCATTTGTACCAAGCTCTAGGGGCTTGTTTAAGACCATAAAGAGCTTTATGCAATTTGTAAACATGATTAGGCTTTTTGGGATTCACAAAACCGGGAGGTTGTTTAACAAATACTTCCTCCTCAATTTCACCATTTAGGAAAGCACTTTTGATGTCCATTTGATAGAGAGTAATATCATGGTGATTGGCATAGGCAAGAAGAATGCGAATGGACTCAAGTCTAGCAACGGGGGCATAGGTCTCACCATAGTCCATACCTTCGACTTGTGTGTAACCTTGAGCTACGAGACGAGCCTTGTTGCGGATGACTTGTCCATCTTCGTCTTGCTTGTTCCGAAACACCCATTTGGTTCCAATGATGTTTTGGTCATCGTTGGGCTTCTCTACCAAAGTCCACACCTTGTTCCTCTCGAAGTTGTGTAGTTCTTCGTGCATAGCGTTCACCCAATCCGGGTCTTTAAGTGCTTCTTCTACCTTCATAGGTTCAATACTAGAAATAAATGAGTAATGCTCACAAAAGTTAGCTAAGCGAGTTTTAGAGCGAGTAATTCTCCCGGAGTTGATGTCGTTCATCATTTGTTCCACGGGATGATTTTTCTTGACTCTTGCTCGGACTCGGGATAGCCTTTGTTGATGTTGTGGCTCAGCTTCCTCATCATCTTCATCTTCCTCTTCTTCTTCTTCTTCTTCATTGTTGTTGGTGTTGTCTTGAGGTGGTGGAGAAGGAGGTTGTGGTGGATCTTCTTGTTGCATCTCCTCATCTTGATGAGTTCCACTTGTGGAGGCCTCCATGTTGCCTTGAGGTTCATCTCTCTGTGAGGTAGGTGGCTCCACATATGTAGATGAGGTACTCTTCTTCACCTCCATGGGACGGATCTTTCCAATAGATAAATCTTGGATTGCTTCCGATGGGTCCTTGTCTCCTACATCAATAGGCATTTGCTCTACTTGCGAGCCATTAGATTCATCAAACTTCACATCTACCGTCTCTTCAACCTTTCGGGTGAAATTATTGTAGACACGGTAGGTGTGGGAGTTTGATCCATAACCAAGAAGAAAGCCTTCATGAGATTTAGGAGCAAATTTAGACCGACGATGCTTATCAAGGATATAGCATTTTGAACCAAAGACACGAAAGTATCCCACTTGGGGTTTGTTACCGGTGAGAAGCTCGTATGATGTCTTGCCGAGGAGCTTATGAAGATAAAGCCTGTTGATAGCATGACAAGCTGTCTCGACCGCTTCTCCCCAAAAGTGCTTCGGTGTCTTGTATTCATCAAGCATCGTTCTTGCCATCTCTATGAGCGTTCGGTTCTTCCTCTCAACAACTCCATTTTGTTGAGGAGTGTACGTAGCCGAGAACTAATGTAGAATTCCTTCCTCATCGAGAAAAGAGTCTACATTGGCGTTCTTGAACTCCGTTCCATTGTCACTCCGAACTTTCTTGATCTTCACCTCAAATTGATTTTGGGCCTTTTTGGCAAAGGTCTTGAAGATTTTCTGAACCTGCGATTTATCATCAAGGAAAAATACCCACGTAAATCTGGAATAATCATCAACTATAACTAGACCAAAGGAGTTACCACCAAGGCTTTTGTAAGCATTGGGACCGAAGAGATCCATATGAAGAAGCTCAAGCGGTCTCCTAGTGGTCATGATGTTTTTCACGGGATGACTTCCACCAACTTGTTTTCCTGCTTGACAGGCACTACAAAGTCTATCTTTGTCAAAGAAAACATCTTTAACACCAAGAATATGATCACCTTTGATCAGCTTGTCTAGATTACGCATACCAACATGTCCTAGCCTTCTATGCCATAACCAACCTTTAGAGGATTTAGCAATGAAACAAGCTCTAGGTTGGGCTTTCTTAGTGAAATCAACAATATATAGATCACCTCTACGAATACCAGTAAAGGCCATATTTTGATTATCACGACGAAAGACTTGGCAATCTACTTTGGTGAATAGCACATTGAATCCAAAGTCAGCTAATCTAGACACGGAAGTAAATTGTATCCAAGAGATTCAACAAGCATGACATTTTGAATTGAGCTATCATGAGATATGGCCACCTTACCAAGGCCAAGTACCTTACCCTTGGAGTTGTCTCCAAAAGTCACATACTTGCGTGGACCATCGTTCTTTGCAAGCTCTCGAAACATGTCTTTGTCTCCGGTCATGTGATCGGTGCATCCACTATCAAGAATCCACTCTTTTCCACCGGACATGTAGTCTCTCAGATTTGCCATAAGATTGAGACTCTTCATGACTTTGTCTAGCTCGGTGTCCGAATCGGAATAATCATCGTCTTGCTCATGCTCATCATCATATTGACCCATAGATTGTTCATTATCAACACCTAGGTCAATTTGATAAGTATTTTCATTAGTTTGGTCAATGGAATAATAATCTTCGGAATGCAATGCAAGAGCATTTCTAACTCTAATATTGATAAGACCGGGATCACCCTTCTTTTTGATAAGATCACGAAGCTCAAAGAAGCATTTATCAAAGTTAGGATCATTGGGGTGCAACCTATCAAATTCAATAGTCTTGTGTAGAATTTCATCAAGACCTCTCATAGAGTAGTCCGGATAAAGTTCTTCCAAGAATTTCCACATAGCATAGGCACACTCAAAATTTGTAACAAGACTAAGCAAGTCATCAGGTAACCCTCTAATGATAAGATTCACAGTTCTAAGGTTACGAAGCAAATCAAGCTCTTCATCCATGGTAGGGTGCAAGGGATCAACAGGAGGCACATAGGGGGTCTTAACATATTTGCACAAATTGTACACCTTAAAGATACTAAGCATTTCAGACCTCCAAGAGTTATAAAACCTTCCATCAAGAACAGGCACTCTATGGCTAACACTCCCATCCGTAGACACGTCCATCTTCCTCCAATGGTGTGTAAACCAAAGCAATGGAGACCAAAGCTCTGATACCAATTGTAGGATCGAAGAAGTAGGTCTAGAGGGGGGGTGATTAGACTACTTGACAAGATAAAATTTCTGTCTTTTATCAAGGACAGATTTTGGCAGTTTTGCAATGAAGATCAAGTCAAGTAACTCACTACACATGCAATTCTAGAGTATGGGCAGCGGAAAGTAAATTGCATATATAGTAAATGGAAGTGGAGAAGATCAAACGCAGTTTGGTGACACGGAGATTTTTGTCGTGGTTCCGATAGGTGGTGCTATCGTACATCCACGTTGATGGAGACTTCAACCCACGGAGGGTAACGGCTGCGCGAGTCCACGGAGGGCTCCACCCACGAAGGGTCCACGAAGAAGCAACCTTGTCTATTCCATCACGGCCTACGCCCACGGAGGACTAGCCTTACTTGGGGTAGATCTTCACGAAGTAGGCGATCTCCTTGCCCTTACAAACTTCTTGGTTCAACTCCACATCATCAAGACGGAGGCTCCCAAGCGACACCTAACCAATCTAGGAGGCACCACCCCCCAAAAGGTAATAGACGGTGTTGATGGTGATGAACTCCTTGCTCTTGTGCTTCAAGTGATAAACTCCCCAACACTCAACTCTCCTCACTGATATGGCTGTGGTGGAAGAAAGATTTGAGTGGAAAGCAACTTGGGAAGGTTAGAGATCAAGTTTCATATGGTAGGAATGGAATGGCTTGATCTCAACACAAGGGTAGGTGGTTCACTTCTCAGAAAGTGTATGGTAGAAGTGGTGGTACTTTCTGATGGCTCTCCTCACGAATGAGGAGGGGGTGGAGGGGTATATATAGCCTCCACACAAAATCCAACCGTTACACACACATTTGACCAATCTCGGTCAGACCGAAGTGAAAACTCGGTCAGACCGAAAGTTCAAATATAGTGAACGTTGGGATTTTCGGTGGGACCGAAAATACCATCTCGGTGAGACCGAAAGTGTATCTGATATGAACGTTGGAGATTTCGGTGGGACCGAGAAAGAAAACTCGGTTGGACCGATTTGAGAAAGAGTAGGAACATGCCAGAATCGGTTTGACCGAAAATGAATTATCGGTGCGACCGATTTGGGTCAAGGCAGAACCTTGCCCATTTCGGTGAGACCGATAATGCAAGCTCGGATATTCCGATAAGATGTGAAATGGTTACAGAAGGTTGGCAGTCCAGTTTCGGTGAGACCGATCTCAAACTCGGTAAGACCGATTTTTCTAGGGTTTGGAAAATGGCAGAAGTGGTTCATCTCGGTGGGACTGATTTGAAAGAATCGGTGTGACCGAGATGTTAGGGTTTGTAGAGATAACTTCATCTCGGTGAGACAGAGTTGGTTTGACAGAGATTACTTATGGGTGTGTGTTAAGTAGTGAATAGTGCTGATAGTTGAGGGAGTTAGATCACCAAGCACTTGAGCAACCAGATCATCAACACAACCTCATCCCCTTTTAATAGTATTGGCTTTCCTATGGACTCAATGTGATCTTGGATCACTAAACCAAAAATGGAGTCTTGAGCTTTTGCCAATGCTTGCCTTAGCATTTGAGGGGTCCACTTCTTCAGTCATCTTGCCATACCAATGGGATTGGGTTTCCTGAAACATACTTGATAAAAGTATTAGTCCAACCACAAAGTATGTTGTCATTAATTACCAAAACCACCCAGGGAGCAAATGTGCTTTCACTCATGCCTTTAGCCCTTGCCGTTGAGCACCGGGCTCCGGCATGGGCGCAGCAGATCGTCCGTTTCCTACAAACTGGCCAGAAGTGGAACCAGTGAGAAAGGTGACAGCACAGTCAGCGGTCAGGTTCTTCAGGTCGATTGTTTGCCGTTTCGGAATCCCTAACAGGATCATCACCGACAACGGTACACAATTTACTAGTCGCACCTTCATGCAGTACGTCCAAGACCTTGGCGCCAAGGTCTGTTTCGCTTCTGTTGCTCACCCAAGGAGCAACGGTCAAGCGGAGAGGGCCAATGTTAAAGTGCTGCGCGGACTCAAGACAAGGACCTTTGACAGGCTGCGCAAATGCGGAAGAAATTGGATAGAGGAGCTACCGGCGGCTCTTTGGTCAATCAGAATGACACCAAGTCGAGCCACTGGACAGACACCCTTTGCTCTAGTCTATGGAGCAGAGGCAGTTCTCCCCACGGAACTCGTATACGGATCTCCTCGAGTGCTCGCTTATGATGAGCTCGAGCAAGAGCAACTGCGACAAGATGATGCGTTGCTCCTCGAGGAGGAACGTCTCCAGGCTGCTGTACGAGCTGCTCGATACCAGCAAGCCTTGCGTCGCTACCATAGCCGCAAGGTCAAGGCCAGGAGTCTCGAGGAAGGCGACCTTGTTCTTCGGCGTGTTCAGTCCGCCAAGAATTCCAACAAGTTGACGCCGAAGTGGGAAGGCCCTTATCGGGTGAGACAAGTCACGAGGCCCGGCGCTGTCCGCCTCGAGACCGAAGAAGGCTTACCGGTGAGCAACTCCTGGAACATAGAGCATCTTCGCAAGTTTCACCCATAAGGCGCGGTTGCCGTGATCCGCTCTGGCAACCACCTTTTGTACAAGCTTTGCCGCTGTTGCATGTAACCCTTTGTACAAAGCCGGGCGCAGACCCCGTGCATCAGTAAAG